>CM077008.1:131751725-132351725 GCA_039090855.1 Macrothele yani
TGCTATATCTGCCACGTAACAATGACAAATTGTGACGTCGACTCTGTAATGTCATTTTGCTGCCCAGCGTTGAGAGGTAAAAGGCTTCTTGGGCTTTTGATCGCTCGTACGAGATGAAGTTTGATCCGCGAATGATGTATGAGCGGTGTGCTTGTCGGATGGCATTGGCTCTTCTCCTTCCATGGAACCAGTGCCCCCTTAATCAGGAACGGCCGACTGCTTGTATCTCTTATAAATGCACAGGGTTGTCTTTAAACACAGAACAAAAATAATGCAGTTTCTGCGCCACTCCAAGGCTCGCTTGTCTCTCATCATTGAAGATGCATCATCATCATCATCATCATTGTCAACCATTATCAATCCACTGCTGGACGAAGGTCTCCCCAAGTTTCCTCCACAACGGTCTGTCTTGTGCCAGTCTCCTCCATGTCACTCCCGCATATTTACGAATTTCATCCACCCATCTCCCATGTGGTCTTTTTCTGGGTCTTTTCCTGTCCCTTGGAATCCAATCTAAAATTTCGGCTGTCCATCTATGGTCTGTCCTTCTGGCAGTATGTCCAGCCCATTGCCATTTCAGGGATTTAACTCTGATCATGATGTCTTCCACTCTCGTCATTTTTCGGATCCACGAGTTCCTCTTCTTATCTCTCCTGGTTATACCAAGCATGTACCTCTCCATGCTACTTTGAGTTGTCTGCAGCCTTTGTATGTCTCTTTTAGTTAAGGTCCACGTCTCTGCACCATACGTAAGCACTGGAAGGATGCATTGATCAAACACTTTTCTTTTAAGACATAAGAACAAGGTATCTCGGGATGCCTCTTTCCCCTTTTTTTGTTACATTTCGAAGTTAACTGCCAACATGAACAACTCTAAGAGTTATAAGAATGCCCGTTAGTAATGCGCGAACGCTGGATCCAGGGAGAGGAGAGAGCCAGAGTTGTATAACAAAGAGGCCACCCACGCTTCATAAAGGACTCTAACTCGAATCCAACTCGGACGACTAGACGGATATCCATATCTCTGACAACTCGGCCACTGGGGTGGCCACATTGTGATCCATGCACAGCATTTGTAGTGTATGTCTATTCCTAATTGTTTCTGACTAGCTAAACACTACATGTGCTGAATGTCAAGTTCACCAATAATGAAATAGGCGTTCACTCTAAATTATGTCACTGGTTGGTCCTTACTAATCTTTTATTTCCATCCAACTTCAAGAAAGAATGGTATATTCCGGCGTCCTTAATCCAACACTATTAGTCAATCAGTAGTATAACACTCACTCCTTCACAACATAGTTATGCAGACGCCAATAACAATATAACTTCACAAAGGTAATACGCTCAGCAAAGATTCAATAGCGACTCCGGTGTCGTAGTGGTCTAAGGCGCTGGCTTAAGACCATTCACTCTAGTTGGGCCCGGGTTCGAATCCCGGTGAGGCAGGGATGTTTGTGTTTGTCTTTCGACACTGGCTGTCAATGTGTTACTTGTTCATCACAGGCTCTCTGTGTACATTGGTCATTTAGCATACTGTAAAACCATGTTTAATATGTACTTGATGTGAAACATCTGTCTCTTTTCTATGTCTACCTGTTTATCATGTCTCTGTACCACCAGGTCCAATAAAAAAAAAAACCTCAATCAAAAAAAAAAAAAAAGATTCAATATCTCCATACACAAACAACTACGTCACAATATATATATATATATATATATATATATATATTTATATATCCTTTCTCGTCCTTATCAACATGCATACATTGCTTAGTAAATGACCTCAGGGGTGTTGCCAAACCTCATTTATGTGAAAGAGAAGATATCACGTTAAGTTTGGAAAGTGCAAAAGAGAACAAACTCAAATTTACATAAGAAAAGGAACTAAAAATGAAAGTTAAATTTTTAGGTGTACAAATAAGTTTTAAAGCATTTTTTTGTGCGACGTATACCGCTAATTTACATATCCGACATTGCCCCGCATTGTTGCCATGTGACCGTAATTGGTCCAGAGCAACACCCCTATTCTTTCTACATATTCTTCTTTTAACCCTACCTCCTTTTTCTTTCCTATTTTTCTTATTCTAGCTTTTCTAATCAAACCACCAATATTTTCCCCACCTTTGGTTACCTAAAGCCCATGTAGGAGCCCCCCTCGAAGGAAGAATTATCTTAGCAGCCGTTCTTCTTAAACTAGGGGGTTATGGGATCATCGGGACAGCCCACTCTCTCTCTCTAATATCTTTTCTCCTTAAAAACTTTCTTATCTGGATCAGAATTATCGGAAACTTCTTTACTAGTCTTAATTACACACGACAAAAAGACATAAGAGCCTTAATTGCTCATCCGTTGCCCACATAGGTTTAGTGCTAGCCGCAATTAAATCCTTTAAAGCCTCCAGCTTATAATATTCGCGCACGGCCTTACATCCTCCGCTCTATTCTTTTTTTGTCACCATTCCTTATAACCAAACACACTCCCGCAACATTTTAATTTTCAGGGAATTTTATTTATCCCCCTTAATCTTACTTTTTGATGCTTTATGTTTACCGCCGCTACTATTTCTGCCCCACCATCAATTAATATAATTAGAGAAAAAATGTGACACAGAAGTTTGCCCAACAGTCAAATGCACTTGCACATCGGTAGGTGAAAGATGGCAAGCAATCAATACTGCATTTATTCGACACTGCCTTCGTTACAAATTTCATCAAAGAAAAAGTACAGCAAAAGCATGTGCATCGATCTGTTCTGTTCTAAGGGAGAATATTGTATTGAAAAGCACGTATGTTTTGGTTCAGACGGTTTAAAGCAGGTGATTGTGTTGTTAGCGATCGAGAACGTAGCGTCGCCCTGCAGAAGGCTGAACGTGAGAAACTGCAAGCATTACTAGATGAAGATTCTTCTCAAACTCAAAACGAACTAGATGAACAACTGGGGGTAACACAACAAACTATTTCCAATCATTTACGAGCAATGAGAAAATTCAGAAGGAAGGAAAATGGCTGCCACATGACCTCAGCCAGAGGAACAAGGATGAGCGTGTCATGAAGTGTTTGAATGTATTCAATAAACTACACAGAAAGTCTTTCCTGTGGAACATCGATACGGGTGATGAAAAGTGGATATGGTACGACATTCCCGAACCCAAAAAACACTGCCTTTTTGGGTTTGGGATTTTTGGAATTTAGAACCAGGTTAAGCAACGATTTTGACACCGAAATGCTATTGTTACACAGCACTAGCAGTGTTCCTGCCGAGTCGGCCGGTAACGGTGCTTGAGACCTGAAGTACAATTTAGTTGGCCGCGGCACCAGGTGAGAATCTCAGGTGCACTGCTGCACTCAAAGATTCACACCAGAACATAAAAAATGAAAAGTTGAAGAATGACCCGAAGCATAAGGCTTGGGTGAATCCACCGTGTGAACAAAATAACGACAACAAATAAAAAATAAAATAAAATAAAAAAATGATACTTTGGGATCAGAGTTGTGATGAGGTTCACCCGCAATCACCAATTCGTGACTGAGTGTAGTGGTCCGGATCTTACTCCGGTACATTCAATCCCCAACCAGCCAGTACAACACTCACTTTCGCAAATAACACATGATTCTCAAATACACAACACAACATTTAATAACGTTCTGCGAGATTTAAACAGATACGGCGCTCTCTGGGCGTCCCTCGATGTGGGCAGCATACGGTGTCACACTTTACTGTCGGAAGACACAAGCCGACTGAGTCTCCACCGGACTATCTGAACAAGAGATACTACTCGTTTACACACTAAATAGAGCTGCAGGTGATATTCATATACAATTGCTTAGAGAATGAAAAAAATTATATGCAAACGATCACATTAAAAATACTCGCGACACAAAATACACAAGCACGTTAATTTGCGGTATAAGATTATAGGTGCGAAATACTGCCAAAGTTAATTAACTAAATCTAATAAGCATGCACATGCAGAACCCTGCCCCGCTGACGTTGGTCCTGAACCAAAGTTAAAAGAAACTGTCCCGCCCAGCGGAATTTGTAGCCACACCCTCTCCCTTATTCATGTAAAAAAAATAATCAGGAAATGGGCCCCGTAAGAAATTGAAATCTGTATGTGCAGGTATTTCCTCTGAGGTTCAGTCACTCAGCATTACTGCATCTATGTCCATGCAGCTTTGGGTGTCGGGATGGCACAAGTTCGCAGATGTGCGAAGAAAGAAAAAGGAAATTTATCTACTTACAGTTTCGTGACTTTGCTGTGCAAATCCGTTGTGCATCACATAATATCACACAACAAAAAAAAAAAAAACGCGCACACACACACGGACACTTGCACCATGTGGCAGCACCGATGATTCAACACTTCATTTTGACGCTTGATGTAAATGAAGCACACAATTAAAATGGTAATATCACGCCGCACTTTGTTGCTATGATTAGAGTGCACACTGATCTATTCTCGTGACGATTTGAAGGTGGCCGTTAAGTAAAGTAGGCCCTCTCACATCTGCTGTTGCGGTTTCCAAGATTGATTTTCTGTGTTCCTGGGAAATGATTTCTGTTGTCGTGAAGAAATAATTGTGAACGTCAACTGCTTGGAGAGTGGCACGCCCTCACTTCCGCTGCTGCTATAGTGGATTCCGTCCGTCGCTACCTTCCGTCCTTTTTGACCGTTCATTCCCTATTCAGTCAGTTCCTTTCCGTTAGCAAACCATCTACCCTGCCTGAGTACGCAGTTCAAATATGCCACTCGCAGGTTTTGTTTCCATTTTTTTATCGAGTTGCGACCGCCAGCCCTGAGATTAATTTTCTCGGCCGAGCGGAATCAGACGTGCTTTTACCTTAAGCGTATATCAGCAACTCAACATTTCACCTGTATATTTGTTAGGTATCGAAGCCACCGCTCTTACGCTCATATTTTTCTTTCGCCATGTTTTTATCCCGTCGCACTTACACGTAGTGGCTTCGCCTTACGTGACCACACACACGCACACATGGGGCCTCGCTTCGCTCCGTAAGACAAGCGCGTCTCTTCACTTCCTCCACAGTAGGGGATGAATGGGGGTGACGATTCCACTGCAGTGGTTGGCATCCGAACCCGACTTTGCTTGGCTTCTCATTTGCAATGACCACTGTCCACTCGCAGACTTCTTAATTCCCCTGTAACTTGGCTTTCATTAGGCCAAACAGTCGCTGATTTCCATTACGCTCCAGCCTAGAAATTTCTGCGTTATCACGCGGATTTAGGCATTCCGCTGTCTTTATGGCAATCTGGCATCTCCATCAGCCGCCTCGAGTTGTCTCCATTTCTCACCAAATGCGGGGGTTTGCTGCTTCATTTTTCCCCAATTCATTTTTTTGCAGATCCAAGGCATCCAGCCTGTCACATCGGAGAGCGTACAGACAACTAAACTTTCACGCTAAGTGCGAAATCTTATTTTTCTGCACGGACCACACGAGAGCAATTGTTCTCGAAAATGCTCCAAACAATCGACGAATTTACGATTATTCGCTAAACCTTTTGTCCCCATCTTCATTCATTTACTCAGTGGACCCTTCTTCGAAAGGTACCATTCCGTGTTACTTAGGCTTCCTGTCAGCTGCGCCTTGATATTTATGACCTAACAGAGCTATTCTGAGACCACCCAGCCAGAGAGAGAATTCTTCGCCTCTTTTCTTTCCAAACCCCCAGATAAAACTTGTCTGCTGTTTACACTTTTAAACTCCAATCAAGCCTCGAACATAATTAATACTTAATTAAGTTCACACATCAACCACGCCCATTAATTACTAAATTAATGGCGGGGGTGGGTCGTAACATCGGCCCCTCCTCAAGAAATCCAGAAGTCCTCTTCTGGGCCTATCGCTTTGCTCTTATCAATTTCCAGAGCAACCATTGAGTGCTACCTTTTCCCACAGGTAGAAACAATTCAAAATGGCAAAAATATTGCGTTTCTTGCCTTCAAGAGCATTGGAGCGACTTCCCAATTATCCCGCAATTTTGTTAATTAATTTAGAGAACAGCCGAAAGAAAAAACAACGTAATTGAGAAATAAATAAAAAAAAACTGAACTGTAAAAGAACATGTGAGCCTGCCGAACTGTGATTCCTAGCTGCCTCATACAATACGCGACATGGCGGACAAATTTTAAAGTTTTCTTCAGGTTTTTAGGAGGGGGGGTGTGTGTCCCTGTAACATTCCATCCCCCATGAAAGAAAAAAAGGGATGACTGGATGAAGTTTATTCATCCAATCATTCTATTTTTTTTTAACTGTAAACACTCAACCCTTTCACACCGTCGCAAGGCACCTAATTCCGGACTTAAGTGCCCTGAGAGCGGAAGGAAAGTTTAAGGATTTCATCACATGTTCATTGCTGCCCGTCGAAAGAGGCGGAAAGAAAATTTAAATATGAGGCATAGCTTCGAGAATCCACAAGTTCCACAGATCTCTCACGTTCGATGCTCCTACACCCGCTTTTGTCTGCGCTCGATGCCAAATTCTTGCGTTCCACTGTCTTCGAGTTCCTTCTCAACATCGTAGATAATCCGTGGTGTCACAGTCTTCCTGGGGATCCACTATAATCTCGACTGCTCCCCGTAAACCATAGGTGCGGCTAAAGCTGTTTGTCTCAGCTGTGATGTACCCGCTGTACTTGTAACAGGTGTATTCTCTTCCGGAACAATTGCAGCCCCAGTGCTCACATGTTCTCCGTCAGAGTGACCATCAGAATCATCTGAATCCACGTGACTCGCAGATGACAATTTCTTCGTGTTAGCCATTTTGTTTTTTCTTACCCACTAAAATTATGGCAGTTCTTAGAAAACAGCTTAAGGCTTACTTAATGTTAAATTATACAAAATTCGCACCGAACAAAACTAAATAAAAATAGTAATGGCAGTCAATTCGCACTTATTTTACGAACTTGAGTGTTGTTCCGCTAGCTGCAAAATATAGGTATCGATCCTGGGACAACGGCACCATTAATGTTACACGGCACTAGCAGTGCTCCTGCCGAGTCGGCGGGTAACAGTGTGAGACCTGAAGTACAATTTAGTTGGCCGCGGCACCAGGTGAGAATCTCAGGTGCACTGCTGCACTCAAAGATTCACACCAGAACATAAAAAATGAAAAGTTGAAGAATGACCCGAAGCATAAGGCTTGGGTGAATCCACCGTGTGAACAAAATAACGACAACAAATAAAAAATAAAATAAAATAAAAAAATGATACTTTGCGATCAGAGTTGTGATGAGGTTCACCCGCAATCACCAATTCGTGACTGAGTGTAGTGGTCCGGATCTTACTCCGGTACATTCAATCCCCAACCAGCCAGTACAACACTCACTTTCGCAAATAACACATGATTCTCAAATACACAACACAACATTTAATAACGTTCTGCGAGATTTAAACAGATACGGCGCTCTCTGGGCGTCCCTCGATGTGGGCAGCATACGGTGTCACACTTTACTGTCGGAAGACACAAGCCGACTGAGTCTCCACCGGACTATCTGAACAAGAGATACTACTCGTTTACACACTAAATAGAGCTGCAGGTGATATTCATATACAATTGCTTAGAGAATGAAAAAAAAATTATATGCAAACGATCACATTAAAAATACTCGCGACACAAAATACACAAGCACGTTAATTTGCGGTATAAGATTATAGGTGCGAAATACTGCCAAAGTTAATTAACTAAATCTAATAAGCATGCACATGCAGAACCCTGCCCGCTGACGTTGGTCCTGAACCAAAGTTAAAAGAAACTGTCCGCCCAGCGGAATTTGTGGCCACACCCTCTCCCTTATTCATGTAAAAAAAATAATCAGGAAATGGGCCCCGTAAGAAATTGAAATCTGTATGTGCAGGTATTTCCTCTGAGGTTCAGTCACTCAGCATTACTGCATCTATGTCCATGCAGCTTTGGGTGTCGGGATGGCACAAGTTCGCAGATGTGCGAAGAAAAGAAAAAGGAAATATTCATCTACTTACAGTTTCGTGACTTTGCTGTGCAAATCCGTTGTGCATCACATAATATCACACAACAAAAAAAAAACGCGCACACACACACGGACACTTGCACCATGTGGCAGCACCGATGATTCAACACTTCATTTTGACGCTTGATGTAAATGAAGCACACAATTAAAATGGTAATATCACGCCGCACTTTGTTGCAATGATTAGAGTGCACACTGATCTATTCTCGTGACGATTTGAAGGTGGCCGTTAAGTAAAGTAGGCCCTCTCACATCTGCTGTTGCGGTTTCCAAGATTGATTTTCTGTGTTCCTGGGAAATGATTTCTGTTGTCGTGAAGAAATAATTGTGAACGTCAACTGCTTGGAGAGTGGCACGCCCTCACTTCCGCTGCTGCTATAGTGGATTCCGTCCGTCGCTACCTTCCGTCCTTTTTGACCGTTCATTCCCTATTCAGTCAGTTCCTTTCCGTTAGCAAACCATCTACCCTGCCTGAGTACGCAGTTCAAATATGCCACTCGCAGGTTTTGTTTCCATTTTTTTATCGAGTTGCGACCGCCAGCCCTGAGATTAATTTTTCTCGGCCGAGCGGAATCAGACGTGCTTTTACCTTAAGCGTATATCAGCAACTCAACATTTCACCATATTTGTTAGGTATCGAAGCCACCGCTCTTACGCTCATATTTTTCTTTCGCCATGTTTTTATCCCGTCGCACTTACACGTAGTGGCTTCGCTGCTTACGTGACCACACACACGCACACATGGGGCCTCGCTTCGCTCCGTAAGACAAGCGCGTCTCTTCACTTCCTCCACAGTAGGGGATGAATGGGGGTGACGATTCCACACTGCAGTGGTTGGCATCCGAACCCGACTTTGCTTGGCTTCGCTTCTCATTGGAATGACCACTGTCCACTCGCAGACTTCTTAATTCCCCTGTAACTTGGCTTTCATTAGGCCAAACAGTCGCTGATTTCCATTACGCTCCAGCCTAGAAATTTCTGCGTTATCACGCGGATTTAGGCATTCCGCTGTCTTTATGGCAATCTGGCATCTCCATCAGCCGCCTCGAGTTGTCTCCATTTCTCACCAAATGCGGGGGGTTTGCTGCTTCATTTTTCCCCAATTCATTTTTTTGCAGATCCAAGGCATCCAGCCTGTCACATCGGAGAGCGTACAGACAACTAAACTTTCACGCTAAGTGCGAAATCTTATTTTTCTGCACGGACCACACAGAGAGCAATTGTTCTCGAAAATGCCCCAAACAATCGACGAATTTACGATTATTCGCTAAACCTTTTGTCCCCATCTTCATTCATTTACTCAAGTGGACCCTTCTTCGAAAAGGTACCATTCCGTGTTGCTTAGGCTTCCTGTCAGCTGCGCCTTGATATTTATGACCTAACAGAGCTATTCTGAGACCACCCAGCCAGAGAGAGAATTCTTCGCCTCTTTTCTTTTCCAAACCCCCAGATAAAACTTTATCTGCTGTTTACACTTTTAAACTCCAATCAAGCCTCGAACATAATTAATACTTAATTAATTTCACACATCAACCACGCCCATTAATTACTAAATTAATGGCGGGGGTGGGTCGTAACATCGGCCCCTCCTCAAGAAATCCAGAAGTCCTCTTCTGGGCCTATCGCTTTGCTCTTATCAATTTCCAGAGCAACCATTGAGTGCTACCTTTTCCCACAGGTAGAAACAATTCAAAATGGCAAAAATATTGCGTTTCTTGCCTTCAAGAGCATTGGAGCGACTTCCCAATTATCCCGCAATTTTGTTAATTAATTTAGAGAACTGCCGAAAGAAAAAACAACGTAAATGAGAAATAAATAAAAAAACTGAACTGTAAAAGAACATGTGAGCCTGCCGAACTGTGATTCCTAGCTGCCTCATACAATACGCGACATGGCGGACAAATTTTAAAGTTTTCTTCAGGTTTTAGGAGGGGGGTGTCCACTGTAACACTATATTCACTCCAAGAAAGTTCTGCTGTGCATCTTGTGGGATATGAAGGGTGTGCTCTGTTATGAACTATTGCAACAGGGTCAAACTGATACTGCTGATCGCTACAAGCAACGATTGCTGAGATTGAACCAGGAAATCTGTTGGAAACGTCCATTCACAGGCAAAGGTTTGCGCCCCGTGAAATCACTGCATGACAACGCTAGACCGCGTGTCGAGAAATCGGTCAAGGAAACGTTACTGACGCTTGGCTGGAACGTTTTGGAGCACCCGACGTATAATCGGGACATAACCCCTTCAGACTATCATTTGTTCCGATTGATGCAACATGGCTTGTCTGCTCTACGATTCCGGACATGTGACGAAGTGAAAAAATGGGTTGAAGACTTCATCGAGTCACACGACGAAGTATTCTCCATGGCTGGAATGCCTCAGCTGCCCGACTAATCGCGGAAGGTGGTAGATAATGACAACGCATATTTTGATTCCTCAAGGTATTTTTGTTTTCTCTTAAATTACACGTTGCGCTGTCTCAAAACGCTTTTAAACTTATTTGCACACTTAGTAGAATATACGTCCGACATTTTCAAATAGTGTTACATTCCACGATTCTTCTAACTGGACACGAATTCCTTGTTGACAACGAACGTCCTTGGAGATGATGTACCAGGATGTCACAAATGTGCACAATAGGAAAAAAAATCTGGGTATAGGACTGATCAAGACAAGATGCTGACATCATGTAGACTGCAGATGATGGAAGCCTCAGAGGAATGTATATTATGTTTTGCAAAGCAACTACGTGAAAATATTACTGCATGATAACCGAAATGCTTATTTATAGATAAACCACGCTAAAAATACTAAGAAAGGAAAAATTTCGTACACGAAGCAAAAACATAGGTAACGCTAATGGATATGAAAAAGTTACGCGATGGTACTCCACATCACTGAATTCCATAGCAGACCCACCCATAGAGGGCTAATGAGCTCATAAAACAGTAGTGAATTTTCTACCTTCTTGAAAGCATACTTCCTTTCCTTTTCAACAATGTCTGCTTTTGTTTCTACTTTCAAGAAGAAACCAAATATCGCCACGTAATTTATAATTTATTAAAATTACCGAATGATTTTATCTTTAAGTGGCGTCAAAAACTGTGCCTGTTAGAAATTGTGTAAATTGGTCTTCCCAGTGTAGCGAAGGGATCTTTGTAGATGCTTAGCACCACATTATGAGTTTCTCGCCGAGGGTGTATTAATCATTCTCCAATTACAAACACTTTCGCGTGATTTTATTTCCCCAAAACGTCACTTTGGTAACAATATCCTACAGTTTTTGTTCCTGGAGCTGGTTATCTTTTCAGAAACGAGTTCTACGATTTCTGAGAAGATGAAGAACACCATGATACTACTGAATAGTGCATAACAATTGTAGATTCTTAAGCATACGTTGGTGAACAACATCTAGAAAATTTATTTATTTCGTTTTTATCCAATTACTTCCTGGTGCTACATATGTATTTGCAAGACTCTCTCCTCTATTACTGACTGACGTAAAAAACCGACTTCATCATCATCATCATTGTCAACCATGATCAATCCACTTGCTCCCCAAGTTTCTTCCACAACGGTCTGTCTTGTGCCAGTCTCCTCCATGTCACTCCCGCATACTTTCGAATTTCATCCACCCATCTCCCATGTGGTCTTCTTCTGGGTCTATTCCTGTCCCTTGGAATCCAATCCAAAATTTCAGCTGTCCATCGATGGTCTGTCCTTCTGGCAGTATGTCCAGCCCATTGCCATTTCAGGGATTTAACTCTGAACACGATGTCTTCTGCTCTTGTCATTTTTCGGATCCACGAGTTAATCTTCTTATCTCTCCTGGTTACACCGAGCATGCACCTCTCCATGCTGCTTTGAGTTGTCTGCAGCCTTTGTATGTCTCTTTTAGTTAAGGTCCACGTCTCTGCACCATACGTAAGCACTGGAAGGATGCATTGATCTTACTGAACTTTAAATCTGATGTGCACTGATGGTTACGTCGGTTTTATGATATCAACGAATGATGCAATATTGGCAGACACTTTCAGCATCATTAAATTATAACATCGTAATCTTGTCTGGTACTTACTGTACATCCTCGGGAACTAATGAATCGCAGTTCTAATTCTGCTGTTCTGTTTCTTGTTTGTCTATTATTTTCTGGCATTTAACTAAACTCAAATCTAAAACTTTAAAGTTATGGGAAGCCTACGAATTCCGATTGTTTGAATCGTAGACAAAGAGATTGCATTAGAGAGCCACACTTTGTTTGCATCGTTAACCATTATTAATACACTGCAGGATGAAGGTCCCTCAAGGTTTCTTCCACGAAAACTGTCTGATTTGAGTCAGTATTCTCCATTTCGCTCGAGCATGCTGTCGAATTTCATCTACCTATCTCTCACGAGATCTTCTTCTGCCCCTTGGTATCCAGTCTAATGTTTCAATTATCCATCATTTGTCAGTTCTACTAAATTTACCATTTCAGGGATTTTGATTTGAATATGATGCCTTCCACCCTTGTTATTTTCCTAATCCACGAGTTACTCTCCTTAACTTTATTGGTTACATCAAGCATATACCTATCCGTGCCTCTTTCAGTTATGAATTCATTCGGAGCGAGAGGAGGAGTTATGTTGACCATAACTCATAACGCCGACCAGACGGGTTGGTGAGTGTGGAATACCATTTCCTCTTATCCCGGTGATGTAATTATTGTATATCGCTATGACAATGATCAGCAGAGCCACATCAATGGTAACAGGATGCATCAAGAGAAGAGGGGGATGGGGGTGACATTTGTCAAGAAGAGGGCGTAAGCAGCCCATTACCTAAACTTTCATTCCTTTGTTTTTATACACGGTCGAGTCATATTATTGTGACCACCAGCTAATATCAAGAGTAACCGCCCTGTGCAGCGTGGACAGCAGCTAGACGGGCTGGGAGTGACTCAATAAGGTGCTGAAAGGTGTTTAAAAGGTATGTGGAGCCATGCTGACTGCAGTGCATCTGAAAGCTGCTGCAGGATGCATGGTGGAGGATCCGTAAAGCGAACAATACGACCAAGGTGGTCCCACAGATGCTCAATTGGCCTTAAGTCTGGGGAATTAGAGGGCCAGGGAACTATTTTGAAGTCTTTCTCGTGCTTTTCCAACCACTATCGGTAATTTCTGAGTGTGTGACACGTCTCATTCATGTGCTGGAAGATTCCACCCGCCCCAGGGAAGACAATCAGCATGTATGGGTGTACGTTTATATACTGCAAGGATGGATTCATAACGAATTCGGTCCATAGTGCCTTTCACAAGTATGAGTGAACCCAGGAAATGCCACGAAAACATTCCCCAGACCACAACGCTGCCCCCACTAACTTGTGCTCTTCCAGCAGTGGTTGAATAGTGTTTTTCTCCGATTTTCCTCGCCTTATACGCCAACATCCATCTGTTCGGTGAAGCAGAAAACGTGACTCATTGGAGAATGCAATTCTTTGTCAATCAGCGGAGGTCAAATTGTAAGCCTTTTCCGCCGATGCACCTTCGTCAGCATAGGTGCAGTGACCATCCGTCTGCATCGGAGCCCCATACGCAGCAGGGTTCGACGAACTGTCGTTTTAGACACACTTCCGTTAGTCCCCTGGTACATTCGGCCAGTGAGTTGCTGCACTTTTACGTGTCGATCGGCCCTCACGTACCTTCGAAGCCAATGTTCACCTCTTACATCAAAGTCACATGCTACTCCGCAGTTTTCACGTTGCATAGTCGCAATGGTGCCATTTCTCCAATCACGATACACTGTAACCACAGCAATACGCAAAGAGTTCACAAACTGCGCTGTTTCAGAAATACTGCCACCCTTGGCCCGAAAGCCGATAATCATTCCATCTCGCAAATCTGATAAATCGCTCCTTTTTACCCATGACAGCAGCGATTGATATGTTTACACAATACGTACAACACACCTTATATATTCTCCAAGCTAGCTCACGACACATGAATTCTTTCATTGGCTACGCACTATTGACGTCAAAAGTATGAGGTGGTCACAATAATGTGACTCGACTGAGTATATTAACGCAAAGTTTTGAAAAACTTACCTTCCCTAGTTAACACAACTGTGATGGCACTCAACTATCATCGTCAAACATTATTAATCTACTGCTGTCGTTTTGGCATGCTTTAAAAAAATATGCTCGTTAACCATTATCGATCCACTGCTGTAGCTTCAACACTCTCCTATATCACTTCGGCACTCCTCTATGTCACTTTGACATGCTTTCGAATTTCATCCACACATAATATTTCAGTTGTCCATTAGTAGTGAGTTCTTCTAGCAATATGTCCAACGCATTGTCGTTTCAAGGATTTTACCTCGCTATGTTATCTTCCAATTTTTGTCATTTTCCTGATCCACGAGATCATTGTCTTATATTTCCTGGTTATACCAAGCACATATCTCTCTATTCTTCTTTGAGTTGTCAGCAACCTCCGTAAGACTTTTTTTGTTAAGCTCCATGTCGCTGCTCCATACATAAAAACAGGAAGGATGCATTGATTAAACACTTAAAATATAATTGTAATTTGCTTTTGAAAATTGCAATGTTTTTTCCGAATGTTCTTCAGCCAAGTTATATTCGCCGATTAATTTCTTCTTAAATATATCCCTCGCTTGATATCTGTAGTCCAAGGTAAATGTAAAAAATCGGTTACTTCTAGATTGTTCCATCCATCGCTAAATCTTCAATTCCTTAAAAAGGATTGTACATCAATTTTGCAGTTTGAAAGTTCTTTTTTAAACTGTCTGCTCTGCCTTTCAACTTCGTGGAGGATATCCTGAAGTTTTAAAGTGGTACTTACAAAAATGGCTATGTCAGCAGCAAAACGGATATGAGTTATATAATCTCTATTAATCTTTTCGCCTGTGTATTCAGAGACCAGTAATTGAAAAACATGGCATTTAAGTATATATGCAACCTTTTAAGTACTCATAAAAATACCGGCAGTCGTCTCGCGAGTTACAGTAATTTGGGTCTCTTGTGGCGTACTATACAGGTGAAGCAGGTGTCAAGATGACAAATGTGCGGCGATACATTCCTTCCGTGTGGCGTAGTTGGAAGAGTAACTTACTCAGAAGCCTTCACGGACAAATTTGTATTTTTACACACTTGTCCAAATACAGAGATAATATACGAGAACGCACGGTTCCTCTAATCATTAGAGCATTAGTCTTTCTTAAACATACACAGTGCGTCGAAGAATTTTTAAGACGGGCGCTAGATTTCAGCCTAGCCGCCCCGGTGGCGCAGTGGTCTAAGGCGTTGGCCTCTGATCATTCGTCCGTAAGGGGTCCGGGTTCGAATCCCGTTCAGGCATGGATGTTGTGTTTGTCTTACGGCACTGGCTCTCTCCCTTCCCTGGAACCAGTGACCCTAAATTAGGGACGGGCGACTGCTTATAGCCCATTGCGTTGCTCACGGTGGTCGTTAAACCTCCAATCAAAAAAAAAAAAAATTCAGCCTACGGTGGCGCCACCAGTGTAATCGCGAATGCGTTATAAACCGTGACCATCTGCTTGCTTTCTGCCAAAAGTACTGCGCAGTTGTTAAAGTAACTCAAATGAAACGGGCGTTCATTACAGAAGTAAAATTTTTTTCATGTTGAATTATTAAGATGGAACAAAGGGTTGTTATTAAATTTAACGCAAAACTTGGTAAAAGTGCCTCGGAAGCGTACCAAATGATGAAACAAGTTTACGGTGGCTTTTGTTTAAGTAGATCAAATGTTTTCCTGTGGCACAAACGTTTTTTGGACGGAAGAGAGAGACGCTAGAAGATAAGCATACCGGAAGACCAAATTCATCTAGGACACCTGAGATTATTGAAAATGTGCGTGATTTCGTGGGAAACAATCAATGTGCGTCACTAAGAATGATGGAAGAGTCTTTAAACATCAACAAAGAAACGATTCGAACCATCCTGCATGAAGATTTGGGCAAAACAAAAGTCTGTGCTAAATTTGTTCCACACACGTTAACCAATGAACAAAAATCAAGGAGAAGTGCACATTGCAGAGACATCATTTCAGCCGCTGAAAATGATCCAAACTTCTTAAAATCGATTGTGATGATGAAAAATGATGTTTTCAATATGATCCTAAAACAAAGCGACAAAGTGCGGAATGGAAGTCAAAAACCTCGCCACAAGCCAAAAAAAAAAAAAAAAAAAAACCAAGAAAAGTTCCATCGAAAATCAAAACAATGCTCATTACATTCTTCGATAGTAAGGGTATTATCCACAAAGAATTTGTTCCAAGTGGACAAACAATTACTGGTGAGTTTTATTTAAATGTTTTGAGGCGTTTGATGGGCAGAATTCATCGGATTCTTCCAGAATATCGAGATGAAAACAGTTGGTGTTTCTTTCACGATAGAGCACCCAGTAACCCCTCGCTTCTTGTTCGTAGATTTTTGGCGAAAAATAACGTATGTGTGTTGAATCATCCACCGTATTTGCCAGATTTAGCACCCTGCGACTTTGTTCCTCAAACTTAAAATGACGTTAAAAGGGTGTTTTTTTAATGATATTTCGACCATACAAACAGCTTCGACCCGTGGTTTGGAAACAATTCCGCAAAATGAACTGGAATAGGCATTCGAATCATTATTAAAACGTGGTATCAAATGTACTGAAGCCGGTGGGACTTATTTTGAATAACAAACCAAAACAAATTATAATTTCTTGTTTCTATTTCATTTTACAGACCCACTCTTAAAAATTCTTTGACGCACTGTGTTTATAAATATAAGGAAAATACTTTTAACCACCGCGAAAAGTTAGTTGCTTTTATAACTGTCATTCTAAGTCCGATACATGCGGAAATACTAATAATTTATAAAACGATTACAATTTTCTAGTTATGTAGAACGGTGTCGTTAGTGTCTTTTTACAGCTTTCAGTTTTACTTGAATTTATATTTTGATTACTCCAGAAAGCAAACCTTTAGGTGGCGAAATAGATCTTGTTCTGTTCACAGAAACGCGAGAAACCGAAAAGCATAAACTCTGTCCCTCCAGTTTATAACCTTTTCCTTCTATCGGAAACACTACACTCCAATAATTACGTACCCTGCCAATATTGGTTTCATGTTTTATGTGCTTCACGACATGGAAAAAGGAAACTTTCCTTAAATATAAACACAAGACCTTCATTATCTGAGGTTATATTTCTTTCTTTTTTGAACGCCGACCTCAAATCTTCTTGGTGTACTCCAATTTTTCCTCCCTTTCTCTTTAAGGATTCAGACAGAAAGAAAGTTTATGCCAGGAAACCTGAAACCCTTTCTGCTGTCACTGATCATTATTTTTCTCAAACTTGTAAGTCTTTTCGCGTCGGAAGTGATTACTCTGAAAGCGCGAGGGCATGATAAACGACCGCTGCTAGATGCTATGCGAAACTCACTGGCTTTTAATTCTTTATCGGCTTCCCGTCTAGAGTTAGCACGCAATGGCTGGTGTATAACGGCGTACAAATGTTCTTGCTGCGATTTAAGCTTCCTCTAATTTTTGTTTAAGAATTCTCTGTACGAACCTGCAAATTTAGATTTCTCATATTTTACGCATTATACCGCAATTTATGGGATGCGTATTTCAGAAGTATTTTGCACGATTTTTATAATCTCTATCTTCCTTTTTCTGTAATTGTTTTTCGAATTTAACAAACGGCAAATCTATCGGTAACAAGAATATGGACTTAAATCTTCGTTTGTTAAAATTCTACTGTAGGAAAACCTATAAAGCAAATAAATCTTATTTTTTTTCTGTAGTCTTCTGCTCGAATTTCACTGCATTTTATTTCGTTTTTTCACGAATTTAACAAACTTCAAATATATCGGAAAAAGAAATGTGCACTTACATCCTCGTGTGTTAAATCCATGCGTTACGAAAAATTATAAAATAAATGCAAAATAGTTTTCATCATGAACGTTATCAGACACAAAGTGAATCTTTCAAATGGTACTTTTAGAAGCTGCGATATTGGGAAAAATAAAGTATGTATAGGTGTGTTCTGTAGAGCGAAAACAGTGCATTATTTGGAGAAGAAAGGGTAGGCAAAATTCACTTTGTGGCAAAAGTTATCGTAGAAAAGAAAAAATCATTTTGATTATAAGTATCAATGACATAGAGTTAGTATACATTTTGAATTCAGTTGCATCTGCTCTTACGCCCTCTAGCGACGAAGTTGTGGATCGAAAAAAGAACGATTTTATGCATAACCATTTTCATATTTCACTCTTTGCAATGCGTATAATGTGTTTTACACAGGATTAACAGGTGTAGAAATATGGTACCTACAGTGGGGAAGGAACGCAAATAGCGATATCGTAAGCACGCCATTTTAAAAAAAAAAGAGTGCTAAAAATTGTAAAATGGATTTTTAACATAGATCATGTAGAAATGAAGACGTGAGATAAAACATAATTCTATTTTTTTCGTCACTTAGGGTTTAAAATTCTGAAAATATAGAGCCAGATTCCTTCTGAATTCTTTTTGCGTCCATTTGCTGTGGTATTTCAGTTTAAGACGGACTGTCAAAAAAATTGCTTAGTTGAAACGATCGAAATCTCTTTTCCCTTCCGCTCTCAACTTCCTTTGTTTCTGAAACTCTGTAGCTTTATTTTCTTTCTGTTCTCTCTCTCTCTCTCTCTCTGGAGCTAGAACAGAACACTTAATCTCCAAATTCAGAGCAAATTTTAATCGTTATAAAAACTTTAGGAAAATCTGTGCATTTATTACTATAATTTTACAAAAATAAATCCATTAATTACTTCCGATTTTGGCCATTTGAAAAAAAAAAAGTTTGTTTTGGGAAGGGTAGCCTCAGTAATCCCCCGATGGATCCGCTACTGTTCCTCGTTAGCGAATTACGGTCCACTTAGCTACGTATTTTCATGTAGAAAGACAATCCTACTGGAATATTTGTGCTTTTATAAATTCTAAAGACTTCCATAACCTATGCGATAAATTATACGTCACAGTTCTTTTATTGACAGTGATTTAAAATAGAAAGGCAATTAGACAAACGAAGAAGGCAGAGCAAATGCACCCAACCTTGAAAGTTCACAGTAAGGCAGGGTACGTGCACGCAAGTGAGGAACATGATCTGTTAGAAGAATATTTGTCCCACTTCTTTTATATACTGACTGTGAGTTAAAAAAATCCCTAATTAATCCGACGCATAATGTTGATCAATGTACCTGATATCGTTCTCGAAAATTTCACGGCAAGATGGCATACCTGCACGGAGTTGTGATACAAGAGCTGAGTTGGAGAGCATCGCTTTGAGTCAAATAATGTTCAAAACTCCGAGTGAAACATTTTATTTTATTTTCAGAAGCTTTCGTAAAGTTTGCGCGAAATTATATTTACCATTTCTTTTACAGGCGGATTTAGAAGAAACTTCAATTAATTCGATGCAAATGTTAATTAATGATTTCACTCCACTTCTGGGAGGATATCACACACACACACACACACATAGAGGTCAGCAAACATCAAATGCAAAACGTACATTTGTCAGTGACGAAGATCGAAACGCGCCTCCTCGCTGCGGAGCCAGTTGTTGTAGCCGACTAAACTACACAGGCGAAATGTATCGCTGCAGATTTGTCGTTTCGTCACGTGCTTCACCTCTGTAGTACGTCACAAACTTCAACTCGTAATTAATCACTATCTCTTCAACATAAGAATATACAAGTGCTCTTTACACAGAATAATCTTAAAGTATCATCAACTTTCGACAAACATTTGAAACCGATCGAATAAGGTAGTGTAGCATTTGGCGAGAGTGATTTAGTTCAGTTTTCTTCTTAAAAGCCAACTCTCACCAATCCAACCGATACCATTCAAAACAGCAGTTTTATTTTCATCGTTAGCATCCATCATTCTTTTCACCTGTCGTCAGCTTGCCAAAACACAAATTCGCCGAGACAGAAAGAGAAGCGTACTCTAAGGGGGAAGTATGTAGCACCAGCACATACTTGCAAGCGAAATATGCACTATATTGATAAGTCACCGGACACTCCTTCAAAAGCAAATGAACGGATCCGCTGCGTTGTTAAGATGCGCGGTACAGCTCGAAGCGGTATAAAAACAAGCCTGCAGCTGACCGCGATCATATCGCACTGTGAGGTTGAGTAAAAATGTCGCGAGAGTAAAGAACTTCACTTTGAGAAAGGAAAGATTGTTGGGTGTTATATTAGTGAGTTGTCCATAAGAGGAAACCGAGAGGCGTTTAAACATACGCAAGTGAACTGTTTTGGATATACTGAATTAGTGGAAGACACATGGCGTAGCAAAACCATTTGCAGAGAACTTCATTCCATGGTTTACCGTGGTCGTGAGGCTGCTCATAAGCCTTTCAACTCCACTCGGAATGCTACTCGTCGTTTAGCATGGTGTAAAGAACACTTATCGTGGATCGTAGATCAATAGAAACGAGTCCTATGGACTGATGAATCCAGATACATGATCCATAAGTCTGATGGCCGTGTGTGGGTATGGCGGCAACCGGGTGAACTCAATTTACCACAGTGTATTGTTCCTACGGTCAAGTTTGGAACTGGCAGTGTACTCGTGTTTGGGTGTTTTCCGTGGTATGGTCCCGGCCCATTGGTTATCGTGGACAAACCTGTTAACCAGCACGTCTACCTCGATATTCTAGACAATTGTGCCCTACGAACTCTGAGGCAATGCTATGAAACCAAGACATGTTGGTACCAGCAGGATAATGCAGTGAGACTTAAAGTAAGGACAGTTACTGCGTGGTTGACTATAATTCCGTATCGTGTGTGGACTTACCAGCACAGAGTCCTGATATTAATACCATAGAGCACCTATGGGATGAATTAGAGCGCCGCATGAGAAGTTTGGAACCAAGGCCTAATACTAAGCAAAAGTTAGTGGCAGCATTATGTACTGAAATGAAGCGCATACCTATCGCTGTGTTCCAAAATCTTTTCGCAAGCATGTGTGTGTGTGTGCAAATGCTTATTTTCTTGCTCCGAGCAGCATAGATTGCGAGGCACGCAAGCCTTCGATTTCTATGTGAGCTAAGCTCCCGTGAAAGGCGCATTGTGATTGGCCACTAGTCAGGAGACACAAACTATTTACGTTCTACTTTTAACTTCTCCAGTGTGTACGTGCTCTTTTCCCCATCTTCCAACAGTTAAACGATGTATTATATTTGTGTTGCGACGCGGCGTTTAAAGAAACGTAGATGCTATTTTGCCGCACAGAGGAGAAGTACACAGTTGTATCAGAATAATATGATCACCTACCTAATAATTGGAACAATCAACCTTGGCTCGGATGACACGACAAAACGACGTGGCATGGGCGCAATGATGCGAAGGTTGCCCGAGGCACACGTGCCGATTTGGACTGCAGCACAGCACGCAGGTCACGGAGATGATGTTGTTATGGATCGGCACGTCGAACCTGTCGATCCAAATAGTCCCACAAGGGAACTATTTGACTGAGGTCGGACGATTTCGCCAGCCAAAGGAGAACGGAGACATCGATTTCGTATTCCTGGAGCCAGTCACGCACCCCATTATTGATTTTGCACGGCGCATTGTCCTGCTGGTAGACACCGTCACCACCAGGGTAAACGTCCATCATGAAGGGGATGCATGTGGTCAGCAAGGATGGACCCTGGACAGGTAGCCATTGTCGTTCAGGAACCCATCTAATCGAACCAGCGGTCCCAGGTCATACCAGGAAAACATCCCCAAAATTATGGTATTCCCTATTTCAGAAGCGGCTGTTTTTAATCGAAGTGAGGTCACGTGCGCTGTTATTAGAGGAAATATTTAGCAGTGACAATGCCTCTTCAATTTCTCCTACCCGAAGGGGGAAAAGAAAGAAATCCCACCCTACACCTTTCTCCGAATTAGAATCAATCTTGCTATAATTCTATTGTTTCACTGAACACCGTAGATCTAGAAATTTACGGCAACTCAAATAAATATCTACAAATCTTCAAATCTAAAGATCTACAAATCTTAAAGTCTAAGGATCTACAAATTTACGGCAACTACAAATAAATATCTTCAAATCTAAAGATCTACAAATCTTCAAGTCTAAGGATCTACAAATTTACGGCAACTACAAATAAATATCTTCAAATCTAAAGATCTACAAATCTTCAAGTCTAAGGATCTACAAATTTACGGCAACTTGTTCCCCAAATGCAAGTGTTTTATAGGTGACATGATATTTATTGTGCACGTCAGATTTACACAAAAATACATTCTTAATATGTAAGCGATGATGCTTAGAAAGTGCAATTTTTATATGGTTCCCTTAAGTGTATGTAGCTACTTGTACATGTAGCGAGTTATCCACTCGTCGTTTGCCCTAAACTCGTTTGGATGCTTTCTCAGAGGGAAGTGAGTTGTCATTTATGCAATTTGTATATGCTTCCGTAAAGTCGTATCAACAAAAGGATACCAATCTCCCGGGTACTAGTTTGCCGTATCCCGTAAATAAGCATATCGGCATCATATTTTCACACTCGCATGTAAAAGTGTAAATAAAAAGCTGCTAAATGCATGTATGATGTTGATCCGTCTTCCTCAACTGTAGTGGAAAAATATTTTTTCTCCTATAATATTTATTATTTCGAGCATATCTGAACAAATGCGTTCTTACATCTACTCGACGTAAAATATATTCTCCCGGTATGATTTCTTTTAGAAGAAATACTGGAGAGAAAAATGAATGTGAAAAAAAGACAAGCATACCGTAACTTTAAAAAAAAAATTTTTTTTTACATGTGTATATGTAAAAAGATGCTACGAGGTGACTCTGAAAAGTTCTCGGCCTAACCCACTTCCTGTAATTGTAGCATTATTTTGTCACTACAGCTCAAAAGAGTGTTCTTTTGTATTGTAAAGTGCTAATTTTTAGACTAATAGCTTTTAATTTTGCAGAAGTTTGACGTCCTGAACTAAATCATGTCAATGCAAAGTGTTAAATTTTCTAATGTGGAACTTCTGTCCCTGCAGAAGGAAACTGCAAAGGAAATCTATGAATATATGACCCAAATTTTAAGTGACAAGTGCCCTTCTTATTCCACTGTGAAGAAATGGTGCGCCACCTTTTAGTGTGAACACTTTGAAAACGAAGATGCACCAAGATCTGGGAGGCCTTCAACAGTGACAACACCAGCAATTGTTGATGGTGTTCATGACTTGATTGTGTCAGATCGGAGAATCTCGGCTAAAACATAAGCAGAGACACTGGAGATATCCAGGGAACGTGTTGGGTTCATAATTCATGAGCACTTCGATATGCAGAAGATGTCAGCGAAGTGGTTGCCCAAATGTTTCAACGCCGATGAGAAACGAAAACTAGTAAACACATCCAAATCGGTTTTGTAGCATTTTGAGCGATTTAGTGATAACTTTTTGCAGCGACTTATCGCTGTTGATGAAACGTGGTTACATCACTACTATCCAGAGAGTAAACAACAGTCCCTACAGTGGCGGCACTCGGGTTCTCCTCGGCCAAAGAATTTCAAGATTGAAAGGTCTGCAGGAAAGGTCATGGCACCGGTTTGTTTTGGGATTCGGAAGGCGTTTTACTGATTGGTTATCTCCTTAAGGGCCGAACAATAAATGCTGAATACTATTCCAACTTGTTGTGCCGATTAAAGGAGGCGTTGAAGGGAAAAAAAGGTGAGGAAAACTGCGGAAAGGTGTTCTTTTTTTGCTGGACAATGCGCCGGCTCACAAGGCTGGCAAGACAATGGATGTTTTGAGGATCCTGGGTTTGTGTGCATAGAGATTCCACCCTACTCACCAAAACTTGCTCGATCGGACTATTTCCTGATACCAAAACTTAAAAAAAGTTTGAAAGGGAAGTATATTTCGAATGATTCGGAGGTGCTATCAGCAGCAGAACAGTATTTGAGTGATCAGACTTCAGAATGATTTTTCGGAAGGATTAAAAGAACTCCAGAAACGTTGTGCCAAGTGTGTTGAACTTCGTGGAGAACATGTGGAATAGTTTGCAAGTTTCATGGCTCTAGCCCATTTCCTTCTTGGTGAGACTGAGAACTGATCTGCGTCCCTTCGTAGAAATATACTATTAGAAATGTATTTATTCCTTTCTCCTTTTAATGTCGATTTAATTTGATAAATATTCGGGTATTTAATCTAAAGGTATCTAATTTTTTTTTATTTTTAACTTGTGCGATTTCTATATTTTTTCTTAAACTAGGGGCTGCGCCTCTAGGCTCGCTACGTTCGTTTCCAGACTAGCGCTCGGGCCGTGCAGCCCGATCTTCAAGTATATCACATGAAATAAAAATTGGAAAATTCATATAAATTTCAATTTTTATTGCATGTCTAGGCAAATAACGCATGTTCCTCCGAAGTGTCACAGTTTTTTTTACTGTCGTTATTGTTTGGAAGGTCGGACTTTTGTCGTTTGAACTTATAGCACTTACTAAATTTACCACTAAGGAAAACAAAAGCGGTCCAAAAAGCATTTCCGTAAACCGTTATGCTAAACCGTTAAGGTGGACGTCAAGTAATTTTCCTTCCTATACTTCCAATGGAAACTTTTCCTTCACAATTAGTGTGTTCCGAATGATGAAGATTTTAACATCGGTTAAAATAACTTCCTTCATATTATAGCTTGAAATACCTTAATATTTTCTAAAACATAACCATAATTATATTAAAAATCAATAACTTTTCCTTTGTTGGTGTTGAAACCAGAAAAAAGATGGCGCGACCTGTACTTTGTTGACGTCAGTAGACAAACAAATGTTGGATTGCGTAATTATGGTTATGTTTTAGAAAATATTAAATATTCCAAGTTATAAAATGAAGCTATTTTAATCGGTGTTCTATTTTCATCCTTGGGAATGCATTAATTGTGAAGAAACTGCGTACAGAAGTTTTTCCGTTGGAAGTATAGGAAGCAAAATTACTTGACATCCACCTTAAACAACTGAGATAGCTTTACCAACAAAACATATGCATAACAAATTCTCTGCGTCACCATGGCAGCAGGTCACGGGACCAGAACTTTCCTCTGTGGATATTGTGAAGACAGACAAGCCGTTCATTTCTTTCCATTGCGTCTTTAAAAAATGCTTAAAAATCAGAAAATAACTTTTTCGTAATTTTTTTTTTGTAAAAAAGGGACGATAGTTGTATTGTTTATGCTGCAAAAATTGCATTGCGTTATGATTTATAGTTTGCCATATATCCGTTTTTTTAATGGATCCCATCGCGAAATAGAGAATTTTGTGAAATTTAGAAATTTAATTTCTCGTAAAATAAATCGAAATTCAATAAAAGGGAGACGAGGTGCAAACATTCGGTCATGGCACTACATGCCTACAAAGTGTCGTGGTTCTGTTGCTGTTAGTGTGTCCGGAACGTGACCTGATAGCACTTTTTTGCTTAACTTAACTTTGAAATATAATAGATCTTGAAGTGTCGCTAAGAATCAAGAAACGGTTTACTTCAGCGTGTTCTCCAAACAATTCTCTACAAAATATGTAAATTTCATATTTTCGTGTTCGATATGTTTTGCGCTGCGAGCTAGGAAAGCAAGAATGTCGCGAAATTTCTAAAACAGCGGCAGCAGCAGTGGTTACTTTTTTTTAGAATAGAGAGAAAGATAGTAATCTTCCTTAAACTGCAACGTGTATCCTTTAGAAATTCTAAATGCAGCATCATACAGGAAACGATTCGGCTTTGTTCAAACTGAAACGCATTTTACGGCAAAGGAAATTCTAATCTGTGTAAATGTTCATTTCGATGGTGTTTTAAATAACTTGTCAGTGCTTTAGTGCATTTCCATCCGGACTTGTCAGGTATGCATTTTTCTTAATAAGCTTATTCCCCGAGAAACAACGTTTAATAACGTTTCTAACTGCATATTGCATGCCGGTACTGAGATGCCTTCTGGAAACATAATGCAATATTAATTCACTATCTCTCGTAAACCCCATCTGCTTGTGATGCGAATCATGTCTTCTACTTTTTTATGGTGAATCCTCAGATCGTCATAATCTTCCTCCTCTTGATGAAAATCGACAGGAAAAATGTGTTTGCATCTGTATATATAAAAAACCCCAGTAGAACTGATTTGTTACATGCAGCGAGAGAAATAAGACTAAAGAAGATGTTACGTATTTACCCAAGAGATGAGGGGAGATATGAAATACCTATCATTCGGAAAGCAGAAATCTTTTGGGACACACGGCGACAAATTCCTACCATGAGCATATTTTTCACAGCATACTTGGAGGCATATCATGAGAAAAGAGGAATCAGTAATATAATCTTAACATTTCAAAGCTATTGTAAGGAAAATGAATTGTCTGTTAAAAAGGATGAAATAAAAAAAGAGCTAGCAAGTGAAAGTAATTCATTACCCGGATATTGTCCTACCTCGTAGATGGCTGTTGAATTTATTTCTAAAGCGCATCATGAGTGGGACAGATCTGAAAAATTGTATTGTCCAACATCCCTTGGGCATGAAAAATTTTGCACGGGCATGTAATTTTTTTCGTATGTGCCCCCATCGGGCATGTAAAAAATCTAGCTCTTATCAGGATAAAAAATAAAGAAGTAATGTATTTTTATTTCGCAGTCAACTTTCTTACTACTCAGGTGTTTTCGCCTTCTGCTTTATTTAATAAAATTAATGGAGTGGGTTTTGAGAAATTAAAACTCAAAACGGGTGACATCGAAAACTAAATTGCCCATAATATGATTGTTTATATCTCAAAAGGAAGATCACATAATAAGCTTTCAAATGGGCCTAATATGAGCTCTGATGACAAATTAGGTCTACAGTTATTGTCATCTATGGAAGGCATAGTAGACCCAAAAATGCCTATTTTTTAAATTTCAAAGTACTTTAACTAAAGAAATATTGTATTCAAGAATCTGAACTGATTAGTTTCTCTACAAAGCTTGCAAATTCACCAAGTTTCATGAAACTCAAAATGGTTCAGGTCAAAAATGTTACTTTCTTGTGTTGAATTGTCATAGGCGAGTTCATATTTCACAGCTGGGCAGAGTATACGAGATGCAGTGAAATATAGGTGAGGTCCAATTTAATTGCTGTGGTCAGTTTATGAAATGCATTAAAAGTACTTCGTTTCTTATATTGCTTCCGAAATGTTTAGAAAACAATAGTACAACTACGTGAATGATATGCATGCATGTATTCGGGCATGTAAAATTTCAGTTTGCGCATGTAATATTTTGAACAAGTTACCTGAAGTGGTGTTGCGATTTTGAAACTTTTCTGGCACTGCAATGGGATATTTAAAATTCCAGTAGAGTTCGCAACTTTCGTGAATACTATTGACTGTGATGTCTTTCAAAGCAGCTAAAAAAATGCTAGCTATCACCCTGACGTAATGGTCTAAATGCCGGCGAGTGACCGTTCGTCCGAAATAGGCCCTGACGTACGGTCACTTTATATATTTTATATTAAATTCACGGGGAAATTTTTCGCTGACAAGTGAAACGTAAATTTCCTTATGCCGTCGAACAGTTACGGTTTCGGAGGACTGGATTTCCCGTTATAAAAATAAACAGCGCATGAGATATTACGTCTTAGTATCAGTAGAAGAGAAATCGATACGGGGTTGGGGAAGACCGCCCCGGTGGTCGAGTGGTACGAAGCATTGTCTGGTGTGATTGTTTAACATTGTGCTGGCCTTTTTCTTCCCTGGGACTTGTAGCCCCAAAAGACGGTCGACTGCTCATATCCCATGGGGTTGCTCACGGTGGTTGATAACTCTCCCATCCCACCCAAAATATATATACACTGCTGGCTACCCAAAATGCAACACCAAGAAAGAAGCATCCGATTGGCCTGAAATTCGCAGCATGCGTCGCCCGCGAGAGGACATGCAAGCGATTAGCATTGCAGGGCATATGCAAATCATGTGCTGCCCGGCACGCCACCGAGAAGCACTGTAAGAAGGGTGCAGAGAAGGCAAGGTGTAAGTAGTGGAAGTTTGTTGTGCTGCCGGACCTGTGCGTGGGAAGCTTCCTGATGCATCGTAGCAAAATACGGCAGTCATTCCAACACGTTACGGAGTTCGACAGAGGACGAATAATGGCTTATCGCGACAGCGGTTTATCGTACCGGAGACATCGGCGCCGGTGTGGGACGACATCCAGCCACAGTGAGGCGAGTATGGATTCGGTGGGTGCAGGAAGGACGGACGGATCGACGTGAGCGATTGCAGCAGCTGCGGCAAACCACCGAACGAGAGGATCCGGCATGTTGTGCGGCGGGTATTGACGGCTCGCACCGCCACATCACGAACGTTAGCGCAGGAATTAGAGTGTGTTGCCCAACAACCTGTGTCAGCACGTACCGTTTGACGTCGTCTGCAGGAGCGGGAACTTGTCGCACGGCGCCCATTGCTCCGACAACCATTGACGTTACACCACCGGCGAGTGCGGCGGCAGTGGGCCGTTGAACGCCGCACCTAGACTACGAAATGACACGACATTGTCTTCTCCGACGAATCTCGCTTTTGCCTGCAAAGGAACTCTTAAACTTTGGAGTAACAAGCCTTATTTGCTTAGACATGCAATAAAAATTGAAATTTATATGAATATGCCAGTTTTCATGTTATGTGATATAATTGGAGATCGGGCTGTAGGTCCCGAGCGCTACTCTGCAGAGTAGCGCTACTGTCGACAGTAGCGCTACTCTGCAGAGTAGCGCTACTGTCGTTTCCATGGAAACGACAGTAGCGAGCCTAGAGGCGCATCCCCTAGTGCCTTAAAAGAAAAGTGTTTAATCCATGCATCCTTCCAGTTCTTACGTATAGAGCAGAGACGTGGACTCAAGAAGACATACATAGGCTGTAGACAACTGAGAGAAGCTTGGAGAGAAGCATGATTGGTGTAAGAGCAGGAAAGATAAGAAGAGGAACTCGTGGGTAAGGAAAATGACAATAACGGAAGAAATCATGAACAAAATGAAATCTCTGAGATGGAAAGGGGTTAGGCATATTGCTAGAAGAACTGACTGCTAATGAACAACTGTAATTTTAGACTCGATACCAAGAAACAGAAAAAACCCAGAAGAACACCACATGGGAGATGGGTAAATGAAATTCTAAAGCATGCCGTAGTGACATATAGGAAACTGTTGTGGAAGAAACTTGGGGAGACTTTCATCCAGCAGTGGATTGATACGATAAAGGTGGCTTGCCAAGGATAAGATGCTCTTTCATTTTTAAGAATAGGATGCTTGCGATTTCATTTGGTTTAAGAAAAGATAATTGTGTTCAGACATCAAACCTGTGCGGCGACATTTCGCTGAAATTGTTGTTTGTTTCACGAATTGATATTTTTCCTGATGTGAAGGAATCGCCGAAAAATTAGGAGGGGAAAAAAAGGCCTACATTGCATTTTTTAATTATGATTTCTCATTGTCATGCAAATTTTCTAGTGACAAAATTAAATGCTTGTCTTCAAGATATTTTGGGAAGAGCTTTCAATTTCACCAATTTTGCAGCACATCTGTCGTAGAATATGATCATCTTCGCAGGAAGTCATCGGTGAACTACGGATGCCATTATAACTATTTATTTATGGCTGATTCTTATTTCAGTCCAGTTAATGGAATATTGTTCAACAAATTTCTTCTTCTTCAACGACCAGATACATACAAGCCGCTGGGAGCAACGTTAAGATAATATGCTGCGCCAAGAAGACCGATTTCTCCTCAGATTTCTCGTTACTGTTTAACCGAAATCAGCTGTGTGTATTCAAAAATTGCTTTAAAAAGGCAGTCTTGAAATTTTAATTCGCACCCTTCAAGCATTTCAATGGTTTTCAAAATTTTCTTGGTATCATCAGGGTCATCAACCATTATTAATCCACTGCTGGATGAAGGTGTCCCCAAATATCTTCCTGATTTTTCTGTCTTGAACCAATGTCCTCCATGTCATTCCGGTATAATTTCGTACATCATCCACCCATCTCTCACGTGGTCTTTTTCTAGGTCTTTTCCTGTCACTTGGTATCCAGTTTAGTGACTAAACTGTCAAAGGGTGGTTAGTTCTTCTAGCAATATATGCAGCCTGTTGCTAGTTAAGGGTTAAATCTGATCATTATGCCAGCCACTGTTGTAATTTTCCTGAACCATAAGTTCTTTTTCTTACCTTTCGTAGTTACACCAAGCATGCACCTCTACATACTTATTTGGGTTGTTCTCAGCCTCTGTATGTCTTTTTTACGCGTTCCAACCGCAGTTTGAAGAACCGTATATGCTCCAGCTTTGTCCGTTTGTCTGTCTGTTGTCTGTCCGCACGATAACTCGCGTAAAAATGGTTCGATTTCGATGAAATTTTAGTATGCGGTAAGGGACAACTGGGTACGAACCCTATTGAAAATGGGCGAAATGGGATTAAAGTCAGGACACAGGAGCGGGACCTATTCTATCGCTCTTATGCGCCATAACTTACGTACAAATGCTTCGATTGCGACACAACGTTAGTATGTTGTTACGGAGTTACACTGAACCGGTTCTGTAGAATATCATCGAAATGGGGTCAAAGGTTAGGGCACAGGAGCTAGATTTATTCCACAGCCATTATCCTCATAACTTGAGTAATGATTTCTGGTATGTTGGAAAACGTATCATAATCAATGCATTGCATGATTTTACTAACTTGTTCAGTTAAGGGCCATGTATCTGATCCATTAAGAAGCATTGGAAGGATGCATTGATTAAACATAATAGTAAATCCATTAAGACATAATATAAGAGGTCCGGATGGAAGGTATCCAAAATAAAATAAAAACTATATCTCGGGGAGTATGTATTATATTCACTTCTGGTTAAAGCCATTCAAAGGAAATCGTTCAAAGATTTTTATTCAACGCGCAGTTCACGCGTGTGAGTCAACTGGTACTCTCCCAGTAACATCCACCAGCTTGTGTCGGCTTCCCGACTGACCGCACACGAGCTCAGCCAGGATGTCGACACCGCAGGAGAAGGTTGCTTGCGTGTTGTAGCTTGCCGAATTAAAGTCTGTTGCTGCTGTTCAGCGTCGCTTTAGAACACAACATGGAACAAAACCTCCAACACAGAAAAGCATCCGGTTCTGGGATAACGAACTGAGGACTACAGGAAATCTGTTACGTAAGAAGTCTCATGCAAAGCCACGGACATCTCAGGAAAAGGTCGAACGTATCAGAAAGGTAATCCTGCGAAGTTCGCGCAAATAAATTCGGGCTGCTAGCTTGGAACTAAACTTTCCATTTTCAAAGGTGTACGATGTGGTGCACAAGCGACTTTCCAAAGAGCGTGCAAAATTAAAATGCCTCAGGTACTGAAACCAAAAGACCATTTCGCACGTGCAAACTTCGCTGTAGACATGCTGGAAAGAATTGACACAACACCCGATTTTCTCCAAGTGTAATTCTCGGATGAACCGACCTTTCATGTCAGAGGGACAGTAAATCGGCACCTCTGCAGGATTTGGAATAGTGAAAAGCCACATGTCACATGCGAGCTGCAAACAAGCAGCGCCAAAGTTAGCGTCTGGGTCGGCTTGATGCACGTTGAGCTGATTGGACCTTTCTTCTTATTGGAAGAAACTGTCACTGCGACCTCGTACCTGGACATGCTGGAACTGTTTATGCTACCCCAGTTGCCACCTTAGACCATTTTCCAACACGACGGGGAACTTCCACAGTTGAGCATCATCATTAGGGATTACCTGTATCACGAGATGCTTGGGAGATGGATCGGCAGAGACAGACAAATTGCTCGGCTTCCTCGATTGCCAGATTTAACCCCAATGGATTTTTTCATGTGGGATTATGTCAAAAACATTGTCTACCAGATGAAGACACTGACTTTCAACACCTGACAGCTCGCATGATGAATGCTGCGGCTACTGTTACACTGAACATGCTTCAAGCAACGTGGAGTGAGATCAACTATCGTCTGGATGTTTCTCGGGCCCACATTGAAATTCACTGAGACAATAATTATAGTGAGTGAAAAAAACTTTGATATTTTCCCTTTATATTTGGGAACAAACCAGAAATGTATATACAAAGGCCGTTCGTAAAAACCGAGAGTAATTTTTTTTGGAGTTGGCAACAGTGCGAAGGGGAAAAACAACCACACAGACGACTAACTGAATTAAGGAAGTATCTCTGGCAACACTCATTAGCCGTGGCAGACGATTCTGGTTTTATTGTTGCGAAGTTGTTTAAGGTACGTCTGAATTTCGCCATACAGCTGTGGAGGTGAATGATTCAGAGTTAAGAAGTGAAATGCGTTGTGCTATAAAATTTTGCTATCGTTTGGGTTAAAACGGCTCCAGAAACAGTTAATTTAATGAAAAGAATATTACAAATATAAGTATTTGCGTGAGTCAACTATTTTGAGGACATGGCTCCATGTTTAAAAAAAGGAGTCGTTTGTCAGCAGAACTCGCTCCTAGGCCTGGTCGACCTGAAAGTGTTGTTACGGAGCGTATTGTTAACACTGCCTGGGCAATTCTGCAAGAAGATCGACGAATGACGTATGAAGACATAGCGGCGTCAACTAATATTTCAAAAAAGTTAGCATTCCGCATTCTACGCGACAAATTACTTCTGCATCGTGTGTGTTCCAGTTGGGCACCTCATCACCTGACGAGAGAACAGTTGTTAACCAGAGTTCAGGTGTATCATGAGTAGAAAGAAATGACTGCAAAGGATCTAAGCTTTCTAATCACAATAATAACTGCCGATCAAACATAGGTCCAGTATTTCAACCCCCTCACAAAGTAGGCAACGACTGTCTGGGAACACACAAGCTCGCTTCCTCCGAAAACAGTCCGCCAAACCAAATCAGCTGGGAATGTTGATAATGATAGTTTTCTTTCATTATAAAGGCGCAGTCTACCAGCATGCCATTCCTCCACAAATTACTGTGAATTCTGAGTATTAAATTTCAGTATTGAAGCATCTGCAACAACACACATCGATTAAGTTACCGGAGCTTGTGCGCAAGTGGACCCTACACCATGATAACGCCCGCCCACATGTGGCTGCTTGCGTTCAACAGTTTCTTACGAAAAGCAGTATTGAAATCATGCCACATCCTGCCTACAGTCCTGACGTCGCTCCGTGCGATTTCTGGTTGTTTCCAACAATGAAGGAAAAGTTCCGTGGCGCAACATTCAACACAGATGCTGACTTTATTGAAGCTGTAGAGGGGTCGCTAAAGTAGCTTCCACAAAATGTGTTCGTCACATGCTTTGAAAAGTGGGCTGAAAGATGGAACCGTTGCATTTTATTCGAGAGAAAATTCTTTGAGAAAGAATAACATATATTTTGATGTACCTATATTTCTTCATTTTTTAAATTTTACTGTGTGTTTTTATGGAATGGCAGTTGTACTTTCCGAGATATACACTTTTTATGTTGGATATCTACCATCCGGACGCCCTGTAGTAAATTTCTTGTGAAAATCTTTGTTTCTTTCAAATGTAACCTAGCCAAGTTTAATGCGTCTATTCATTTCTTCTTCGAAGTGACATGCCATACTAAAAATAACATCAAACTTACTTTCTGAGATGAGCATTTCGTGAGAAACTTTGTAAAAAGAAGGAAACATAGCAATACTCATCATTTTGCTTTTGTTATAACGGACTCAGGATTCACTTCTTATGAAAACACGGTTGATAACACTCACTCCTAAATCTGTGATAATGCTTTGAATGTGTCGACGCCGAATTCGGCGGCTCATGTAATATTTAGTACTCAGTAAGTTGTGTTGTTGTTGTGCAAATGCTCTGTATGTGCGTAATGTAATACTCGTTATTAATCTCGTAAAATGCTCAGTAAGAAATCTGAAATTTACTAGCAGAATTCTTGATTTTCAGTCTCGAAAGCTTTTGTCAAACAGAATTTTACTCATATAAATCAAGCTGTTCTTTCCATGTAACATAATCACAGAAATTTTAAAATTTAATCGTCCTGGAACGGGAATCGAACTCGCATCTCCTGATTTGCGTGATGGTTAGCGCACTCCAGCTCAAATCGGGAGATGCTGGTTCGATTTCTGTTCCAGGACGATTAAATTTTCAAATTCCTGTGGTATGTTACATGGAAAGAACAGCTTGATTTATGTCTATATTAACTTGAGAAGTTTACTCATTATTTATTTATTTATTTTGCGATTCCCGCATTATCAAATTCTTTTCGAATGCAGAAATCACCTGCCGCTAAAATTAAATCTGTGTAACACCCTTGAACACACACACACACACAAAATTAACAAAATTTGATTGTTTCTCTAGCGTAGATGCGTAAAGAAATTTCACAAATTATTCCTAGAAAACGCCACCCCCGGTGAAGTGGTCTAAGCAATGGCTTTTGACCATTCGTTATAGATGGGTTCGGGTTCGAATCCCAGTGAGGCATGGATTTTGTGTTTATCTTATGGCACTGGCTCTTTCCCTTCTCTGGAGTCAGTAGCCCTAAATTAGGGACGTGCGACTGCTTATAGCCCACAGAGTTGCTCACGGTGGTCGTTAAAACCCCAATAAAAATATATATATATATAATTCCAAGGAAATGAAATAATGTTCCTTTTAAAGCTTTCAGTGCAAGTATTTATATGTCAAATCACATGATGCCTACGACCGTTTTACTTACCCCTGTAACTCGTTCTCTTCTGTTTCTTGAAGTATGCATTAATTTGATCAGACTCAGTAACATGCAAACAGTTTTTTTTTGTCTGGATGTTCTCATGACTAAAAGTATGTCATTAATTCATACCTTATCTTGGCTTTAAAGCGAAAATGTGTGTGTGATGACACAGGAATTGTGTTAATTGGCTTTTGAATACCAATGAAATATCAATTAACAGAAGAGAATCATTAAAATGACTTTTATTGATTGCTGCTGAGATGCGCGCTTAGAAAATTCGAACAAAGACTCCTGTAAGGTAAGCTACAGATTTCGCTAAAATTCGAAAACGAATGACCAAAATCTTAGTCATTTGTATTTGTTTCCCTCCATCAAACTTGAAACGTGTGATCATCCATTTTTGCTTCTTTCTTTCTTAACAGAAAAAAAGCAGAAAGAAGGCATACATTTATGAATAAATATGCACTGAATGCATACATTTGATGTGCTCATTCAAGACCTAAGATAACTTATTATCACCGATTAGGAACATCTTTCGGGCAATATCACTCAAATACTCATTTCCTATGGAACCTTTCCAGAGTTATTTTACTTCTTACATGTTTGTACCTGCTAACTTCGCATTGTTATTGATACAGTGCATAAATCGTGCTACAATGCAAACGTGCTCCTTCATCTGACTTATTGAATTATCGAATGGCGTCAATTTGTCATATTTGCCTGCTCAAAAGTAACCAAAGAGAGGAGGCCTCAAAACTACCTATAGAGGATGCATCATCACATTAACTTACTATATTATTCGTTTTACTCGTATGCAAATTGCTAAAATTATTTATGTCTATGAAATGCTCATAGTCACTGTCACATTTAATAACAGCTCCTTAAGATACACGGTCGAGTAACATTATTGTGACCACCAGCTAATATCCAGAGTAACCGCCGTGTGCAGTGAGAACAGCAGCTAGATGGGCTGGGAGTGACTCAATAAGGTGATGGAAGGTGTGTGTTCATAAAAATGCGGAGCCATGTTGACTGCAGTGCATCTGACAGCTACTGGAGGGTGTGTGTTATAGGATCCATAGAGCGAACAACACGATCGAGGTGGTCCCACAGATGCTCAATTGGGTTTAAGTCTGAGGAATTAGGAGACCAGGGAAGTACTTTAAAGTCTTCATCGTGCTCTTACAACCAATCTCGGACATTTCTAGCTGTGTGACACGTTGCACTGTCGTTCTGAAAGATCCCATCTGCCCCAGGAAAGACAACCAGCATGTATGTGTGTACGTGGTCAGCAAGGATGGATTCATAACGAATTATTTCCATAGTGCCTTCCACAGGTATGAGTGAACCCAGGGAATGCCACGAAAACATTCCCCAGAGCATAACGCTTCCCCCACCAACTTGTGTTCTTCCAGCAGTGGCTGAAGAATGTTTGTTCTCCGATGTTTCTCGCCTTATACGCCAAAGCGAAGAAAAAACGTGACTCATCGGAGAAGGCACTCCTTTGCCAATCAGCGGAGGTACAATTTCGATACCGCTGTGCAAATGCAAGCCTTTTCTGCCGATGCACTTTCGTTAGCATAAGTGCAGTGACCATCCGTCAGCCTCGGAGCCCCATACGCAGCAGGATACGCTGAATTGTCGTTTTAGGCACGCTTCCGGTAGCCCCCTGGATCATTCGAACTGTGAGTTGCTCCACTGTAGTGTGTCGATCGGCCCTCAAGTACCTTGGAAACCGACGTTCACCTCTCACATCAATGGCACGTGGTGCTCCGCAGTTTTCACATCGTTTATTCGCAATGGTGCCATTTCTTCAATCTCGATACACTTTAACCAGAGCAGCACGCGAACAGTTCACAAACTGCGCTGCTTCAGAAATACTGCCACCCTTGGCCCGAACACCGATAATCATCCCTTTTTGCAAATTTCATAAATAATTCCTTTTATCCATGACAACAGCGAGAGACATGTTTCCAGTTTGCCTACAGCACACCTTATGTACCCTCTAGGCCAGCTAACGACACGTGCTTCTTTCATTGGCTACGCGCTGTTGACTTCAAAAGTATGAGGTGGTCACAATAATGTGAATCGACTGTGTAGATTGAGCTACCCCTGTGTGCAATGGTGCCCGAAAACACACTCTTGAGTGTCACGTCTAAATATCACACCTGGAACGGGGGAGATTTGGGGCCCGAGGAGATGTCTAGCGTGTAGTGAAGCAGGAGTGAAGCTCTTCAGCGCCTGCCTGAAATTTTGACCTTGAGAGGGACAAACTGCGGTTCTGAGCTTTTTAGCACGTCTTTTGTATAAAAAGATCGTGCTTATGTTACCCGTTTGTCCCTCCGTCCGTCCATCCGTCTGCACCCACGATATCTCTGCAACTATTAGTATGATTTGAAAAATTCTTTTTTGCAGTGGGAAGCTTGAAATATGCGAAAGGTGATCTTTTATTTCGTTTTTTTTACGATGTACAATTTCTCCGCTAGAGGGCGTAAATGCAGATGATGTCGAAATCAAAATACGTTTTATTCCACATATTTGCTTCTAAACATCCGATTGAAAAAATTATTTTATCTTTTAATTCTATTTATGTCGAAAAGTATTTTAGTTATAGTTACTTCTTCAAATTACACATAGATTTTCCGCTAGTGGGCGTAAAAGTAGATTACATTCTCCCACATAACTCTTCTTCTAAAACTCCGATTTGAAAAAATGTTTCTTCAACGGATACACCTCCTGATGCAAAATATTTTGCATATAATTTCAAATTTTTGGTAAAGAATACTTTGGCCTCCAGGGGGCGTAAGTGTTAATTTTTCTTCTGATGTATTTGCCATAAAATCTGAGTTTCTTAAAATATCTATTGAAAAAATTCTTTCGTGGACTGATGCCACTCACATCGATAAACCTTTTCGGAATATTTTCTTCTTAAAATATTTCAGTTTCTCTGCCAGGGAGCGTAGATGTATATCTTATTTTTGTCAATATTTCTACTTCTAGGAGTCCGATTTGAAAGATTCCTTCCTTGTTGCATAGTGTTTCCAGTGTGACATGTTTTTCATGGTATTTCAAAATTTTCAAGTTATTCATAGACTTTCCGCTAAGGGGCGTAAAGGTAAATTGCCCCCTTCCCCTTATATCTCTGCTTCTAAATCTCCGATTTGAAAAATTCTTTCTGCACCGGATACAGCTCCTGAGAAAAAGTCCTTTGCACATAATTTCTAATTTTTGTAAAAAATGATTTGGCCACCAGGTGGCGTAAGTCTAAATTTCCGCTTCTGATGTATTTGCAACAAAATATGAGCTTCTGAAATCTCGATTGAAAAAAAAGTCGCTTGTTCACCGATACTACTCATGTCGACAAACCTATTAGGAACATTTTCTTCTCGAAATACTGTATGGTTTCTACGCCAGGCGGCGTAGATGTATATCTTATTTTTGTCAATATCTCTACTTCTAAGGGTCCGATTTGAAAAATTCCTTCTTTGTTAGATAGTGTTTCCGATGCGAAATGTTTTTCCTATAAATTCAAAATTTTCAAGTAAATCATAGACTTTCCGCTTGGGTGCACAAAGGTAAATTTCGTTTTCTGCGTTATTTCTGCTTCTAAATCTCCGATTTGAAAAAATTCTTCCTGTATCGCATACAAGACCTGATGGATAATATTTCCCCCATTATTTCCAATGTTTGGTAAAGAATGATTTGGCCACCAGGGGGCATAAGCGCTAATTTCTGCTTCTGAAGTATTTGTAGCAAAATCTGACCTCCTGAAAACTCGACTAAATTATTTTTTTCTTGAACCGATACCGCTCATATGGAAAAACTTTTTGAGAATATTTTCTTCCTAAAATAATGCATGGTTTTCTTACCAGGGGACGTAAAGTCGCATCTTATTTTTGTCGATATCTCATTTTCAAAGAGTCCGATTTGAAAAATTACTTCTGTGTTGGAGAGCGTTTCCGGTACGAAATGTTTGTCATATAAATTCATGTTTTTCTTAATGCACAAGTCTGAAGCCAGAGGGCGTAAGCTCATGGTTCCGTTTACAGCAATATCTGAGGGATTAAAAACCCGACTGAAAAACTTCTTTTGTCAGATGCTATTGTTTTCTATACCGGTTCCATTGACTTTGATTAGCTTTGATAAATTTAATTTCTGTCAGAACGGATTTAAAAGACGTGATTATTACACCCGAAAGTTCGGCGTCATCTTTCTTGTTTCTATCGGTTTGCAGCTTTTCATTTACCAAATAGTCATAGGTAAAACTTTGGGGTTTTTGATGAGAAGTAAGGCATTTTCACTCTTTAAATGATACGCAAATGAGACTTGTTGCGCAGAAGTGTGTCTCAAGAGTGACGACTGTCTGTGGCCAAAACGGAGACTCCAGGTGGTCAGCGCTTAATTTCCCCACCCTGGTGTGAAATACAAGGGTGTGTGTAGGTTAGGGGGGTCCCTTAAGCGGTTAGAGGAGTGGATATCTGGATAATAATCTGATTACGGTCCGGCTTCAAGTTCCGGATGAAGCCTGTAGAGGTTACTTGTCTTTTGGTGTTGGCTCGGGCTCTTTTCCTTCCAGAGAAGGGGAAATGAATTCTTATAGCCTTAGATTCACAAGAGGAGCATGAAACCTGTAAAAAAGAGAAGGAAAGAAATATTGTGCGGAAGATAAGTTGAACTTTGGTAGCCTATCTAAAGCACCTAAATATGGTATTAATGATTAATGTAAATTTATGAACATGGAAGTTCAAACGTTTGGGATCAGCGCGTTCACGATGTTTTGGATTACTAAAATGCTGCAAAGGAAAGAAATCCACGAAACACCAGCCGATTCGGATCAAAGTGGTTTGACGGCGAATTTGATCAAGACGAATTGACAGGTCACTGATCATGACGCAGACATATGTAATGGAGAGCCACCCCAGTAATAACTGGGGCAAACATAAATGGATGATGAAGAGCTTTTTATGTCTTACTCGGTGAGACGTCTCGCTTTGCTGGTGCGTTTCAGTGATCGTAAAACAACAACGTCACTGGTAATCTAACTGATCTCTCGGAAGTCTTCAAACACGAAAAAAATGGAAGACATCGACAGATAAAGCGGTGAACGGCTGGTGTAATACAAACTGTGCTGTATATTGATGTTCTTAGGGCAGGGAAATTAATTATTTATATACTACATTATGTATAAATAAACTTCTGGTTTTTTGTTCCACGCATGTGTTACCCTTCACAACATCTCTACGGAATTCAATGCATGAAAATATTTTACCAAGGAACTTGATGACAAAAAGAGAGTAGTTAGGTAATCTAAGCACTATATATTAAAATCTTCGTTAGCCCATCTCGATAAAGAAAAGGATTGACCAAATATATGTATGTGAAAATTGTTTTCAACATTACACTTTTTGCAAGTACTTGAAATTTTGTAGAATATGTATATTAAAGACTAAGATTGTGGGTGCTATTTTTTGGAGGGAGGAGTGTGTGGTAAAATGCCCCAGTGCGATACACTTTGGGTCTTGAAATGAAGGAGAAGAATACGGCGTTAGAACAATCAGATGATCAACCAATCTCCTGCGGGAATGGTAGGCACACCTGGTAAAACAGTAAGCCTACATAACTTATGTTATCTGCTGTTTTAATTTTTCTTTCTAGTAATTCTATCACATAGGTTAAGGTATGCTGTAATTTAACTTTACTTTTATTTCTTGTATCAATGTAAATTTAGTTTTTTCATCTTAAGCAATTTTCAAACTTTAAGGTTTACATTTTTGCTCTTGCCCAAATGTCTTTTAACAACGACAAATGAGGTCGGAGGTTGTGTGACGACAAATGAGGCCAAAAGATTGTTTTTCAATGTATATTGTCTGTCTGACTGTCTTGCAAGCTGTGAAGTCGATGTTATATGTCCAAAGTCGGTTATAACGAGCTTGACTGAAGAGTATATTGAAAGGTGCTTCATGATTATTGAAGTGACGTTCGGTATCAGTGTGGCGTGCGTTTTGTGTGTTGTGAGCTGTCAGAAGTCTCTTCAACTATTACTGAAGTAATAGTTGAAGAGACTTCTGATGTGCTGACGTGAATAAAATATATGGTGAAGTAAATTTCTCCATTTTTACGCGAGGGACGGGCTCCGACTGCTATACACTATACTACCCTGGCATGTGCTCTCACTACTATCTGCCTTTATTTCATGTGCCTCCTGCGGGCAGGCACGTCACAATGAAGTGATGTTGCTGTGTTCAGTTTACGATATCAACCATTTAACGACCGTGACTTGTATCACTCTAAATACCATTACGCCCAAAACTGTCTCGCTTCTTTGTTTAGTAAGGATAATGATGACTGAATATGACCCCTGATGGTTCCTGAAATTTGAAGAAAAGGTAAAGTTTGGAAATCTGACTCGCCGCCCCGGTGGCGCAGTGGTCTAAGGCGCTGGCCTCTGATCATTCGTCCGTAAGGGGTCCGGGTTCGAATCCCGGTGAGGCATGGATGTTGTGTTTGTCTTACGGCACTGGCTCTCTCCCTTCCCTGGAACCAGTGACCCTAAATTAGGGACGGGCGACTGCTTATAGCCCATTGAGTTGCTCACGGTGGTCGATAAACCTCCAATCAAAAAAAAAAAAAAAAAAAAAAAAATCTGACTCACTCTAGAGAGGCGTTTTGGGTTGCTAAGGTCGTTTGCATGCACGGGTGTTTTGGACGTTATGGTCGTTAAAGGGTTAATTGTTAGGCTATCCAGGATTTTAATTAAATCGAAGCAAGCTTTACGTCATGTTAATTAATGTTCTGCTTAAATTGATATTTTCACATATAGTTACACTCCTAAAACCTAAGAACATTACGATTGACCATGGTCTGATCACCTTAGAGAATGCTTGTATCCAGGACGTGTCGCGATCCACTATCATGGATCCTGAACGACTCTAGCTACATCAGCATATGAGTCTTGTCCGGGTCTGGATAGAGTAACACTGAATCCCGAACGGATCCCGATATGGCAATGTTGAGCCCGAAACTGATTGGGATAAAGCAGCATACGAATTCATATAGGGGCAAGATAAAGCAGTATGTAGTTCTAAACAAACTGTCCATGATCCGTTGTCGTTAGAACAGCATATGGATCCACATCTGGTCAGGATAGAGTAAAATTATTGTCTACCTTTATCAATCCACCGCTAGATGAAGTTCTCTCAGCCGCCCCGGTGGCGCAGTGGTCTAAGGCGCTGGCCTATGATCATTCGTCCGTAAAGGGTCCGGGTTCGAATCCCGGTCAGGCATGGATGTTGTGTTTGTCTTACGGCACTGGCTCTCTGCCTTCCCTGGCACCAGTGACCCTAAATTAGGGACGGGCGACTGCTTATAGCCCATTGCGTTGCTCACGGTGGTCGTTAAACCTAAAAAAAAAACTCCAAGTTTCTTCCACAACGGTTAGTCTTTTTTTTTTTTGATTGGAGGTTTAACGACTACCGTGAGCAATTCAATGGGCTATAAGCAGTCGCCCGTCCCTAATTTAGGGTCACTGGTTCCAGGGAAGGGAGGGAGCCACTGCCGTAAGACAAACACAACATCCATGCTTCACCGAGATTCGGACCCGGACCCCGTTTGGACGAATGATCAGAGGCCATCGCTTAGACAACCGCGCCACTGGGGCGACCAGTTAGTCTTGTACCACTCTTCTCCGCTACACTGCGGCACGCTTTCGAAATTCATCAACCCATTTCCCATGTGGTCTTCTTCTGGCTCTTTTCTGTCTGTTTAAATCAAGTCTAGATTTGCCGCCCCGGTGGCGCAGTGGTCTAAGGCGCTGGCCTCTGATCATTCGTCCGTAAGGGGTCCGGGTTCGAATCGCGGTCAGGCATGGATGTTGTGTTTGTCTTACGGCACTGGCTCTCTCCCTTTCCTGGAACCAGTTACCCTAAATTAGGGACGGGCGACTGCTTATAGCCCATTGAGTTGCTCACGGTGGTCGTTAAACCTCCAATCAAAAAAAAAAAAAAAAAAAGACTAGATTTCGGTTGTCATCGGTGGTCCGTTCTTCTGGCAACATGTGGAGCCCATTGCTCGTTCTTGACAGACTTTGTGTTGGTGGCTCTTATATTTTATGCATTTTAGTGTGATATACATCGTTACGCACTCACCTGTTGCAGGCCTTGCCTGTTGAAAGGTGCTTTGTACGTTTTATGCTACTGTTCTAGCGATATCGTCCTTTTATTTGTTCATATTCCTCCGTTTTCATATCGGTAGCTCGTTTATTTACGTTTGGAAGCTGCCAAGATGGCGGATTCCGGTCTCTCCTTATCTCTGGGCGTGGCGGATGCCCATCACGTCACACTTCCCATGTCCATGGAAGTTGACCTACTCTCGTCCGCAGATGTGTCTGCTCAGGTGCCTTCCCAGCATCCTGATACTCCTGCTTTGGTACCTTCACTGGACTTGGTTGCGCCTCCCTCTTCCGCTTCTGCCTTTGCCTCGGTGCCCTCCCTGAGTACTACTACTATTGCTTTGCCTTCTGCCTGTGTTCCTCTTCCCTCACTGCCTTCTGTACCTGCCGGCTCCGCACAGATTTCTCTTCTGAGGATGTCAATTGCCTCTACAGTGTAGCGAGGCGCTACTTTAACGCCAGCTTCTTTTCAACCTGATGGTCTTTTTCAGTTTGCAATCAACACCTATTATTCAGGTATCCAACCACAAGGTGAAGGTAACGATTGATGAAAATTCGCAGATTGGCCGTGAGTTCCATAGCCTCCTGGAAAGAGGTGTGCTCTTTCATGCCTTACCAAATACTCCTTTGTCACGCTGCATGGATGCCCTCTAAGGTCATGTGTCGTCTGCATCTACTGCCGGAATTTCTTGAATCCCTCGGGGTATCTATGTGCAATTCAAGCAAAAGGAGGATGCTGACTTTTTCTTGCACACGGGTTTTCGATTGGAACAAATCATTTCGTCCCTTCTCCACTTTCTAAGTGTTCCGTGTACATCACGTTCTATCCTGTTCCAGAGGAAGTGTCCGATACTACGCTTCCTCTCCTCGTCAATCATATTTGTAAAGTCGTTGGCAAGGTCCATTGCCTCTCATACGTTCCACGTGGAACTCAATTTGCACATGCTAGAGGACGTCGCCGTCAGTTTGTCGGTCGGTTTTTCTCACTGAGAATGCCATGGCGGATTGCCCTACAGACGCTACTGCTGAAATAGGCTCACGCTCGTACAGTTCCAAGGTTTTCACCACTCACTGTTGTACTCACTGTCTTACACATGATCACACCACTGCCTCCTGTGTGCGCATACGCCGTGGTCTTTATTCCAGGTCGCCTCCCAATGCTGATCACACTGGTTTTTTTTATCATCCCATCCCCTCTTCCAGTATTTTGCCAGACGTGACCTCTCCTCTCCGTCAAACGCACCTTCCAGTCAAGAACAAAGATCCCTTTCGTCCTATTCCGCACCGTACGGTAGTGCATCCTCCTTCTGGGTTAGCAGAGATGTCTGCTACGACTGATGTGCCTCCAGCGGAGTTTTCCGACTCCAATGTGTCGAGTGATGCATCGGCATTTCGACCGACTGGCTATCCTCCGGGTCTCTCGCAAATCGGATCTCCAACTACGACCATGTCTGATGTTTCAATGTTGCCGCACCTTTCTGCTGTCTCTGCGGATGTTCCAGTGTTCCCCAATGCTGCTCGGGTACATACTGATTCCTCGGCGCAACTTGTGTTCTCGTCTCTCGCTCCGGGTGTTCTTCCAGAACCGCCGATGGATTCATCCGCCTCAACTTCGTCTTCTAAACGGACTGGGCCGCCCCGGTGGCGTACTGGTCTAAGCGATGGCTTCTGATCATTCGTCCGAAAGGGGTCCGGGTTCGAATCCCAGTGATGCATGGATGTTGTGTTTTGTCTTACGGCACTGGCTCTCTCCTTCCCTGGAACCAGTGACCCTAAATTAGGAACGGGCGACTGCTTATAGCCCATTGAGTTGCTCACGGCGGTCGTTAAACTTCCAAACAAAAAAAACAAAAAAAAAACGGACTGGTACTTCCAAAGGCTCCGGGAGACAGAAAGGGGTGAAATATTTATCTGGTACTCTTTCTGTGGCCTAATCTAGTGTTCCCGATGTTTCCTGTTCAGATGTTTCTCAGCCTGATGACTCTTCAAACAGCATGCATCTCCGTTCTGGTCCTGTCAATCTTGTCTTACGCCTCTTTAAATCTGCTCGTACGGTTGTCTGTACTGAAGAATTTCTCCATTCACCTGATCTTGATCTGTGAACAACGGTGATTCAGTTTGAAAATTATATGTTCTATTTTACATTTGCAGTAATCCGACTCTGTTTTTTTTGGTTTTTTTGGCAGAAATATTATTGCATCAGCCAGTCATTGGCAGTGGCTGTCATTAATTTGGAGGAACTCTTCTTTTCACACGGACAACTCTACGTCTCCTGCTCAAGGGTTGGAAATCCTAAAATACTCTACATTTTTGCTCCCAATGGAAAAATCAAATAAATTTTTTAACAAAAATCAATAACCTAAATGAATTAAAATAAATTTTCTGGAACGTTACAGGAATATCTTTTTCACTCATTAACTTTCACGCGCTGAACTTGGTGATTTCACGAATAGTAATAATTACCCGGGAAATACCGGGTACCCCTTCTTGTGTTTTATAATTTGAGGTTTTCTTTTTGTGTACTATGTAGTTTTTGAGGTTCTTGATATTTAGTTGTTTTTGAGGTTCTTTCCTTGGTGTTTTGTGTGTTCGTGGGCGTTGTGATTTGGAGTGGACGTGATGTTTTTCATATATTCCGTTCCTAGTTCCAGCAGCATTGCGCTGTACTGGGAGATTTTTATAATATTGTGCTCTTCATTCTATTTTCATTTATTATATATATATATATATATATATATATATATATATATATATATATACATACATGTGTATATACACTGACGGAAAACAAAATCCCAACACCACGAAAAAATAGTTGTAGAGGAATGAAATGGCGGCAATGCATTTCTATAGGTAACATATTTAATCGATTAAGGTTTCAAGATCACAGCTTAATGTAAGCGCGAAAAGAGCCATTTTAAATGTGAAATGCTGGTACGTTAATAACTGGTGTAACCGCCAGAATGTTGAATGCAAGCACGCAAACGTTCATGCATTGTGTCGTACAGGTGCTGGATGTCAGTTTGTGGGATGGAGTTCCATGCCTGTTGCACTTGGTCGGTCAATACAGGGACGGTTAATGCTGGTTGGGGGTGACGCTGGAGTTGTCGTCCGATGATGTCCCATACGTGCTCGATTGGTGACAGATCTGGTGATCTAGCAGGCCACGGCAACATGTCTACACTCTGTAGAGCATGTTGGGTTACAACAGCGGTATGCGGGCGAGCGTTATCCTGCTGGAAAACACCCCCTGGAATGCTGTTCATGAATGGTAGCACAACAGATTGAATCACCAGACCGACGTACAACTGTGCCGTCACGGTGCGTGGAATAACCACGAGAGTGCTCTTGCTGTCATAGGAAATTGCTCCCCAGACCATAACTCCAGGTGTAGGTCCAGTGTGTCTCGGCCGCAGACAGGTTGGTTGCAGGCGCTCACCTGGCTTCCTTCTAACCAACACACGGCCATCACTGGCACCCAGGCAGAACCGGCTTTTATCAGAAAACACAACAGATCTCCAATCCGTCCTCCAGTGAGCTCTAGCTTGAGACCACTGACGTCGCAAACGGCGGTGGTTTGGAGTAAATGGAATGCACGCTACATGGCGTCTGGCTCAGAGCTGTCCTTCAAGTAACCGATTTGTAACAGTTCGTTGTGTCACTGTGGTGGCAACTGCAGCTCGAATTGCTGCCGCAGACGCGGTACGATGCGCCACGGCCATACGCGGTACACGGCGGTCTTCCCTCTCAGTAGTGCCACGTGGCCGGCCGGAACCCGGTCATCTTGAGGCAGTACCTTCCCTTGACCAGCGCTGCCAACAATCATGCACAGTGGCTACATTCCTGCCAAGTCGTTCTGCAATATTGCGGAACGAAAATCCACCTTCTCGTAGCCCTATGACACGACCTCGTTCAAACTCCGTGAGCTCTTGATAATGGCTTCTTCGTCTTCTTAAAGGCATTCTTCACGTACGTTACAGCGCGTATTTACAGCAAACCTGCTTTGCATGTTCCGAGGGGCGCTACTAGCGCCACACGTATGCGCCGAGCGCGAAATTTGCATAGACGTCATCTTACAGATGTACTCTCACCGCCTACCAACTGTCGTTTATCTAACACAACCTCTTCTTGGTGTTGGGTTTTTTTTCCGTCAGTGTATATATATATATATATATATATATATATATTTATATATCATCATCACCATTATCATCATTGTCAACCATTATCAATCCACTGCTGGATGAAGGTCTACCCAAGTTTCCTCCAAAACGGTCTGTCTTGTGCCAGTCTCCTCCACGTCACTCCCTCATACTTTCGAATTTCATCCACCCATCTTCCATGTGGTCTTCTTCTGGATCTTTTCTTCTCCCTTGGAATCCAATCTAAAATTTCGGCTGTCCATCGATGGTCTGTTCTTCTGGCAGTATGTACAGCCCATTGCCATTTCAGGGATTTAACTCTGATCATGATGTCTTTCACTCTTGTCATTTTTCGGATCCACGAGTTCCTCTTCTTATCTCTCCTGGTTACACCAAGCATGCACCTCTGCATGCTTCTTTGAGTTGTTTGCAGCCTTTGTATGTCTCTTTTAGTTAAGGTCCACGTCTCTGCACCATACGTAAGCACTGGAAGGATGCATTGATCAAACACTTTTCTTTTAAGACATAATACCATATTACTCTTGAAAATTATGCTGTTTCTTCAAAAGCTCTCCACGCAAGTTTTGTACGCCGATTAATTTCTTCATCAATGTGACCCTCACTTGATATCTGCTGTCCAAGAAAAACGTACGTGTCTGTTATCTCCAGCTTTTCTCCATCAATCGATAAATCTTACATTCTTGTAAAAGCATTGAACATCACTTTTGTCTTCTGAAAGTTCATTTTTAATCCCACTTCTTTACTCTTGTCAGCAAGTTCCTGGGTCATACTCTGCAGCTCTGATTGGGTAGTTGCAAAAATGGCTGTCATCAGCAAAACGAAGGTGGGTTAGATAATCTCCATTAATCTTTATCCCTTTGTTTTCCCAGTTCAGTGATTGAAAGACATTTTCCAATATGGCATTAAAAAGCTTCGGAGATATGGTGTCACTTTGTCTCACTCCTTTTCCAATTTTTATGTGTGTTGTATTTTCAAACAGCCGAATCTTTGCACTTGCATTTTCATAGATGTTATTAATAATATTAATGTACGCATCTTCAATACCGCAGGATTTCAGAGCCATTGCAACTGCTGATGGTTTCACCGAATCAAAGGCTTTTTCATAATCGATAAAAGCCATGCACAATGGAAGTTCATATTCCCTCGCTCTTTCAATTAGTTCTCTCAGTACGTGGATATGATCTATTGTGCTGTAGCAACTCCTGAATCCAGCTTGTTCTCTCGGTTGAGCCATGTCCAGTGTCACCTTCAAGCGGTGTGAAAGAACTTTAGTGAATATTTTATAAACCACTGATAGGAGGCTGATAGGTCTGTAGTTCCTGAGATCCTCAATGTCACCTTTTTTATGTAGCAAGATCATTGTAGCGTTGTTCCAATCCTCAGGAATCTTCCCTTCATTAAGGTATCGAGTGAAAATTTGGGCGAGTACTGTTTCGATTTCTCCACTTACTTCTTGTATGATGTCTACAGTAATTCCATCTTCTCCTGGAGCTTTTCCCTGCTTCATGTTCTTGATTGCATGGCAACGTCTGATGGGAGGACTGGTAGAACTGTGGTGCTGGTACCTTTCATGATGTCTGGTGTACATGTATCATCCCTTTCATATAATTTAGAGTAGAAATCTTTCACTCTTGTCAAAATTTCGCCTCTATTTCTTGTTACAGAACCATCTTCTTTTCTCAGTGCCATAATCTGTTTTCTTCACTTACTGAGATGTCCCTTTGCTATCTTTAGGCTTTGGTTGTTTTCAATTGCTTTCCTTACTAGTTCACAGTTGAATTTCCTTACGTCTTCAGTGATATTTTCCCGTACTGTCTTGCATAGCTCTACATATTCCACTTTGGAAGTCACATCTTCTTTAGTTGTCATCATGTTTCTTCTTTTTTGCATCAACATTTCGGTTTTTCATGATAATTTGTTCATATGCAACTTGTTCTTAGACCCAGCTAATTTCGTTGCTGTTTCCATAAGAGCTTTGGTTACTTTTCTGTTAACTTCAGAAATATCCACTTCTTCCGATGTTAGGCATTCTAAAGCAGAGAATCTGTTCTTCAGTTCCAACTTGAAGGTATTATGGTGTTTTTTAAGGTTGGTTATGTCAATACATTTTGTTTGACTCTATGAGCTTGCTACGTTCGAGTTTAGTGTTGAGGTGCATCTTACATCTCATCAATCTATGGTCACTACCTGTGTTGAATTTGTTTAGCACACTGCAGTCTGCTATGACGAATTTTTTGTTACACATAATAATATCAATTTCACTTGTCGTCCCATTTGGATGTCTCCATGTCCATTTCCTGTGTGGCTTTTTCTTGAAAACGGAGTTCAAGATGAAAAACCCTTCTGCCTCTGCAAACTCTACGAGAGTATTTCCACGCTGGTTTCTGTTGCCGTGACCGAATTTACCTACTGAAGTTTCATTCTGTTGCCGTTGCCCTATTTTTGCAATGAAATCTCCCATAATTATCTTTAAGTGCTGCTTACCTTTCTTATTTAGATTACTTATTTCCTCATAAAATTCTTCAATTTCTTCTTCAGGATGACTTGTGGTTGGTGCATAAGTTTGAATAATCTGAGCCTGGTATCTTCTCGAGAGTTGGATAACGAGTCGTGCAGCTCTGTCAGAGGAACTTTCAACTTCTACAACTTTATCCTTCAGTTTCTTGTTTATTATAAATCGAACACCACTAGTTCTGCCAGTATCAGTCCCACGATAGTAGAAGAGATGTCCACTTTTCAGTTCAATGAGATCTTCTCCTTTTTCCTTACCTCACTTAGCCCGACGATGTCCCACTTGATCCTTTGTAGTTCCTCTTCCAATTCAAGAAGCCTTGAATCAGAAGATAGGGAGCGTCCATTATACGTAGCCAAGGTCAGCATCAGATGGCAGCCTAGTCCGGTCCTCCGGGATTCTTAGCACCCTATGCCTTCATGTCGCACTGGCCGCTGCCTTGGCCAGGTACATTCCAGCTGCCGGAGACTGAGGGCCAAGATTTAAGTTGTGGACTCATTTTGGAGGGGTTTGGCCATAACTCACCACGCTGGCCAAGCGGGTTGGTGAGTGTGGGATAGCATTTCCTCTAATTCCGATGGTATAGTTATACCGCTATTGGCGGTCGTCAGAGCCCCTTTAGTGGGAACAGGATGTACCACGAGAAGGCGGGATTGACATTTGTCAAGGAGAGGCTGTGATGTTACGCATCACCTGACCTTACATTACATCCCATATATATATATATATATATATATATATATATATCCGATGGTATAGTTATACCGCTATTGGCGGTCGTCAGAGCCCCTTTAGTGGGAACAGGATGCACCACGAGAAGGCGGGGTTGACATTTGTCAAGGAGAGGCTGTGATGTTACGCATCACCTGACCTTACATCCCATATATATATATATATATATATATGGGATGTAATGTAAGGTCAGGTGATGCGTAACATCACAGCCTCTCCTTGACAAATGTCAACCCCGCCTTCTCGTGGTGCATCCTGTTCCCACTAAAGGGGCTCTGACGACCGCCCATAGCGGTATAACTATACCATCGGGATCAGAGGAAATGCTATCCCACACTCACCAACCCGCTTGGCCAGCGTGGTGAGTTATGGCCAAACCAATCCAAAATGAGTCCACAACTTAAATCTTGGCCCTCAGTCTCCGGCAGCTGGAATGTACCTGGCCAAGGCAGCGGCCAGTGCGACATGAAGGCAGAGGGTGCTAAGAATCCCCGGAGGACCGGACTAGGCTGCCATCTGATGCTGACCTTGGCTACGTATAATGGACGCTCCCTATCTTCTGATTCAAGGCTTCTTGAATTGGAAGAGGAACTACAAAGGATCAAGTGGGACATCGTTGGGCTAAGTGAGGTAAGGAGAAAAGGAGAAGATCTCATCGAACTGAAAAGTGGACATCTCTTCTACTATCGTGGGACAGATACTGGCAGAACTAGTGGTGTTGGATTTATAATAAACAAGAAACTGAAGGATAAAGTTGTAGAAGTTGAAAGTTCCTCTGACAGAGCTGCACGACTTGTTATCCAACTCTCGAAAAGATACCAGGCTCAGATTATTCAAACTTATGCACCCACCACAAGTCATCCTGAAGAAGAAATTGAAGAATTTTATGAGGAAATTTGTCATCTAAATAATAAAGGTAAGCAGCACTTGAAAATAATTATGGGAGATTTCAATGCAAAAATAGGGCAACGGCAACAGAATGAAACTTCGGTAGGTAAATTCGGTCATGGCAACAGAAACCAGCGTGGAAATACTCTCGTTGAGTTTGCAGAGGCAGAAGGGTTTTTCATCTTGAACTCCTTCTTCAAGAAAAAGCCACACAGGAAATGGACATGGAGACATCCAAATGGGACGACAAGTGAAATTGATTTTATTATGTGTAACAAAAAATTCGTCATAGAAGACTGCAGTGTGCTAAACAAGTTCAACACAGGTAGTGACCATAGATTGGTGAGATGTAAGATGCACCTGAACACTAAACTTGAACGTGGCAAGCTCATAGCACAAACAAAATCTATTGACATAACCAACCTTAAAAACACCATAATACCTTCAAGTTAGAACTGAAGAACAGGTTCTCTGCTTTAGAAGGCCTAACATCGGAAGAAGTGGACATCTCTGAAGTTAACAGAAAAGTAACCAAAGCTCTTATGGAAACAGCAACAAAATTAGCTGGGTCTAAGAACAAGTTGCATGTGAACAAATTATCAGGAAAAACCAAAATGTTGATGCAAAAAAGAAGAGAGATGAGGACAACTAAAGAAGATGTGACTTCCAAAGTGGAATATATAGAGCTATGCAAGACAGTAAGAAAAAGTATCACTGAAGACGTAAGGAAATTCAACTGTGAACTAGTGAGGAAAGCAATTGAAAACAACCAAAGCCTAAAGATAGCAAAGGGACATCTCAGTAAGGGAAGAAAACAGATTATGGCACTGAGAAAAGAAGATGGTTCTGTAACAAGAAATAGAGGCGAAATTTTGACAAGAGTGAAAGATTTCTACTCCAAATTACATGAAAGGGATGATAAATGCACTCCAGACATCATGAAAGATACCAGTACCAGAGTTCCTCCAGTCCTTCCAGCAGAAGTTGCACATGCAATCAAGAACATGAAGCGAGGAAAAGCTCCAGGAGAAGATGGAATTACTGTAGACATCATACAAGAAGCAAGTGGAGAAATCGAAACAGTACTCGCCCAAATTTTCACTCGATGCCTTAATGAAGGAAAGATTCCTGAGGATTGGAACACCGCTACAATGATCCTGCTACATAAGAAAGGTGACATTGAGGATCTCGGAAACTACAGACCTATCAGCCACCTATCAGTAGTTTATAAAATCTTCACTAAAGTTCTTTCACACCGCTTGAAGGTAACACTGGACATGGCTCAACCGAGAGAACAAGCTGGATTCAGGAGTGGCTACAGCACAATAGATCATATCCACGTGCTGAGAGAACTAATTGAAAGAGCGAGGGAATATGAACTTCCATTGTGCATGGCTTTTATCGATTATGAAAAAGCCTTTGATTCGGTGAAACCATCAGCAGTTACAATGGCTCTGAAAACCTGCGGTATTGAAGATGCATACATTAATATTATTAATAACATCTATGAAAATGCAAGTGCAAAGATTCGGCTGTTTGAAAATACAACACACGTAAAAATTGGAAAGGAGTGAGACAAGGTGACACCATATCTCCGAAGCTCTTTAATGCCACATTGGAGGGTGTTTTTCAGTCACTGAGCTGGGAAAACAAGGGGATAAAGATTAATGGAGATTATCTAACCCACCTTCGTTTTGCTGATGACGTAGTCATTTTTGCAACTACCCCATCAGAGCTGCAGAGTATGATCCAGGAACTTGCTGACAAGAGTAAAGAAGTGGGATTAAAAATGAACTTTCAGAAGACAAAAGTGATGTTCAATGGTTTTACAAGAAATGAAGATTTATCGATTGATCGAGAAAAGCTGGAGATAACAGACACGTACGTTTATCTTGGACAGCAGATATCAAGTGAGGGTCACATTGATGAAGAAATTAATCGGCGTACAAAACTTGCCTGGAGAGCTTTTGGAAGAAACAGCATAATTTTCAAGAGCAATATGCCATTATGTCTTAAAAGAAAAGTGTTTGATCAATGCATCCTTCCAGTGCTTACGTATGGTGCGGAGACGTGGACCTTAACTAAAAGAGACATACAAAGGCTGCAGACAACTCAAAGAAGCATGGAGAGGTGCATGCTTGGTGTAACCAGGAGAGATAAGAAGAGGAACTCGTGGATCCGAAAAATGACAAGAGTGGAAGACATCATGATCAGAGTTAAATCCCTGAAATGGCAATGGGCTGGACATACTGCCAGAAGGACAGATCATCGATGGACAGCTGAAATTTTAGATTGGATTCCAAGGGACAGGAAAAGACCCAGAAGAAGACCACATCGGAGATGGGTGGATGAAATTCGAAAGTATGCAGGGGTGACATGGAGGAGACTGGCACAAGACAGACCGTTGTGGAGGAAACTTGGGGAGACCTTCGTCCAGCAGTGGATTGATAATGGTTGACAATGATGATGATGATGATATATATATATTTATATATATATACACACACACACACACAGTACATATGTTCAGGAAATTCGATGCGAATAGTAAGATAGAGACATATAGTTAAACAAAGGTAAGCACATAAAATTTAAACCTACAGCTATGTTTAAATAAAAACATTATAAGGCAAAAACCTTTAAAAGGGAAGGTCTTAAAAAAATGACGAAATGCCGTTAAAAGGAAAAACATCTTGAAAAATTTTGTTCTAAATTTTCCTTTTGGCACTAAAGCGAAAACACTGAGTTAAAAAGTGTTGTAAACGCACAAACAATCTTAGTCATGCTTTTGCATATTTTATTCCTAGGCGTTTCTGCCCATTTCTTTTCCTATAAATAGATGTGGCTGAAATACGATTCTGAACAACACAAAAGAAAAACCGCACATCAGTAAAAAAGTAAAGTGCACGGAGAAATTTTGCTCATATCAAATTTTTCTGATAAAAGATCGAAAAACATTTCCGTATTTGACAATATCTTATCCAAAATCTGCTACTATAAATGGGACATTTTTTTACGATATCGATTCCAAACGACGTGTTGAAAAAAGACGCCTATGAACTGCAGTGTTTCACGCATGACGTAAAATTCCCAATGATCAACAAAACATCAGAGGTAGTGAATGGTATTTGGGTTATTTGTTTTCACTTGCGGCAGGCATTAAATATAAAGCTGATCGTTTTATATTTCACATCCCCGGAGCAAACGAACCGAGTTCTTTTGACAGAAGTTTTACAATGATTCACGAAACGATGGTGAGATACTTTCAAATCATGTCTTATCAAGGCTTCACATGTTCGATTAAGTAAAACAAATTGCCTTCATGTATAACTCCAGCGACAGAAATGCCGAGACTTTAGATGCATGTTACCCCTAGAGCTAGCGAGGATGGCAACACAGGGAGATTTTTTTTTCTTTTACTTTCGAAGAGCAAGCAGGCTCAGAGAAATCAAACGTTTCGTTTTGAAAAAATTATGACAGCCATTCATTTCTAAAAGTCCCGCATTAGTTTCAAAATGAAAGCTTTACTCAGCAATATCAATGTTAAAACACTGACTTGATAGACCACTAATATTAGATATCTTAGACAATTAATCAGAAGCGAAAAGAAAAAAATCTGTGCGTTTTCACTCATTTTCTTTAAAGTGATAGTACTGATAAAACAACTAAACTGAAAAACATCTGTTTGTGCATCTAGCACACTTCTTTCTGGAATATATCGCGGAAAAATTATATTAGGACAGGGGTTCGTAACCTATGGGTCGCGAACTAAAAAACTTGGGTTGCCGGGCCCTCCGAGATGGGTCGCCGTAGTTTCTCAGAAAAAAAAATTAAAGTGTTAGTATTTTTTAAATGTTAAATTTTGAACCTTCGTTATGTTTAACATGTGTACAGGAGCCGGAATTTCTGGAGATGACATCACTGGGACCACCAACGTTTCCTCTTCCGGTCAGTGGAATCGTGGGAATTTTTAGGACATCACAGCATTGCAAAATTTCCCCTTAAACCTAAATTTTCCCCCTAAATTTAACGGTAGACATTCGATCGCCTGCGGTTGACTCACGCGCTGTTGAAGGCGGTGCATGGAGGGACTGAGATAGTCCGAAGTCTCTTTTCTGAGCGAACCGTTGGGCAAAGAAACGCTAGCAAACATTTGTATCACAGTTCTTCTCATCGGAACAACGAACACTCTCGAAGACTTTATTGCGTTACGCCGTTGGACTGTTTGATGTATATATACAATTTCACATTCATTCGATCCAGGTTATTCAGGTAAGACGTTTTCCATTATGTAAAGATGTAAATAAACATACCGTTGACCATTGTTAGTGAAAACATTACGGGCGACTGCTTATAGCCCATTGTGTTGCTCATTGGTGGTTTATACGTCTTCATTCAAAAAAAAAAAAAAAAAATTCACGTACCTGGAATATTTATTGTCTTTACTGAAGTGGTTGATGAATTTGTCAATCAAATAAAGTTTTCATTTGTTGTTTTATATCAGTTTATACTTCTCAAAAAAAAAAAAAAAAAAAAAAAAAACTAACTGTCGATTCCGACGGGTGAAGAGTATTCGCAACACGAATCTCATGCCAACAACATTTACAAACACAGTTGTGACTGAAGATGAGAGTGAAAGAGTGCGCTATCTAGTTGCATTTTCGCACACGATCGAGATGAGTGGAATTCCGCCTCACGACTGAAAAAGGGTGCAGTCATGATGCTCATCACGAACCTGGCCGCCCGGGTGGCCCAGTGGTCTAAGCGCTGGCTTATGATGATTCGTTTGTGAAGAGTCCGAGTTTAAATCCCGGTGAGGCATGGATGTTGTGTTTGTCTTACGGCACTAGCTCTCTCCCTTCCCTGGAACTACTGACCCTAAATTAGGGACGGACGACTGCTTATAGCCCATTGAGTTGCTCACGGTGGTCGTTGAACCGTCAGTAAAAGAAAAAAAGTGGTTGAATGAATTTGTCAATCAAATAAAGTTTACATTTGTTGTTTCACATGAGTTTATTCTTTAAAAAAATACAAAAAAAAACAAAAAAAAAACTAACCTTCGATTCCTACGGGTTTCGTTTAGTTCTCATTAATTCCAAACGATGTGAGAAAGGAACATCACATTTTTTTTTCGAAGAACCTTACGGCCAGTAGATCCATTTTTCCCTTCGGGGGCCAATATGAAACCTGAGTTTTGCCTGTAGTGAGACTCAGTCTCACATCCTTCTGCTCCGGAGGCGAATGCTTTCCCAATTAAGCTACGCCGGCAATGGCTTACTACTGATACTTGCCGTCTTGACATGTGCATAACCTCTGCCTTACATTAAACATTTTAGGTAGAAATACATTTGTGGGAACGACTAGTTAGAGGTTGATTGTAAGAGCGACTCATTAGAAGGAAGTGTGTCTGGATAAGAGCATTTGATATATGGACTTATAAGAAGTGCAGTTTGATATAGGGTCTTGTTAAAAACGCGCTATTATGAATGGTATGTGCATTGGAGCTAATAAATTCGTATTCTGGCTAATGTGATGTACCTGTGTTGATGTGCCGTGGATGAGAGTAGTAGTTTTAGCTGATTCAGTTTACCTTGGCTATTACTGATTCTGTATTACGAATCAGTGGTATTTATGTTCACAAGTTCATACACTGTTAAAGATTTTGAGGTCGGTTGCACCAAAACGTAGTGCTGCACAAGCTTCCCCATTTTCTGAGGAAAGATTCACCATCGTGTGGTTCAAACGAAACCCAAAAAACATGGTGGTGCAACTTTGCATAACGTTGTAGAACAAAGTTGCACACATTACGGTGCAATGTTTCAATACGGTGTTTAGTTTTGTTTGTACCACACAGTATAGTATCTTTCCTCAGAAAGTGGTGCAGCTGGTGTAGCACCACTTTTTGGTGCAGCCTACCGCAAAATTTTAACAGTGTAGCTTAAGGAACGTTAATATTTAAAGAAGTAAATCTTACAGTCACAGCTTAAACTTTAAAACTACAATTACAGATATCACAGCTGAACTATACAATTTCAAACTTTTACACCGAGCAAATATTTCACAAGCCTTAGACATGTGCGCATGGGAATCGTTTAAATTCTTTTTCAGTTTTCTTAAGCTCCAAGTGTTTGAGCGCAAAAATCCACAGTTGTTCAGTTTCTTTCTGTTGGAAGAAAGCCCGGTCTTTCTGTTTTAAACATCATCTTTTGCATATCCAATTCAAGGTCCTTAAATACGAAAGCGAAATAAAATTAAACAAGAAAGATGACACCGAATTTTCGGATGTAATAAGCACATTTGAACCCGTTCAGACGCAAATTAAATTTATGAAAGCTATTCAAAGTCAATGGAAAACCGGTATGGAAAAAAATATCGGACGGAAGAAAGAAGTTTTTCAATCGGGTTTTTAATCTCCAGATATTGCTGTAAACGGAATCGTGAGCTTACGCCCTCTGGTTGCATACTTGTGCGTTAAGAAAAATATAAATTTATATGAGAAACATTTCGCACCAGAAACGCTCTCCAACACACGAATAATTTTTCAAATCGGATTCTTAGAAACAGAGATGTCGACAAAAATAAAATGTTACTTTACGTCCCCTGCTGGGAAAACCATGCATTATTTTAGGAAGAAAGTATTCTCAAAAGGTTTTTCCATATGAGCGGAATCGGTCCAAGGAAAAAAAAATTCAACAGAATTTTCAGGAGCACAGGTTTTGCTACAATTACATCAGAAGCAGAAATTAATACTTATGCCCCCTGGTGGCCAAAACATTCTTTACCAAACATTACAAATTATATGAAAAATATATTCCATCAGGTGTTGTATGCGATACAGAAAGAATTTTTCTAATCGGAGTTTTAGAAGCAGAAATAATGCAGAAAACGCAATTTACCATTGTGCCCCCTAGCGGAAAGTCTATGATTTACTTAAAATTTTTGAATTTATATGAAACACATTTCGCATCGGAAACACTATCCAACAAAGAAAGAATTTTTTAAAATAGGACTCCTAGAAGTAGAGATATTGACAAAAATAAGATATATATCTACGCCTCCTGGCGTAGAAAACATGCATTATTTAAAGAATAAAATGTTCCTTAAAGGTTTGTCGACATGAGTAGTATCGGGTAACAAACGACTTGTTTTTCAATCGAGAATTTAGGAGCTCTTATTTTGCTGCAAATACATCAGAAGCGAAAATTAAGACTTACGCCCCCTGGTGGTAAAATCATTTAAAAAAAAATTAGAAATTATGTGCAAAGGATTTCCCATCAGGAGTCTTATCCGGTGCAGAAAGAATTTTTCAAATCGGAGATTTAAAAGCAGAGATATCGGGGGAAACGCAATTTACCTTTACGCCCCCAAGTGGAAAGTCTATAACTAACTTGAAAATTTTGAAATTATATGAAAAACATGTCACAATGAAAACACTATCCAACAAAGAAGGACTCTTTCAAATCGGACTCCTAGAAGTAGAGATATTGACAAAAATAAGATATACATCTACGCCCCCTGGCGTAGAAACCATGGAATATTTTAAGAAGAAAATATCCCGAAAAAAATTATCGACGTGAGTGGCATCGGTCCACGAAAAAGTTTTTCAATCGAGATTTTAGAAGCTCAGATTTTATAGCAAATACATCAGAATCAAAAATTAACCCTTACGCCCCCTGGTCGCCAAAGTATTCTTTACCAAAAAAATTTAAATTATATGCAAAAGATTTTGCATCAGGAGCTGTATCCGTTGAAGAAAAAGTTTTCAAATCAGAGTTTTAGAAGAGTTATCAGGCAAAACGCAATTTACTTTTACGCCCCTTAGCGGAAAATCTATGCGTAATTTCAAAAAGTAACTGTACTAAAATACTCTTCGACATAAATGGAATCGAAAGATAAAAACATTTTTTCAATCGGATGTTTAGAAGCAAATATGTGGAATAAAACATATTTTTGAATTCGACATCATCTGCATTTACGCCCTCCAGCGGCAAAATTGTATATCGTGCAAAAAAAAAAAAAAAGAAATAAAGGATCATCATCCGCATATTTCAAGCTACCCAAGGGAAAAATAATTTTTCAAATCGGACTAATAGTCGCAGAGATATCGTGTCTACAGACGGACGCACGGACGGACAAACCGATAACATAAGCACGATCTTTTTTTACAAAAGACTTGCTAAAAAAAGGGAACGGAAAGTTATAGAAAGCATGCCATTCTTTCAGAAAGCCAAAAATACAGCCTTGGTTTTTGCATAACTAAGAGGTTTCTGCCAACTCAGTTGCGCAGCTCCATGGAAACAATTTAACTTTAAGATAAATAACGCCGCGCTTGAACCATACGATCATACATATAACGGGGACCTCAAGGGAAAATATATTCTATACATGCAATGTTAATTCGTTTTATACATATTTTCTCAAACATTATTGCGTTCTGGTCTTCAAAATCTTGAGCGCAGATAAGTATAGTTCTTAGGTAATATACAGGATGATTCAGAAGTGTTGGTCATAAATGGAAACATAGGTAGTACTAATCGAAACAAACAAAGGTATAGTCAATGTACTCGTAGGTCCGGAAACGAACGGTTTGCCAGATAATGGACATTTTATTGCAGGGTTCCCACAAGTAATGTAAAGTTGTTTTTATCCCAGCCGTCAGCTATTTCGATAGTTTCTGCACCTCTGGGGAAGAAATAGGAATGGCTGATTTGTATGAGAGACTGCAAACACGCCCAGTAGCTACAAAACAAACCACCCTCATTCTTGAAGTGAAACGACCCACATAATCTCCTGGAGGAGAGTAAAGGTTATGATTTAGAGGAGTGGGTCGGTTGAGGGTCCCAACTTTCACCCCAAAATATTCCTCCGGAATGTGTCCCGCAGGAGTTCCTCCAAATACAACACGAATAAACTGTGGGAAGAAATGAACGTTACGCCTGACAACCCTGCAAGATGTTAAAACGGCAACCAACACGTACAAATACGGACAGAAGTGTCATGAAGGGTGCTTACCTTCTCAGGAATTGCTCAAAATGTCCCCCGTTTACTTCAATACAGGCGTCTAGTGTCCTTCTCAGCGAGACGCGCGTTTGTTCAAAAATGCTTGCGTTTTTCGCTTTATTTCAGCAGATGTAGTTTCGACACTTACCTGCAATTCGTCGGGAACTGCATACACTTGGCTCGTACAGGAACTATGGGAACTGCATACACTTGGCTCGTACAGGAACTATGGGAACTGCATACACTTGGCTCGTACAGGAACTATGGGAACTGCATACACTTGTCCTTTCAAATAGTCACAGAGGCAGAAATCTAATGGATTGAGGTCAAGTGAGCGGGAAGGCCACGAACTGGACGCTTTGACCTATCTATAGATCTCCAAATGTTGCTCTGAGATGCTGCCTCACCATGCGACGAAAGTGTGCTGGTGCACCATTGTTCCACATTGTAGCACTTGTACGAAGGGGAACATTTTTCAGTAGCTGCGGGAGGTCATGCTGCAGGAAATACAGATAAAAATCACCTGTAAGCCTGTTGGGTAGCGCAAATGGTCCTATTAGACTATCACCATAGACACCAGCCCACAAGTTAATTGCGAATCGAACCTGGTGACGTGACTGTTAGATGGCATGGAAATTTCCTGCTGCACTAATGACACTGCAGGAAGTCGAAAATGCCATGTCTGGTGAATAAGGCTTCATCAGTGAATTGAACATTACCGAGAAAGTGCGGATTATGCATGCGTCGATGCAGCAACCACCGGCAGAATGCGACTCTCAGTGGAAAGTTTCTCACACCCAGAGTTCCTCACACCCATACTTACCATATTCAGCAAGAGCAAGCACTCGCTGGATATGGTAAGGACGTAGCCGACTGTCGTGCAACTCTTCAGATAGTACTTTAACTCAATTCTCTGCAAAAGCAATCCTTGTAGTGCTCGTTGCAGGGCGGTTCATGGTGTAAAATGTTGGCGAGGCAAAGACTCAGCTTATAACATACACTATCTACCAAGAAGTAATTGGGCACCTGTGATAGCAAAGAAAAATGAAATTCATTCACCTTCAATAGTTGGTGGAGCCTCCACGAGCGCCGATTACACCTGCGACCCTCCGGGCACTCTCTCAACCAGGCGTTGTGCGACGGCTAGCGGTATTTTCTTCCACTCGGCTTGGAGAAGACAGGTCAGTTCCTTCACTAATTTCGGTCGGTGGGGGCACCCCTTACGTCGACGCTCTAACTCGTCCCAGAGGTGCTCGATAGGGTTAAGGTCCGGGCTATGCGCAGGCCAGTCCATTCGATTTACCCCATTGTCACCATACCAAGCCATGGTGGACCTCGTAACATGACAGGTGGCATTGTCATCCTGAAAGTATCATGGCTCTACCCCGTAAAACTGCCACAACGTAGGAAGCGCATGGTCATCCAAAATGGTGCAGTAGGTTTCGGCGTTGAGTCTACCAGGAATTGCGACCAAGAGTCCCATGCCATACCAGGAGAAACACCCCCATAGCATAAGTCCACCGCCGCCGAACTTCACAGTTGGCATAATACATTAAGGCAGGAGGCGTTCTCCAGAAAGACACCAAACCCAGACCCTGCCATCCAAACAGTAGAGGGTGAACCTTGATTCGTCGCTCCAGAGAACCTGTTTCCACTGTTCAACGGTCCACTGCCGACGTTTTTTGCACCACGTTAGCCGAGCAGCGCTATTGGGCTTGGAGATCAAAGGCTTGTGGGCGGCAGCACGTCCATGATAACCGAGCAGATGGGATTCCTTACGGATGGTATTCATCGAAAGAACAGTCCCGGATGCCTGTTGAAACTCCTCGCGGATGTGGCCCATCGATTTGGTGCGGTTCTTCCCAATTTCTCTGGCCGGCACCCGTCGGTCTCTAACTCCCAGTTTTGTGTGTCTGCCGGGTCAGGGCTAATTCCGACAGTCACCTCTCATCCTCCACTTGCCAATCACGTAGGCCACTGGCGATTTTAGGTACTTCAACTCGCTGGATATATCACGTATGGATCGGCCATTTCTGTGATACCCGACGATTACACCTTTCTCGAAATCAGATAGCTCCAAACTCCGTGGCACCTTGCATGCGACTGGTTGCGTTCTTGTTTCCTACACGATATTCACAGGCTGCGGCCGTGACGTGTATCAGGGCCGCAGATATCGTCGATTGCAGGGGTGTCCAATTACTGGTTGGTAAATAGTGGATATACACTGTACTTATGTATATACACTGAAGAGCAGTTGAATTACAGACAGCTGGCCTTATGCAAATGTGGCGCTGTGGGCGGCCCTGTAAACGGAAACGACATGACGTATGCAGCGATCCGACAATATAAGGAGTGATGCGACGGGAATCAGTAAGAGTCTGACGCAGTATGGGTAAGGCGAAAGATATAAGCGCATTTGATCGTGTGAAAATTGTCGGGGCCCGACGAATGAGTCACTTCATCTCGGAAGTCATGCAGGCATTGGGATTTTCACGAGCCACTGTGTCACGGGTGTACCGTGAGTACATCGAATACGGTAAAACCATCATGCAAGGGCCAACTGCCGTGGACAACAGCGTGTAGATGAGCGGGCTCATCAACAGCTAGCTCGCATTGTAACAGCGGATATACGGGCCACAGTGCAAGAAATTACTCGTCAATTTAACGCTGGTGCACAAAAATGTGTAAGCAGCCACATCATCCAGAACCATCTCTTCGCTATGGGGTACTGAAGCTATCGGCCTACGAGGGTACCGCTGCTGAATACACATCACAGGGTGCAAAGATTAGCATGGGCGCTGGAACATCGCCACTGGACTCTAGACATGTGGAAAAATATTGCCTGGACTGATGAGTCGAGATTCACATTTTTACATGCGGATGGCAGGATACGAGTACGGCGCAAACCACATGAAGCGATGGATCCTTCTTGCCAACAGGGTACTTTTCAAGCTGGTGAGGGTGGCATTCTCGTCTGGAGACTGTTTGCGTGGACTGAAATGGGACCCCTGGTGCGTGTGACATCGTCCCTCACAGGTCAACGTTACCGGGATATCCTGGACGACCATTTGCTCCCGTTCGTGCGTCTTCAACATCCCACTGGGGACCTCATCTTGCTACAAGACAATGCACCGTGCCATCGCTCCCGAATTGTAACCGAATAGTTGGATGAACACTCAACCGACGTGACCCCGCTTCCTTGGCCTGCTAAGTCACCTGACCTCAATCCCATCGAGCACATCTGGAATGTCATCGAGAGAGATGTTCGAGGCTCTGACCCTCCTCCACCAAATCTTCGTGAAGTGGGAGCTTGTTCAGGGGTCGTGGATCCGTATGGCTTCCCATCGCTTCCGGTGTCTTGTCGAGTCCATGCCGAGGCGAATCGCCGCTGTCATCAGGGCGAAAGGTGGTGCTACACGTTACTAGACAGGTATATCTAATTCAATTGATCTTCCGTGTATTATATCTATATATATTATTCGACGATAGTTCAACAAAAGGGTAAGAAATTATGGAGCACGGCGGAGGGGAGAGAGGTAGAGATAAAACATTGGAAACAGTTTCGGAGGGGGAAATGTATATTTTATGGAAAGAAAAAAAGTGGAAGGAATGTTAACACGTTTTACTATATATTTTCCTTCCTGAGCACAAACGCATATTTTGCGCTTAATTTCTTTATTTGGCGATAGTTAATGAGGGGTTATTGCATTACTCACAACACCCATTGAATGTTCACTCCTCTAAAATTTCAAAGGAAATAATTTTAATAGAAGAACTATTTTTCTCAAAAAGAGTTTCCGGTTCCAGAATAAAAGCAACATGTCGGTTTGCAAAGGTGCACCCTTCATGTAGATCACATTTAACGCCCGCGGGCCACAAATTAAGGCCCTGACCCGTGGAAACGGTGTCTAGGAGAAATCAAGCTTGAAGCACATTTCTACATGTCTTATCAAAACAGGTGATGTAACTTAAACATGGCAGAAATCAGAGCAAGTGACTCTCTGTAAAATGTATCCTCCCTCCCCCAACAGAATGCATTAAATTTAATTTTTATTAATCAATTCAATATCAAAGATAATTATTATTATTAATAAACCCAAATTTATGAGTAATAATACTAAGAAAGAAAAACTCCTCACGTTTCTTGCCTGACCAGAAACTACAGAAGAAGCATATTCTAAAAAGTCAGCACTCAAATATACACTATCTACTAACAAGTAATTAGACACCCCTGCAATCGATGATATCTGCGGTCCTGATACACGTCACGGCCACCGCCGTTAAATATCTTGTAGGAAACAACAACGCAACCAGTCGCATGCAAGATGCCACGCAGTTCGGAGCTCTCTGATTTCGAGAAAGGTGTAATCGTCGGGTATCACAGAAATGGCCGATCCATACGTCACATATCCAGCAAGTTGAAGTACCCTAATTCGACAGTGGCATACGTGATTGACAATTGGAAGATGAGAGGTGAATGTCGGAATGTGCCCCGACCCGGCAGACACACAAAACTGGGAGTTAGAGACCGACGGGTGCCGGCCAGAGAAATTGGAAAGAACCGCACCGAATCGATGGGCCACATCCGCGAGAAATTTCAACAGGCATCCGGGAGTATTCTTTCAATGACTACCATTCGTACGGAAGCCCATCTGCTCGGTTATCATGGTCGTGCTGCCGCCCACAAGATGTTGATCACCAAGTCCAATAGCGCTGCTCGGCTAACGTGGTGCAAAGAACGTCGACAGTGGACCGTTGAAAAGTGGAAACAGGTTCTCTGGACCGAAGAATCAAGGTTCACCTTCTACCGTTCGGATGGCAGGGTATGGGTTTGGCGTCTGTCTGGAGAACGCCTCCTGCCTGAATGTATTGTGCCAACTGTGAAGTTTGGCGGCGGTGGAATTGTGCTATGGGAGTGTTTCTCCAGGTATGGCACGGGACTCTTGGTCGCAATTCCTGGTAGACCCAACGCCGAGACCTACTGCACCATTTTGGATGACCATGCGCTTCCTACGTTGTGGCAGTTTTACGGGGTAGACCCTTGTTACTTACAGGATGACAATGCCACCTGCCATGTTGCGAGGTCCACCATGGCTTGGTATGGTGACAATGGGGTTAATCGAATGGACTGGCCTGCGCAGAGCCCGGACCTTAACCCTATCGAGTACTACTGGGAGAAGTTGGAGTGTCGACTTAAGGGGTGCCCCCACCGTCCGTAATCGGTGAAGGAACTGACCTATCTTCTCCAAGCCGAGTGGAAGAAAATACCGCAAGCCGTCGTACAACGCCTGATTAAGAGTATGTCCCGGAGGGTCGCAGGTGTAATCGCCGCTCGTGGAGGCTCAACCAACTATTGAAGGTGAATAAACTTCGTTTTCCTTTGCTATCACAGGTGTCCAATTACTTGTTGGTAGATAATGTAGAATACAGTGCACACTTTGACGAAAGAGCGGTGTGTATAATACACTATAAGAACAGACCTCTCACTAACAGAGGCGAACTGCATTACCGCCTCAGTAACTGCTTTGCCAGGCTCTCGTCTGCCCGCTCCCAATGGACAAAATCCCCTGCCTTCCTCCGATCGACGTTAGTCGATTTTATTTTATTTTTTTTTTTTTGATTGGAGGTTTAACGACCACCGTGAGCAACTCAATGGGCTATAAGCAGTCGCCCGTCCCTAATTTTAGGGTCACTGGTTCCAGGGAAGGGAGAGAGCCAGTGCCGTAAGACAAACACAACATCCATGCCTGACCGGGATTCGAACCCGGACCCCTTACGGACGAATGATCAGAGGCCAACGCCTTAGACCACTGCGCCATCGGGGCGGCCAGTCGATTTCAAGCGGCGTTTCAGTTTAGTCTCAAAATCCGTAGGGGAAGTCTGAAGTACCGGGTTTTTTTTCACCTCCTGTCTGTTGTAACAGACACGACTCAGACGAACGCCTCTCTAGGCGCTCAAAATATGCTCGTTTCAACCTTTTTGCCAAAAATAGTATATAAACTTTATAAATTTAAGGCTCATAAATTCAGGATTTCATTTTTTGGATGAAGTCTTTTTTTAACAAAATTTACGAATCCCAATGAGAATTTCAGAGTTCCATTTAGCATGCACAATTAAAGGCGTATTGTATCTTACATAAGTAAAAACTTTCTTCATGGACGAAAAATTTCTGGTGGGGCGGCGCCTCACTGGCCTCATCTGGCGAGTCGCCCATGTTGTTCTATTCTTCATAACAGTCACTCGTACAATACAGGATCTCAGGCTGTTCTTGGCCTCGCCAAATGTGCAGAAAACTGAAATGACCCATGCTCTGTTAAGCATTGGGGGACATACGCACTACGACATCACCCCCTAATAGCTTAGAAGGCCCGCGCACCGAACGCCGGAAGCTGCGTGACGTAGGAGAGAGTAGGCTGATGTCCGTGGTGGGTGGTCGAGCATGCATGAGCTTGCTCACTCTGTGTAAGCGTGACTACGGATGTGCGTGGTTGTTGTTGTCAAATTGTCAACTAAATTTATTTTCATAGAGGAATATTAAAAGTATTCAAATTCCCTACTAATGGGGAGGTTATCAGAAAATGGCATACAGCAATAAAGCGTGAAAATTTTCAACTCTAAGGTACGTGGAAACCTTTTGTTAACCTTATTTTAAACTACTCGTAAAATAACAATTTTGAACTAGAAAATTTAAATTTGGCTAATTTTATAATCTAATGCATCTCACAGTGGGAAGTCAAAGCACTGAAAATATTTTTGAAAAATGAAATTTATGTTTGTAGTGGAAAGAATAGATTACTTGTGTTGTTATAGAAACCCATAACATGTTTTTGCCAATGTATCAAATAAGTTCAAAGTAAATATGTATATTTAGGAAGGGATTTTAAACTTTATTATGGACACAGAATAATAAGGGTTGCATGTTTTTGATCCCAAGAGTAATATGTTGATACATTCTTACTTAGTTATTTAAGTGTTTAGGCAGCGCCAGATTAACTTTTTTGGGGTCCCTATTTCTGGGCACAAATGCTTGTAAAATACTTATATCCTATACAAAATATATGTATGTCATGTACACATCTAACATGCGTATGTCCTTTATATAAATGCTAAGGCCTTGTTGCCATGTGAAATACATCTTTTGTGTTTGCAGACATAGAGAATTGCATTGAATTATCATTTTTAATATTTATTACTAAAGGAACACAAACACTGAATCAAGTATAGACAGTAAAAATTAGATATGAATGCACAAAAACAGAAGTTCACACATAGTTCAGGAGTAAGTTTGCCTTTAAAATGTCCGTTTAAAGATTTTGAAGCATTTTTCTACAAACCAACACATTGAAGAACTCTCGTGTGAGCAGTGTGTATGCTCTATCTGTGGTAGGATGGGAATTTATCAAAACCATTCAATTTCTTAAAAATTAGGTGAAATATATCAGTACTACCTGGGCAAGAAATTATTTACTTGCCCAGGTAGTAAAAGCTGGATGCGCAGGAAAATGTATCTTTTAAGATAACAAACCAGAACCCTATTTTTTTTAAGTTAAAAATATGAACTGTTTTAACATGTTTGCACTTTCATTTTAAGGGTCTGTATTACAAATGTTCAATGCACAAACGTGTGTATATCAATTTTTAAGATGCTGATGCTAAAATTGGTATGAAATGGTACGATGATGAAACTGGTGTTTCGGAAATTTAGTGATTCTGCCATGTTCCTTTTGTTAAAGTTTTCTCCCTTTGTCACTAAACATGAGAGGTCAGTTACATCAGAGGCATGCATACTGTTGTTGATTATAAACAAAATTTGGAGCAAAACTAGGTTTCCGATTTCTGGGCGTAGAGCATAACATAATTAAAGATGTGATATTACTCTTTCCTTGGTACTTCGTAACAATAATACAACTTCCATTAATTAACAATGACATGAAACACGACATGTGATGACTGTCTTTTTTTCTTGTGTAGTAGGAAATTTTATTACAAACTCTTTTAGTTTAAAATTTAGTTTCCATGCACAGGCAATTAGATGTTTTATTTACCTGCCCAGACGAATGATTTACATGCTCTGGGCACCTCGGGCATGGTATTTTTAAGCCTTGGATATTGTTATTTTTAAGAGAAAGAAAAGTACGTGGATCTACATGAATCCACATATTGTGGAAACTATGTTCTAAACAAACAAGATTTTTAAAATACAAGTAGAAATATATACTCGCTTTTTTTTTTCTTTTTGAAAACATTTGCTTAAAATGAGAGATCAACTTTTTATTCATTTATCTAGACTGATCTGTTTCCAGACTTCCTGCACTGTGTCTTCACAAGCTACAGCAATAATAACTGGAACTAATATATCTCATACTATCCAATAACTACTGGAAAGTGTGCTTCCAAACGTGAGGGTGGGTGTCAATTTTTGTATGGGGAAAAACTTCTTCAATCCTTCATAGAATTTATTTTGAAACCAAGATCATAAAAAAAGGAAAAAAACAATCTTTTTCAATAGCTTTAGCAATGACAAAACATGTGTGCAAAATTTTATACCATTGCTTTTTATAGTTTCTGAGAAAATGGTACATCAAGTTAGTCAATTTATAATGAAACATGTACATCTTTTAAAATACATCCTGTAGTACCAAAACAATAGCTTAGATTTATTCAGTACAATAACTGCATGTGCATTTGTCAGGTTCTCAAAAAATATAATAATTATCTGAAAAAATACTTTAAGAAATTATTGGAACAAATTTCAGATTTTGTTAGAAACGTGTCTTTGAAATTCTTCAAGGAACAGCTAACGGACACATAATCAAATTGTGTTTGTGATACACAAAGAACTACACAACCATAATTATATGTACATTGGCAGTTTTGCTGAATACTTCTTGAAAATCAAATTTCAGGAAATTTCTGCCAATAAGTTACTTGTATTTTTCCAGATAAAAAGAAATGCTTATATTGTGGATCCAAATAGTTTTGCTTAATGCTACTAATATACTTAATACATTGACAAGATAACTTTTTTGAAATAGTGCTCTGGAAGACAAAAATTATAAACTTTATATTTGCTTATCAAAATGAAGTTGTCCAAACACGTAACTAGATGGTACTAAAATTAGGAAAACTTGTTATGTCATAATTGTACGTTTAATAATGTAGCAATGGCATAATTTTCTTGAAATCATTATTTATTTGATGCAATCAGAGGATCAAGCAGCAATTCACTGCATGTATGTTAAAACGTGTTTTATTGAGCCTTTGGTAATAATTAAAAAACACAGAAAAATATTCAGTTTTTTCTTTACCTTTTTTTATATATTAGTGATCACGGATTGCATATAAAATACATTTTCACTAAAGAAATTATTTCATTTCTAAAATTTTTATAGTCATAAGTTTGCAATGAATGAAAATCTGATTCCTTAAATATGTCAATCGACATCTTTTGAAACGACGGCGATACTTCGTAATGGACCCTCAAACTAATATTTCAAGTACAAGAACGATTTGTTCACAAGTACAGGAATCGTTCGGCTAACTATAAAGACACTATAACTTTAAGTGAAACTAAGACAACAGTTTATAATTTCGATTATAGGAATGGTTTATCACTTCCAGTGAAATGACAGGGATGCTTTCATTAAGTTGACGAATCTGTGTTGCTTACCCTTTCCAGTCGAAATTATTGCTACGCTAAATTTTACGCTGTAATTTCTTTTTCTTCTGTATTTTAAAAGATTATTAAACAAACTTGTTAACTCTGCAGTTATTTGAAAACTAACACACAAGTTCTTATTTAAATGCAGTGAAACTCTAAAAGAACGCACGACCTGGTTAGTTGGTGAACGTAAAGACGCGTTCGTTCGCACATCGCCGTAATGCTCCTCTCCGCGACTACGGACTACTCTAGTGACGTCACAAATCTGTGCGCGGGCCTGCTAAGCTATTAGGGGGTGATGACTACGAGCGCTGAATTCCCACTTCTTCCAGACCATACATGAAATGCACGTCAGCTAACTCTACGTTTTTAAATGGGCCTGCCATATAGCAGCCTTTAATATTGGGTTGTCGGAAAAGTCATGACGTACTTTTAGCCATGTTTTGCAAACGTCATTTATTAATAGAAAGAACAATGATCAATCAATGATATAATGCCCGTTTTGTTCGATAACCTTTTGCCATCTTTCAGTGAGCTGCAGAATGCCTCGTTCATAGAAGGACCTGTCTTACGTGGCGAAAAACTGCACAAGGTGCTAATTTACAGCCTCCTCTGAATTGAAAGTTATACCACGCAAGGACTGTTTAAGTGAGCGAAACAAGTGGAAGTCTGACGGCGCAAGGTCAAGCGAGTATGCTGGGTGTGGCAAAACATCCCACCCAAGCTCCAATAATTTTTGGCGGGTGATCAAACTTGTATGTGGTCTCGCGTTGTCGTGATGGAACACAACATCTTTACGATGAACGAGCTGTGGGCGTTTCTGGATGATAGATTCGTTCAAACATTCCAATTGCCGACAGTGCACATTCGAATTGATTGTTTGGTTCCGTGGTAGGAGCTCGAAAAACACGACACCTTTAAAATTCCACCACATTGAGACCAGAACCTTCCGCTGATGAATGTCTGCTTTGGATGTCGTTTGAGGCGAAGCAGCACGTCTGGACCAAGACCGTTTGCGCAGCACATTGTTGTACACAATCCACTTTTCGTCAGCAGTTAACAGTCGCTTCAAAAAGGATTGTTTGCCTCACGTTTAATGAACATATCGCAAATGTTTATACCCGCCGTCAATTGAGCTTCTTTGAATCCATGAGGAACCCACACGTAGAGCTTGCTTACGTATCCCAACTTCTTCAGGTGGTCATGAACGCTTGAATGATGGATGTGCAATGTGTCTGCAATCTCTCGTGTCGTGTAACGTGGGTTTGACTCTATCAATGCCTTGATTTGGTCGTCATCAACATCGGTGGGACTCCCCGACCAAGGAGCATCGTTGAGGTCAAATTCACCAGCAAAGAGTTTTGCGAACCACCGCTGACACTGACGTTCTTGTAGGGCATTATCACCGTACACTTTACGCAACTTTTCACAAGCTTGACGCGCGTTCTTCCCTTTACGGAAGTAAAACAGTAAAATATGGCGAAAATGCAGAGTTTGGTCTTCCATCTTCAACTTGATGTCAAATCTCCGCAAATCAACCAAATCGCTCACTATTCCTTTTAGACTGCAGCTAGAACTGGCACCTGTCGAATGCCATAGCGATAACAGAGCTGCGCATGACTCTAACACTTCCAAAACTGCCCAACCGCCATCGGGTGGCAAAATACGTCATGACTTTTCCGAAAACCCAATAGTAACAGTACTTCGATATTGTCTATAATGCACACATCTGAGCCTCCAGGTGCGCTATGGTGCCATGCTGACGTGAAACGTTCGCTGAATTGCTATTTTGTCACGGCAGCATTTGCATCTCTTCTGTCATGTGTTAGGAGATGTGCTCGCTGTTCTGATACGGAGGTTTTTGCGTGAACGCGGTTAGTATTATGCAATAGGTCGCTGCCTGTGTATCGCCAGGGACTTCAGCGCACCTGGCTGTCCCACTGATTTGTCAAATTCCCGTGGGAGACAGCTCACACAGCCCTGTAATAAAACGTCAATGGGGAAACATTTCGTTTCCGGACCTACGTCAATAAGCCTCTTTTGTTTGTTTCGATGAGTAGTACCTATGTTTCCATTTATGACCAACATTTCTGTATCACCATGTATATTTTAGTTGTGATTTCGAAGCATTTATTAGAACTTTTTTTTAATTCCATTTATCTCAGTTGGTGCTGAAACAGAGTACTTTGCGATTAAAGTAAATTGAATTAGAAAATTCTAATATTTTTTTCGAAATCATAGCTGTGCTATATTTTACCTGAGTACCTTTTTTATTTGTTCTCACAATTTTGGAGATCAGAACGCAATAATCTTCGTGAAAATGTGTATAGAACAAATTAACTTTACAGTTATGGGTAGATTTTATCTTGAGGCTTTTGACTTTTATATTTTCTTTGACTGTGGAATGTATTTAGTACAGAGATCCCAGATACATTGGAAAAAAAATACGGGACAATTACGACTGAGGGTGAGAGTTTAGTATGCGCATCCATCACATATGCCAGTCTTACAAAATGATTCTAACTATTCTTATTAATCAATAATCTTTTTAATCAATTAGTCTTGCTCACTCTTGCAGTACTTTTCTGAAAAATGAATTTAACTTAACAATTGTTTGGCTTTTAAGAATCATGCGATAAAAAGTTAAACAATACTCATTGAAGAATGATTTTTCAATAAATATGGATTTTACAGTTTTTACAGACAATTTGTTTTTCTCATCAGTCCACAGTGCGTGCATGCGAGAAAATAATATTTCGACCCACGCATTTGTTCCAGGGATACACATAACGAACTCCACTACTTTCTTTAAATTTGATAGTTCTCCTTCAACATTTTAAAGAGATCCATCCAGACATCATCTAAATGTTTGGATTTCAACATGTCCTTCACTGCACTATCTTCTTTGGGCTTCAGAACTGTTTTCACTACCATTACTTCGTCAAACAAATCAGATTCAACAATGTTTGATAAGCAGCGGTCTGATTAATAGTTTGGACTTTTTGAAGAATATTTTCCCAAGATAATGCTGTTTTCTCAGTTTCACCCAAGACATACTGTCACGTGCCCTCCCCTCTCCCGATAGCAATCTGCCACGGCTGTGCTTGCCTACGTAATGAGAGCATTGACCACAGAGATAGACGCTGGAGATAGCACCACGAAAGATAACAGTAAGCTTGGGGAAAGCTTGGCGTGCAGGTTAAAAAATATGTTTGTAAAAGAATACAAATTGCAATTCATCGATTTTTTTTTTCAGTCTTGAACTCTAAAATACAGGACAAAATGCTGTCCCGACGAGTTTTCTCGAGACAACGGGACGCATTAGCCAAAAACGGGACGATCCCGTAGTTTACGGGACGTCTGGGATCCCTAATTTAGTGTCAATTGCCTACATTAATATCGCCCCATGCCTCTGAAGCATTCAACTGCTGTTTCATTCAGTTAATTTGCACACTTCCGCATTTTACATAAAGCCTGAATTTAAATGAAAAAAATATATATATGAATATTAAATAAAAGCTGCAAATGTCAGCGAATCATAAGTTCTCGCGTTTAATATGGTGCTTTGACAGGTTTTTCGTGAATCGGAGAAACTTGTATACCTTTCAAGGATTTGAACAGGAGGCAAAATCTTATAAAACCTGAATGACAGGAGACCTGATTTCTCAATATTATCATGTCGAAAATGGCGTCGTCGTTGGGCGAAACAGAAGACGCACAAAATTTACGTAAGGGGATGATATTGATACCGTGCGTGAAATTAACAAAGACTTCATGAAAAAAATCAGCGGCGATACGTTGCTTCTCAGTATTTAGACAAGAGACGACAAATTCGTATCTTTAAAGGAAAGATGGAAGATCTGTTTCGGATGGGTTTAACATGAGTCCCGAAATGCAGATATATTAGAAAACTGTGCTGAGAAACTTCAATTTGTTTCGCATGTACGTCATCATGCATTCCATTTTTAAGTTTCATTTTTCAGTTGATGAACTGTATTCCAAGCTGGTCGAGTATAGCATTTAATATGCAGTCTGTATATTCTAGGTTTTTCCTCCAGTAAGATAATATGAGTACCACCTCCTAAGTCTCCTAACGTCGAAAAATTCGTTTTTATTCACGCCACGTGTGTAAATCTTAGCAGTGAAGCAATGGTATCAATGTAATACATCAGTAGGAAGAAAATATCTGTTAAGAGTCATTGTCGGTATATACAAAGGCCGTTCTATAAAATCCGATAGTAATTTTTTTCGTGTTTTTAACAGTGCGAAGGGGGAAATACACTCATCGCCAAAAAAAATAGTTGCACCCAGAAGGAAGCAACCGACAGGAATGAAACTTGGTGGGTAGGTTTGACATCGTGAGACATGCAAATGAGTGAAGTATCACGCCCGGCCGCGCATGTGACGCCAACAAGGAGGGGTAGTAGCGCTGTGCCTGACCGGCTATATAAAGTCGTCCTAGCAGCCCCGGTGGTGCAGTGGTCTAAGCGACGGCATCTGATCATTCGTCCGGAAGGGGTCCGGGTTCGAATCCCGGTGAGGCATCGATGTTGTGTTTGTCTTACGGCACTGGCTGTTTCTTTTCCCTGGAACCAGTGACCCTAAATTAGGGACGGGCGACTGCTTATAGCCCACTGAGCTGTTCATGGTGGTCGTTAAACCTCCTATCAAAAAAAAAATATATATATCATCATCATCATCATTGTCAACCATTATCAATCCACTGCTGGACGAAGGTCTCCGCAAGTTTCCTCCACAACGGTCTGTCTTGTGCCAGTCTCCTCCATGTCACCCCTGCATACTTTCGAATTTCATCCACCCATCTCCCATGTGGTCTTCTTCTGGGTCTTTTCCTGTCCCTTGGAATCCAATCTAAAATTTCGGCTGTCCATCGATGATCTGTCCTTCTGGCAGTAGTCCAGCCCATTGCCATTTCAGGGATTTAACTCTGATCATGATGTCTTCCACTCTTGTCATTTTTCGGATCCACGAGTTCCTCTTCTTATCTCTCCTGGTTACACCAAGCATGCACCTCTCCATGCTGCTTTGAGTTGTCTGCAGCCTTTGTATGTCTCTTTTAGTTAAGGTCCACGTCTCTGCACCATACGTAAGCACTGGAAGGATGCATTGATCAAACACTTTTCTTTCAAGACATAATGGCATATTGCTCTTGAATATTATGCTGTTTCTTCCAAAAGCTATATATATATATATATATATATATATATATATATATATATATATATGTATGTATATATATGTAAAGTCGTCCCGTTGCGTGTGCTTGACATTCTTCCTCCTGCTGTTGTGTTGGTAGCATCATTTGCGAGTAAAGTATGCCTCGGAGAAAAGTTCGGAAGCAATACGAGGAAAAATGCTTCTCGCAAAAATCCACTGATGCATGGAAGTAATATTGTCTCCTCCAGGACTGCCAAATCTTCCGCGAAGAGACCTGATCTGGACTTATAGTAGCTTCCATTCTTGGTTTATCACGAAACCTAAACAGCTCACTTTGTTCAACAACGCGACATTATCGGCAGTTTCGACTTTGTTTCTCTTTAACTATCGGTTTCCGTGCCGGAAACCGTCGGAATGTAGAAAAAGGCTATATCTAATTCATCATTTTATTCGCAGAAATCTTGCCGCAACATTTTTTAGTTAATGGACTTGGTCTCAAGCTCCATTGAACAATATACACCGATGAGCCAAAAGAAATGAGCACGCCTGGAGGCCGAACGGTGGCGCAGAAAAAGTTCAGAGAGCAGTATATATATAACCCGAAAACCGGCTTTCGGTTAGTAGAGTGTTAGATTCAGAAAGCGAAAAGCTGCCGATTTATCGGAGTTTGATAAAGGACAAATTGTGATTGCACTGCGCCTCTGAACTACGATCTCGGAAACTGAGCGGCTTGTGGGTTGTTCGCGTGTCGCTGTAGTGAGTACGTATCAAAAGTGGTGCACAATCGGCCAAACGACTAATAATACTGTTGTCCAGCCGTGTTTCGTCCGCAGCTCATTGCTACCAGATGGGAGCGCAGACTGTTGCGCATTGTTCACAGCGACCGCAGGGCCACAGTGCAACAAATCACCCACAGCTACAACAGTGGTGATCAGGGCAGTGTGTCACAGCACACATTTCATCGCATCCTTCTGTGTATGGGCCTGCGTAGCCGAAGACCCAGCCGGGTCCCCATGCTCACTGCACGTCATCGCCAACAACGCATGAAATGGGCCCAAGGTAATCGAGATTAGACCGTGATGATTGAAAGAAAGTGTCCTAGTCAGACGAATCAAGATTCCTGGCTCGTCATGTAGACGGCCGAGCGCGTATACGCTGATTACCAACGGAGGTTATGGCACCTGGATGCAATGTAAGATGGAAACGGGGTGGCGGCTGGGGTGTAATGCTGTGGGCAATGCTTTTTGTGACACTTTAGGCCCCATTATCCAAATAGCACAATCCCTGACAGCTGAGAAGTACCTGAATATCGTTGGGGACCAAGTTCACCCATTCATGGCAATTGTGTTACCTGCTGGTGATGGCCACTACCAACAGGATAATGCCCCATGCCACACTGCCGAAATCGTCAAGGAGTGGTTCGAGGAACATGCTGGTGACTTGTCGTTAATGCCCTGGGCTCCAAATTCACCTGACATGAACCCAATCGAACATTTGTTTCTCGACTTGGAAAAGCGGGTTCGCGCTAAATCACTGCCACCCCGAAATGTACGGGAACGGGATCTCCTGCTGTTGAACATTTGGTACCAGGTATCCCTGGATACCTATCGCCACCTCATCGAATAGATGCCTCGCCGAGTGGCCGCTGTTTTTTGGGTTAAAGTGGGTCCTACAGCTTATTAGGTAGGTAGTCATAATGTAATGGCTTATCGGTGAATATTCACAAACATCACCCCAAGGCCTTCCACCTGGCTACGATATGCGGACGACATATTTTTTATATGGCCTCATGGAAGGAAGACTCTCCTGCTTTTCCTCAATTGAGTCAATTATATACACAGTACGATCAATTTCACTACGGAGCTTGAACGCAATGGCACATTGCCTTATCTGGACATTCTAATGAACAAATCGCCGAAGAACCACTTTGGTACAGAAGTCTATTACAAACCCACCTCCGTCCTCAACCTGATGCTCCGCAGTTAATTCTGAAATGATTCTTACAAGACAGCTTTCTTCTGCTCTGGAATTAAAAGAGCCATCGACATCTTCCCCGATGTTCGTTCTTGCGAACTAAAAAATTAAATCGAAATTGCCACTGAGGCAGGATACACCTCGAATCAGATACATAACTTTAACGAAAAATGCGGATCCAGCCGTGTTAATGCCTCTGTTCCGCAACTACGCTACCTGGGCTCTATTTCCTCCATACCAAATGCTTCCTATCAACTCAAGAACGCGCTCAGGAGGCTCAACTTCGTTGTCGGTACAAGGTCTCCCGCGTCTTTATATACCACGCGTAAGAGAAATATTGACAAAGACCCCTCTTTTCAATAAGACAGGTTTTTATGCCATCCCACCACAATATGCGGACGTCTCTAAGTAATACTATATCGGAATGACCAATCGTTCGTTTAGAAGTAGACTCAACGAATATAAAAGAGACACAAGGGACGAAAGGTTGTCCAGAGAAGTCGAGTTCTAGTCCGCTGATTATATTTGGGATGATATAGAGTAATTAGCTTCCTACTCCACGCCTAAATTTACTGACATTCGCGAAACCTTAGAGATCATTACCATCAGTGAGGCTTGCAATGATAGCGTCTCTCTAGAATTGCCACGGGTTTGAAACGAGTTCCTCAAATAATGCTGTTTCCTCCCATGGTACCGCGTGCCCAAACAACATGACGCCTCGTTTCTGGGAATGAATAATTACATTCGCATTTCATTGTCTAGTCAAGTCACCGCGTTCAAATTGATGAAGTGTTTTATTATTCTGTTTGCAGCTTGATGTCTAACTTCCTTAAAAAAGCTATATGGTTGATGTGCGATGGCTTTTAAACCTTGATTTCTATTCTACGCCAAGAAATTCGGGTTACTATACTATTTTTCTATACCTGTTTGTGGATGTTTTACCCATTGTGTAGAAATATGGTTGATATATTCAATATTTTATAAAAAATAAAGCAACACTGCTTACATTGCGTACTTTAAATAATGCGCACATTTTCTGTGGCAGGTGTAAATACTGTTTTTCTCTCCTAAAAATCTGTTTTGAAATATCATTCTCGTGTCGGAAAGGATTGAAAGGACTTGCTCATTACACCATAAAACAGTCATTTTTCTTGTTTAAAAATGATGGCTTGATGATGCACGAATAATGTGCACTGTTTGTTCTTCTCAGGTATAAGTTTGTATGAGCGTTTCTCCAAATGTTGGCGGAAATGCATTGCGCTATTGTCAGTACGTGACCAGGAAGAAATCTAGTTGCTAGTGCAGTGTAATCCGTAAAATGTTCTTGTGTATTGCGTTTTTCGCAATTTCACTTTAAGCATGCTTTTACATAAGCAATTGTTTAAACCAGTTGCAGACATCAAAATAAACTGCCATCTGTAGGTTAAGCTTATGATCTGTCTGCTAAGTATATTCAACAATAACACAGGGCTTATTTATCTTCCGTTTCCTTAAAAATTATCGTTATAAAACGTCCACACTTCCAATAAAGTTTAAGAAATATAGTCGGCTTTGGTTGTTTGTGGATAACCTTAGAAATTCAATTCAGGTATTTTTCCAAGCCTTCGTCAAGAGCCCTAAACTTCCATCCAGTTATACAAATCTGCAACGTCGGAAGTGCAGCTGAAAATTCTATCAATCATCGAACATGGAAGTGCCAAAATCATCTTTCTGGCTTTTGCTCTCTTCTATTTCCGACATGACAACCACTATAGATAGTGTAAAATGCTATGGCTCTGAAAATGCTACAGTTATTTCCTCTTCACCGTGTGGAGTGGGATTACGTGAGAGTTTTCAAACAAGCAATCCCCTTATCGAAACTGAAAAGGAATTTGCTGAGATCTTGGTTTTTGACTGAGAAAAGCAGCAGTGTAAAGCGTGATAAGGATTCAGACCAGATAAACTGAAATAAAAATGACCGAAATCTATGAATTCCTCACAAGTATTACACGCAAGTTGAAAACAAAAGCAAACGACGCTTTTTATTTACAAACATTTTTTTATTCACATAGGAAATTTTTTCTACCACTGCAGGCTTTTACATTTCCTCGGACAACGGATAATAAATGTAATCTCTGTTAAAACAACTTTATAGAAACTATGTGTGCTTCGCATACTTCACTTGAAGGATATTTTGCATTTCGAATCATTCCTGCTTACTGAAACCATTTTCATTTTATTAACCAATGCGCTTTGGGCTAATTTTGATTTGTATTTATATTAAATATTAATCCAAATCAAAAAATTATTTTCACCGAAAACAGCACGTGTTCTGTGAATCCATGTCTGAGAAACAAAACGTAGTATAAGATTAAACGCTAAACAGTCGCATAATAATAAATAGATGAAGTCCCACATGGATTAAATTGAATTGATATTCATGTTTGAACAAACAAATTTTATGTGACAAAATGTAATTCCAAAATTGGAAAAGTAAATGTATAACACAATTTTAAAAGCACTGGTGAACCAAAGCGAAAAGAAATAACACGTGTGTACAAATTATAGAATTGCGCAGTTTAACTGGATTTTTCCCCTTAACTAACGCTATGAAATTTTGTTTCACCATAATTACATAACGATATGAAACGGCATTTTCATAAGATAACGGAATGTCGTAAAAATATTCGAAACAAATTAATGTGTTATTAACGTCACCAAGGCAGAGATCGTGGTTGATGGTCGCAGAGATGTTTGAGAATATTATCGAAAAACGTTAGTGTTAAGAAAGTTTGTTCACCTTTAGTTACCAATAAGTAAGCAATAGGCGTCATCATCATAAAAAAAATCTCAATCTACTTCTGGACCACGATGAAATTCTCTCCTGGTCTCATTATGACTTATACTCAAAATTAACTTTCATTTTTAGTTTCTCTCTCTATGTAAATTTGAGTTCATTCTCTTTTAGCGTTTTCAACCTTAACGTTACATCTTCTCGCTCGCGGAATGATGTTGGCAACAATCTTGAGTTCAGAGAGCGTGACGCATGCATGATTGACAGATAAGAACAAGATATACAGTCGTATTAGAATCATATGACCACCTATCTAATAATGGGAATAACCACCCTTGGCCCAGATGTCAGCGGAGAGACGGCGTGGCATGGACGCAATGAGGCCCTGCAAGGTTGCCAGAGGCACACGTGCCCATTCGGACTGTACCAATGCTCGGAGGTCCCGGAGATGATGTGGTTGTGCATCGGCAAGTCGAACCTGTCGATCCAAATAGTCCCACAAGTGCTCTATGGGATTGAGGTCGGGCGATTTCGCCGGCTAAGGGAGAACGGGGACATCGCTGTCGTGTTATGGAACCAGCCACGCACCCGCTAAGCGACGTGGAATGACGCATTGTCCTGTTGGTACACACCATCACCACCAGGGCAAACGTCCAACATGAAGGGGATGCATGTGGTCAGCGAGGATGGACAGGCAGACTTTGGCATTCAGAGACACCTTCAGTAGTACTAGCGGTCCCAGGTAATACCAGGAAAACATTCACCGAAAACGCACACTGCCACCGCAGGCATGTACTTAACATACAAGCGTATCCGGGTGTTGGTTCACTTTTGTCTGACACCGTGTCCTTCACTGTTCGTCCCTTCTGTGGCTTCGAAACCTCGATTTGTCGAAGAAGGACACGTTTTCCACCCTTCCACTGTCCAATGACGGTAGTCCCATGGGAAGTGCAGGCGACGTTGCGGATGGGACTGAGTTAACATGGGCGCCTTGATGCAGCGTCGACTCCGGAGACCGCCGCCCCGGTGGCGCAGTGGTCTAAGCGATGGCCTCTGATCATTCGTCCGTTAGGGGTCCGGGTTCGAATAGCGGCGAGGCATGGATGTTGTGTTTGTCTTACGGCACTGGCTCTTTCCCTTCCCTGGAACCAGTGGCCCCAAATTAGGGACGGGCGACTGCTTATAGCCCATTGAGTTGCTCACGGTGGTCGTTAAACCGCCAATAAAAAAAAAAAAACTCCAGAGACCCATGCGTAGCAGGGTTCGCTCTACTGTTATCGGGGAGATATACCTGGGTGCCCCGGCGTCATTTTCGTGGTCAATTGCTGCACTGTTGTGCATCGATTGCACTTTACCAGTCGACGGAGGCGACATTCTCCTCTGAGGTCGATGGTCTTTGGGGTTCCACAGTTATGACGTCGGCGGATACTTGGTGTGCCAGTGGTCCATTCTTGGTACACCCTTACTACAACACCTCGCATACAGCCCACGAAGTATTCTGCTTCTGAGATGCTTCCACCTTCGGCGCGGTGGCCGATGATCATTTATTTTTGAACTCCGTCAAGTCAATACCTCTACCCATTGTGCTCACGTTAAGCACTATGTCCCGTTTGTTCTGGCCGGCTGCTTATATTTCCCTGTGGTTGATCTTGTCACGAGCACTCTGGGACTCGCCTGTGCGGATACACTGTGATTCCGGGAACTGTCATATTATTCTGATACGACCGTATATATAATGTTGAAGAAAGCAGCAAATAGTGTGGTAGAAGCTGCATTATGCTGAAACTGTGTTTATTTGAAGTCTGCGTATTCGAGTACTGTTGTTATATACACTATATTGACAAAAGTCACCGGACACCCCTTCAAAAGTAAACGAACGGATCCGCTGCGTTGTTAAGATGGGCGGTACACCTGCAAACAGTACAAAAACAAACCTGCCGTTGACCGCGATCATATCATACTGTGAGGTTCAGTGAAAATATCGCGGCGGGAGAGAACTGACTTTGAGAAAGGAAAGATTGTTGCGTGTTATATTAGTGGGTTTTCTTTAAGAGAAACCGTTAGGCGTTTAAACATACCCAAGTCAACTGTTTTGGATGTACTGAATAAGTGGAAGACACATGGCGTGCCTGAAGCAGCAAAACGTACCGGCAGACCAATGAAAATCAGTGATAGAGAAAAGAAAATCAGTGATAAATGCTGAAACCTCGGTATGTACACGTACCGTTCGCATAGAACTTCATTCCATAGGTTACCGTGGTCGTGCGACTGTTCATACGTCTTTCATTTCCGCTCGGAATGATACTCGTCGTTTAGCATGGTGTAAGAAACATTTATCGTGGACCGTAGATCAATGGAAACGGGTCTTATGGATTGATGAATGCGACACATCAGTCTGATGGCCGTGTGTGGGTATGGCAGCAGCCGAGGGAACGCTATTTACCACAGTGTACTGTTTTTACGGTCAAGTTTCGAGCTGGCAGTGTACTCGTGCGGGAGTGTATTTTGTGGTATTGTTCCGGCCCTTTGGTTATCGTGGACAAATCTGTTAACCAGCACATCTACCTCGATTTTCTGGACAATTCTGTCCTACCAACTCTGTGGCAATACTATGGAACTGAGCCTTGTCGGTACCAGCAGGATAATGCACCGAGCCATAAAGCAAGGACTGTTACGGCGTGGTTTGACGGGTGTCACGTCAATTCGTCGCGTGCGTCAATTCGTCGACTACGTCAATTCGTCGCCTGCGTCAATTCGTCGACGCGTCAATTCGTCGACTACGACAATTCGTCGCATGCGTCAATTCGTCGCATGCGTCAATTCGTCGCGCGTCAATTCGTCGACCACGACGATTCGTCGCGCGTCAATTCATCGCAGACAAATTCGTCGACTACTCAATTCGTCGACTACGTCAATTCGTCGCGTTTACAGATTTTGGTTACATACAAAACGAATGCAGGAAAACGTACGATTTCGAACGTCTTGCTCCCTGATCAAATTTATAAAGTTTGGACACGCAGACAGGATATTTAATATTACGTTTTTCTTTGGCACTAAAAATATTAGACGGTAAACGGTTTTTGGAACGGGTCAAGGCCTGGTTAGTCAGAGCCCCCCATATACAAAATTTTCGTAAAATCTATAGTTTTCAATTCAGAATCACCAAATCTGGTATACTATCTCGTGGTATTCTAACTTAGACTGTAGACGGTTTTGGGAAGCGGTTGGAGAGGGGGGGCGGGGGTTAGGACAGAATTGCCGTAAAATATAGTTTTCAATTTAGAACTACCAAATTTGGTATATTATCTCATGGTACTCTAACTTAGACGGTAGACGGTTTTTGGAACGGGTCAGGGGCCCGGTTGGTCAGAGTCCCCATACACAAAATATTCGTAAGATCTACATTTCAAAATTGCCTTTATTCTTCAGTAAAATAACATTTCTATGTACATGGTTTTCAATTTAGAACCACCAAATCAGGTATCCTATCTCATAGTACTCTAACTTAGACGGTTGTCAGTTTTTGGAACGGGTCAAGGCCTGGGGAGTCAGAGCACCCCCCCCCCCCCCGTACATACAAAATTTTCGTAAAATCTAGTTTTCATTTCATTCAGAACCATCAAATTTGGTATCATGAAACTCTAACTTAGACGCTAGACGGTTTTTGGTAGGGGTTGGTGCCCGCGGGTTCGGAGCCCCCCCTCATAAAAAATTTCGTAAAATCTACAGTTTTTATCTTAGAACCACCAAATTTGGTATACTATCTTATGGTACTCTAACTTAGACGGCAGACCGTTTTTGGAACGGGTCAAGGCCCGGGGGTCAGAGCCCCCACATACAAAATTTTCTTAAAAACTACAGTTTTCAATTCAGAACCACCTAATCTGGTATACTATCTCATGGTACTCTAACTTAGACGCTAGACGGTTTTTGGAAGGGGTTGCAGCCCGGGGGGTAAGGGCCGCCCGAATAAAAACTTTTTCGTAAAATCTACAGTTTTCAATTTAGAACCACCAAATTTGGTATACTATCTCATGGTACTCTAACTTAGACGCTAGAAGGTTTTTTGAAGGGGTTGGAGCCCGCTGGGTCGGGCCCCCCTTCATAAAAATTTCGTAAAATCTACAGTTTTTATCTTAGAACCACCAAATTTGGTATATTATCTTATGGTACTCTAACTTAGTCGGCAGACCGTTTTTGGAACGTGTCAAGGCCCGGGGGTCAGAGCCCCCCACATAAAATTTTTTCTTAAAAACTGCAGTTTTCAATTCAGAACCACCTAATCTGGTATACTATCTCATGGTACTCTAACTTAGACGCTAGACGGTTTTTAGAAGGGGTTGGAGACCCGGGGGGTCAGACCCCCCCGCATAAAAACTTTTTCGTAAAATCTACAGTTTTCAATTTAGAGCCACCAAATTTGGTATACTATCTCATGGTACTCTAACTTAGACGCTAGAAGGTTTTTTGAAGGGGTTGGAGCCCGCTGGGTCGGGCCCCCCTTCATAAAAATTTCGTAAAATCTACAGTTTTTATCTTAGAACCACCAAATTTGGTATACTATCTTATGGTACTCTAACTTAGTCGGATGACCTTTTTTGGAACTGGTCAAGGCCCGGAAGGTCAGAGCCCCCACATACAAAATTTTCTTAAAAACTACAGTTTTCAATTCAGAACCACCTAATCTGGTATACTATCTCATGGTACTCTAACTTAGACGCTAGACGGTTTTTGGAAGGGGTTGGAGCCCCGGGGTCAGACCCCCCCCGAATAAAAACTTTTTCGTAAATACTACAGTTTTCAATTTAGAACCACCAAATTTGGTATACTATCTCATGGTACTCTAACTTAGACGCTAGACGGTTTTTGGTAGGGGTTGGAGCCCGCGGGGTCGGGACCCCCTCATAAAAAAATTTCGTAAAATCTACAGTTTTTATCTTATAATCACCAAATTTGGTATACTATCTTATGGTACTCTAACTTAGTCGGCACACCGTTTTTGGAACGGGTCAAGGCCCGGTGGGTCAGAGCCCCCCACATACAAAATTTTCTTAAAAACTACAGTTTTCAATTCAGAACCACCTGATCTGGTATACTATCTCATGGTACTCTAACTTAGACGCTAGACGGTTTTTGGAAGGGGTTGGAGCCCGGGGGTCAGACCCCCCCGAATAAAAACTTTTCGTAAGTACTACAGTTTTCAATTTAGAACCACCAAATTTGGTATACTATCTCATGGTACTCTAACTTAGACGCTAGACGGTTTTTGGAAGGGGTTGGAGCCCGCGGGGAGGGGCCCCCCTCATAAAAAATTTCGTAAAATCTACAGTTTTTATCTTAGAATCACCAAATTTGGTATACTATCTTATGGTACTCTAACTTAGTCGGCAGACCGTTTTTGGAACGGGTCAAGGCCCGGGGGTCAGAGCCCCCACATACAAAATTTTCTTAAAAACTACAGTTTTCAATTCAGAACCACCTGATCTGGTATACTATCTCATGGTACTCTAACTTAGACGCTAGACGGTTTTTGAAAGGGGTTGGAGCCCCGGGGGTCAGACCCCCCCGAATAAAAACTTTTTCGTAAATACTACAGTTTTCAATTTAGAACCACGAAATTTGGTATACTATCTCATGGTACTCTAACTTAGACAGTAGACCGTTTTTGGAAGGAGTTGGAGCCCGGGGGTAAAGGCCCCCCATAAAAATGCCGCGTAAAATCTACAGTTTTCAATTTAGAACCACTAAATTTGGCATACTATCTCATGGTACTCTAAATTAGACGGTAGACGGTTTTTGGAACGGGTCGGGCACGGGGTCAGAGTCCCTCCGCCCATAAATATTTTTCGCAAAAACTAAAGCTTTCAATTTAGAGCTACCAAATTTGGTATACTATATAATGGTGTTCTAAACTAAACGGTAGACGGTTTTCAGAACGGGTCGGGGGCAAGGGTGGTTACACCCCCCCCTACACACAAACTTTCGTGAAATCTGTAGTTTTCAATTTAGAAATACCAAATTTTGTATATTATCTCATGGTACTCTAACTTAAACGGTAGAAGGTTTTTGGAACGGATCAAGGCCCGGGGGTAAGACCCCCCCCCCCCACATACAAAATTTTCTTAAAATCTTTATTTTTCAATTCAGAACCACCACATTTTGTGTCATGAAACTCTAACTTAGCGGGAGACGGCAAGTGAAAGCGCAACATTATTAACTTGATTTGTTATGCAAACCTTAGAAATACGACCACAGCGATTAAAAGTTACTAAAGAGTCCTTGTAAGTAATATGTTTTGACCGAGTGCAAGTACAATTTACGAAATGTCAACAGGTCAAAATATCTAAAGTAACAATGAAATTTGGAATATTTCTTTTTTTCTTTCTTTTTATTTCAGTTTTGGCACTTGTATTAAGTTTTAAAACATATATTTCTCCTATCGTATACCTTCATTGTGCTTTAAACAGAATTTCTTACCATGTTTTGGGTATTTTGTTTCGTGTGGTTGCAGTTTTTTTAATGTTTTGGTCATTTCATTTTGTGTGGTTACTTCTTTTTATGTTTTGGGCAATTTACTTTGTATGGGTGTTTTTGTTATGTTTTTGTTCTTTTCTTTTCTGTGGTGGTTGTAATGTCGACAGGATGAAAAGGGGAAACTGTGGACAGTCACGATGCCTACTTGCTTCTAATTTTTTTTTCAAATACAGCACATGATTTTGTATTGAGTTATACCACTTACTCATTAAGCGACTACAGGTTTCTTTAAATATGAACGTTTTCTTAGAGCCTTTTGTTTCCTCTACCTAGCTTTTTCGGTTATGCAATTTCTTTTTTTGGTTTTAGAATATTTTCCTTATTATTAATCTATTTTCTCATGCAAACTCTTTATGTAAGGTATGTTTATTCTATCGAAGTATTTTGCAATTATACGTGAAGCCCTGTTGCTGAAGTAAAAAAATATTTCCAACTGAAACAACGCAGTTCAGATATTTTCCCGCTGTTAACTCAAAGAATGAAAACAAAAACAACAAATCTGTGCAAGGGTTGAGGCATGAGATAGTACTTACTGGTAACCAGGCAAAGTTTTAAGGAAGAATGAACTTAAGAATTTCTAACTGCAACAAAAAAGAGCATCCGCACTGTATCCCTCCCCATCCCCTAGTGCCGGCCTTTGGACGTCTTGAAAGAGAAGTCTTAAGGACACATCTGTATCGCAATTGCCTAAGCATTCGCGACAATCTTCTGGTGTCGTAGTAGAAATACACACTTCCTACTTCGCCTAAATTGCTTCGATGTAATGCCGACGAACAAAGTTTTGCTCTCGCATTGGATTTCTGTTGCTTTTGGTGGAATACTTTTCCCCTGGGGTTCACCGCTTTCACTATAGTCTTCAGGACAGGCGGCAATACACCGCAACGTAAAACACCAATTTCACGGCAATTAACTGCAATTAGCGAAAGAGAGGGGCGGTACAGAAAATAAGTCGAACGAGACAGATCTGAACTTAGAAAGTCGGGGGAAGGTGTTGCATGAAAAACTGCGTTTGGCTTACAGATCATTTGGCACGTAGGGACGTAGGTTTCGTTTAATATGTTACGGGGTAAACAAATTGTCTTTTCAGTATAATAATTTTCTATCATACGCATGGTGCAACACAAAAAATTTGAATTTATTTTTGAGAATTAGCATGACGCCTACCGGCCCAGAGTACAGCTGCCCAGTCCGCGCCTGCTGCCGCCTCCGGAACCTGGCTCCCGGGTTCTTCGCATCTGTTGATCCCCCACCTGGAGCGTCCCAGCTGTAAAATACATGTACGTCTGCGTTTTGGAAAAACAAAAGATAAGATGCCGATCCTTAAAATTAACCACTTCTTGTGACCGCAGGTACGAAAATCTTGAACTTCGCTTAAACCCTAACTGGAGGAACAAGCTTCACGTGATTGTCTGTATTCTGAGTGTTTCATTGAATGGTTGCTCATTAGTTCGTAGTTGACTGGAGAACAGAGAACGTGCTTGTTAAAACCTTTGTTGTGCGTTGTCAAGTGATAATAGTGGAAATATATCATTCTAAATATTTTGGAAAGAGAAAGTGCATTGTTTTCCGAAGGCACTATGCAGATGAAGAATGCAACATAAATAGTTAACTCACAAAAAGAAAATGATTTGCTGAAATGGAAAGGGTATTTATTTTGCCATAACAGAGTGCGAGGTGATTTACGGTATTGTCACTGTATTGAAAGAAATTATGGAAATTGTACTGGCTTTGCTAGTACTATTATTGGAGATGAACACAGGATGCACAATGAGAAACCACATAATCATGCTCCAAGACCGGATAAAAGTGATGTTGCTGTTGCAAGAGCGCAAATAAAAGAACGAGCGAGAAATACGGACGAAGCCCCTGCACAAATTATTCAAACCGTGACAACGTCAATGGCTACAGTAAATGCAGCTTACATGCCTAATATGGATGCACTAAGGCAAGTTGTAAAAAAGAGAAGACATGCCAAGACATGCCTGCGGAGCCTACGACTTCAGAACGGATCGATGCCCCAATAAATTTACAGGAGAAGATGGTGCAAAATTTCTTGGCAGAGGTAGCGCATTTGGACATCAAAGAATTATTTAATTTTTAACAGAGAATAATTTACGAAAGCTTAAAGAAGCACCTCTCTGGATTATGGATGGGACATTTGAAACTTGTCCAACCCTTTTTAGGCAATTATGTTCCATTCATGCTATGGTTTAAACGAATCCAGAGATGCACAGACTTGTCCCACTAGTTTATGGGTTACTTTCCAGCAAGTATAAATAATATAATACTATTATAAAGTATTTTTGTAGGATTTACAAGACTATGCATCAGACTATGATATTCAGCTTGCACCACAATATACGCATAATAATAGATTTTGAAATAGCTACCGTTATAATGCTGCTAAAAAGGAATTTGGAAGCAGCACACACAAATGTTGTTGGTTTCATCTCGGAAAAAAATGTGCTGAGAAATATCCATCCTCTGGCATAGCCTTGGAATATAAGGAAAACAGTGAGTTTGCTCTCAAAGTCAGACATTTGCAAGCACTCGCATTTTTTTCATCTGATGAAATTCCAGCTGCTTTTGAAGAAGTGAAATCAATTTTACTAGAATATGCAGATTCTGTAGTTCAGTGGTTTGAGGAAAATTATGTTCTTGGAAAATTTCGTGGAAGCAGAAGAAACAATCCAAGCAGAAGCCCTCCGCTGTTCCCGCCAACAATTTGGTCAGTTAGTGAAAACAATTTATTTGGCTTTCCCAGAACACAAAACGAACTTGAAAGATTAGACAGACGCTGGAATACAATTCTGGGAGAGAAAATACTGTGACTGTACGAAATAATCAGTGAAATTGCGAAAGAGCAGAGAACAACTATGGCTAAAATCGAAAGAGTTATAGCACAGATTCCAACAAATCCACCCAGAAGAGAAACGCTGGCAAGATAAAAAGGAATTCGAACTTCTTTGGTGCACAGAGACAATGTTAACATGCTGGATATTTTAAGAGGAATTTCATATAATTCTACCCTTTACTAAAATGTGCTGGTATTTCTCACTAATTGAATTATACCTTTTACTAACTTGTATTTGAATTTTTCAAGAATGTAATTCCGCCGAAGATGCAAGAATGTAAAACAACGCAAAATGAAAAAAGTCAAAATTTTCAAAATAGCATGTCAAAAACATAAAATGTCAAAAAGTAATCCAAAATGTGAAACAAATAAAAATTCAAAATGCCATCACAAGTCACAAGCATTACAAAAATGCGAAACGCTATGTAACAAGTACAACACAAAATAAAACAAATGCCAAAAAAAAAAAACTGCATACGCTTTGTAAAATGCACAAAATAAAATAAATGCCATATTCACAAGGATTTCATGACGAGTCCAGTTAAAAATGAGCTTTTACTTAGACTTCAAATAATAATTACTAGCCTCTACACCTTTTTAAGTCTTTAATAAGTGCAACATCATTAACGTGACTTGACATCAAACATTATCAATATGACCATAGCATACAATCACTTAAAAGACTTGTTAATGGATGAATTGAGGAATCACCAAGTTCAGCGGGTGAAAGTTAATGGCTGTTTATAGTTTTGTACTCGAGTAAATGCGCAACACAGTAAACTTGACTTTCTCTGAAATATTTATGTATATGAGCACGGTTGATTGAAAACTGATAAAAAGGCTTAAGGCCTGTTTATTAATTTTTGTGCCTCAGTCAAAACGCAGTACCATAACCTTGGCATGTTGTCGAAACCTTATGAATACGTCGGACTAAAAATTCCTAAAAAAAGTTTACGCTTAAGGTCTTCTAACTAAAGTTTTGTGACAGGGTAAAACTGCAACATTAATAACTTGACATGTTATGTTAACGTTGTGAATATGAGCACGGCGGATTAAAGATTTCAACAAATAGCCGTGGGGATTAATGTGTTGTAGCTGAGTAAAAATGTAACATTATCTTGATTTTCTATATAACCCAAACTACGTGCGGAAATGGCCCAACTATATATACGTATACTTCAACCATATACCGAAGCGCTGACAAGGTGAAAACAAAAGTGCAATTTTGTACGGTCCCCTAACATTTTATGGCCAGCCTACATGGAAGTGGACACGATGATATCAAAAACATACTTTTTGTTCGGTCCACAACAAATAGCAATGGACACGTCGCAATCTTTTTTTTTTTTTTTTTTTTTTTGTTGGGGTTTAACGACCACCGTGATCAATTCAGTGGGCTATAAGCAGTCGGACGTTCCCAATTTTGGGCCACTGGTTCCTGGGAAGGGGGACAGCCAGTGCCAGAAGTCAAGCACAACGTCTATGATTCACCGGGATTTGAACCAGGATCCTTCTCGACAAGTGGTCAGAAGCCAGCGCCTAGATCACTCCGCCGCCGTAGCGGCACACTTTGAAATGTATTTTTCATACGGCCCCAAACGCTCTTATGGACATACTAGATTGAACTGGACGCAAATAAACCATTAACATAATTTGTACTAGCAGGGATACCAGTTATTTGCCAGGTACATATTACTATTTGTGGAATCACCAAGTTCAGCGGGTGAAAGTTAATGAATGAAAAAGATATTCCTGCAATTTTCCAGTAAATTTATTTTAAATTTTTTGATTTAGTTAATATAATTTTGCGAAACAAAAAAGAAAGAAAAAGAAATGGGAATACTTACCTTCTAGGAGACATCTATAGAACTGCCGTACATCTGGCGTGTGCTTCTGTGAATCCCGCGACACAGAAATGCAATGTACCTATGTGATGTCGCATGCATACGACTTCACATTGGCATTGATCATCTTTTTCTTACCGTTTTGAATTTTGAATATCTGGAACTCTCTGTTTACATTACATTATATTTCTTTCTGATAAGCCGTTCGTTGGTAGTGAAAGCTAAACTATATAGATTTGTGTTTTTAATACACCATTAAACGCATATTTTTGCACTTTATTGTTATTTACAGTCCCTAACTTAGACCGTAGGTTGGTTAGTTGGTTGGTTGGTTAGTTCGTTGGTTGGTTGATGGTTTATGGTGCAAGGCCCTCAAAAGGCCAAAGAGCGCCTTAGAACGTAAATAGGGTATTCTTAAGAGTAAAAAACGGAACTTTTTACGAAAATTTTGCATGGGGCTACCTTGACCCGGGCCCCGACCCCTTCCAAAAACCGTCTACCGTCTAAGTTAGATAACCATAAGTAGTATACCAAATGTGGTTGTCCTAAATTGAAAACTGTAGATTTTACGAAATTTTTATGAGGAGGGAGGGGCTCTCACCCCGGGGTTCCAGCCCCTTCCAAAAACCGTCTAGCGTCTAAGTTAGAGTTTCATGATACCAAATTTGGTGGTTCTGAATTGAAAACTGTAGTTTTTAAGAAAATGTTGTATGTCTGTGTGTGTGTGCGGGGAGGGGGGGTTCCGACCCCCAGGGCCTTGACCCATCGAAAAAACCGTCGACCGACTAAGTTAAAGTACCATGAGATAGTATACCAAATTTGGTGGTTCTAAATTGAAAACTGTAGATTTTACGCGGCATTTTTATGGGTGGGGGGCTCTTACCCCCGGGCTCCAACCACTTTCAAAAACCGTCTAGCGTCTAAGTTAGAGTACCATGAGATAGTATACCAAACTTGGTTTTTCTAAATTGAAAACTGTAGATTTTGCGAATTTTTATATGAGGGGGCCCTTACCCCCCGGGCTGCAACCCCTTCAAAAAATCGTCGAGCGTCTAAGTTAGAGTACCATGCGATAGTATGCCAGATTTGGTGGTTCTGAATTGAAAACTGCAGTTTTTAAGAAAATTTTGCATGTGGGGGCTCTGACCCCCGGGCCTTGATCCGTTCCAAAAACGGTCTAGTCTAAGTTAGAGTACCATGAGATAGTATACCAAAGTTGGTGGTTCTAAATTGAAAACTGTAGATTTTACAAAAAAAAAATTATTCGGGGGGTGTCTGACCCCCGGGCTCCAACCCCTTCCAAAAACGTTTAGCGTCTAAGTTAGAGTACCATGAGATAGTATACCAGATTAGGTGGTTCTGAATTGAAAACTGTAGTTTTTAAGAACATTTTGTATGTGGGGGGCTCTGACCCCCGGGCCTTGACCCGTTCCAAAAACGGTCTACTGTCTAAGTTAGAGTACCATGAGATAGTATACCAAATTTGGTGGTTCTAAGATGAAAACTGTAGATTTTACGAAATTTTTTATGAGGGGGGGAGGCCTGACCCCACGGGCTCCAACCCCTTCCAAAAACCGTCTAGCGTCTAAGTTAGAGTACCATGAGATAGTATACCAAATTTGGTGGTTCTAATTTGAAAACTGTAGATTTTACGAAAAAGTGTTTATTCGGGGGGGGGGGTCTGACCCCCGGGCTCCAACCCCTTCCAAAAACCGTCTAGCGTCTAAGTTAGAGTACCATGAGATAGTATACCAAATTTGGTGGTTCTAAATTGAAAACTCCATGCGAGCGGAAGCCGCAGCTTTAAAACCTCATGTCCGTCGCTCTGGTAATGAGGTTGTGCTCGAAATTCCAGTGGATTCTCCAGCAGGTACCTCTTTCACCACGGCTACTGAGTTGGGTGTGTGCTTTGAGGCGCTGCCAGACACACCACTCAAAATGTACTCAACTGCTCTAAAACAAAAGTTCTCTCCGTCAGCGATACGTCATATGTCGCGCAGAGGGCCGAGTGTCATTGTTTATTATTTTCATGCGGCAGATGCTACCTCTGTCTTACAGACTGGGCTGGTTGTTGGTGATCACCAATTATTTCCTGAGCCTGTCGCCCAGAGACCAGTAACGGTCTCGATGTACCCAGTACATCCTGAAGTCACAGATGCTATGCTTTGTGCTTTTCTTATGCAATCCGGTCGTGTTGTGGGTAACATTACCACACACTCCGCTGCTCCAAAGGACGAGGATGATCGTTCGATTGAAAGTGCCCGACGAGTTGCGCGAGTAGTATTCTCTTCGGATGAACATATCAAGTCTTTTCCTACTCTCTTCACTGTAAAATGCGGAGATCAAATCCGACGCATCGACGTTTTAACCTCCTTTCATTGTCAGACTTGTAAGGCGTATGGCCATCAACGTAGTGAGTGCTTCCGCCGCCCTGCTGTACCTCAGTCTTCGGGACCAAACGTCACTCGTGACAGCCCTGTGTCGTCCACCCCTACCGTTTCTAAGGAGGTGTCTTCAGAACTTCAACCTGCTCTGTCATCGGGCCTTCCTCCACGGGGTCCTGCCCCACAATTGTTGACAGAGGACTTTCCTCATCTGGTACCGACAGCTCCGCCCACGTTCCTTGCAGCTCCAACTGACCTGACTGCTGACCTTCATCTTCCATCGGATGAAGACACTCCAAGTACAGTTACTGACATGGACTGCCCTACTGCTAGTGACACTTCTGGCAATCACTGTGACCCTACAACTACCAGCAAGCCTGCTCGACGGGAGTCCTGGAGTGCTCCGCAGACTCCGCTCCCTCCTCGCATCGGTGCTGCAAGAGGTCGTTCTGTTGACTCATCTTCCCGCTCCTCCTCTCAACGTCGTACTTCGCCACGAACAAGTCGACACCCTGCTGTGATTCCAGGTTCTAAGACTCCACCCCCAGTGCTTTCCCTAGATTCTTTTCTCCGATACCTAGCTGAAGCGAAGGCGGATATACCGGTAGGTCCGCTTTCTCTTCATAAAATATATGAAGTATTATGCTCTCATAAACATCCTAGATTCTTTAATCAGTTTGTTGCACGTCATTTGCTTGATCTTCCTACTGTTCTAACCCAAGTTTCTAGTGTGATATCTGTGTATCGAAATCTTGTGCTTTCCTATCCCGATCTCAAATTTAGTGTTGACAGAATGAAGAAGCAAGCGAAGAAAATAACAGATTCCAGCGCACGTGCGTGTCGACCTGGGAAGGACCTACCGATTCAAGGTGGTCACACTTAACTGCAGAGGGTTCTCTGCTTCTCCTAGAAATGCTCTAGTGTATGAGGACTTGGCGCCTCTACACGCAGATCTTCTCTTGCTCCAAGAGACCAATTGCTCTGCTACCACTTTGTTCTCTCGTTGGCGGGCTTGGCCCTACGATTTTCACCATGCTTATCGAGTTGGACGGAATGGTGGCCTTGCACTTGGGATCCATCACCGCCTACTCCCTCTGATTTCGACGCCAGTGATTCGTGCCTTACATGTGGACAACCTCCAGGTCGCTGTCTTTTGCATTGAAAACGTGACCTATCATGTTTTTAACATATATGTCCCCTGTGATGAACGTCTGTTACCCGATCTTCTCTCCACACTCCGTACAGAGCTGTCATGCATCCCACCGTCTGAATACATTCTCATCGGCGGCGATTTCAATTGTACGTTGTTGCCGGCCCTTGACCGCAATTCAACCGTTGGAGAATACCGCAGACAACGTGTATTACAGATTTCCCAGCTAGTTGATGATTTTCAATTGGTTGATGCGTTCCGGCATCTACACCCGTCGGAAATCTCTTTTACCTGGCGCTCTTCCATCCATGGCAGCACTACGGCAGCACGGTTGGATAAATTTTATGTTTCGACTGCTCTTCTTCCGTCGATCGCAGCTGCTGCCCATCATCCTTCCGCCGCTTCAGACCACAGTATTGTCAGTCTGTCGGTGTGTGTTTCGCCTTCAACTTCAAGGACTCAACGAGTATGGACTTTTCCGGACTCGCTCCTGGATGATCAACAATTTTGTGTTGCTGTGCGCGAGTTCCTCCGAAGCCGTCAGCCCCTTCTTGATACTACGTCCGACGCGATGCAACTGTGGCTCAGTGTCAAACATGACTTGGTCCTTTTTGTACGGCGCTACTCCCATGCCTCTCGGAATGAAAGCGATATGAAAATTGCGAATCTACGTGCTCTATTGTCGATGCTCTCTCTTGATGATCCGCAATACCCCGGCTATCTGGCAGATCTCCACGCTTTGCTTCTTCTTCGCGCATCCGATGCAGCCTGCAGGATGCATTTCTTGCATCTCTCCCCTACAGCTGATTCTCACGATTACTTAACCGCCTTGGAATCTCAACATCGTTCTGCTACATCTTTGCGTCATCTTCGCCTCCAGGATGGTTCCATCACTTCGAACCCATCGAAGCTATGCACTTTCACCAGACAGTATTTCATCGCCAAGTACAGTGCGGTAACGCAGTCTTCATCCTCATTAGCTTCTCCTCTTCTCTCCTCTCTTCCTCAGGTCCCCTCTACTTTATCTACTTCTTTACTCTCTCCTTTCTCTCTTCGCGAACTCCGCGAGGCGTTCGCTACTCTCAATCCTCATGCCGCTCCTGGACCTGACGGCCTTCCTCTGTCCTTTTATCGTGCTTTTCTACCGTGCCTTCTGCCTTTTCTGTCTGCGTGTTTCTCGTCTGCTTTTTCCTCTCCTGCGTTACCGCCCGACTTTACTTTGGTACACACCATCCTCCTTCCTAAGAAGGGTGACCTCTTGGATCTTGGAAACTGGCGCCCTATCTCCATCCTAAACACTGACTATAAGTTCTATACAAAACTCTTATCCCGTCGCCTTAATTCTGTTCTCTCTTTCGTTATTTCTCCTGACCAGACATACACTGTGCCTGGTCGGACTATTTCCACTAACGTTTCTCTTCTCCTTCATCTTCACTTCCTCGCTCGCTCTTTTTGTGAACCTCTTGCCTTTCTCAATCTGGATCAAACGTCCGCTTTTGATAACGTTTCTCATTTTTATCTCTCTGCTGTCCTTTCACAATTTGGCTTTCCTCCTACCTTTTCTTCCGCACTCTTGGCCCTTTATCAGGGCGCCAGTTTCCATGTTCGAGCGGCCACATTTCTAACCGCTCCAATTCCGTTTAAGCGAGGCATCCGGCAAGGATGTCCGCTCTCCGGCCAGCTATTCGCTCTCGCTTTTGAGCCTTTCCTGTTAGCAGCCCGAAGATCACTCCTGGATGTCCTACCGCCGACAGTGGCTAGTACTCGTCATCATCGAATAATTTTCACCGCCTATGCTGATGATGTGACCTTTTGCGTCCGGGATGAATCTCAATTTGATCGCCTGTATTCTGTATATCAACAGTATGTTGCATTATCTGGAGCAGCGCTGAATGCCACTAAAAGTACTGGCTTATGGTGCGGGGCATGGGTTGCCCGCACTGATGCTCCTTGGGGTGCGCAGTGGACAGCCACTACACAGAAGATCCTCGGTGCGTATGTCGGATTGCCCTTGGCTTCTGCATCTGCCACCTGGACTGCTCTTCTTCCCCGGATACAACGGACTGCTGCCTACTGGAGTAAGGCCCGCCCTTTCACATCGTTCCGTCAACGAGCAGCCGTTGTTCGTCGACAACTTATCTCTCTATGCGAATACTCTTGGATGTCGACGGTTGTGCCCGTGTCACAAATGATGACCATCACTCGCCTCTCAACTTCCGTCATCTGGTCTTCACATCACTGGGTTAAACCTGCCACGCTTCATCTGCCAGCCTCTTTGGGTGGCATCCAACTTCCTGATCCAGCTTTTCTTTATAAAACACATCGCATTATTCATTTCATTCGCCTTGCCACTTCAACTGTTCCGTCCCTTACCACTACCTTGAATGTTCTAGCTTCTTTCCGTGACCCATCTTTCACCTTCCTACTGTTTCTGAAGATGGATGCATACTCTCTTCTCCCGTCCCACCTCCCTCCTGTCCTGCGAGAGGGCCTTTCTCTCTTTCGTTCGCTTCCTCTTCTCCGTTCATTTCCTTCTTCAACTCTTGATCTCCTAGATGAACCTCTCTTCTTCTCTTCTCTTATTCACCCTCCTAACCCCCCTTACTTTTACTTTCCTCATTGGATCCGCTCTGGTGTGATAACTGTCCGTTCTCTCGTAACTTCTGATCTAACCTGGAGACCTCTTTCTTCCCTGTTTCTATCTCCAACCATTACTCTTGCTAACGAATATCTTCTTCTTCGCACAGCGCTTTGGAGCCTCTTTCCACTCCTCGCTTCACCTGATGGTCTCTTCTCGGTCCCCTCTGCTCCTCTTTCCCTACCGTTCTTTCTCCTCATTCGTAGCTCCCCGGTTCTAGTTACTTCTCTCTCCTCCTCTTCTCTTTATTGGCTTCTTCTTTCCCCTCCCGCACTTCCACTTTCTGTTCATTCTGCTCCTCCTTCTCTTCTCCCCGCCATCTGGACAGCATCTACCTCTGCCCTTTCCTCCCTCTTGAACTCAATGTCCATTGGCAATTTCTTCACCTTCGTCTCCCCGCCCCATCAGTACTGTTTCGCATGACCCTTCTCACCTCTCCGCAGTGCTCCTTTTGCCCTGAAGTCAGCGACGTCCAACATCAATACCTATTCTGCCCCGTTCTCCTGCCAGTCCTAAACACAGCATTTCGTCTTGCTGATCAAATTTGTGCTCGATCGTTACCATTTCTTGCATATTCTTGGCTACTCCAAACAAAGCATCCACCTACTCACTTGCCTCCTGTGTGCCGTTATATTTTTCTTCTTGTGAAGTTCACTGTCTATGCTTTCCATCTTCAACAACGCTTCCCCGCTCTTATTCCACCTCCTCAGGAGGCAAGTGCTATCATTCGGAGACGCTTCCTAGCACGGTTAACCACTCGCCTCCAAATGGAGCACTCTCGTGCTGCCTCAACAAACACCGATAGCGTTTTTCAATCCACTTGGGCCCAATCGGCTGGGTGGTTCCATATCCACAATTTGCAGTTACATCTCAACCTATAAGTGGGATTTTTGTTGTCGCCCACGTTCACTGTAACAAATCATGTTTTTACGTATTAATTTTGGTGCTTCGCTATTTGTGATTTTTCTGTTTTAATGTGCCATTGAAGATAGCTCACCATGTTTCCCATGTTCTCTTCGATAATGTTGGGTTTTATGTTGTTGTATATAATTCTTCCTTCTGCACAGTTTACTGCCCACGCAATGTCCCCTTCATTATGTTGAATATTTTTTTAAAATATTAGTCACTGTGTGTATAATATAATGTAACAAGATGCCCTTCTGAGTACATTTAGCGTCATTTCCCCTTGTCACTGAATACTTCTGTACATATGTTGTAAATTTTGAATGTAGCATCACTGTTGCATTTCTGTGAATTAGTACCTAATGTTTAATCTTTAGTATGGTAGTAATGCTTAATTGGAATTTGTGCATAGTATAGAATCATGTCTTGCCCTGTCTACAATACTGTAGGTAAACATTTTCGTTTGTGTCGCTCGTGCTTTATTGTCTGCCTCTCCTTCGCCCTACGTGGCGAAATAATTTTTTTTTTATGATTTTAACAATATTTTGTTTTACGTTTCACTGGAACTTTCCAGCTGATGTATATACCGCTGTATTTATTGGCAGAATTCCATTGTCATGTACATAGAAATGTTATTTTACTGAAGAATAAAGGCAATTTTGAAATGCAGATTTTGCGAATTTTTATATGAGGGGGGCCCTTACCCCCCGGGCTGCAACCCCTTCAAAAAATCGTCTAGCGTCTAAGTTAGAGTACCATGAGATAGTATACCAGATTGGTGGTTCTGAATTGAAAACTGTAGTTTTTAAGGAAAATTTTGTATGTGGGGGGCTCTGACCCCCGGGCCTTGACCCGTTCCAAAAACCGTTTACCGTCTAATATTTTTAGTGCCAAAGAAAAACGTAATATTCCTATCCTGTCTGCGTGTCCAAACTTTATAAATTTGATCAGGGAGCAAGACGTTCGAAATCGTACGTTATCCTGCATTCGTTTTGTATGTAACCAAAATCTGTAAACGCGACGAATTGACGTAGTCGACGAATTGACGTAGTCGACGAATTTGTCCGCGACGAGTTGACGCAGTCGACGAATTGACGCGCGACGAGTTGACGCAGTCGACGAATTGACGCGCGACGAATTGACGCACGCGACGAATTGACGTAGAACCGGTTTGACGATAATTCCGTATCGTGTGTGGACTGGCCACCACATAGCCCTGATCGTAATCCCATAGGGCACCTACGGGATGAATTAGAGCGCAGCATAAGAAGTTTGGAACCAAGATCTACTACTAAGCAACAGTTAGCGGGGGCATTATGTACTGAATGGAGCACATACCTATCGCTGTGTTCCAAAACCTTGTCGAAAGCGTGTCTCGAAGGGTCAGTGCATGAATTAAGGCCAAAAGGGGACCGACACTGTACTAATGTATATCAATAAATGCTATGTTGTGTTTCTCTTCTAGGTGTCCGGTGACTTTTGTCAATATAGTGTATTTAGTGTTGGAGTTAATCAAGTTTTCTCTTACTAACTTAAGTTAAACAGTTTTGAAATATTAGTACTGTTGTGAGTTTTTGAAAAATTTGAAAGAAGTGTGTATGGAATTTTAAAACGTGAGCTGTAAGTAAGCTTTCCTCGAAATTTATATGAGTGACTGTTTCATTCGGGTGTGTGAATAAGAAAAGGAAATGTTACGTAGTGTTACTAAAGTTACATACACACGTTTTAAATAGTAAGGAAGGCCACATCTTCCATATTTCTCTGTCTTGAGAAATTCTTTTGCACGTTATTCGGAATGCTTTCAGATTTCATTCACCGTCTCCTACATAATCTTTTTTCTGGGTCGTTTTCTTTCCCTTTGTATAGAGTCCAATATTTAAGTTGTCTAACGGTGGTCAGCTCTTCTAGCAATACGTCCATCCCATTGAGTGTCTTTTACTTGATCATGATGTCATCGAGTCTTTTCTTTTTCCTGATCCATGATTTCCTATTCTTTCCTTTCCTGGTTACATCAAGCATGCACCTGTACACGTTTCTTTAGTTGTCCGCAGCTTTTGAATGTCATTTTAGTTAAGGTTCATGTCGCTGATCCGTAAGTAAGAAATGGAAGAATACGCTTTCTCTCTGTCTCATTCTCTCTCTCTCTGTTTCATTCTCTCTCTCTCTCTGTTTCATTCTCTCTCTCTATCTCTCTGTCTCATTCTATCTCTCTCTATTTCTCTCTCTATCTCTGTCTCTTTCTCTTTCTTATGTCTCATTATCTCTTTCTTTCTCTCTCTCTCTCTCTCTTTGTCTTATACTCTGTCACATTCTCTCTCTCTGTCTCATTCTCTCTCTCTCTCTGTCACATTATCTCTCTCCTTCTCTCTCTTTTTCTATCTCTCTCTCTCTCTCTCTGATTAAAGGTGCTTTTATTTCAGTACATAAAGGTAAATTGCTCTTGAAGATCGAACGATTTCCTCCAAACGCATTCCACCCAAGTTTTATACGTCTGATAATCTCTTCTTCGATGTGGAGCTCGCTTCTTATCTTTTGTCCACTGTAGACGTAGGCATCAGCAACATCTGAATTTGCCCCAAATAGTTCTAATTCTTGTAAAAGGATTGTACAATACATGAATTTTATTTTCGATTAGTTTACGTTTTATTATTCCGCTTTTTTACTCTTGTGAGAAGGTTCCGGGATCACACCTTGTAGCTCTGAGGGAGTACTTGAGATTATGTCGTCAGAAAAACAAAAGTGGATTAAAATACCTCCGTTAAACATTGTCCATTTGTCTTCCCATGTTGCAAAAGAACCGACCACAATTGTTGGACAGTTGAAGTATTCTACTGACATCAAGAGATAGAAAAAGTCCCAGAATGATAGCATGTGGGACATAGGTGGGTGAAATTCGGAAGCAGAGAATTGTTTTTAACAGTTAGTTGTGGAAAAAACGTGAGGAGGCATTCATTCACAAGTGGACTGAACATGGTTGACTACGATGATGAAATCAAATCAGCGATAGGCAAACTAACATTGGACTAATGTCTGCTATGTGCAACTATGGAAGTAACTGAGAGTGGGTCGGATTGTGTTTTTTACTTAAAAGGCAAATTAAAGCTACTTAAAAGAATTTAATTTTAATATATTGATTCAAACCTTAGTGATTGACTTAACAGATCTTTAATGCATCTGTTACAGTTTGTCTCCACCATTTTATAGGAATATTAAAAATGCACGCTAATTTCTAATGACAAAGTATACCTGGTTGTATCATATTGAAATATAACTGGATTTCAAGGGTAAAATGCAGTTTATCTGGACCTTTAAAGATTAATTACACATGGGAAAATATGAATTGATGTGTGGAGGCACATTACTCATTATTTTCAGGGTAAAATGTACCAAGTTCCTGATAAGAAACATTGCTGCATCAATAAAAATAAGAGAAACATTGAGAGCATTTATATTATCCCCAAAATTTAATCAGCAACGTTTTAAAAAGTATATGTGCATTTTTAGTTCAAACTGTAACTGGTTGTGTGTTATTAGAGAATATCGTGTCCGTAATGGTAAGATGTATCGAAATATTTGAGGGTAAGCTCTAGTTGTATTTGAAAGAAGCACTAAATATTTGGAATTCTATATATTGTTACATAGCTCATGTCCCATCACCTTGAATCAATTTTGGAATTCATTATGTTGTTACGTAGCTCGTGGCCCATCTCCTCGAATCAAATTTGGAGTTCATTATGTTGTTACGTATCTCGTGGCCCATCACTTCGAATCAAATTTGGAATTCTTTATATTGTTACGTAGCTCGTGGCCCATCACCTGGAATCAAATTTGGAATGATTTATATTGTTACGTAGCTCGTGGCCCATCACCTCGAATCAAAATTTGGAATTCTTTATTCTTACGTAGCTCGCGGCCCATCACCTCGAATCAAAATTTGGAATTCTTTATGTTGTTACGTAGCTCGTGGCCATTCACTTCGAATCAACTTCGAGAAGCCATACACAGAATGGGATTGGTACGTTCGGATCCATACTCTGGATCGGGGAGCAGTTAAGAACATACTGCAAAAGCAGATAATTTTTCAAAGTGTGTTAAAAAAGCTTGATGAATGGAACATTTTATTTTACCCAAGTGCTTTAATGGATTTTTACGCGAACAGTAACAAAGTCAGATGAATGAATTCTTCTCCACGCTTCCGAGAGATTGGTAGGAATGCAGAAAAGTTCTCCATTCAACAGCTGCAAAGTTGGATTTCTAACAGAACACTGTTGGCAGAAACTCCAACAAAGCATATTAAATGATTTCTGAGATAACGCCTTTGTTTCCTCACTTTGAAGCAAAAAAAAAAAAAAAAAAAAAAAAAAAAAAAGGAATTATCGCATTCGTAACAATATGTTATCACACAGCTCATGACATCTATCACAACTAAATCTGTGAGCTAAAGGTAAACTTTGTGTTTGTGATATCACTTAAAACTGTTGGGTTTTAATAACGAACTGGATGTATAATAAAATAAAGTTATAAGATATTAATAAGAAATCAATGCTTCGGGAAACTAGACTTGACTTGGGGATAAGTTCATCAAGACGCATTTTTGATTTTGTCATCCTTCATAAACCTAAACCAACTCCTGAATGTGCTGGTCTACTCCATCCATTTATTGTACCCAGGTGGCTCCAAGATGCTGTGTATTGGCATGACTAAGCTCTCTTTTGCCACCAGGATTAGTGAATACTGTATAAGAGAAACGTTATGTCTGTAGGCTTACCGTAGCGTTATCAAGGGAAGTTTCATCCAAAGAGACACAATTCCGAATTGAATCGGCACCTGTTGCACTATATGCACCCACATAAGGAAGGTTAATAAGAGAGACCATTGAAATACTCACCAGAAGGCATGTAATGGTTACCTTTAAACCGAATTAACATGTGCATAGACAGTTTTATTAGACCTGGATTCCAGGTGAGTTATATCTAATTTTTATCTCGAAGATAAAGGCGCTTTGCGCTTACGTCAGGCGCTTTTGCGCTTACGTTTTACGAACGAACATATTGCTCTCTTTAATTTTAAAATTTCGGTTTTTACTTAGAATTTATGGTCTGTATGTTGTTTGTGCTTTTACGAAGCAGCTCTTGTGCTAGCGAAAGCTAGCACAAGAGCTGCTTCGTAAAAGCAAATCGGATTTTAATACGTATCTTTTTAATACGTATCATTAAATCGGATTTTAATACGTATCTTTAAATCGGATTTTAATACGTATCTTCAAGCCTCGTGCATATTTATTGAATAACAATGCGTTCATTTCCGCTCATTTGCTTATCAATCTTATTGACTTCTGTTTACCTTTGCTGATTTAACGTTCCTATCATCAATCGGAATTTAATATGATTTTCTCTTCATTATACAAATACTTAAAAAATTCTTTGTGTTTCTTTTAGTCATAAATTTTGTTTCCGGGCAGATGGTTTCTCTTGTGCCTGAATAAATTCACGGAGAAAATGAAAAGTGATATTTAGATTGATCTCACAGGGTCAATGAAAACACCACTTTAGTTACTTTTGTGTAACAGATCACCGAATTTTTTTCCCCATTTCACTTTCCTGCGTCGCTAACTCGGAATTCCTTAGTAGTAATAAATGTTTCAAAGGCCTAAGCTGTTTCCAGTTGATATCGATCCAAAGATGCAAACAAAAAGAGTACAGCTCTTACAGCATCTGAAATATTCTAAAGCGTAATTGAAAGGAGAGTTCTTCTACAAAAAAAATTAGGGGGATTTCAGTCAAGTAAAACTCTTATCTTTTAAATTTACATTAATTCTTTGCTGTTAAGATATTTGTTGCTGTCCGTTAGACCGTAAATGGAAAAAGTGCGCGTCTCGCCCATATTTCATTTTAAGCATTTCTTGTTCAGAATTTTGCTGAATAAAAAATGCAGACTTTTGCTACAGAAACAAAAATGCATATTGTCTAGAACGTTTGACGTAATCCTTTTGTGCAAGATTAGAGTAGTACGGCATTCACTGAACGAAACGTTTTTTCTCATTTTATGGAACATTTCCGGTTTTCTCTGATTCATATGACCAATGCAGTTTTTTATTCCTTGATGCGTAAGAAGTTCTCAATAGAATGAGATGCGCTTAGGTGAAAAATGATTTCCCATTGCAGTATGAGGCTTATTTTGTACCAAACTTGGTTTCCTTCAACGGATTTCTGACGGCATTAAATTCACTGAATATTACTATCCCAGTTGTGTGATCCAATGTATGGTACTTTGACTATCGTGGTGTTCCATCAATCATGTTTTTTTGTTGTGTTATATGAAACTTAAGTAATAAATTTTTTTATACGGAATAACTGTCGCGTTACAGCTATTAACGTGCTTTACCGATTTCACTTGAAGCATCTCCGAGTAATTGCAGCTAAAACGCAATCTTTGCAACATTAACCCATTAAGTGGCCGATGTACAAAAACCAAATGGTCCCCCAAATTTTCTGCCATTCGAAAACCGAAATGCTCAGAAATTGACTGGATTTTACGAAAGCTACGACAAAACATTTCCTTTCCCCCTCTCATTTCAGCAGCACCGACCATTAACCTGTCACTTGAGGTGAGAGTTCGTCCATCACACAACTGGGATAGTAATATTCAGTGAATTTACTTTAGGACCCAAAATATAATAAGAAAGGCCTAGCCCCTGACACGGACATCATGCCGCTGGATAGAAACCAGCGACTCAAATATCTCTTTCTTCGGCTCGTCGTCAGGAAATCAGTGGAAAAGTATAAATGCCGATTATCTAAGAATCACCTTGAATACCTGCAGGGAAAGAAAAGCCTTCTGATGAGCAGGTTCTGTTTAAGCCGCATTTTGGCTCACTCGTTCCAGCCGCATTAGGTCTACTTCTTAGACAGCGAATTCAATCGTTCGAGATGAATTCTTTGAACCCGTTTTGCTAACCCCGTATAAATTCGATCCAGCCGGTAAAAACGTTAATTAACGATTACCATTTTCTTGAACGTGAGTTCAGTGATGCAACTCTGTAAGCCTAACTGAATTGTTAACGTCATCATAACACTGGGTGGTCGCTCCAGTGGCCATGAGGTCTAAGACGATGACTTCTACCATTCGTCCGCTATCAGTCCTGGCTCGAGAACTAGGTGAAGCATGGGTGGGTCTCCTGTCTTGCCGCACAGGCCCTCTCCGCAGCATAGTCACTAACGGTGGCCGCTTAATCCGAAATAAAACAAAATGCCTATTCTTTGAACTATTTAGCGTAGCTAAAAAACCGTCGGGTTTTTTCAGCTTTAAATTTAAAATACAATTACATTAAAGAACATGCTATCCTTTTACTTAAAATGAGTAAAAAGAAAGTATTGCTGAATCATTCCTGTAGTATTTCCTTCGTAAATTAGCAGCAAAAAAGAGCTCATGTTTATATGTAAATGTTACATTCACGCAAATTTCGTATTGAATTTTCAGTAAGGCCGCAACCCATTACGTCAGATTTTATTTTCCTTAAGCTTTATGATATGGTACAAGGTATATGTGATATATATGTTCTTGCCTCCTTGCACAAGGACCCATAATGTTGTATAAATCTCTTTGAAACTTGTATTGCTGAGTAATTATTGTACAAATTACAATCCTTCCATTAATTAAAAACCTTCAATGGACAAACGTTAGAAATGCCTACTTAATAGAAGAACTTTTATCGGGGTTTGAATCCATTTAGTAAACACTTATCTGAGTTTGTAACCACTTTGTGACACTTATCAGAGAACACGTATCTGAGATGGAAACCATTCATTGAACACTTATCTGAGTTTCGAACCACTTTGGGACTGTGTTTGGAACCATTCAGTAAACACTTATCCGAGTTTCGAACCACTTTGGGACACTTATCTGAGTTTGGAACCACTTTGGGACACTTATCTGAGTTTGGAACCATTCAGTGAACACTTAACTGAGTTTGGAACCACCTTGGGACACTTATCTGAGTTTGGAACCACTTTAGGACACTTATCTGAGTTTGGAACCACTTTGGGACACTTATCTGAGAACACTTATCTGAGTTTGGAACCACTTTGGGGCATTTATGTCAGTTTGAAACCACTTTGGGACATTTATGTCAGTTTGGAACCACTTTGGGACACTTCTCTGAGAACACTTATCTGAGTTTGGAACCACTTTGGGACACTTATCTGAGTTTGGAACCATTCACAGAAAACATTTTGGGAAAACTTATCTGAGTTTGGAACCACTTTGGGACACTTATCTGAGAACACGTATCTGAGTTTGGAACCACTTTGGGACATTTATGTCAGTTTGGAACCACTTTGGGACAATTATGTCAGTTTGGAACCACTTTGGGACATTTATGTCAGTTTGGAACCACTTTGGGACACTTATCTGAGAACACTTATCTGAGTTTGGAACCATTCATAGAAAACATTTCGGGAACACTTATCTGAGTTTGGAACCATTCAGTGGCACTCGAGGTCACCGAATTAAAACCCTGTAGAAGTTCTCTGGAATGCCGTGCAACGGCATCCCAGAGAACTTCCACAGGATTTTGTCTTTGGGGTGCAACGACTGTGAGTACTTTCCAGTCGTTGCATCCCAACGACTAGAAAGTATTATTTTTACATATACAGTATGAAACTGGATTATCTAGGAAGGACATTTATGTAGCCATCGTTATGTTTTCTGTTAGAAAGGGATGCTAGTTATTGCAAAAACAAAACTGACGCAAAATGTATTTTCCCCTTTGTTATGAAAAACATTTTGCGTATATTTTCTTTTTGAAATGACGTTATAATAAATACATCGTGCGCTTAACAGACATTTCGTAGTTGCTAATGTTTTAGTTTTCGTTTTCCTTTGTATCAAAAATTCCTATTAGTACCCCCAAAATCTGATAGCATCCATTTTGCGTGACCTCTCCATAAAAGGTTGTGGAACGCATCCGAAAAAAATGAAGCCTTAAAAATCACAAAATAGAGCAATATGTTAAGACAACAAAAAGTCAGCTCATGTTCGAATTCTCGAAGGGAGTCTTCTACTGATTTCTATAGCAGACGCAAGCAAGAAAAACTCTAGAGAACCTAATTATAGACATATCACCATCGAACAAAAGATGTGTAGTTAAGCTGCTGATTTTCTCTTCAGATCTCTTTCTAAGAGGAAATTTCGACGCAGGATTAAGAAAACAAAATCGTTTCAGAAGTCTGTTGGTGACATCCTTAGTATTTCCACCTGACTTCCTCCAACTGCAGTCGCCTCGTGATTTCCGGAAGCACTTTTCGCTTTTCGTTCTACAGAAAAGTGTTTGACCTCTTAAAATACGTGGGTATTTTTCCGTGCAAAAAAAAAATCAAAAAGAGACACGCCACAGACTTTTTACGGCCGTGATGATCAGGTTTTTTGCCTCAAACTTAAGGTGCTAAAGGTATTTCGAGCTATTTTCTTCTTCTCTACACTGCAATAACTAGTTTTCTGACAAAAAAATCACAAATAATGTATAATTTTCTTTGTCAGAACGTTTGAAGGTTTGTCACTGGTGACGAAGTAAAAAAGAGCGGTTGCCCGTTTAAATTGTCGAATCCCTGCCTCAACCAATATATTATACTTTTTTTTTTGTTGTAGGGTTCAGAAAACGTACTTTCACAGTTGGGCATCACAAACAAAGAGGAAACCTGGTTATAAAAAATTACTCTACATATCTTATGTTTACCCATCATTATTGACAAGCTTTCACCTACTTATCTTATAAACATATTAGATGAAAGCCCGTGAATTACATAGTTATCGTATAATTATTCTTGGTGAAAATCCGTGAATTACTTAGGTATCTTATAATTATACTAGGTGAAAGCCAGTAAATTACCTAGTTATCTTTTGATTATACTAGGTGAAAGCCCATGAATTACCTAGTTATCTTAAAATTACACTAGGTGAAAGCCTGTGAAGTACTTAGTTACCTTATATACGTAATTATATTAAGTGAAAGCCTGTGAATTACCCACTTATCTTATAATTAAACTAGGTGAAAGCCCGTGAGTTGCGACGGGTAAAAATAAGATACCTAGAGCAATTTCTTATAATCATGTTTTCTCTTTGTTCGTGATGTCCAAATGTAAAAGTATGTTTTATGAACATTACAACATAAATATATATATATTTATTGAATCAGAGATTCGACAATTAACAAAGGCAAGCGCTCTTTCCACTGCATTATGCTGGCCGTCCAATGATAAAACAGAATCAAAGACAATATTCATCACTGTTAGCTCTACCATAATTTAAAGGTATCTGAACCTCGCTCCCTGTTACTGAGGGCCTAACAGCTCATCCATTACGTCATCGTAAGTGGACCGCATTTGTTTTTAGTGCTCGTCAGCCAAAGCAAATACAAAGTTTCTGGTGTAGTCTAATTAGGCAGAACGGCAGATGTTCAAATCTTGTCGTTAATTGTAGTATTCTGTGTAGCAAAACCGACTAGATTTATGATATAACACATCTACAGGGGAGCACTGAGTTCCTTTTTTTTTTTTTTTTTTCTTTTTTTTTGATTGGGGATTTACCGACCACCGTGAGCAACTGACTGGGTTCTCAGCAGTCACCGGTCTCAAATTTAGGGCCAATTTTTCCACGTAAGGGAGAGAGCCAGTGCTGTAAAACAAAAACAACATCCATGCCTCTCCGGTAATTTGAACTCGGAACCATCTCGAACGAACGGTGAGAAGCCAGTGCTTAGACCACACACCACAATGACGGCAATGCGTTGAGTTATATCACTAGTGAAGACAATTATGTTTGTATCATTAACCCAGATGGCTTTGTGATGAGAAATACTTAAATGTAAACATCTGCTGTTCCGTCTGTTTAGGGTCTGTCCATTCTCGCCGATAGGCGAACACGGGAAACGAAAACGTTGTCCACCTATGATGACGTTATAAACAAGTTGTAAAGGTTTTTGTCCAAGAGGGCGTTAATCTGGACCGTAGAATAACAGGCACCACCGAAAGAAAATATATTTTTGGTCCATCTCGCGAGAAAAGTTTTAATAACTAAAGCATGCATGCTGTTACAGGAGTTCGTGGCTGGAAATAGTTTCTACAACAGAAATAAGACCGCCGATTACTCAAATTAGGCTTACGATCATCCCACAGTGCCACTATACGGGAACATAATTAAAGCGATATTGGCAGTGCTTATTAGATATTCTAGCTAACAGTCCTTACGCCCAAGCCTACACGACAGCGGCTGAGGCGATTGAACATGAAGTCATCATCATCATCATCATTGTCAACCATTATCAATCCACTGCTGGACGAAGGTCTCCCCAAGTTTCCTCCACAACAGTCTGTCTTGTGCCAGTCTCCTCCATGTCACCCCTGCATACTTTCGAATTTCATCCACCCATCTCCCATGTGGTCTTCTTCTGGGTCTTTTCCTGTCCCTTGGAATCCAATCTAAAATTTCGGCTGTCCATCGATGATCTGTCCTTCTGGCAGTATGTCCAGCCCATTGCCATTTCAGGGATTTAACTCTGATCATGATGTCTTCCACTCTTGTCATTTTTCGGATCCACGAGTTCCTCTTCTTATCTCTCCTGGTTACACCAAGTATGCACCTCTCCATGCTTCTTTGAGTTGTCTGCAGCCTTTGTATGTCTCTTTTAGTTAAGGTCCACGTCTCTGCACCATACGTAAGCACTGGAAGGATGCATTGATCAAACACTTTTCTTTTAAGACATAATGGCATATTGCTCTTGAAAATTATGCTGTTTCTTCCAAAAGCTCTCCAGGCAAGTTTTGTACGCCGATTAATTTCTTCATCAATGTGACCCTCACTAGATATCTGCTGTCCAAGATAAACGTACGTGTCTGTTATCTCCAGCTTTTCTCCATCAATCGATAAATCTTCATTTCTTGTAAAAGCATTGAACATCACTTTTGTCTTCTGAAAGTTCATTTTTAATCCCACTTCTTTACTCTTGTCAGCAAGTTCCTGGATCATACTCTGCAGCTCTGATGGGGTAGTTGCAAAAATGACTACGTCATCAGCAAAACGAAGGTGGGTTAGATAATCTCCATTAATCTTTATCCCCTTGTTTTCCCAGCTCAGCGACTGAAAAACACCCTCCAATGTGGCATTAAAGAGCTTCGGAGATATGGTGTCACCTTGTCTCACTCCCCTTTCCAATTTTTACGTGTGTTGTATTTTCAAACAGCCTAATCTTTGCACTTGCATTTTCATAGATGTTATTAATGATATTAATGTATGCATCTTCAATACCGCAGGTTTTCAGAGCCATTGTAACTGCTGATGGTTTCACCGAATCAAAGGCTTTTTCATAATCGATAAAAGCCATGCACAATGGAAGTTCATATTCCCTCGCTCTTTCAATTAGTTCTCTCAGTACGTGGATATCATCTATTGTGCTGTAGCCACTCCTGAATCCAGCTTGTTCTCTCGGTTGAGCCATGTCCAGTGTTACCTTCAAGCGGTGTGAAAGAACTTTAGTGAAGATTTTATAAACTACTGATAGGAGGCTGATAGGTCTGTAGTTTCCGAGATCCTCAATGTCACCTTCTTATGTAGCAGGATCATTGTAGCGGTGTTCCAATCCTCAGGAATCTTTCCTTCATTAAGGCATCGAGTGAAAATTTGGGCGAGTACTGTTTCGATTTCTCCACTTGCTTCTTGTATGATGTCTACAGTAATTCCATCTTCTCCTGGAGCTTTTCCCCGCTTCATGTTCTTGATTGCATGTGCAACTTCTGCTGGAAGGACTGGAGGAACTCTGGTACTGGTATCTTTCATGATGTCTGGAGTGCATGTATCATCCCTTTCATATAATTTGGAGTAGAAATCTTTCACTCTTGTCAAAATTTCGCCTCTATTTCTTGTTACAGAACCATCTTCTTTTCTCAGTGCCATAATCTGTTTTCTTCCCTTACTGAGATGTCCCTTTGCTATCTTTAGGCTTTGGTTGTTTTCAATTGCTTTCCTCACTAGTTCACAGTTGAATTTTCTTACGTCTTCAGTGATACTTTTTCGTACTGTCTTGCATAGCTCTATATATTCCACTTTGGAAGTCACATCTTTAGTTGTCCTCATCTCTCTTCTTTTTTGCATCAACATTTTCGTTTTTCCTGATAGTTTATTTACATGCAACTTGTTCTTAGACCCAGCTAATTTTGTTGCTGTTTCCATAAGAGCTTTGGTTACTTTTCTGTTAACTTCAGAGATGTCCACTTCTTCCGATGTTAGGCCTTCTAAAGCAGAGAACCTGTTCTTCAGTTCCAACTTGAAGGTATTATGGTGTTTTTTAAGGTTGGTTATGTCAATAGATTTTGTTTGTCTTATGAGCTTGCCACGTTCAAGTTTAGTGTTACGGTGCATCTTACATCTCACCAATCTATGGTCACTACCTGTGTTGAACTTGTTTAGCACACTGCAGTCTTCTATGACGAATTTTTTGTTACACATAATAAAATCAATTTCACTTGTTGTCCCATTTGGATGTCTCCATGTCCATTTCCTGTGTGGCTTTTTCTTGAAGAAGGAGTTCAAGATGAAAAACCCTTCTGCCTCTGCAAACTCAACGAGAGTATTTCCACGCTGGTTTCTGTTGCCGTGACCGAATTTACCTACTGAAGTTTCATTCTGTTGCCGTTGCCCTATTTTTGCATTGAAATCTCCCATAATTATTTTCAAGTGCTGCTTACCTTTATTATTTAGATGACAAATTTCCTCATAAAATTCTTCAATTTCTTCTTCAGGATGACTTGTGGTGGGTGCATAAGTTTGAATAATCTGAGCCTGGTATCTTTTCGAGAGTTGGATAACAAGTCGTGCAGCTCTGTCAGAGGAACTTTCAACTTCTACAACTTTATCCTTCAGTTTCTTGTTTATTATAAATCCAACACCACTAGTTCTGCCAGTATCTGTCCCACGATAGTAGAAGAGATGTCCACTTTCCAGTTCAATGAGATCTTCTCCTTTTCTCCTTACCTCACTTAGCCCCACGATGTCCCACTTGATCCTTTGTAGTTCCTCTTCCAGTTCAAGAAGCCTTGAATCAGAAGATAGGGAGCGTCCATTGTACGTAGCCAAGGTCAGCATCAGATGGCAGCCTAGTCCGGTCCTCCGGGGATTCTTAGCACCCTCTGCCTTCATGTCGCACTGGCCGCTGCCTTGGCCAGGTACATTCCAGCTGCCGGAGACTGAGGGCCAAGATTTAAGTTGTGGAATCATTTTGGAGGGGTTTGGCCATAACTCACCACGCTGGCCAAGCGGGTTGGTGAGTGTGGGATAGAATTTCCTCTAATCCCGATGGTATAGTTATACCGCTATTGGCGGTCGTCAGAGCCCCTTTAGTGGGAACAGGATGCACCACGAGAAGGCGGGGTTGACATTTGTCAAGGAGAGGCTGTGAGTAGCAGGACACAATTTGGGCCTACGTTTCGTTGATAATATATTTACAACACAGTACATCAGTCTCCGGCAGCTGGAATGTACCTGGCCAAGGCAGCGGCCAGTGCGACATGAAGGCAGAGGGTGCTAAGAATCCCCGGAGGACCGGACTAGGCTGCCATCTGATGCTGACCTTGGCAACGTACAATGGACGCTCCCTATCTTCTGATTCAAGGCTTCTTGAATTGGAAGAGGAACTACAAAGGATCAAGTGGGACATCGTGGGGCTAAGTGAGGTAAGGAGAAAAGGAGAAGATCTCATCGAACTGAAAAGTGGACATCTCTTCTACTATCGTGGGACAGATACTGGCAGAACTAGTGGTGTTGGATTTATAATAAACAAGAAACTGAAGGATAAAGTTGTAGAAGTTGAAAGTTCCTCTGACAGAGCTGCACGGCTTGTTATCCAACTCTCGAAAAGATACCAGGCTCAGATTATTCAAACTTATGCACCCACCACAAGTCATCCTGAAGAAGAAATTGAAGAATTTTATGAGGAAATTTGTCATCTAAATAATAAAGGTAAGCAGCACTTGAAAATAATTATGGGAGATTTCAATGCAAAAATAGGGCAACGGCAACAAAATGAAACTTCAGTAGGTAAATTCGGTCACGGCAACAGAAACCAGCGTGGAAATACTCTCGTTGAGTTTGCAGAGGCAGAAGGGTTTTTCATCTTGAACTCCTTCTTAAAGAAAAAACCACACAGGAAATGGACATGGAGACATCCAAATGGGACGACAAGTGAAATTGATTTTATTATGTGTAACAAAAAATTCGTCATAGAAGACTGCAGTGCGCTAAACAAGTTCAACACAGGTAGTGACCATAGATTGGTGAGATGTAAGATGCACCTCAACACTAAACTTGAACGTGGCAAGCTCATAAGACAAACAAAATCTATTGACATAACCAACCTTAAAAAACACCATAATACCTTCAAGTTGGAACTGAAGAACAGATTCTCTGCTTTAGAAGGCCTAACATCGGAAGAAGTGGACATCTCTGAAGTTAACAGAAAAGTAACCAAAGCTCTTATGGAAACAGCAACAAAATTAGCTGGGTCTAAGAACAAGTTGCATGTAAATAAATTATCAGGAAAAACGAAAATGTTGATGCAAAAAAGAAGAGAGATGAGGACAACTAAAGAAGATGTGACTTCCAAAGTGGAATATATAGAGCTATGCAAGACAGTACGAAAAAGTATCACTGAAGACGTAAGAAAATTCAACTGTGAACTAGTGAGGAAAGCAATTGAAAACAACCAAAGCCTAAAGATAGCAAAGGGACATCTCAGTAAGGGAAGAAAACAGATTATGGCACTGAGAAAAGAAGATGGTTCTGTAACAAGAAATAGAGGCGAAATTTTGACAAGAGTGAAAGATTTCTACTCCAAATTATATGAAAGGGATGATACATGCACTCCAGACATCATGAAAGATACCAGTACCAGAGTTCCTCCAGTCCTTCCAGCAGAAGTTGCACATGCAATCAAGAACATGAAGCGGGGAAAAGCTCCAGGAGAAGATGGAATTACTGTAGACATCATACAAGAAGCAAGTGGAGAAATCGAAACAGTACTCGCCCAAATTTTCACTCGATGCCTTAATGAAGAAAAGATTCCTGAGGATTGGAACAACGCTACAATGATCCTGCTACATAAGAAAGGTGACATTGAGGATCTCGGAAACTACAGACCTATCAGCCTCCTATCAGTAGTCTATAAAATCTTCACTAAAGTTCTTTCACACCGCTTGAAGGTAACATTGGACATGGCTCAACCGAGAGAACAAGCTGGATTCAGGAGTGGCTACAGCACAATAGATCATATCCATGTGCTGAGAGAACTAATTGAAAGAGCGAGGGAATATGAACTTCCATTGTGCATGGCTTTTATCGATTATGAAAAAGCCTTTGATTCGGTGAAACCATCAGCAGTTACAATGGCTCTGAAAACCTGCGGTATTGAAGATGCATACATTAATATTATTAATAACATCTATGAAAATGCAAGTGCAAAGATTAGGCTGTTTGAAAATACAACACACATAAAAATTGGAAAGGGAGTGAGACAAGGTGACACCATATCTCCGAAGCTCTTTAATGCCACATTGGAGGGTGTTTTTCAGTCACTGAGCTGGGAAAACAAGGGGATAAAGATTAATGGAGATTATCTAACCCACCTTCGTTTTGCTGATGACGTAGTCATTTTTGCAACTAGCCCATCAGAGCTGCAGAGTATGATCCAGGAACTTGCTGACAAGAGTAAAGAAGTGGGATTAAAAATGAACTTTCAGAAAACAAAAGTGATGTTCAATGCTTTTACAAGAAATGAAGATTTATCGATTGATGGAGAAAAGCTGGAGATAACAGACACGTACGTTTATCTTGGACAGCAGATATCAAGTGAGGGTCACATTGATGAAGAAATTAATCGGCGTACAAAACTTGCCTGGAGAGCTTTTGGAAGAAACAGCATAATTTTCAAGAGCAATATGCCATTATGTCTTAAAAGAAAAGTGTTTGATCAATGCATCCTTCCAGTGCTTACGTATGGTGCAGAGACGTGGACCTTAACTAAAAGAGACATACAAAGGCTGCAGACAACTCAAAGCAGCATGGAGAGGTGCATACTTGGTGTAACCAGGAGAGATAAGAAGAGGAACTCGTGGATCCGAAAAATGACAAGAGTGGAAGACATCATGATCAGAGTTAAATCCCTGAAATGGCAATGGGCTGGACATACTGCCAGAAGGACAGATCATCGATGGACAGCCGAAATTTTAGATTGGATTCCAAGGGACAGGAAAAGACCCAGAAGAAGACCACATGGGAGATGGGTGGATGAAATTCGAAAGTATGCAGGGGTGACATGGAGGAGACTGGCACAAGACAGACCGTTGTGGAGGAAACTTGGGGAGACCTTCGTCCAGCAGTGGATTGATAATGGTTGACAATGATGATGATGATGACATACAGCACAAAAGAATGGCTCAATTTTATCACCACTTGACTTTCTTGAACACTGTGAAAAATACTTCTTACTAGATTGGGGTTTTATATATACACTATATTGACAAAAGTCCCCTGACACCCCTTTAAAAGTAAATGAACGGGTTCTCTGCGTTGTTAAGATTCGCGGTACAGATGCAAACGGTATAAAAACAAGCCTACAGCTGACCGCGATCATATCGGACTGCGAGGTTGAGTGAAAATATCGCGGCTAGAGAGAACGGACTTTGAGAAAGGAAATATTGTTGGGTGTTATATTAGTGGGTTGTCCATAAGAGAAACCGAGAGGCGTTTAAACATACCCAAGTCAACTGTTTTGGATGTACTGAATAAGTGGAAGTCACATGGCGTGCCTGAAGTAGCAAAACGTACCGGCAGATCTAAGAAAATCAGTGACAGAGGACGTCGAAACCTCAGGAGAGTCGTTACAGCTAATCGACAGAGTATTGCACAAGACCTCAGTGTGTACAGATGAGTAAAAATGCTGGAACCTCAGTATGTGCACGTACCATTCGCAGAAAACTTCATTCCATGGGTTACCGTGGTCGTGCGGCTGCTCATAAGTCTTTCACATCCACTCTGAATGCTACTGTTCGTTTAGCATGGTGTAAAGAAAATTTATCGTGGACCGTACATCAATGGAAACGGGCCTATGGACTTATGAATCCAGATACACGATCCATCAGTCTGACCGCCGCCGCCCCGGTGGCGCAGTGGTCTAAGGCATTGGCCTCTGATCATTCGTCCGTAAGGGGTCCGGGTTCGAATCCCGGTCAGGCATGGATGTTGTGTTTGTCTTACGGCACTGGCTCTCTCCCTTCCCTGGAACCAGTGACCCTAAATTAGGGACGGGCGACTGCTTATAGCCCATTGAGTTGCTCACGGTGGTCGTTAAACCTCCAATCGCCGCCGCGGTGGCGCAGTGGTCTAAGGCGCTGGCCTCTGATCATTCGTCCGTAAGGGATCCGGGTTCGCATCCCGGTCAGGCATGGATGTTGTGTTTGTCTTACGGCACTGGCTCTCTCCCTTCCCTGGAACCAGTGACCCTAAATTAGGGACGGGCGACTGCTTATAGCCCATTGAGTTGCTCACGGTGGTCGTTAAACCTCCAATCGCCGCCCCGGTGGCGCAGTGGTCTAAGGCGCTGGCCTCTGATCATTCGTCCGTAAGGGATCCGGGTTCGCATCCCGGTCAGGCATGGATGTTGTGTTTGTCTTACGGCACTGGCTCTCTCCCTTCCCTGGAACCAGTGACCCTAAATTAGGGACGGGCGACTGCTTATAGCCCATTGAGTTGCTCACGGTGGTCGTTAAACCTCCAATCGCCGCCCCGGTGGCGCAGTGGTCTAAGGCGCTGGCCTCTGATCATTCGTCCGTAAGGGATCCGGGTTCGCATCCCGGTCAGGCATGGATGTTGTGTTTGTCTTACGGCACTGGCTCTCTCCCTTCCCTGGAACCAGTGACCCTAAATTAGGGACGGGCGACTGCTTATAGCCCGTTGAGTTGCTCACGGTGGTCGTTAAACCACCAATCAAAAAAAAAAAAAAAAACCTCTAATCAAAAAAAAAAAACGTATGACGGCCGTGTGTACGTTTGGCGGCAGCCAGGGAAACGCTTTTTTCCACAGTGTAATGTTCCTACGGTCATGTTTGGAGCTGGTAGTGTACTCGTGTGGGGGTGTATTTCGTGGTATGGCACTGGTACATTGATAATCGTGGGCAAACCTGTTAACCAGCACACCTACCTCGATATTTTGGACAATTATGCCCTACCAACTCTGTAGCAATACTATGGAACTGAGCCTTGTCGTTACCAGTAGGATAATGCACCGAGCCATAAAGCAAGGACTGTTACGACGTGGTTTGACTATAATTCCGTATCGTGTGCGGACTGGCCAGCACACAGCCCTGATATTAGTCGCACAGAGCACCTACGGGATGAATTAGGGCGCTGCATATCAAGTTTGGCACCAAGGCCCACTACTAGGCAACAGTCAACGGCAGCATTGTGTACTGAATGGAAGCGCATATCTTCCCATGTGTTCCAAAAACTTTGTCAAAAGCATGTCTCGAAATGTCAGTGAATGCATTAAGGCCAAAGATGAACCCATACCGTACAAATGCCATGTTGTGTTTCTCTTATAGGTTTCCGATGACTTTTGTCAATATAATGTACAGATACACTGAAGTGCCAGAAAAACTGGTACAGACGAGATTATGCAAAATACATAACAACGTCACTTATGCGCGTACTCGGTGGTGTCCGCCAGTGCGTATATAAAGCGATACATATCCTTGCCAGCTGTTAGAGCTGTTTTCGGCATGAGAATGACAAATAATAGCGATTTAAGCGATTTTCAACGCGGTGTCATAGTTGGCGCTCGTGAGATGGGCCATAGTATTTCGGAGGTAGAAACGAAGTTCGGTTTTTCACGGACGACCATTGCAAAGGTGTACCGTGACTACAAGAATTCCGGCAAAACCTTCAACCTACGATACCAGTGTAGCAGTAAAAAGACATTGTGTGAACATGACCATCGTCCGCGGTCAAGAATCGTTTCACGCGATAGGCGTGCAGCACTCTCGTAGGTATAATCGGAATTCAATGCTGGAGCCTCGACAAACATCAGCGTCCGGACTGTGCAACGTATCCTGCACGATATGGGCCTTGGTAGCCGACGCCCAACTCGAGTGCCCTTGATGGGTGCACGACACAGAGCTACGCGCCTCGCTTGGGCACGGCAACACCGCCACTGGACATTTCGTGACTGGAAACAAGTAGCCTGGTCTGACGAGTCGCGTTACCAACTGTATCGGGTAGACGGAAGGATTCGAGTGTGACGCAAACCCCACCAAGCGCTGTGTGCGCATCCTTTCTGACGAGGTACACACGTTCATGTCCTGCATTCATGCTGATGGGTTGGGCCTGTTCAAACAGCGCAATGCATCTCCACACAAGTGTCGGGACGCCACATTATTGTTAGAGGAGCATTCAGCCGAGTTTGGGGTGTTGCCATTCCCACCCAAGTCCCCAAATCTGAACGCGATAGAACACATTTGGGATGCCACGCAACGCGCTATCGCATACAGGAATCAGAGACCTCGGAATACACCTGAATTTTGGAAGGCTCTGCCGGAAGTATGGTGTGCATTGCCTACAGCATATTTCCAGAAGCTAGTAGAGTCCATGCCCCGTGTATTTCTGCAGTCCTGCGCTCCCGTGGGGGACCTACTAAGTATTAGACTGTGTGCCAGTTTTTCTGGAACTTCAGTGTATATGAATATATATAGTAAGCATGAGGCCCACCGGCCGAGAACATGTCAGCCCACCGGGAATTCTCCCGGTATTCCGGTGGGCCAGTCCGCACCTGATTTTAACTTCCAAATTATTTATTCCTGTAAAATTCCTGTTGGAATAATTCCTTTTGCTTTGGATTCAATTCACTGCACAGAACATTTCGCACATAATTTCCAATTTTTCGTAAAGCACAGTTGTGACACTCGGTGGCGAAAATGTGTATTTTTGTTTGGAACTTTATCTCTGCTTCTAAGAATTCAGTCTCTCTATTCTAAATAAACGTAACTGCAGCCGCCGCTGCGGCTGTTTTAGAAATTTTGCGCCACACTTTTGCTTTCCTAGCTCGCAGCGCAAAACGTATTGAACACAAAAATATGAAATCTACATCGTTTGTAGAGAATTATTTGGAGAACACGCTGAAATAAACAGTTTCTGGATTCCAGCGATACTTCAAGAGCTATTGTATTTCAAAGTTAAGGTAAGCAAAAAAGTGCTATCAGGTCGCGTTCCGCACATACTAACAGCAACAGACCCACGAAACTTTGTAGGCATGTAGTGCCATTACCGAATTTGTGCACCTCGTCGTCCTTTTTTTCCATTTCGATTTAGTTTACGAGAAATAAAATTTTTAAATTTCACAAAATTCTCTATTTCGCGTGGGATCCATTTAAAAAAACGGATATATGGCAACCTATAAATCATAACGTATTGCAATTTTTACAGTATAAACTTACAACTATCATCCCTTTTTTACAAAAAATGTTTTCAAGAAAAAGTAATTTTCTGATTTTTAAGCATTTTTTAAAGACAAAGGAAAGAAACGAACGGCTTGTCTGTGTTCACGATAACCACAGAGGAACGTTCTGGTCCCGTGACCTGCTGCCATGGTGACGAAGCTATTTTTAGCACTCTCTTCTCATTGGGTGTTATTAAGCATTGCGTCATATCAAACTAGTAATGACGCAATGGTTAATGACGTAGGGATGGTTTTATTAAAGTTCGGCGTTTTCTGCTTGTATACGTGAATACCTATGTAAATATCGGCTTATATATATATCATACGTGAATACCTATGTAAATATAAATACCGAGTTTGATGTGTAGAGGAGGTAGGATAATTTTATGCGGGTCAATCAGTGGTGGATTCTGCACATTCATTTCTCCAAGTTTAAAACACTCCCTCGGAGGCCAGTCTCTCTCTATGTAGTGCGAATCTGTAGCTCGGCTGTCCCACTGACAAATAAAGCAGCAATTCTTTGTATATTCCTTTTGAAGGCCGATCAACAGAGACGCTACCTTCAGGTTAGTACAGATATGCCAGCCGTACGATTTGTAATTAATCCTCTCCAACAGCTGCTTTATGTTGTCACAGGTCTCCTTCATGTGGACTGCATGTGCAAGAGTAATGGATGGAAGCTGATTCCCGTTATGCAGAAAAAGCACGTTCACACCCAATTTTGACGAGTCTATAAATAGCCGCCATTCCTGGGGAGCATGTGCTATTCCGAGTTCAGGCCATGTCCATGCGGAGGACGAGGTTGTCAAGGAGCTGTTGATGCATCGCGGACCATTCCTCTTGTAGCGCCAATCGCAGCTGCGGAATCGTTGCTGGCGGCTGGTGACGTGCTGCCAAGCGTCTCCCGTAAAGGTCCCACACGTGTTCGATTGGATTCAGGTACGGGGACCTTGCGGGCCAATCCATGCGTTGAATATCTTCACTCTCCAACAGCTCTGCTACAGTCACTGTACGATGAGGTGTAGCGTTGTCGTCCATGAAGAGGAACTCAGGACCCACAGCACCCCTAAATAGATGCACGTGAGGCAGGAGAACCTCGGTACAATAGCGGACAACAGTGACTGAACCTCCTTGGAAGATGCGGAGGTCAGTACGTCTACCAAGCATGGTACCGCCCCAAACGAGAACTGCGTCACCTCCAAACCGGTACCTTTCTATGATGTTGGAGGTGTGATTGCGTGTTCCCTGCTCTCTCCGGAGGTGTATACGTCCAGAATCGGTAGTCAGACCAAATCAGCTCTCATCCGTAAAGGGAACTCGACCCCATTGCTGATGTGTCCAGTTCTTGTGTTCCTGGCAACACAGAAACCGCCGTCTCCGATGAGCAAGCGTTAATGACACACATCGTACTGGTCGTCGTGCAAATAGACCACCTTTGTGCAGCATCCTGGCCACGGTAAAACGCGATAACGGACTTTCAGTTGTCTGTTGCATGTGCCTTGCGATTTCTCCCGCTGTATGCCGTCTATCTCTTCTCGCCTGTAGGACAATATACCGGTCGTCCGCCGCCGTGGTTGCTCGTGGACGACCACTGCTAAACTCTCGCACAGATGCTCCTGTCGTTTGAAATGCTCTCCAAGCTCGTGAAGCGATGCTGTTGGCGATCCCAAACTCCTCGGTCACACTAGTCAGACTTCGACCTTCTTCCAACTTCCCAATGACGCGACCTCGGGTAAAGTCATCAAGATGTCGTCTACTGGATTACCTGTTGATCATATCCCACGGTGGCAGGAACTCGACGTCGTTAAAACCGATGTACACCGTGCAATAGTTTTCACTGAATTGCTGAGTGTACTCCGCCCGTGTGCTTTATACCCTTCCGATCCCCCCCAAAAAAAACTACGTCATGCTGCATATATGCGCATGCCCTACCGTACTAGACCCTAATCTATCTCCTGAGCGGTCTTTCGGTCCGTTCCGCCTGCGCGTTCCGCTGTTATGCTAATTTCTGCTCTTCGTCCTTAATTTTTGCACACCAGTGTCGGAACGTGTGGTCGCAAACGTAACGGACGACCGCTAGACCGAAATGTTGCTTCGTCCGTGAAACAAACCCAGGCTGCAAAATCGGCCTGCGCTGGAGCTTCTTGCAAAACCAAACTGCAAGTGCGAGTCGCCGGAGTAATCTCCGGCTCTGAGTGTCGGGACACCTTGAATGTGATAAGGGTGTAATACTCATCGTGCAGTAAGCGCATCACACTGGATTGCGAAACGCCGAGGTTACGAGAAATGTTTCGCGTACTTGGGTCGCGTCCCACTTCGCGTGTGATCACTTCTTCCGTGACAGGTAAGCGCGTCTTTCGGTCTCGACTACAATGTCTGCCTACTTCGAATGATCCTGTTGTACACAATCGTCGGTGCAAACGCCTAAATTCTCTTTGAAGAAGCAAGATGATGAGACACCCTCCGATTTGGGTGGCGTTGACGATACAAACGCTGTGCTGCACTGCCCTTTCCTTTCGCTTCCCCATAAATCAAATGCATCTCTGCCATCTCCGTACGAATGTACTTCTGCATCCTACTCCGGCAACGTCCGCGCCTCGAATGATCCTGCCACGCACGTCCCAACTCACTCGCTTGCAAAGAGCCCGCTCTAGCTGTCGTTCGTTGCGTTTGGGACCACGAGTTCGTAGGTAAAAAAGACTTGTGTTTGTATGCCTGAATTACCCTTAAAGTTTGTCTAAGGACTTTGACTCGCCATGTACATGACCTTCATTCGGAACTGTGACCTAAAGAAGTCATCTATGGCTAAACACTGTTACCAAAAGGACCATAAATTTCTCTTTGAAGAAGAAAAACTACTTTACAAGCCAGATTTGAGTACCAAACGTGTTTTTTGGAAGCTTTCCATATATATCAGAAGTCTTCGCAACTTGTTAATGACATGGCATCCACCCCATTTCTATAAAGCACGTGGAAGCAACTAACCAAAACCCGTGACTGTAAACACCATTTATGGTACCATATACAATTTGAGGGATGTAAGGTCAGGTGATGCGTAACATCACAGCCTCTCCTTGACAAATGTCAACCCCGCCTTCTCGTGGTACATCCTGTTCCCACTAAAGGGGCTCTGACGACCGCCAGTAGTGGTATAACTATACCATCGGGATTAGAGAAAATGCTATCCCACACTCACCAACCCGCTTGGCCAGCGTGGTGAGTTATGGACAAACCCTCCCGAAATGACTCCACAACTTAAATCTTGGCCCTCGGTCTCCGGCAGCTGGAATGTACCTGGCCAAGGCAGCGGCCACTGCGACATGAAGGCAGAGGGTGCTAAGAATCCCCGGAGGACCGGACTAGGCTGCCATCTGATGCTGACCTTGGCTACGTATAACGGACGCTCCCTATCTTCTGATTCAAGGCTTCTTGAATTGGAAGAAGAACTACAAAGGATCAAGTGGTACATCGTCAAGCTAAGTGAGGTAAAGAGAAAAGGAGAAGATCTCATTGAACTGAAAAGTAGACATCTCTTCTACTATCGTGGGACAGATACTGGCAGAACTAGTGGTGTTGGATTTATAATAAACAAGAAACTGAAGGATAAAGTTATAGAAGTTGAAAGTTCCTCTGACAGAGCTGCACGACTCGTTATCCAACTCTCGAGAAGATACCAGGCTCAGATTATTCACACTTATGCACCAACCACAAGTCATCCTGAAGAAGAAATTGAGGAATTTTATGGGGAAATTCGTGATCTAAATAATAAAGGTAAGCAGCCCTTGAAGATAATTATGGGAGATTTCAATGCAAAAATAGGGCAACGGCAACAGAATGAAACTTCAGTAGGTAAATTCGGTCACGGCAACAGAAACCAGCGAGGAAATACTCTGCTAGAGTTTGCAGAGGCAGAAGGGTTTTTCATCTTGAACTCCTTTTTCAAGAAAAAGCCACACAGGAAATGGACATGGAGACATCCAAATGGGACGACAAGTGAAATTGATTTTATTATGTGTAACAAAAAATTCGTCATAGAAGACTGCAGTGTGCTAAACAAGTTCAACACAAGCAGTGACCATAGATTGGTGAGATGTAAGATGCACCTCAACACTAAACTCGAACGTGGCAAGCTCATAAGACAAACAAAATGTATTGACATAACCAACCTTAAAAAACACCATAATACCTTCAAATTGGAACTGAAGAACAAATTATCTGCTTTAGAAGGCCTAACATCGGAAGAAGTGGATATTTCTGAAGTTAACAGAAAAGTAACCAAAGCTCTTATGGAAACAGCAACAAAATTAGCTGGGTCTAAGAACAAATTGCATGTGAACAAATTATCAGGAAAAACCAAAATGTTGATGCAAAAAGAAGATGTGACTTCCAAAGTGGAATATATAGAGCTATGCAAGACAGTACGAAAAAGTATCACTGAAGAGGTAAGGAAATTCAACTGTGAACTAGTAAGGAAAGCAATTGAAAACAACCAAAGCCTAAAGATAGCAAAGGGACATCTCAGTAAGAGGAAAAACAGATTATGGCACTGAGAAAAGAAGATGGTTCTGTAACAAGAAATAGAGGCGAAATTTTGACAAGAGTGAAAGATTTCTACTTCAAATTATATGAAAGGGATGATACATGTACTCCAGACATCATGAAAGGTACCAGTACCAGAGTTCTTCCAGTCCTACCAGCAGAAGTTGCACATGCAATCAAGAACATGAAGCGGGGAAAAGCTCCAGGAGAAGATGGAATTACTGTAGACATCATACAAGAAGCAAGTGAAGAAATCGAAACAGTACTCGCCCAAATTTTCACTCGATGCCTTAATGAAGGGAAAACTCCTGAGTATTGGAATAACGCTACAATGATCTTGCTACATAAAAAAGGTGACATTGAGGATGTCAGGAACTACAGACCTATCAGCCTCCTATCAGTGGTTTATAAAATATTCACTAAAGTTCTTTCACACCGCTTGAAGGTAACACTGGACATGGCTCAACCGAGAGAACAAGCTGGATTCAGGAGTGGCTACAGCACAATAGATCATATCCACGTACTGAGAGAACTAATTGAAAGAGCGAGGGAATATGAACTTCCATTGTGCATGGCTTTTATCGATTATGAAAAAGCCTTTGATTCGGTGAAACCATCAGCAGTTGCAATGGCTCTGAAATCCTGCGGTATTGAAGATGCATACATTAATATTATTAATAACATCTATGAAAATGCAAGTGCAAAGATTCGGCTGTTTGAAAATACAACACACATAAAAATTGGAAAAGGAGTGAGACAAGGTGACACCATATCTCCGAAGCTCTTTAAAGCCACATTGGAAAATGTCTTTCAATCACTGAACTGGGAAAACAAAGGGATAAAGATTAATGGAGATTATCTAACCCACCTTCGTTTTGCTGATGACATAGTCATTTTTGCAACTACCCCATCAGAGCTGCAGAGTATGACCCAGGAACTTGCTGACAAGAGTAAAGAAGTGGGATTAAAAATGAACTTTCAGAAGACAAAAGTGATGTACAATGCTTTTACAAGAAATGAAGATTTATCGATTGATGGAGAAAAGCTGGAGATAACAGACACGTACGTTTATCTTGGACAGCAGATATCAAGTGAGGGTCACATTGGTGAAGAAATTAATCGGCGTACAAAACTTGCCTGGAGAGCTTTTGGAAGAAACAGCATAATTTTCAAGAGCAATATGCCATTATGTCGTAAAAGAAAAGTGTTTGATCAATGCATCCTTCCAGTGCTTACGTATGGTGCAGAGACGTGGACCTTAGCTAAAAGAGACATACAAAGGCTGCAGACAACTCAAAGTAGCATGCAGAGGTGCATGCTTGGTGTAACCAGGAGAGATAAGAAGAGGAACACGTGGATCCGAAAAATGACAAGAGTGGAAGACATCATGATCAGAGTTAAATCCCTGAAATGGCAATGGGCTGGACATACTGCCAGAAGAACAGACCATCGATGGACAGCCGAAATTTTAGATTGGATTCCAAGGGACAGGAAAAGACCCTGAAGAAGACCACATGGAAGATGGGTGGATGAAATTTGAAAGTATGCGGGAGTGACATGGAGGAGACTGGCACAAGACAGACCGTTGTGGAGGAAACTTGGAGAGACCTTCGTCCAGCAGTGGATTGATAATGGTTGACAATGATGATGATGATGATGATGATACAATTTGAATATTTACGTGTCATTCGTCCTGATGAAGCTAGGTTATTACCCAGCGACACCATAGTCGACTTGAAAAAGTAATTATTTGTGACATATCTTAATATATATCAAATTAATGTTACATAAAGCAAATTTAGAAACTAAATATGTACTGTCAATTTGGGAGGCAAGGCGCGCCCTGGCTAAATAAAAAGTACCAGGGCGCCGCCCTGGTGCTCCCTGGCACGACTATATCACTGAGATGATTTATTGTTTCACCGCGCCGTCTGGGTGGAATGGCACGGAGGTGGAATGTGCAGACGCAGCTAGACGTTTTGGGATGCGGCGTAGGTATTAATCACAAATGTGTATGGAACATGTGGCGATCGATTCATTTTGCAGTCCGTGTTTGTCGAGTAAGTAAGGACTATTTTTAGTCGCTCCTTTTGATATTAATTTGATATTAATAAACTTAATTTGGAAGTCGATGCTGTACATGTTATAGAACTAAATTCCCATGACAGGAGCCCATACTCGACGATCTTCTACAAATTTGAAATTAAAGCGTACTTGAAGAAACCGAGGAATCTGGCCGTAAGCCTACGGAAAGAACAATGAAAGCTTCAAAATTGAACGAGGAGATAAATCACATCGAAGCTGGATTGAAGATCCTTGAGGACATGATTCTGACGAGCAGCGAGTAGCAACAACCAGAAAAGGAATTAAAAGGCTGCTCGCGTGCTATCAGGAGATTCTAAGGGAAAAAAAAGTCTTTGCCGGTCTTGACTTTAGTGCTGAATATCTTCCGTTCTTCAAAGACTTGCATTCCCACAGTCATATAATTTCATAATAGTGAATATAGTACATGTGAGTATTCATGATCTTTGTAACTGACACTGGCAATTGTCATAAATTTTAATTCTATTCATGGTATCTCTGAATTTTTTTTTGATTGATTGAAGGTTTAACGACCGCCCTGAGCAACTCAATGGGCTATAAGCAGTCTCCCATCCCTGATTTAGGGTCACTGGTTCCAGGGAAGGGAGAGAGCCAGTGCCGTAAGACAAACACAACATCCATGCCTCACCGGGATTCGAACCCGTACCCCGTTCGGACGAATGATCAGAGGCCATCGCTTAGACCACTGCGCCACCGGGGCGGCGTCTCTGAATTTTCATCAAGTACAAATGTATATGGTCTTTTTTTGTGGAAATTAATTGTCCTGTATGACCCTCCCTATACAAAAACGCGGCGTAGGTATTAATCACAATACGGAAAAAACTGCCTCGACTTACATCGTCGATCTAGGAACGAATTATTACGTAACTTGTATTCTTTTTTTATTATTGTATTCTCTTTTAAAATTCCTTTCCCGTTCCGATACCCGTGACGATAAAGAAAATTTTGTATCCATCATCTTTTTCAAACAACACATAGTTTTTCCAGTAGGAGGCGTGTAAGGTTACATTATCTTTTCCTTTCGTGTTTCTGTTTCAAATTGTTCGATTTAAAAAAAGTCCCTTTGCTTCCGATATATTTCACAATGAAAAACATTTTGCGTACAGTCTCTGATTTTTTGTAACGGTTATTTGTGCCGGTATTGTTCGCAAGTATCTATTTCTCCTTGAAGAATATTTTAGCGATTCTTGGAATATCTTTGCAAAATTTCTTTATGTTACGCGCTCCATTAACTGTTAAGAACTTTGAGCACATTGTGCAATTTAAATAAGGCGCAGTTTTTCGTATGCGGCATTTTCTTTTTGCTGATTTTTTTTCTAAAAATCTCTTTTGATGTAAACTTTTTTGTCGGAAGCGATTCAAGAGACTTGCTCATCGGATCAGTCTAAATTGCACTTAAGCACAGACAGTAAGGGAGATGGAAGTTTTCTTTTCGAGTGAACTGTACATTATTTGAAAGTGAAAATGAAAGCAAAATGCTCATTATAGGGAAATGTACCCGACCAGACGTAATTTTCTTAAGCGGAGTTTCAGGAGAATGGTATGGAAGGAAATAAACATAAAATGAGCCAAGTGCCTTTGCTGCGTTTGACGGAAAGTCGGTGGATTGGAAAAAGGAAAGTATAGTTTTATATTTACGCAGTAGGTGCAGAGATATGGTGTCCAGAGATGACGGACATAATGGCGCAAATTTCATTCACTCTTTATATCTAGATATAGGAAAAATGATTCACGTTGGATACGTATGGTCGCGCAGTTTTCTGGGAACTAAACAACCCATAATGTAAACAAACTGGAAACTAAACAATACTAATGTTTGTTTAGCTCCCAGAAAATTGAGTGACCGCATCCACGGATTATAAACTGGGACCAGAAACATAAGTCTGAGAGATTGGAAACCGTAACGCACTGATTTAGGGACCATATAATTGTTTTTGATGAAACTGCTCGCTTTTAACGTTGAATTTCTCCTCACGGAGTATCCTTGGATATTTAGGGTTACCAAAGCGCAGGAACAAACGGAAATTCGGAATTTAAATCCTTTCGCGGTCTCACAGATGAAGTAATTTGCATCTCATTAGAGTTTAATATGACTCGTTACGCGCCATTTTAACCAATATTTTAATTGCAGTTGTAATAATTCGTTAAAGTGAGGGACAAATTAATGTGCACATGATATATAATGTGATAGTAATTGTCAGTGTGCGAGTCAGATCACAAACATTTACTTTCCTAAAGCCTATGCTAATAATAACGGACCTTGCGATCATTAAACACTGTTCTTAGCCGTTCATTCCATCTGCCGCAGTGAATTGATATGAGACCACCCGTCACCAGGAAAATGACAATAGCCAAGAGACTAACAAGCACATTGCGCAAGGGCGATCATTAATATCATTAAATGCGAGATTTGTTTGCGACACAGTAACATCAGTAACACTAGTAAGAGCTAACAACTTTCAGAACCAGTGAACAGAAGTAAATTTCCTAAAACGGAAATTGTTTTGTTTGACGTTCTTCTTTCTTCTGGTAAGTTGTCTTCTACGGCGCAAATGATTACTGTTTGGCGAGGAAAAGGTTTATAGAGGAGTGTGCAAAATCATGAAAACACGCATGAGAAGTGATGCAGGAAAGTTTTAACACTGTGTTGGGCCAATTTTTGATTTTTACGACAGTTTGTATTCGAAAGACAATAGAATCAAACGAATCGTGAACATTCTCCAGAGGTATACCAAGTCGTTTGGAAAAATTGGCCGATTTCGTGGGCAAATCTAAAAGAGACATTCCGCATAGCACCCAACCTTGTTTTATCCGAAATAGGCGCCTTGAGCAGCTACACACCTCTCCAACGAGTGAAAAGTGCTTTAATGTCAGGCCGGAAGTAATCTGGCATCCTAGATGCAAGAAAGTCCCGGAATGCAAGTTCGGCCTCTCCTGGGTTCTGAAGATCCTGTCCTTGAGGTAATTGCTAAAATGCATGAACAGGTGGAAATCGGTAAGTACCAAGTCAGGCGAGTAGGCTGGATGTGGGAAGGTTTCGCACCTAAATTCGTCTGGTTTCTGTTTCGTCATTTGCGACACGTGTGGTCTAGCATTATCATGGAGAAGGGTCGGACCCTTTCTGTTTATCAAAGATGGCTGTTTGGAATTCAACGTCTGACGCATTTGGTCAATGTCTTCCTAATATGTGACTGAGGCAATGATTTCACCAGCATTCAAGAGCCTGTAGTGTAGGACACCGCTAAAAGTCCACTACACTGTCAACAAAAATTTTTTGTCGTCAACCTTGGTTTAGGATGTTATTTCGGTGGCTCACCATGGTGCAGCAGCTGTCCAAATCGCTTACGGTTATCGTATGGAGCCCACGTTTCATCACAGATTGCAGTGCTCAAGTAGAAACAAGTAGAAACTCCTTTCGTTGCAAAGCAGAAGGTAACTGCACATCTCAAACCGTTGTTGTTTCGATGCTCCCTCAGTTCATGTGGGAACTATGTATCGAGCTTCTTGAACTTACTAATTTAGTGGAGATGTTCAGAAATGGTTGATATCGACAAATTGTACTATGCAGATATTTCTTTAACAGTGGCTCAAAGATTTGTCTTCATATTTACCTACAGAGCAGCGTCATCAATGGCCGAATGCGTCTCGGCACTCCTGATTTTGTAAGCCCGTCTCACCGGAACGAAATTATATAAACCACCGACTAACAGAACATTCATATGTTATCATGAAAGAAATACGGGATAACGCCATGAAATACAAATTTTGAAGATGGCAATCCGATTTTTGGCGTAAATGTGACAAAGGTTTCAAGTCAGATAATATCCGAAAACTTGAAAATTTTCATCATCCTGGAGCGGAACTCGAATCCGCGTCTCCCAGAAAACGCCCGGGTATGCTAACCATTACACCACCCAGATACATATATTCAAATTGATCGGAAACTTGAAACTTGGTCGTTCTGGGTGGTGTAGTGGTTAGCATACCCGGGCGTTTTCTGGGAGACGCTGGTTCGAGTCCCGCTCCAGGACGATGGACATTTTCAAGTTTTCGGATATTATCTGACTTACCACCCTTGTCACATTTACGCCAAAAATCGGATTTCCATCTTCAAAATTTGTATTCATATGTTACCTCTTCTTCCCGTGCCTCTACCATATTACGGTAGGTTTTTGCGGTATTAGGACTCAATTTGAACTCATGAAGCAGAATTCCCCGCAACTCACTCCTTCCTAACACGCTGTGCAGACCTCTCGCACACGAGTAGCAACGATTGTAGCTCAACTGCTTATGGCGTGCATGTGGCGTCTGAGTCACCCTTCGGCACGTGCTGATTTCTCTGAAAACGGCGTTGTCTGCAAGCATTGTGGGTTAGTTGAATGTGGCACCTCAGAAAATCGGCCATTATTTTCGGAATGACCTGATATTAGACAGTTTTTCATGGAGAAAGGTCTCAAGCTGCTTAAGTGACGATGGTAAAGACAATCTACTTTTCACTCTCCTATTCATCCGCACGCACTCAAAAATGTAGGGTTCGTACGCCTCTTGAAATTTAAGCAGAACTCCTTAGATACCCTTTTCTCCTTATTTCCCTTTCAACGTTCAGGAAAAATCTTTAAATTTAATCTTAACTCCTGAAAAAGAATTGAAAAACAATTAGGCTGCTGGAAATTATTGTACTTCGTACTTTTTCGATGTCTTCCACGTCTCATTTAATGGGCGGAGAGTGAACATTTTTTCACTTTTTTTCTGGAAATTCGCAATTTCCCGTCCACAGTATTTGTCATTTTCTTGTAGGACTTCCGTCCACAGTGAGTAGAGTTTAGGTCCCAGCCACCTACAGCGAGATCGCCTTTTGGGCAGGACACAGAAACAGAAGGAATGAGAGCAAGTCTAGCGACTTTGACAGAACAGTTTGTAGTGAGATTAGAGTACCGTAGATGGCGCCACTGTACAAGTACGATGTTGCACACAGAGGGGTGAGAGAATTCAATTTTCCGTCTTCAGGTGGAAATAGTTTTGAGTTTACATTTCTCAGCTCATATACATTCGCTTCTGTCCGGAAGGAATGAGCTGCAAGCGTGATTGGATAAACTTCATCACATGCCTCGGCGTTTCTTCAGAGAAGACACAGACACTCCAAGTGCTTCAGAATCTGTGTAGTCACTAGGGAAATCTTTGGTCTACTAGGGAGTAGGATAAACCGAATATACTAAGGCCATCCAGAAAGTAAGAATCGTTTTAAAAGTAAAACAAAAGAAATATATATTGATAACTACTTTTTAATGTGTGTTGAAAGCTACGTACCTTAAAGGACATTTCAACATATCCCCCTCGGATGTTAATGCGTTTGTCATATCCTGGCACAAGTATCTGGATACCGTATTCATAGAAGTCTGCCCCCTGTGTTTTAAGTAACCGCACAACTATTGTCTGCAAGTTATTGTCGGACGAATGATGTGTTTCCATTGCAGGTACAACTGTCTCGATTTAGGTACGATATGAGATCCTCAAGTCTCATCGCCCGTTACTATTCGGCTTAAAAATCATCCTCTTTTCCCAGTGTACCACGCGTGTTCACAAAACCTGCAAATAAACTCTTAAAAGATCTTAAGGTGTTAGCTGTTTGGCTGAAAATACGTGACGCGTTTTCATCTTTCCTGCTGCTGGTCGTAAACATCAAAGATCAGAGCGACAGCAATGTCAATGGTGCTACTGTTGACTGAGGGTTTATTTGGATGGTTTTAAAATATGAAATGTTATTACTTTTTACTATATAATTATTATTCCTTTAGTACCGATCATTGCTACCAAATAAGGTAATGTTTTAATCTTGGAGATTTAAATGCAGCAACTAAATTACTGTTACTTTACGTAGATTTAATATCTTGAATGTCTACAAGGCATCAAATATAGGGTGAGCAGAAGTTCCGATTTTTGTTACAATCTGAACTGAATCGTGAAATAGCAAACTAAATTTTTTTTTAGGCTTACTATTTGTTATATTCAACAATTTGGGTATTACATACTTAAATTTCAAAAAATAATAAAAATATCAGAGTTGTTTCCCGGACGTGCCGCCATCTATATTATTCTCTCCGCAAAAGAATTATTTCTCTCTGAACCTTCAATCCATATTATGAAATTCATAATAAATAAATATACATAATTAACGGACAACGGGCTGCAGTTGGAAGTATAAAAAAATATCAAAGATGTTTTTCGGACGTGCCGCTATCTATCGGCCGATTTGTAATCACAATAAATTAAAAAAATGACTGGCAGCGGGCCGCAGTTGGAAATATAGACAGCAAACGTAGTAGGAGTACTACCCGAAAATTTGACTTTGAAATCTCCTTTATTCCTTAGTAAAGCCTATACATTTTAAATATTTATAATATGAATTTATTTTAGAGCGATGCCTATTATTCACTCTGCAAAAAATATACTTATCTCTGAAACTTAAACCATATTATGTTATTTTTCTTAAGTTAAGCTTAAAGCAAATAATTCTTTATGTTAATATACTCGGGCCCTGAATATTAGTGTTAAAACTTGCCAGAAACTAACCTCGACTGTGTGATTCTATTGTCAGCAGCTTCCTAATTATTTAACTGCATGAATTTATAGGCGTAATTTGCGGAAAAACTCGATTTTAATATTGTAATTCATGTTGATACTGATCACTGAAGCAGCTTTCCTTCAGTATAGTTTCTCTCACGTAGCGTATCACGTGATTACGGAAAGCAATCACGGAACGTTGAGCATCCTCTGAAGAGTTTCTTTGCAGGTTTTGTGAACATGCGTGTACCTACCCAGAGATTCCAAAGCAGATCCCATCCGCTTTGTTCTGTGGTCCTCCGTCGACACCTTTGGCGCTCATCGTGTACACGCTTTGCGGTACTGTAGCTTTACTGTAACGAATTCGTGCAGTAATGATTTCGAAACTTCAGGGAAATGTTTATAACGAAGTAAATTTCTCCGTCATTTTTGTCCACGCCGGACATCGAACTCGAGTCCTCTTATTCCGGAATACGTTACTCTACCAACTGAGCTACGCAGTCGCATGTTCTCGCTGCTATCTGCCTTTATATCATGTGCGTCCTGTGGGGCAGGCAAGTCACATCTCCCTCCCGAAAGAGGGCCAGGGGCATGGCCCACGGTCAGCCGGGATCATGTGTCGCTGTATGCAGCCATCAGATGAAGAACGTGCATGGGGGAAATGGTGTGTGGAAAGTAACATCACACACATTTATTTTTCGAAGCGCTCAAGAAGGGATTATCTTATTTTTCCTGTCTCGCGGTGTGGAACGAACATCACACCATTGCGAGAACTTTAACAGCCAGGTCATTCTTGTAGTTCGGGCGCCAATATAACGAAGTAAATTTCTCCGTCATTTCTGTCCACGCCGGGCATCGAACCCGAGTCCCCTTATTCCGGAATAAGTCGCTCTACCAACTGAGCTCCGCAGACGTATGTTCTCGCTGCTATCTGCCTTTATCTCATGTGCGTCCTGCGGGGCAGGCACGTCACATGTTCTGAAAGATCAAAAATTGTTAAGCGTCGGTTCCCCTTAATGTTTTCATTCACTCTCTCCACTAAATCTTCCGTGACCACAGAAGACCTACCGCGGCGTATTTATTCACGAACGCTCAATCCTTCTTCATTGAGCATTCGAACGCACTTGCGCACCATTCCTGCACTCATTGCGTTTTGTCCTTAAACCTCGCAAACCTGCTGATGAATCTCACTTGATGTGACATTTGTCGCATTCAAAAATCTTATTGCAGACCGGACTTTCAAGTCGGCGGGCCGTTCTGTTAATTTAAACCTTATTAAAGCACCGTATAAACCTTTAACGTAAGCACAACCTCACAAAATGGTGCCAGTGCATGGTTAATGAATGAGGCAAGACAACTGCGTATGCCCGACTCTAAAGCGGATATTTGCACGTGAGTGATGCGCGAACGGTACTTAATTTTATGGATGGCTCTCGTACAACGAAAATTGACATCCTCTATATAATATTATTCGTCATCTATGCCAAGTTTACTTCATGTTTGAAAGTTTCTAGCAGTTATTAACCATCCTTTGGGTATTTTATTGGATGTTTACAATATCATGATATTTATTTTATTTTTTCTTTAAATTTTGGACTTCTTCATGTCATCTGTCGGCATAATTTTTTCCAATTAACGCATGTTCTGCTATTTTCTTTCTGTTCGTTAATAAGGTTTAAGTCTCATCCTCAAAACCAGTCGGTAGACTATGGTTTTTTGCCCTCTTCCTATTTTTAAATCAAAATTAAATTTTAAATTCGGTGCCTAATGTATCCGTAATGCAATCTGATCTATTTCTGTGAACTGCAAAATTGTTTTCACGGCAGAATAAAAAGTGCGGTGCACCGTTTTTTAATACCTTATTTTGCTTGAAACGTGTGCTCTCTCACTCCTGAGGATCTTCTTGATATACCAAGGGGTAAAGCAAGCATTTTTCTTCTTTTGTTTAAAGCAAAATTAATGTTCAGTAAAGTTACTGCATGCTTACAGAGAAAACGGCTTTACACGGAACGAGAGACGAGGGCGGAGAGTAGAAGTTCCGATTTTGAACTTTATTATTATTTCTTTTTTTTCTTTTGTAAACAAACGGAAAAATGCTAGCTCTTTTTGTTTTTTGATATAGCAAGATGTGACTAAGCAACGAGATACCATGCATTCTCAGAGAAAACGAACTTTAAAAAGTTCTGGAGACCCTTCCGCTTTTCCTTGATAAATTCAATTATATACATCCTACGATCAATTTTACTATGAAGCTTGAATGCAACGGCACCTTACCTTATCTGGACGTCCTGGTGAACAAATTTCCTGAAAACTGCCTTCGCACGTAAGTCTATTATAAACCCACCACGTTCCCAAATTAATGCTCTACAGTTCAGCCTGCCCTGATTCCTACACGGTTTTCTTCCGTTTTCGAATTAGAAGAGCCTTCGCCGTCTCCTCCGATGTTCTCTCTAGACAATGCGAACTAAAATACATAATCCAATTAGGCACTGAGGCAGGATACACCTCGAAATAGATACGAAATTTTATGGGGAAATATAGATACAGCCGTGTTAATTCTTCTGTTCTACAACTAATCTACCTGGGCGCTATTCCGTGCATACCAAATGTTTCCTATCGACTCAAGAACGCGCCCAGGAGGATGGACTTCGGTGTTGGAATAAGGTCTCAGGTATCTTCATATACCATGCTTAAGAGAAATATTGACAAGTCCTGTCTTCTCAAAGATGCAGGTGTTTATGCCATCCCTCTACAATATCCGGAGAGCTCCAAGCAATACTACATCGGAATGACAAAGCGTTCGTTCAGAATTAGACTAAACGAACATGAAAGAAACACAAGACAAGGGACGGAAAGTAACCACTGCCCTGTTCAGAGAAGTCAAGTCAAGTCAAAGTCCGCTGATCCTATGTGAGACGATATAAAGAAATTAGCTTCCTACTCCAAGCCTATACCTACTGATATTCGCGAAACCCTAGATATCATTACCAACAGTGAGACGTGCAGTGTTAGTCCCTCTAGAATTGCCACGAGTTTGGAACCAGTTCGTCAAGTAATGCTGCGTTTTCTCTCACGATACCGCGTGCCCAACCAACATGACTCCTTTTTTCTTCAAATGAATGATCAAATTTGCGTCTATTGATTTATTGTCTAGTCAAGCCACCGCGTTCAAATTGTTGAAGTGATCTATTATTCAGTTTGCAGTTTGCTGTGTACCGTCCTTGAAAAAGCCATCTCGTTGATGTGCGAAAGTTTGGGAACTTTGATTTCTATTCTACGCCAAGAAATTCAGATCATTAATATAGTTATTCTATTTTGAGAAAAAGTCGGATGTCACAGTCATTTTCTGGAAAATAGGTATCAGATTCCTGGGGAATTCCTTAAACGGATTTCCAAAAATTCTGTGCAATAATATTTCATTCTGGTGATTGTGCAGGTTATGAAAGGTATTTAAACTCTATTTCACGATCCTCAAACCTAGATTGTGCACATCTTTCTGTGGGTATTAAAGCATTATCCTTTTGAAAGATGACTTCTTTTGCGGGAAACAATATTTTCACTATTGGATTAACTTGGACATTTAAAATATCACAGTGTGCAGTGTGTTTGTACCTCTCCCGTTTAAGGTGATGATATGACCTGAAGAATACCAAGAAATTGCTGTCCAAAGCATGGTTAATAACCCCACGGTGTTTGGTGATTTGCGTAAGGCAGTAGGGATTGTGGGCCTCCTTCTTTCGGTATTCAACAAACATACTCTCCCCAGAGTTAGGAAAAAAGTGAATGATGATTCGTCGGACCGAAACTCATACTTCGAATCATCCAGTGTCTCCGTTTTTGTGCTCGTGACACAGTTACGTCCTGTTTACTTTATATTAGTATCAGTAACAAGCGGTGGATAATAGCTGCTCTGCCATAAATATCAATATTATGAAGTTTTCGGCGTGCTGTTTTGTTAGATACCAGATTTCTTACTCATTAATTTCTACACTTATACACTGCTGGACAATTGCTAAGGACGGATCATAAACGGCTATATAGCGCATAAAAAAGTAAGTGTGGTTGGAGGCCAAGGGAAATGAAATAATGTCAGAATGCCAGGACATTACAAGAAAGACAATTTATCGTGCTCTGAAATCCAGAAGGCTTTGGAACGTGTTCAAGGGACAAACAGGCCATTTTGTGCAGAATACGTAAACGTGAAAAAATGCAATTACCGTCCGCAGGCGTTCCGGCGTAAGATGTCAATACGGGATATGGCCACCATGGAGGGCGATGCAAGATTCCACACGTCGTCGTGTCATGCTTTGCGCAACATTATCAAGCAGCTGTTGGGGTAATTTATCCCATTCCTCTGTCAGTGCACGGATGAGAGTGTCCTTGTTTATTGGAGGGCATTGGCGACCAGCAAGACTCCTCCCCAAAGAATCCCACACATTTTCAATGGGATTCAGATCTGGAGAACGTGCTGGCCATACGAGGCGTTGAATATCCTCACTCTCAAGACACTCCTGGACAGCGACTGTTTGATGACATGTTGCGTTGTCGTCCATGAAAATGAATCTATCACCGACAGCACCACGGAACATGCGAACATGAAGTAGCAGAACATCATTAATGTATTGTTGGCCAGTCATAGTCCCAGTTGGAAGCACATAGAGGGACGTACGGCCATTGATCATGATGCCAGCCCATACCATAATACTACATGTCGGATATCGGTCCCTTTCCTGTATGTTTGCTGGACAATATGCAGTACCACTATCACGCCAGATCAGTTGTCGTCGACAATCAGACGATAGACTGTATCTACTCTCATCTGAGAAGAGGACAGCAGACCAGTCGTTATCAGTCCAATTGCGATGTTGATGGCACCATTGCAAACGGGCGGTACGGTGACGCCTGGACAATGGGATGCACACAACAGGACGGCGGGCGTATAGTCCTCCTTCATGCAAACGTCTGGCGACAGTTTTTCGGGAGATCCGCTTGCCAGTAGCAGCCATAAACTGATTTGCTACCTCACTAGCTGTGCTGCGCTGGTGTCTTTTTGTTGATAGCACTATGTACCGATCTTCTGCAGGTGTTGTACTGCGAACACGACCTCACCCGTGACGTTTGATACACTCTCCATTTGTTTGAAATGATTTCCAAAGCCTTGAAACAACACTGTGGCTGACGTCGGATTCCCTGGCAACATCTGTTATTTTTCGCCCTTCTTCAATCTTGCCAATAATACGGCCACGCGTAAAATCATCTAGGTGATGTCGGGAAGACATACTGAGAATTGCAAGTTCGTCAATTGATTCTTTCCCTTTCAACTTTGCGTTTGAACAACAACGGTCAATACGCGTCAAATCCTTTATATCTCTTATCAGCGCTATGACGTCACGAACAAGTTTGGCAATCCAAAATTTGCATACGCACAACACGTCTTACTGTATCCCGCACTTGTGCTAATTTCCACATTTTCCTGCCTTCCATTTTATGGTTGCTATCGTTGCTATTGTCATCCGTCCTTAGCAATTGTCCGGCAGTGTATTTGCAGCAGTAGCAGAATGAGTTCACGCTACAACACGGTTCACTCTCCGGCTGTCTCTTCGATTTCATTCCACAATTCGTTCTATCGAATATTCATTTATTAGTCTTTGTGAATGCAGCCCAAATATTTTGCACAGCTGCCTTGAATGCATTCAACATATACGCAGTTTCAGTTACCAACGCCCATACCAAACGAGCTTTGATAATTCACCCCCTTACGTGTACCCTCTGTCCTTGAGGCAACTACCTGAAAGAAACACAAAATATTTTGTTTCTGTGGGCCCATGCGTGAATTATTACGGAGTGAACTTAATCATTTCTTTTATTGCAAATGGGTCTATCATATTTTCCTCCCCCTGTATGTTAGAAAAAGGCTTAACAATAACATTGTGCGTGGGGGTTTCTGTGCATACAATGCAGCTACTCTTGAACTGGAAAAAGTATCCTCTGGTTATTATTTTATACTAGTACAAAGACGTTTTAAAAACGAAATTCAATTTCATTTCATATCATCACTACATTTTGAACTAACAGTAATACCATATTCCATATTAAGTCCGTCTTCACATTGACTGCTTTATATACACCGATGAGCAATTACATTATGACCACCTACCTAACAAGCTGTAGCCCTCCCCCCCCTTTTAGCCCGCAAAACAGCGGCCACTCATTGAGGTGGCGATAGGCCTCTTGGGGTATCTGGTACCATAATGTCAACCGAAGGTCTTCCAGTTCCAGTACATTTTGGGGTGGTCGTGATTTAGCTCGAACCCGCTTTCCCAAGTCGAACCACAAATGGAACGATTGGGTTCACGTCAGGTGAATTTAGAGGCCAGACCATTAACAGATAGTCACCAGGTTCTTCTCCGAACCAAACACAGTTGCCTTGAATGGGTGAATTTGGTGCAACGATGTTCAGATACCTGACAGACAGCTGTCAGGGATTGCGCTATTGGGATAATGGGGCCTAAAGTGTCCAAGAAAGCATCGCCCACAGCATACCACCGCTGCCGCTGGCCTGTTTCCGTCCAACAGTACATCCAGGTGCCATAGCTTCCGTTGGTAACTTACGTATTCGCGCTCGGCTGTCTACATGATACAACAGGAATTTTGATTCGTCAGACCAGGACACTTACTGCTAACTATCCACGGTCCAATCTCGATGATCTTAGGCCCATTTTATGCGTTGCTTGCGATGACTTGCGGTAAGCATAGGTACCTAGCTTTGTATTCGATTACGCAGGCTCATGCGCAGAAGGCTGCGATGAACTGCGTGCTGTGACACATTGCCTTGATCACCACTGTTGTACTCTTGCAGCTGCTGGCGATTTGTTGCACTGTAGCCCTGCCATCGCTGTGAACAATGCGCGACAGTCTCCGCCCCCTCTGGCCACAGTGAGCTGCTGACGACACACGGCCAAACGACGATTCGTCGTTTGGCCATCTGTGCGCAACTTTTGATACGTAGTCACTATATCGGCACGTGAACAAGCCGCGCTGTTTTCGAGTTCATAGTTCCGAGGCATCGTGCCATCACAATATGTCCTTTATCAAACTCTGATAAATCTGCAGCTTTTCGCACTCTGACTCCGAACACTCTACTAACCGAAAGCCAGTCCTCGAGTTGTATATATACTGCCTTATAATCTTCACCTGCGCCACCGTTCGGTCTCAAGGCGTGATCATTCCTCTAGGCTCGGGGTGGTCATAAAGTAATTTCTCATCGGTGTATACATACAATTTTCTTGGCAATGGATTCACTATTCAAATTTGTAGGTGTAAGATTTTATTGTTTCTCATAGAAAATTCAAAGAAAGAAAGAATAAGAAAAGTGAAAGCTGTGCTACTCAGAATATATCAAATAAGAGCGCAACCTTTTTTCATTTGAGAATTTGTTTAAATATTTTTTACTAAATAAATGCACTTTTTTAGGGGAGGATTGCTTTGTGAATGACTTTCGTTGTCGTTTTTCCGGGGATTAGCTCCCCGAAGAGTACTAATGTGCCTGTGCTTAATTTAAGACTACTGATTTCAGGAAAAGTCAGAATTAGTGCCGTAGGACAAACACACCTCCTACATCTCATTAGAAACTCAGTTTTGCAGGACTTCACAGATATTACCTTTCGCCCACCGGAGCGGCGATTTCATAATTTGGCCTCTGAAATGTGATACATTCTTCCTTATTGATCCTTTTACATTCGACTGGTTTATATGATAGAATAGGCTGTCTCTGATTCAATTTTCCTTTTTTTTTTTTTTTTTTTTTTTAGTATTTTCTTTTCCCTTTTCTTTCTTTTTTCTTATTTGCGATACAGGTAGATTGATGTCAATTGGACGGTTAGGATGTGTAAGTCGATGTAGGATTGCATCCGTTCAAAACGATCCATTCGACAGAGAGCACGAACAGAACCATTCAGAAGTTCGAGAGTGATCTCTTTCTCTCTCGGCAAATGATTTTAGCCGAAGTTTCGGACATGCATCGATCGGTCATTTGATTCACCCGTTGGTTCACTTTCGCGAGAGTAGGATTCTAAAACGGTCAAGCATTCATTTATTTCGTCGTCTGAGAAATGCTTTTCAGGCGTGATTTATCTCCTCTTACTTGCAGGGTGCAGACATTTCCTATACTAGCTGTACTAGAACCATCGGAAAGGCTTCGTTCGGTTTTATCATTTCATTTGCAAAGGAAATATCGAATTTTCATCAATAAAAAACTTTTTTTTTAGAATTTGATTTTTGTATGGTTATACTCACTAGATGGGGACGTCAACGTAGCTGCATGTGGCCATACCTATCAGTTTGCTTAGTTGGCCAGTGCTATTTGTTAGCATTATGGATGCAGGACATTGAATCGTTAGTCTGGACATTCACTCCTATCAGTTTTAGTGCGGCTTTTTGAAAATTAGAACCTATTTGTGTTACTGTTATAGGGCTGTTTATTTTGTTACGATCAGCGCTTTATCGTGTAGTTCGTCAGGCTTTTTCGTGTAGATAAATCAGTTTCCTGCTTTTTGCGATAAATGAAAGCTCTGTCTCTCCTTTTGTAGTGCTCTTTATTCAGTTTCCTAAAATTAGAAAGGTCTCGTAAGTTTGTACTGATTTCCGTATTCTTCTTTTTATTATTCATACACTAATCTCTTCCTGCTTATGCTATGAGACCCCTTCTTTGGGTATCTCACTGTTAAATTTTCATTTTCCATTCTTAATATCTGCTTTGACCACCCATCTCGAATATCGGACTTGTGGAGTTCACATTTAAATAGTTATAGCTTTTAGGGCATAATTATGTTCCTCAGCTAGTCAATATTCGTAGTAAACATCGTTGAATATGCACTATATTGACAAAAGTCACCGGACACCTGGAAGAGAAACACAACATAGCATTTATTGACATAAATTAGTACGGTGTCGTTCCACCTTTGGCCTGCACGTGTCTTCACGAGCTCAGTGTTTGAGTGTTTCACGTACGTGTTTTGTATGTCCCATCACTGTTCTTCTGTGTGTGTGCCGAAGTTAAAGTTCTGTGCTTTCGTTTAAAATCCTTCACGAGTGGGTGAGTTCTTATTATATTTCATTATCAGTGTTTTAATTTATACACCAAGCCGGTCGGTTTTTTTTCGTTAACCCTTGCCACTGATTATGGCATCTCCCAATGAAGGCTTTGTTCCAGCTCGCATCGCTGCAGCTCCTCGCGTCGCCTCTTCAACGACAGACGCAGCCGATCAATCATCTTTGTTTGCTAGTGGATAACCTCTTAATTTTCCTCCTGTCATCTGCGCGTCTTGTCCTGCTCAGGTCTCCGACTCTGTCATTGAGAACGTGGATGTGACCTCCTTGGCCTCTGCTGACGATGATGAATTCATGGACGTCTCTGATGGCGTCGCTAATCTGCCCTCTACACTTTTTACTGCCTCTGCTCCCAGTACATTGTCTCATGCTGCGTCAATGCCTTCCAGAGGAGGCGCTTCTGCACGCCCGTATTCTTCGGCTGCCTCTAGTATTCCACCGGCTTCCTCCTCGTCTCGTCTGCCCCCTATGGATTTTTACGTTACTCTCAAACCGTGACACCATCTTATTAGACATTCCCGAGAACTCTCCTGCTGGTCAACGTCTTCATTCGACCCTCGAGTTGGGGATTTGTTTTGATGCGCTGCCCAACACTCCTTTGAAGTAGTGCAGATCCGCTCTCAAGAAGATGCTTCCTTCTGATGCCATCACCCACCTCACCGGAAATGCACGAACTGTGATTATTTATTTTTCGAAGAAAGAATATGCCGAGCTTTTCTTGTCTCGGGACCTTTCAATTGGCGATCGTCACCTCTTAACCGATTCCATCACCCAGCGTCCTGTTCTGGTCTCTCTACATCCGGTACCCACGGAGATCTCTAATGATATGCTGCGTCCTGCACTTAGTCGATGCGGCAGAGTAGTCGGCATAATGTAGTCTCTCTCCTCTTCACCCTCTAACCCAGATGATAAATATATGTGTCTTCCGTAAAACTTCTCGCATCATCTTCCCCGTCGGAAGAGCATCTCATAAAGTTTCCACGGTTCCTCGATATTCGTTGCGGTAACGAGAGCCGCCGGATTGAGCTCCTCACATCTGCTCATTGCTCACGCTTGCAAGGCTTACGGCCATCAGCAGACTCATTGCCCCCATGTAGAGCCATTGATTCCTGGAACACAAAGGCAGCATTCTTCCTCTTCCTCCGTTTCTGCAGCCACGACTCCTTCTGCGTCTGCACCTCTGGACCCAGTTCTGCCGAAAATCTGATTAAAGCCTTCGATCAACTCGCGTCTTCCAATGTTACTTTTTCCACTCTGTCGAATTATCCTCCACTTGACTAATCCTTGCCTTCCCGTGTGCTCTCTCCATCAGAGGACATCATGGCTGATCATCAAGCTTCATTCACCGTCGGCACGTTTGCTCCCAGCGATGAAGTGAACCTTTCCTCTGATTCCACATCTCGTGTGTCATTGATCCACGGCAAACGTCGCTCTACTACCAGTATAGAGGCCCGAAGGAAAACGAAGAAGTCACTTTCTCCGACTGGCCGCCCACATCGTTCCACCCGTCTTACAGGTTCCAAGTCACCCCTGTCATGTTCTAGCGCTCTTCCTCTTCATAGTCCAAGGTCCTCTGCCGACGTTTGAAGATTTCTCGACTCTTCTTACTAATGCCTCTCTTCCTCCAGAACCTGTCTCCTTTGAAGATCTTTACGAGTTTCTCACTCATAATACAAATCGGGAGGATTCTCTCATCTTTTTTACAGCAATTTGACGCAGTTCTTTCCGAATTCTTCTACCAAGCAACCTCCATCCTCAAATTCCTCCGGCGTAATGCCAAGCAACTAGACTACGTCTTGTAGTGTCGTGGTATCATCAATCGCCTCGACACATTCCAGAAAGCTGCCATAGCTGCCCTTCATCCGACGTTGGACTTACCCATTAAAGCTCGCCACTCTGAATTGTAGGGAGTTTGTTAACCCCTCGCTAACGCTCTCGTTCTGGAAGATTTCTCGCCTCTTGGGGCCAACTTACTTCTTCTGCAAGAGACGAACTGCCACTGCCCGACGCTTTTTCATAAATCGCGCACTTAGGACTTCACCTTTCACCATGCTTTCCGTTACTCTGTGCACGGTCGTACAACAGGGGTATCAGTTTGCCATCTTCGCATGCCGTGAAAGTTCCTTCTACGCTACGTGGTCACCAGTGACCACGACTACGTGGTTCGCTGTTACACCAAGTTCGTCACATCTCACGGTGAGTTAAGACTCTGCATTAACTCTTTGACGTTCTTTCGCACTGCGGTGCCCCGCCTGTAATCATTTTGTTATTCCTCAAGCATTGCTCTGTTTGCATCACGTTGTAAATTTGTCACTACTCATTCAATGTACATATCATCGCTTTTATCAATTTGAATGATTCCTGTTCTTTTTTTTTTTTTTTTTTGAGACGATTCCATGTTGCTCGCCTCCTCTGTTTTGTTGCATTACAGCGATTGTGAAACCACCTCTGGCCTTAATGCGTGCACTGACCCTTCGAGAGATGCTTTCGACAAGGTTTTGGAACACAGCGATAGGTATGCGCTTCCATTCATTACATAACGCTGCCGCTAACTGTTGCTTAGTAGTAAGCATTGGTTCCAAAATTTTTATGCGGCGCTCTAATTCATCCCACAGATGCTCTATGAGATTGCGATCAGGGCTATGTGCTGGCCAGTCCACACACGATACGGAATTATCGTCAAACCACGCCGCAACATACCTTTATTTATGGCTCGGTGCATTATCCTGCTTGTACCAACAAGGCTCGGTGCATTATCCTGCTTGTACCAACAAGGCTCGGTGCATTATCCTGCTTGTACCAACAAGGCTCGGTTCTATAGCATTGCCACGATTTGATAGGGCATATTTGTCCAGAATAACGAGGTATATGTGCTGGTGAACTGTGTTGTCCACGATAACCAATGGGCCGGGACCATACCACGAAAACAGCCCCACACGAGTACACTGCAAGCTCCAAGCTTGACCGTAGGAACAGTACACTGTGGTAAATAGCGTTCCCCCTGCTGTCGCCATACCCACACACGACCATCAGGCTGATGGATGGTGTATCTGGATTAATCAGTCCATAGGACCCATTTCTTTTAATCCACGGTCCACGATAGATGTTCTTTACACTATGCTAAACGACGGGTATCATTCCGAGTGGAGATGAAAAGCTCATGAGCAACCGCACGACCACGGTAATCCATCGAATGAAGTTCTCTGCGAATGGTAGGTGTACATCAGGCCGGAGCGTAGAAAAAAAAATTCAAATTTCGATATGCCCTAGTGCATAAAAGTTGTGTTTTGATACGTAAACCACATAAAAGTTGTGTTTTCCTACGTAAACCACATAAAAGTTGTGTTATCCTACGTAAACCATATGCAAAAATTTAGCGAAATACAAATAATATCTTAAAGTTCCACTTTACCTCCAAAATTCGATATTTGTGGGAAAAGAACAGTGTTCGTTACAGACTTTCCTCTAGTGCGCAAAAACTATCTGTTGGTACCTAAAAATGTGCACAATTTTCCCTGCAAGGCAACTAATATCTTATGGTTCCAATTTAATGCAACAGTACTCCATGTTTAGGGAAAATTGCAGTACTTAGACATCTAGTGTTCACCATGTGATTTGTTTCTTAGTTGTGCTAGTGTGTGCACTACTGCACTGAAAGCACAACGTATTGTTCAAATGTGCAGCAGTACACACTGCACACGGTGCAACTCTTTACATTTTTCTTGTTTCAAAAAATCCCAGAACTCATCATCAGGAGGTGGTTGCACAGATAGTTCCATCCGTGCCCAACCCAACCATCCATGCATTAGGGCAAATCAATTTTCTGTTCTTTTTTAATCTTCAATTTCTTGTTCTTTTTTACCCGGAAATCTGATTTACTTTCGAAGGCTGGCATTATTTGCTGTGCCTCCAACCGTAATCTAATAAATCAATCCCTTTGTTCTTCTTCGCAAACAGCAGCAGATGCTTCTGTTGTCAAATTAACGCATCGCTCCACTCCCTGATTGCGACAAGGGAAGTTTTGCGTGCCCAATCGCTTAACAATGTCCTTACAGTCACTGTTGCATAGGTTCATTATTTTATCGTCGGTTAAATGAGCAGTGAGTGGCGGTTCGCTTAAGACGCATGATTGCCGGCCAATTAGGTCAAAATAATCCCTGGAAGTTGAACTGAGGAATTTCAAATACACGGATTGCATCGCAGTTTTGTGCCCTTGCTCTAAGGATCCTGCGGAAGCCAAGTTCTTGGACGCTTCCTCTCGTCCGTGATCGTAGCCAGCAGTATTGATTCTGGATGGCCAAAATAGCCATTCCTTCCAATTACGCTGTCTAGAACGAGCGTCAGTTTCCAGAAGTGTGGGCCAATCCTGCGACAGATTGGCCCGCACTTCTTGCAAATAACGCTCTAAATCATGAACACTGGAACATGGAGAAAGCTGGCGTCCGATCAGTTCCACAAGAGCTTTATGGATGAGATATTAAGTGATTTGACAAGTCATGGAAACGTCGAAGCGTGACGTTGACAGTCCTGGGAAACCCGAGCCGTGTGCGGACGGGCGTGATCTTGTTGAAAAATGGCCCCGGGCCACCCCGCCAGGGAAAGCAGCACATGGGACTGCAGGATCTCCGGTACGTAGCGCTGGGATCTCAACGTTTCTCGGATCACTGCGTGGGAAGTCCGGCTATCACACGCGATAGCTCCCCAGACCATTACGCCTGAAGTTCGGGACGTGTGCCGCTTTACAAAGAGGTTGGAACTGTAGCGTTCACCTGCGGCCTTCCACACTCTGACACAGTGGTCGTCCGTTCCCAAGCAAATGCGGGATTCATCGCTGAACACTATACTTTGCCAGTCCGTAGCATTCTACGTTGCTTGCAGCTGACACCAGTGCAATCGACACCGACCATTGTCAAGTATTAATGGCAGAAAACATAAATGTCGTTGAGAGTTGAGATTCGCCTCTGTGAGGCGTCTGGAAATGGTTCTGGCTGACACGGGAGTCCCTTGTACAGTCGCCACATGTCTCTGCATATTGGACAAGGACGTCGTTTCATCTGTACGTGCCGCTCTCACGATCTCCTGGTTCTCTCTGCTGGTGGTGCGCCTGGGTCGTTCACAGCCAGTCGGCCGTGTCTGTTGCTCCCAACGCGATCGCACCGTACTGTCCGACCGGCCGAAATGGCGAGCCGGCCACCCAGCCTCTTTCATCCCGACAGAGAGCCAAACTGGTGGACGAGTGGTTTACTGATCATGGAAGTGAGGTTGAACATCTGCCATGGCCCGCACAGTTACCCGATTTGAACAATATTGAGCGACTCTAGGGTGCTCTGGAGGAGCGGGTAAGGAAGCGTTTTCCTCCACCAGCATCACGTCGTGAACTAGCCACTTTTCTGCAAGAGGAATGGCTTCAAATCACTCTGGCCACTGTACGGTTAGTATCGGTCCTTCCCACGACGAAATACAGATTTATTGGCCTTCAAAGGAGGTTCTACACCGTACTAATAAATTAGTATGTCCTAAACTCATGTGTTGCCATTTCGTTGTCCACCTCCTGTAGATGAGGAAAGGAATTTTACACCAAATTTGAATTCGTTTCGATATTCAATCTAACGAGGATACTAATTTAGGAATTAGGAAATAATTTTAAAGAAAAACAAAAACAAAAAACAAGTTCGTGAAATTATGCAATGCATTGATTATGATACGCTTTCCAACATACCAGAAATCATTACTCAAGTTATGAGGATAATGACTGAAAAAAATTTCGCTCCTGTGTCCTGATCTTTGGTCCCATTTCCATGATATTCTACAGAATTGGTTCCGTATACCTCCGGAACAACATACTAAAGTTTTGTCGCAATCGAAGCATTTCTAGGCAAGATATGAGGATAAGGGCTGTGGAATAAATTTCGCTTCTGTGTTTTGACCTTTGACCACATTTCGATTATATTCAACAAAACCGGTTTAGTATACTTCCGGAACAACATACTAAAGGTTTGTCGCAATCGAAACATTTTTACGTAAGTTATGATGCATAAGGGCCATGGAATGGATTTCACTCGTATATGCCCCCATTTCGTCATTTTCAATAGAGTTCGTCCCCAGGTGGTCCCCTACCACATACTAAAATTTCATCGAGATCGAACAATTTTCACGCGAGTTATCGTGCGGACGGATATGCAGACAGACGGACGGACGGGCGGACAAAGCTGGAGCATATACGCTTCTTCAACCTACGGTTGGAAAACGTAAAAAAAGAAAGAAAGAAAAGATGTCATGTTTACCTTTGAGGATTTTCTCACATATTTTCGATTAAAAACTTTTACCCGACCGACAGTCGACTAGAATGTTCGCAAATTCCTTCGTTATAAGTCGTTCCCACCGTCTGATAAGAATTTGAGTAAAACTTCTCTGACTAGTTTTACTTTTCTTCTTTAATGGTTATTCTTGGCTGCATTTCTCCGTTTAAACTATAAGGATTCATTAGTCCCTTATCTTTTCCGAGCAGGCCACGCAAAAAAAAAAAAAAAAAAAAAAAAAAAAGAAATTCCCCTTGGAAAATTTTAAAATCCCCGAAACTTTCAGCGAAAGTATTTCCTCAAAGAACGGAAGCCATAAGTATCTTTTTATTCCACTTTTTCATTTCATGTGTGGAACTAAAGCACAATGTACCTTTGTTAGACTCAGTATCATCCGTGATTCAGTAGATTCCTGAATTCTGCTCTCTGTTTTTGACATTTCTTTTTTGGGGGAGGGGAAATAAAATTTTTAGAAGACGTAAGGAACACATAGAAGGGACAGAGGACAATGTCACGTCTCAACTCCCGAAGAAAAGAATCCGAGAGCTTTGGGTGGAGAACAACAATAAAAAGAAGTCCTACTGGTTAAAAGAACGGCACGCATTTTCTAGTCGAGCGAGCGGAAAATAAAACAGATAACCTTCCGTGAACCAGTGGAAGAAGAAACATTGTGTTAAAGTAATAGGCCGTAAACAACGAAAGGCTCAGCTTACAGTGTATCACTTTAAAAATTACCTATCATATTGCCCATGATCAGATTTATGAGTCAACAAACTGACCTCTTGTATCTTTGCAGCAGTAGTCACGTACTTTTTATATAAAAATCGAACCAGTAAATGCTGTGATAAATCGAAAAGTAGCATACGAACATGTAGCACTATTTGAACACTGATTAAATATTTCCCAGGAAAATGAATTCTTTTTGAATAGATATTGTTGCTGTAATTCTGGTTCTTTAAAAATACAGTCGGACCTTCGTATATTGAAGTCGATGGTTCTACAAAAAATATTTGATATATAGAAACTTCGATATATGGAAACGACCTTTTTTTTATACATATAAATGTGTAGTACATTGCATTTAGAAATACATTTCTTGAACAATGCACCCTTTCTTATAAACAATTTAAGTGAATATAAATCACATTATGGATAAATTACGTCCATATAGATAATTAGAAGCAAGAATTAACAAGAAGAAATGTATTGAACGTACCTTGAAAAAACATGTACTTACATAGTATTCATACGTATTACATTTGTGTAAAAAACTTTGTCTTGCTGCACAACAGATTTCGATGATGATTCGTCATAAAAGTGTTCACGCCTATTAAGTCCGTAAAATACATCGTCAGGAAATTTTTTGGCGAATTGAAAACCACGATGCATTGTATCAAACGCGGCCTTCTTTACAAGTCTTAGGGGTTCTTCTCGTCATTCTCTTCATCCTTTTCGACGTTAGTCTGTTCTGTCGGAAGTGAGCTTAAAATGTCATTGTCTCTGGGGTAGTCTGAAAGAATTGCATATTCGTCGATGTCAAGGAATTCATCAAGGGAAATTATATCCCCGATAAGACCTTTGGTCTACAAGTCCTTCTAACATTTCTCGACTTGCAGCAACACATTTTCTTCGATTTGAGGTGATGACATGAAACCAGCTTTTGCAACACAGTTTTTTACTGATGATTCTAAACCATTGATTTGATACACCCTAACAAGTTCAGCCATACAAATTCGCAGATGAATAACCTTATCTGTAGATTCCTCATTTTCTAAGGCCAAGATAAGTTTCCTGAGAATGCATTTCCGATAATGAATTTTCAGATTTTTTACTACTCCCTAGCCCATTGGCTGCAGCTTTGAAATTGGGGGGGTCAAAATCATATTTGATTGCTTTGATGTTACATTGGGATGGGCCGGGCAATTGTCTACAAAGAGAATACATTTTAATTTCTGCCAAATAATTTTTTATTGAAATTTTAAATCCACTACTCAAAAATATCACTTGTCATCCATGCCTTTCTATTATAACGGTAGTCAACTTCTGAAGACTTCACGCCTTTGAAGCATCTAGGTTGTTTAGTTTTCCTACCACCAATAACCTCAGTTTTTCTTTGCCGTTCATGTTAGCGCCCACCAAAACTGTTATCCTCTCTTTGTTGTTTTTACCTCCATTACTATCGTTGCCTTTAAAAGTAAGAGTCTTGTTTAGCAGACATTGAAAGAAAAGTCCTCTTTAATCGATATTAAAAAATTACATCTCTCAGGAGTGTACTCTTCTAAAATCTCCTTCAAAACCCTGTTTTTCCATTGGTCGCAGTCAGTGTCTTACACACTTCCTCTTTCCCCCGAAACAACATGTTTTTCTAAGCCATGTCGCTTCTTAAATTTATCCAACCAACCAGAACTAGCTTGGAAATACACTTACTTGCCCCAAGCGATTGACAAACTCTAATGCCTTTTCTCTTATAAGAGGACCTGAGATTGGTGAGTTCCTGTCACGAACAATTTTAATCCACTTTAAAATAGTCTCGTCCATTTTCCCAAAATGACACGTTTTAGAACGTTTCCTGTCAGATCAGACATCTTCAAAGATTTTCATAGCGAACTCCCGTTTTTTATAATTGTCGACACTTTCTGTAGTTGGGGAACACCAAATTTAACCGCAATAACCTTCTTGTGCATTCCGTTGTCCACGTTCTCCAACAACCCTATCTTTTTCACAACACTGAGGGATTTTCTTTTTGATATCGAGAACACACACCGTTGGTTAGAGAGACGGAAACAAAGTGAACCTGTTTTACAGAAGAGGAAGATTACTTAAGGAGAGCGGGTGAGGGGCATGTGGAGACAAATACCTCCCTTTGGGTGACCCGTCGGCGTTGTAATGACCTTGCCCACGCTTTCTTTCTTCCTCTCGCGACATCTCCGTTCTATTTTTTCTCTCTTGTTTTTCTTATAACACCGTCATTGCGGGGGGAAAAACCCGGTTTGTTTTGAAAAAGTTGTATAGAATTTTTTTCTATATATAGAGAATTTCGATATACGGAAGTTCGAGATCTTTAGGTCTTACTGTATTACTAACCATTCTCAATCATCCACTGCGGGAGAGTTTATTTTTTATTTATTTGGGAGTTTATCGTCCACCGTGAACACCTTAATAGGCTAAAGGAATAATCGCCCCCCCCCACCCCCATGATTTCGAGCCACTATAGTTCCAGAGAAAGAAGAGAAACTGTACCGTAAGACAAACACAAAACCTCTGCCTCACCAGGAGTCATATCCGTATCTACAGTATCTCGGACGAATGGTCAGAAGCCAGCGTTTAGACCACTGTGCCACCGAGGCTGCGCTAGAGCTGGAGGAAAGACTCTCCACGGCACTTTGTCTCGCGCAAGTATAATAACTTACATGTCATTCTGGTATGCTTTTGAATTTCATCCACCATGTGCTCTCTCCCTGTCCCTTCATATAGAGGCAAGTATTTCAATTGCTTAACACGGTAGTTAGTTTTTCTAGCAATATTCCATTTCCGTTTCGGAGTTTTTACCTTGATTATGATGTCATCAACTCTTATCATTTTCCTTATACACGAGATCCTTTTTTTATCTTTTATGGTTAAACCAAGCATGCATATGTCCAAAATAAATTTGGTTTATTATTCAGGCTAAAATATTTTGTACCTCGCGGTTACATTCAACAAAACGTTTGAACTGTTTAGATGAACGTGTGACGTAACAACCTCAGAGGTGACACACATCTCAAAAGGGCAAGTTGCAACGACAAGCGTTCGTCGGTGTAGTTCAAGCGGTAGAATATCTTACTCCGGAGAAATAAAATGTGTTCCACCACCAGGAGAAATAGGGCTCTAATTTTACAAACGTACCATTTGAGCATTGTAACATGTACTCTAACTTTTCTTTCCTTTTTTGGTTTCTGTTGTCTTATGTAAATTTTGGTTTATTTTCGTTAAGCGTTTTTTAATCTTAACGCTACGTTTCCTCTCAGGGAGGCCGCCCCGGTGGCGCAGTGGTCTAAGCGATGGCCTCTGATCATTCGTCCGAAAAGGGTCCGGGTTCGAATCCCGGTGAGGCATGGATGTTGTGTTTGTCTTATGGCACTGGCTCTCACCCTTCCCTGGAACCAGTGACCCTAAATTAGGGACGGGCGACTACTTATAGCCCATTGAGTTGCTCACGGTGGTCGTTAAACCTCCAATCAATCAAACAAACAAACAAAAACCTCTCAGGGAGAATGCATATTGGCCACCTGACATCAAGTCAAGTGAATGACGTATGCGAACTATAACTATGTGAGAGCTATATTGAATTGCATCAGTGAGATTGGAGAGAGAGATTGGTGATGAGGAATTGTGGATTTGGTGAGAGTTGATTTTGTACTGAAAGTGTTGTGTTGAGTGAGCGTCTTATTTGAGTCACTCACGCTGAGTGTTACTTTTCCTTGTTCTATAAGTCTCAAATGTTTATCGAGTTTAGCGGGACATGATTATTATTCTGTGTCACGAGATAGTTGATTGATTTACGGATTGGAGTTATATTCTGTTTTGCTAATCTATGTGTACCTACTGAGGACCAAGAAAACAAAGCGGACATTGTAAGTAAGACTTTTTATTTCAACTAGCCATTACGTTTCTTCAGTGCCTGATTAGTTCTGTCATGTATAATTAAACTAAGCTATACGGAACATTTCCGTATGATTTTCCGTGGTGCTATTTACTGTGCCAGATTAACGTTTCAGTAAAAAGAGTGATTTACAGTGAAATTATGTTGACAGTAGTTGTACCAGAAGCAATTAACATCAGCACATCCGTTTATCACTAAAAACGTCGTACAACTTCAACAACAACGTGCGACAGTCACCCAGCTTACCCACCAGTACAATAGCGGTGCGGTTCTTTTTATTTCAACTTGCACCATGCTCCGTACCTTGCTTCGCCTGCGGTTCCAAAGCCGGAGACCAACTCGTGTACACATGATGACGCTCAGTCATCGCAAACAACACCTCGCATGGCCAAAAGAACATCGGAAATGGACCCTCAACAGATGGAAGTTGGTAGTCTGGAACGATAAGTCCCATTTCCTGCTGCACTATGCTGATGGCCGGGTTCACACATGGCGTGAACAGCATGAAGCCCTATTCCCTGGTTGCACAGTTGGGGTCTAGTAGGCTGGTGGTGTTATGGTGTGGGAAGCTTTTTCCTGGAAATCCCTTGGATACGTTGGTTATCATCCCACAAACACTAAATGGTGGACGATGCAGCGACCTGTTTGTCGACAACCTCCATTCACATATGCAGGAGGTTTACCCGAACCAGAGTGCCATCTTTCAACAAGACAACGCACGGTATCATCGGGCTTGTATAGCTACTGAGTGGTTGGAAGAACACGGTGAAGAATTTGCTACATTGTTTTGACCTCAAAACTCCCCTGATTGTAACCCAATTGAACATTTGTGGGATATGCTAGAACGAGGTGTGAGAACTGCTGATCCTCCTCCATGGAACGAGCGTGAACTGACAGGGCTAATGATGTGGATATGGGTCAAGTTACGAATGGAGGAAGGTCGACGCATTTTTGAATTTGTTCCTAGGCGTCTGCAAGCGGGGATTGCACAGAAAGAAGGGCCAACGCGTTATTAGGCCGGTGTTTCTAATGGAAAGCTAACTCAGTGTACGCATGGAGAATATTTGACACCTTGTAGAATCTGTTCCTAGGTGTCTGCAAGCCGTGATTGCACAGAAAGGTTGACCAACGCGTCATTAGGTAATTGTTCCTAACGTGTAGCTAACTCAGTGTACGCATGGAGGATATTCGACACCTTGTAGAATCTGTTCCTAGGTGTCTGCAAGCCGTGATTGCACAGAAAGGTTGACCAACGCGTCATTAGGTAAGTTTTCCTAACGTGTAGCTAACTCAATGAAGAGTAAAATACTGATACCGCCGCTGGCACCAAAATGTTACGACAGTGGGTCATTATCCCACCGCTGTCAATCAATTTAACAACCGTAGCCGAGCAATTAGTATATTTCTTCACTGATCTCGTTCGACGTAGTTCTTGGCGCGAAAACTGTATTATATGGGCATGCACTTAAACAATTTGAACCAATCCCCTGCTTACACATAAATAATGTGTTCTATGACTGCGCTGACTGCCTAAACAAGCATTTAATTGACTATAAAAACATAACAATGGCACACAAACGAATAAAATTTAGCTGTCTTCTGAACATAAGTATTGGGTCAACTTTGACCTAAATCAGTTCCCGCGAGATAGTTTTAATGAACTTAAATTCCACAGTTCAGTCTTACTATTTCTCAGTTCATTTCTTGCAATATATTAGTTCAGTTCCTCAACTAACTGCGTAGCAGACGTAAAAGTAAAAACAAAATGTTTCTACTTACATGGATGCTGCCAAGAATAAATCTAAATGGTGATTTAGCTTTTCACCTGTATATTTGTTAGGTATCCAAGCCACTGCTCTAACGCTATCCATTTTCCTTGCGCCGGCTTTATCTCGTCGCACTTACACGTAGTGGCTTCGCTGCTTACGTAACCACACACACACATACACACACACACATATACATGGGGCCTCGCTTCGCCCCGTAGGACCAGCTCGCTTCCTTCGTGATGGTGATTGCATACTGCCGTAGTTGGACTCGAACCCGAGCTTCGCTTCTCATTGGAATGACCACTGTCCACTCGCAGACTTCTTGATTCCTCTGTAACTTTGCTTCCATTGGGACAACCAGTCGCTAATTTCCATTAGGCTCCATCCTAGGAATTGCTGCTTTATCACGCGGATTTAGGCATTCCGCTGTCTTTATGGCAAAACTGGCATCTGCAGCTACCAGAGTTGTTGCTTCTCCATTTTTTACCCAATGCGGGGAGATTTGCTGCTTCATTTCCCATTTCATATAGCAGATCCAAGGCATCCAGCCCAGCCTTTCACATCGGAGAGCTTACAGACAACTAAACTTTCTTCCTTCTTTCACGCCAAGTGCGAAATCTTATTTTTCTGCATGGACCACACAGAGAGCAAATGTTCTGGAAAATGCCCCAAACAATCGACGAATTTACGATTGTTCGCTAAACCTTTTGTCCTTCATCCTCATTCATTTCTACTCAAGTGGCCCTCTTCGATACGTAACTCCTTCCCTGTTTAGACTGGCCGTCAGCTGCAATCTTCGATTTATGACCTAACAGAGCTATTCAGAGACCACCCAGCCAGAGGGAGAATTCTTCGCCTCTTTTCTTTCCAATCCCCCAGATAAAACTTTCTCTGCTGTTTACACTTTTAAACTCCAATCAAGCCTCGAACATAATTAATACTTAATTAATTTCACACATCCACCACGCCCATTTAATTACTAAATTAATGGCGGGGGTGGGTCGTAACACTGGTCCCTCCTCAAGAAATCCAGAAGTCCTCTTCTGGATTTCTTGAGCGCCAAACAAAAGACATCAAAACAAAACATACACATCTGCCGTTCCGTACCCGTACTGTGGTACAAAGAACTACACAGTAAACTATCACTAAACCATTACTTACTACACACAATCCAGAAATACTACACCAACACTGTACAGGCACTGTACACACACTATACAAGCACTACACCAGCACTATACAAACACTGAAAGCAAATACCACACTAGGCCAAGTTCATATTACGTCACAGCAAAAGAAATGCTGTCCTATTTTACTGTAATTCCGCATCTCAGCGCCCTCACCCCCGGAGCAATCAGGGTAAAAATTCAAACATAGACCAAAACAAATGGGTAATTGTTCTCACAGCCTTGGCGTTTGACGGCAAAAATAATTTTTCAAAGCAGATTAATTGTTCCAGAGAAATGGTGTCCCATGGGGAAAGGATGCACTCAGTGATACTAAAGAACGTACTTTTTTTTACAAAACATTTGCTAAGACGTCTCTCATCGGAAGAAAGTTTGAGAGTAGGTATCAGAATCGTCAAGAATATGACGCAGGAGCTGAACATAGTTCCAAAAGAAGAATCCCCAATGTGCTTTTTCGAGTGGAAATCCCAAGGAGGTTAGAATAAATGGAGTAAAGATGACATCACAAACTTGAAGCACTTTGAGCAGACGAATTTAATGCTCAAACATCTCCCCAACATGGCAGCAGAGACTGAGATTGGCCGCGACTCGTCTCAAACGTCTCACCAACATGGCGGCAGATGCTGTGATTGGCTGTGACTTCATGATCGTGACGTTTCGGTGGCTTCACTTTGATTACACGAGGGGAATGGCTGGCCCTTACTCCATCAAATACCCAGTTTGCTTTATCAAGTAGAAAAATCACTGCATAAGCTGATATTATAATGTTTTGAACGGATACATTAGAATAACTTGCTATTTTTTAAAATTATAAATACTGTGCCGTTACTCTTCGAACACACCTCATAGTAGCAGATATATGCAAGATAACGTCCTATAAATTTGCGTTGCCTTGGGGAAATAAACAGATATTTGAAGAAATGGGGAAACAACTGAGATATTTGAAAACGGAATGAACGAAAAATGTTCTTCATAGTCAAGGGTATACGACCAAGAAGAGACTGTTTCAGTAGGAATATTAGAAATGGAGATATTGATCCAAACAAAAATGTGCTTTTAGTATGCCTTCTGGCGCAGAACTTTGACTGATAAAGGAACAGAAATTATACAGAGAATGGCTGTTCGTGCTGAAAGCTACATGACGAAGAAATGCATTTTTCTAATACGACTTTTGAAAGAAGTGATAGCAAGTATAGACTTTCGTGGGGAAATTGTGCATTTTTTGAGATTTCTAATACGACTTTTGAAAGAAGTAATAACAAATATAGACTTTCGTGGGGAAATTGTGCATTTTTTGAGATTTCTAATACGACTTTTGAAAGAAGTAATAACAAATATAGACTTTCGTGGGGAAATTGTGCATTTTTTGAGATTTCTAATACGACTTTTGAAAGAAGCAATAACAAATATAGACCCGAGTGGAGAAATTGTGCATTATTTGAGATTTCTAATACGACTTTTGAAAGAAGTAATAACAAATATAGACTTTCGTGGGGAAATTGTGCATTTTTTGAGATTTCTAATACGACTTTTGAAAGAAGTAATAACAAATATAGACTTTCGTGGGGAAATTGTGCATTTTTTGAGATTTCTAATACGACTTTTGAAAGAAGCAATAACAAATATAGACCCGAGTGGAGAAATTGTGCATTATTTGAGATTTCTAATACGACTTTTGAAAGAAGTAATAACAAATATAGACTTTCGTGGGGAAATTGTGCAATTTTTGAGTTTTCTAATACGACTTTTGAAAGAAATAACAAGTATAGACCCTCGTGGAGAAATTATGCATTATTTAAAACTTCTAATACAACTTCTGAAAGAAATAAGAATAAGTATAAACCCCCGTGGGAAAATTGTGCATTATTTGAGATTTCTAATACGACTTTTGAAAGAAGCAATAACAAATATAGACCCGCGTGGAGAAATTGTGCATTATTTGACATTTCTAATACGACTTTTGAAAGAAGTGATAGCAAGTATAGAACCTCGTGGGGAAATTGTTCATTATTTGAGATTTCTAATACGACTTTTGAAAGAAGTAATAACAAAAATAGACTTTCGTGGGGAAATTGTGCATTTTTTCAGATTTCTAATACGACTTTTGAAAGAAATAACAAGTATAGTCCCTCGTGGAGAAATTATGCATTATTTAAAACTTCTAATACAACTTCTGAAAGAAATAAGAATAAGTATAAACCCCCGTGGGAAAATTGTGCATTATTTCAGATTTCTAATACGACTTTTGAAAGAAGCAATAACAAATATAGACCCGCGTGGAGAAATTGTGCATTATTTGACATTTCTAATACGACTTTTGAAAGAAGTAATAACAAGTTATACATCTTCCTCATAGTGAACGGCGCGTATCAGAAAACAAATTTGCTGAATCGAATTTTTATATGTGCAGCTCTAGTCACAAATAGAAATCACTCATTTCAGCGAGATCACAAAGGAAACGAGCAGTGATGATATAGCAAGAAATCAGAAAAATGAGATTTCAAAAATGACCTTCGAACGAAAAAATCAAGTAGGGAATGAATGAAAAAATTACCTGGATAGACAACATCAAAGAATGAAATGGAAAATACAGCTGCTGATAAATAAAATAAAAAAACTAGCTGAAAGCTGATCATCGACTTTCAAGCGGAAAACGGATATGATGACGATGACCTTGAAGTTCTGAATAACGTTGAACTACTCATAATGTCTAACGCACAAAATCTGCGTGGCCGTATGTCAAAAAGCCGCGTCTAATATGGCACAGTTTGTGGACAACAAGATGACTCTAATGGACATACAGCGTGAAGCTTTGTTCTAGCTTCACCTGTGTTAATACAACGTGCGGAGAATTCTCCCTGCGGGTCAACATAACTGGCAGAGTACAAGACAGCTCGCGTGCAAAATGAAGATTGATTTCCGTTTAAATTTGCCAAAACTGCACGGAGTGTCTATCATGTAAATTAAATATTGTGCCGCTAGTAAAATTATAATATGCGTTGTTATTAATTATGTTTTTATTTATAGAAAAAATATTGTTGTAAGAGAATTCTTCTCGAATTTTTATCTTTATCTTTTTTTCCTTTGAAAAAAAGTTGCGGTTCTGTCATATATTTGAATATGATGGTCATAAGTGAATTACATACGATCAACTGCTTTTCCCAGATCGACCACAGATCGTATTAATAGTCTCTATTTTGTGAGGAAACAGTTTCACCTAGTAAGGAATCGCAAAGTGAATGAATCCATATATGTTTCTTCTGAATAAATAATCCACCAGAAATGATCAACAGGAGACAATTGAGTTAACTGATGAGAAATGCGTAGACCATTCCTACCAAAAGAAATATGGATTTCTGAACCAGTAGAAATCTGAAAACATGTACAAAGCTTATCCCAAAACAACTGAGAATGGTTTTATAAAAAATGCGCGGTACTGCGTTCGACATTGGAACAAGTCTCGAAAATAAAAAAAAAGAACAGTAGTCGTTGTAGTAACCATAGCAAACGGCCCCACCTGTTTCTTACGCATGCGTGGTCGGTATCACGCAGTTTAATAAGCGTTGTTTCGTGAATCCCTAACAAGTGCTTTCGCGCTGCGATTTTTCGGAAAAAATTATATAAAAGACAAAGGTGCACCATTAAATTTTGCTGTTGACTTAAGAAGCATGTCGTAGAGACTTCCCATTTTATGCAAGCTGCTTATGAAGATGAAAGATGAATTTACAGATGGTGAAAAGAAATTATGAATGCTCGTGAGTCGCAGACTTCAATTGCCATGGAGGAAGACCCTTAATGAGTGTTACGGAGGTAAACACCAATGCAATATGTGTTATTATACGGAAAGGCAGATACCTATCAATAAAGATGTCGAAGATATGGTTCACATTTCAAAATCGTCAATTCTCAGAATTTTAACTGAGTGTTTGGGAATGAAACGAGTTTGCTCAATTTGGGTTTCCCGTTTCTCTTCATGTACGGCCCAATGCATTCGGCCGTTTCTTATTTAGAGAATACGAATATTAAATTGGTGCCCCAACATGCATGTAGTCCAGACTTGTCGGCACGAGACTTCTGGTTGTTCCCCATTTTAAAAAAGACATTAGAGGAACGACAATTTGAAGCAGACTGTTCAACAATTTATTACAACTGCGCAGAAGTGCTTCAACAGCAGTTCAGAACAATTCCAAAAGGCATTCAAAAAGTGAGAGGAACGTTGGGACACCTGTATTCGATGCAGTGGACAGTATTTCGAAAACGATGACAACTTCTTTGATAATTAAGGTGAGCATTTTGAAAGAGTGGGAGGAACGTTAGGACACTTGTACTCGATGTAGACAGTATTTCGTAAAAGATGACCACTTCCTTGATAAGTAGGGTGAGCATTTTCAAAAAGTGGGAGGAACGTTGGGACACCTGCATTCGACGCAATGGACAGTATTTAGAAAAAGATGACCACTTTCTTGATAATTAAGATGAGCGTTTTTAAAAAGTGGAGGAACGTTTGGACACCTGTATTCGATGCAATGGACAGTATTTCGAAAAGATTACCCTTTTCCTGATAATTAAGGTGAGCATTTTAAAAAAGTGGGAGAAACGTTGGGACACCTGTATTCGATGCAATGGACAGTATTTCGAAAAGATGGCCACTTCCTTGATAATTAAGGTGAGCGTTTTCAAAAAGTGGAAGGAACGTTGGGACACCTGTATTCGATGCAATGGACAGTATTTCGGAAAAGGTACCATTTCCTTGATAATTAAGGTGAGCATTTTCAAAAAGTGGGAGGAACGTTGGGACACCTGTATTCGATGCAATGGACAGTATTTCGAAAAAGATGACCACTTTCTTGATAATTAAGATGAGCGTTTTTAAAAAGTGGGAGGAACGTTTGGACACCTGTATTCGATGCAATGGACAGTATTTCGAAAAGGATGACCACTTCCTTGATAATTAAGGTGAGCATTTTCAAAAAGTGGGAGGAACGTTGGGACACCTGTATTCGATGCAATGGACAGTATTTCGAAAAGATGGCCACTTCCTTGATAATTAAGGTGAGCGTTTTCAAAAAGTGGGAGGAACGTTGGGACACCTGTATTCGATGCAATGGACAGTATTTCGGAAATGATGACCATTTTTTTCATATTCAAAGTACACATATTTTATTTATAAAAACATTCTTAGTTGTTTTGGGACAACCCTTGTAGGTAGGATACAAAACGGTTCCACGAGGAGTAAAGAGGTCGAGTCGCTTATAAAGTTATAAATCACTTCGTTTTGATTTGTTTAGAAAGTTATAAATCACTTCGTTTTGATTTGTTTAGAAAGTTATAAATCACTTCGTTTTGATTTGTTTATAAAGTTATAAATCACTTCGTTTTGATTTGTTTATAAAGTTATAAATCACTTCGTTTTGATTTGTTTATAAAGTTATAAATCACTTCGTTTTGATTTGTTTAGAAAGTTATAAATCACTTCGTTTTGATTTGTTTAGAAACTTATAAATCACTTCGTTTTGATTTGTTTAGAAAGTTATAAATCACTTCGTTTTGATTTGTTTAGAAAGTTATAAATCACTTCGTTTTGATTTGTTTATAAAGTTATAAATCACTTCGTTAACATTGAGGTTTAGAACAATCATTTTAAATTCTGGCATTACTTCATTAACAGTGTTTCAATAAATGTATTATCATGAATCAGAATCACTGGAAGATATTTAACACATTTAATTACACAGATACACAAATTGTTAAGCATATTCATCGTGGAATAAAAATGCTGGATAAAAGAGGCATTGTTTATCGGCATTTTCATTCTGGCGCGCGCTCTTCTGTTTGAGAACAAGTGCATTATGGAATGAATTCGTTTACGTAATCTTCACTCAACTGACCGAGCCTTGCAAAATCTTTTGTTTTGGCGGTGGCATACGAAATCAAAATGTGCTTGCAGCTGAATATATTTTCTCGTTTAGAGTCATATGTAAAGCAATAAAAAGAACTGTTATTGACTTATGTTTCCTGCAGGAATACTTCTTGTTATTTATTCATGCACTTGGAAGCGAGTACTCCCCCGAGGAGGTGTGTGCGTGCAGACTGCAGCTACCGCAAAAGATCCCGATAATTCTTTCGCGAAAACTTAGTATGTTCTTTGGATGAAGACTACTATCATCACAGCTGCATCGTGCAAAATTTCCCGTGTCCGAGAAATTGGCCATGTAAATTATTTCCGACTCAGCAGGCGAACGTTTCGTAGAACGTAAATTTCGTTCTAATTAAATTTGCTTATTAAATGTTGCTTAGTTGTTCATTAAATTATGAAAACCTTCATCAAAACCACGTGCATCGTATTTTGCCCAGGAGTTTATATGCACTGAGTTGACAGAAATCTTGCGATACCTATCTAGTAACGGGTAAGCCCACATTTCGTGATATACACGGCGACGCATTGAGTCAACTATAAGGCACGAAAGCGTTCCACAGATATCTCCACAAATGCTTGATGCACTGCCGTACACAGTGTTCAAAGTGAGCTGGTATGACATACCGGTAGTTAACAAAAATGGAAGCGAGCATACCGAAAGTTAAAGAAACATTATTTACCATCCTGGTATGTAATAAATTATAAACCCGTCACAAACTACGTGAATAAATTAGGATGAACGGCCAAATTTTAACGCAAAAATCGGCAAATGGTATTTTTAACGGATAAAATTGACAAATGATTAGCAGCCGGGAATGAAAGAGACTACAAAACCTTCAATGAAGGGTTTTTTTAATTATTACATTAGTTTTTTATACTATATACATTAATGTTTTTAATACTAAAAAAGCGAGCATACCGGCAGTTAAAAAAATATTATTTATCATCCCGGTATGTAATAAATTATAAACCCGTCACAAACTACGTAAAGATATTAGGATGGAAGCACAAATTTTAACGCAAAACTCGGCAAATGACATCTTTAACGAATAAAATTGATAAATGATTAGCAGCTGGGACTGAAAGGGACCACAAACCCTTCAATGAAGGGTTTTTTTTATTCATTACATTATTTTTTTTAGTATTATATACATTAATTTTTTAACAAAAAAAATACCCTCTATTATGTGGAATGGTACGTATTTCTTTCGAAACCTCCTCTATTTTGCTATGTGAATCTATGGTCGACACTAGACCGGTAGTAGCTCTGTGTCACTTGGACCGCTGGCTGTACATAATGCCGTCGTTTTCTTCGGTGGAGGATCCAAAGCTCGAACGCACCTATACATAGCATCCCAGATATTCTTCATAGGGTTCGTTTTCGGTAAACGGGGAGGACATTCCATGGTATGAAATTCTCCAGAATGTGCTTCTAACAATGTAGTCACCAAGGCTCTGGGGTGTGAGACACATTGTTCTTCTGGAAAAGTCCATTGCCCTCTGGTTGCATGATGACCATGAACGGATGCAAATGCATATGACCATGATGGTATGCAGGATGAACACGCAATGTGAGCCGTTCAGAGATGCATTTAGGGGTAGCAAAGAGCCCAACGTGTACCAGATGAACATGCCCCACACCATAACCGAGCCTCCACAAACCTGAACATTTCGTTGTTGATATGACAGGTCCATCGCTTTTTGCGGTGCCCTCCAGACCCGTATCCTCTCGTCTGCGCAAAGTACCTGGAAACGGGACTCATTGAACCAGGAGACCCGCCTTCATTCATTCAAAGTCCAATACCGTTGTTGTTTTATCCTGTTGAGGAGTGAAGTCCGGTGAAGTGCCGTTAGCAATGGTATTCTGGTCTATTATGGGTTTCCATAGCCTACTGAGGGTAATGATCGCTTGATTGGTCTTGGTGGAGACGTTTATTGCCCCTCCCTCATTGAAGAAGGGGGAGATTTGGGTAACTCCCGCTCTCCGGTTGGTTGAAACAATGCGAGACAGACGTCTGCGGTTACGTTCAACCACCACCTTTCTCCGCCCACTGTGCTGTGCACGATGCGATGTTATTCCGGAAACGACATATTCCAGATGAAATTTTGATAGATCTACTATTTAAAGAGGGTGCTGCAATTTATGATCTACCTCTGCGATAGAGAAATCCATGCGGCGGATATCCATTTTCATCCCTCTTTCACACTCTGTTAATTCACGACGTTTATCCATACTGATATCCAATTACCATCTGCGTGGATGCAATGTTGTTCCCTTACCTATAATATATATATACATCAAATTGACAAAAGTCACCGGACACCCCTTCAAAAGCAAATGAATGGATCCGCTGCGTTGTTAAGATGCGTGGTACAGTTGCAAACGCTATAAACACAAGACTGCAGCTAACCGCGATCATACGTGAATAAATTACTGAAAATGTCCCGGCGGAGATAACTGCCTTTGAGAAATGACATGGTGATATCCGGTACGCCTTCTTACATGCTCGGAGGCGGAACTTAAAGAACATTCGTTACGTGGTGTCAACAGTGCAACCCCCGAAAACGTTGTGGGTTCGCGGAGGAAATGAGACGAGGAGGACATTCGAGATTGGAAGCGCGAGGAGAATGTGATGTCACGGTGATACAATATAATGTTTTTTCGTTGTATGGGATATAACCCATAAAGCATGTAACTAATGTACAGTTATATATATATATATATATATATATCTTGAATAAATATTCGGATTCCTTAGAAAATGGATTCCTGAACTGAAGGTATTTTCCCTTACGCCGTACTTTGTGAAGGACGAAACGAACCAAACGGGCCTGGGAACCACAGGCTCGCTAAAAAAATGTCACAGTAACTTTAGTGCGTTTCTATTTCATACTCAAATTCGTCTTATTGTTAACGAAAATCTACACGCTTAGTACGTATATGGGTCTTCCAAATGAAGCATAGCCTCGCATACATGGGTGGCGCTGCAGTAACAACACATAAAAATAGGAAAGCAGCGTTCGAAACATTTAGTTGATGCGACGCGTTGGATTTGAGTAATATCAAAGGAACGTAAACGGACTATCTCATTGGTACCTCCAAGGGGGCACAGCAAGCCGTGATCCCATTTTGGACAAAAGAGAGAAGAAAATCGACAGAAGTGTTACGACGCATGCAGCTGGTTTACGGGAACGCGTGTCTTGCATGAAGTGCAGCCCTGAAATGGTGCAAAGAATTCCATGGTGGTCGTGAAAGCACTATGTATCTGCCAAGACCTGGCCAAGTACATGCCGCCATCACACCGGACACAATCGCAGTAGTGGGCCAAGTGGTAAAAGATAACCGTAGAATAACAGTTAGCGAGTAAGCAGCTACAATTGACAAATGTAGGTGCTCCATTTGCACAATCCTCCACCAAGAACTGGGTTTTTCTGTAAATTTGGGTTCCATAGTAACTGATGAAGGATCCATAAGAATTAAGAAGAGGTAATATAGTACATAAAATTATAATTAACTCAAGTCGCACACTTAGTCACACTGACAGAATACAATTTCAAAAGAAAACTTCCAACAAATATGTGGCCAGTGGCCGAGGAACACTTGTCAGGGAAAGATATCCCCAATCACCGACCACACCTCAAACTTCACGTTTCATGTGGGTGTAAATTAACTCAAATTGGCCAAAATAAAACGTCCTTTTAATTTTTTTTTTTGAAATTTCGGACAAAGCACCCAGTTTTTTCTACCTGAAATGAGGAACACAAGTGCTAAGAATTATAACGTACTTCATACCTGGAAATTAATAAGCCCACTGCATTTCACATCAGCCAAATGTAAGCAAGTACGTCATTGGCTGTCCTTCATACTTCTGAACACCTGCGAATCTTAAGGGTTGCTAGGATTTGTTTTGGAGGTTTAACGACCACCGTGAGCAACTCAATGTGATATAAGCAGTTGCCTGTTCCTAATTTAGGGTCACTGGTTCCAGGAAAGGGAGAGAGCCAGTGCCGTAAGACGAACACAACATCCATGCCGCCCTGGGATTTGAACCCGGACCCCTTTCGGACGAATGATCAGAAGCCATCGCTTTGACCACTGCGCCACCGGGGCGGCGGGTTGCTGTGATGCCTTCGGCTTCAGTGGAGTAGGAAGTTCTATTAACTGTGCCTTGTGGGTCAATGCTTGTTTGCCGCCCCGGTGGCGCAGTGGTCTAAGCGATGGCCTCTGATCATTCGTCCGAACGGGGTCCGGGTTCGAATCCCAGGGCGGCATGGATGTTGTGTTTGTCTTACGGCACTGGCTCTCGCCCTTCCTTGAAACCAGTGACCCGAAATTAGGGACGGGTGACTGCTTATAGCCCACTGAGTTGCTCACGGTGGTCGTTAAACCTCCAATAAAAAAAAAATGCTTGTTTATATTTGGCTCATGTGATATGCAGTGGGCTTATTAATTTCCAGGTTTGTCATAAGTTATAATTCTTAGCATTTGTGTTCCTCATTTCAGGTACGAAAGACTGGGTGTTTTGTCCGAAATTTCAAATAATGTTTTAAATAGACTTCTTATGTTCGCCAATTTGAGTTAATTTAAACCCACATGAAACCTAAAGTTTGCGGTGTGGTCGGTGGTTGGGGATGTGTTTCCCTGATGAATGGTCCTCGGCCGCTGGCCACATAATTGTTTGAAGTTTTCGTTTGAAACTGTGTTGTGTCAGTGTGACTGAATGTGTGCCTTGAGTGAATTATAATTTTATGTATTATACTGTATTACCTCTTCTTAATTCTTATGGATCCTTTATCAGTTATTAAGGAACCCACTGCTCACGTATTGATATATATACACAGTATATATATATTATATATACAGGGTGATTCAGCTAAGCGTATACAAACTTCTGGGAGGGGTAGTTTGCACCAAGGCAAATCGGAATCACATGGAAATGCAGGGTCAGAAACGCCATCTGCATGCGGTAGATGGCGTTGTTCGGCCGCGAGACTGGTCATACGTTCTTTCAGGATACCGTCATTTGTAAACCTCCCGCAGAGGTAGTAGGATGGCCGAGTTCACGAACGCGGAAATGACTGATATGCAGCTCGCATACGGAGAAGCTGACTGCAACGCACGAGCCGCCGTGCGACTGTACCAGGAACGGTACCCGATGAGACGAGTGCCAAACCACCAAGTGTTTGCACGGCTGCAACAGAGTTATTGAACGAAAAACAGATCCCTCAGTAGCTGTGCCGTGCAATGTACAGTAGTTCCAGAACGATGGGGGCCCAGCCCATTTCAGCAATGACGTTACGTCATCACTTAAACATGACATTTGGACATCAGTGGATCGGGCGTGGTGGTCCCGTTCATTGACCCGCAAAATCGCCGGACTTAACATGCCTTGATTACTTCTTCTGGAGTTACATCAAAGGACTAGTGTACGACACCCCCGTTGAAAGTGATGAGGACCTTGTAGCACGCATCTCTGGAACTGCTTCAGAAGTCCGAGACACGCCAGGAATTTTTCAAAATGTACGTGATTCCATGTGACGACGATGTCCAGTGTGTGTTACAGCTCGTGCTCGCAACTTTGAACGCCTTCTGTAACCTCAATGCATTTTGCAAATGTCTTGTGAGTAATAAAAATCATTTTGTTCTCTTACGTGCTGCTCTTCCATTTCTCACCCTCTCTTTACACTTGCACATATAGATGGCGTTTCCGACCGTGCATTGCTATGTGGGTCCGATTTGTCTTTGTGCAACCTATCCCTCCCAGAAATGTTTACAAGCTTAGCTGAATCACCCTGTATATATACGACCCATACAATTTTATACAGTTTCTATAATTTCGGCTTTCTGTAATTTTAGACATATTAATCGCTCTTGAATTGTATTCTGAGTAGTTCTTTAAATTTTGTCTTTGGAACAGCAAATTGAATTTGATCTACAAGTATTTCTGGGTTCGCAAAATTTATTATTCGTCTAGCGAAAGAAGTTGAAACACATTGCTAGTGTCATAACCTGTTCTGACAGACAAACAAAAGTGCATTGCAGTTCATTGTGAAGTTTTGCGCTCACTTTCTCCACTTTTATTGCACGTTTTATTTAAATCAAATATTTACAAAGTGAGTGACAGAAAAAAAAAATCCATTTATAATTTTCGAGCTAGACTTATCCTTCGCTGAAAGTTTATCATCTCTCACTCAGTTTTTGCCTCCTAACAATGGCTAGTCACCAACTCTTGACATCCATATTCCAAAGAATTCGGTTCTTTTTCTGGTAAGCTATCAATCATTTTTGTTGGGAACGGACAAGTCAAAAGTTAAAAATAAAAAAAAAAATTGGGGTCTTTTTACAACGAAGATTCACATCCCAGAACTCAAATTTCTACTTTTCTTTCGGTACAGCTGTTAAAGCTGTTGATACACTAGGAATTTTGAAGAGATGCACTGCGTCGTCAGCTTTACCAAACCACATTTGTGAAATGATAGAAACTCAATATTTAATGTCGACAGGGAAAATTTGTTCAGAAACAACATGATATTTTAATGTAATAGGCAAAACTTAAATCACTACGTTGTACACACACCGGCCACTAAATAAGAAACCTTTATGTATATGTATGTAAAACGCCATATATGCAACGCATATGCAAAGTACGTGGTAACGTGTGTCGCCAGGTGATCTAGGAAACTATTTAAGACTGATGCTCGTCAGTAAACACCAGTTTTCCCGTCACAATGGAGAAAAACCAAGGATGCCTTAAAGTTTGAAAAAGGGCTTGTTGTGGGTGCCCGTCTGGCCGAAGCGACGATTTTGAAAACAGACTGATTTCTCAAAATTGAGATTGTGAAAACACAAATTTGTCGGTGACGATATCAAAGTCGCGTCTCCTCGCTCCGGAGTGAGTAGCTCTAACCTATTAAGCTACACCTACGGAATGTATCGCTGCAGATTTGCCGTTTTGACACGTGCTTCATCTCTGTATTACGTCACATCACCTCCTTCTTATTTTTTTTTTCTATGAAGCAAAGAAGGAATCTTTCATTAATTCCGGACGATGTATGGAACGAACATCACACATTTTTCAAAGAACCGGACGTTTGATAGATCCATTTTTACTTTCGGGCGCCTTTGTGAAAACACAAATGTGTTGGTGATCAGGATCAAACCCACGTCTCCTTGCTCTATAGTGAGTTGCTATAACCGACTAAGTTGCACGGACGGAATATATCGCTGCAGATTTGTCATCTTGACACGTACTTCACTTCTGTAGTGCGTCACAAGATATCCAAGATCTTTAATCACTTAGCATTTAGGTACATAATACTACGTTGACGAATGATAATGCAAGAAAATCGAGATCCGTAATATTACGGGCCCACTGATGTGAGGTAGGGCGTCATGTTTTCGCATATATCACACAAATATGGAATTTTTGAAATTATTGTTATTTCATTTCGTTCCACACGATGTGCACTGGGACTGTCACCTTTTGCTTTATAACTACCAGAACGAAGCTCGTAATACACTGGTGTGCAAAAATTAAGGACGAAGAGGAGAAGTTAGCATAACAGCGGAACGAGCAGGCAGAACGGACCGAAAGACCACTCAGGAGATAGACTAAGGTCCTGCACGGTAGGACATGCGCATATATGCAGCATGACGTAGGGGGTTGTCGGAAGGGTATAAAGCACACGAGCGGCAATTCGGTGAAAGTTATTACACGGTTTATATCGGTTTGAATGACGTCGAGTTACTGCCACCGTGTGTGATATGGCCAACAGGCAATCCAGTAGACGACATCTGAATGAATTTACCGGAGGTCGTGTCATTGAAAAGTTGGAAGAAGGTCGAAGTGTGACTAGTGTGTCCGAGGAGTTCGGGATCGCTCACAGCATCGTTTCACGAGCTTGGGGAGCATTTCAAACGACAGGAACAGCAGTCCGAGAGTTTAGCAGTGGTCGTCCGCGAGCAACCACGGCTGCGGAAGACCGGTATATTGTCCTACTGGCGAGAAGAGACAGACCGCAGACAGCGGGAGAAATCGCAAGGCACATGCTACAGACAACTGGACGTCCGTTATTGCGTTTTACCGTGGCCAGGATGCTGCAGAAAGGTGGTCTATTTGCACGACGACCAGTACGGTGTGTGCTATCAATGCCTGCTCATCGGAGACTGCGGTTTCTGTGGTGCAAGGAGCACAGGAACTGGACACATCAGCAATGGGGTCGAGTTCTCTTTACGGATGAGAGCCGATTTCGTCTGACGAGCGATTCTGGACGTATACACATCTGGAGAGAGCAGGGAACACGCAACCACACCTCCAACATAATCGAAAGGGACTGGTTTGGAGGGGGCGGAATTCACGTTTGGGGAGATATCATGCTTGGTAGCCGTACTGACCTCCACATCTTCCAAGGAAGTTCAGTCACTGGTGTCCGGTATTTTGCCGAGGTTCTCCTGCCTCACGTGCGTCTGTTTAGAGGTGCTGTGGGTCCTGAGTTACTTTTCATGGACGACAACGCTACACCTCATCGTACAGTGCCTTTCGCAGAGCTGTTGTGGAGTGAAAATATTCAACACATGGATTGGCCCGCAAGGTCCCCGGACCTAAATCCAATTGAACACGTGTAGGACCCCCTCGAGAGACGCTTGCCAGCACGTCACCAGCCGCCAGCAACGATTCCGCAGCTGCGATTGGCGCTACAAGAGGAATGTACTGCGATGCCTCAACAGCTCCTTCACAACCTCGTCCTCAGCATGGACAGACGTTGTAAATCCTGCAACGCAGTCAGGGGTGATCATATCCCCTACTAAAGACTGGATTTTTCTTGGCAGCTGCCTGTCACATGGACGTTTCTGTCTTCTGTCCAGTTATGCTCGAAGCTACTTTTTCAATAAAGTGCCTTTGTATCCTTTGAATTCCTAGTTTGGACGGTCTTGCTCACTTGTCCCATATTCTTACACCTTGGGGATCGTATGGTATGATTTGGGTCGATGTGGAGCACTTCTGCACGACGGTACATTCGAAACACCGTCTCGTGCTCAATATTTGCACGCCAGTGTATTACGTTTCACGTACGTTCATTGCCTAGAATTAAGCTACTTGTACCTTGAAAAAAACAATTGATTACTTTTTGCCGGATTTTTTTATTTTCCTTGGGATCTTAAGTGGTGAACCAGCGGAAAAAATATCTCACATTGCTTGTCTGAGAAGCATAACTGTGGCACGACGACAATATATCAGGAACGAAATCGTCGTCGTCTGACAACACTTGTACGGAGAAACAAGACTACATGTGGGCAGAAATTGACTGAAACATTCAATTAAGGCGGTCCCGGAGCATATCTTGGCGAACTAAACGTATAGAATTAAAGTGGTTCGGAACGGGTAGTCGTATGCTTATATGGATACAACTTATTTCTGCGAAGAACCGGAAATTTGATCTAGAGTGGTGTCGGGAACATCGTGAGTGAACACAATAAAAACGTCATGTTGTCCGACGATTCGCGGTACATCATGTTCTGTACCTGTAATAGGAAGAGAATTTAGCGGAGCCTGGGAAGCAATGGTCATATCTCGCCTTGTAAACAAAATTCAAAGTTGTGGAGGCAGCGTCATGGTGTGGGGCACGTTTTGTTGTTCGGGAACGAATCCACTGATATTGCCTGACGGTCGGGTGTACTCTCCAAGGATTATATGAGCATTATTGCCGATCAAGTCCATTTATTGTTGAGGTTCTATCCAGCAGGTGACGGCTGTTCATGGACGACAGTTCAATTGTCCATCGCGGAAGAGGTATTAAGCAGTGGTTCAGCGAGCATGATGATGGATTTCACTATCTCTTTCGTCCAACCCAAAGCTCAGATCTCACCCATTGAGAAAATGTGGGACATGTTATAGTAAAAACAGATCCCGGGTTAAAATCCTCTTGCGTCAAATCTGAGTCAGGTAAAGGACTGCCTGGAGAACGTCTTGCATGCTGTAGACGTAGATTCACTCCAACACCTTATAAAATATCTGCCAAACCGTCTATATTCTGTTCTTCGGGCTAAAGGAGGTCCAAATTGCCATTGAATAAAAGTTTCTAATTCAGATTTTAATATGTGTATGTGCTTTCTGTCCGCGTAACAGCTGGATGACAAATACAAGATGGTCGCACATACTTCAAAATTATCAGGTATTAAAGTAATTAAAAATGGCACCTTGTAAATAATTCGACTCGCACAAAAACATTATTAAGCATAGCATGAATTTTCTTAAAGAAAACCGTTAAGAATTGTCAGACCGAGTGAGCAGTAAACTAAGTTTAAAATCTTGTCACATAATGGCGTTATTTACAGCCCTGGTCAAATAGAAGCACACATAATCACCTACCAGCATCCATCCTGTATTTCGAGGTGTTGAATGTACATCGGAACTTCTCCGAGGGATTCTGGTGATTATTGTGCTTCTTTTTAAATCGACAGTTATTATTGGCATGTCCGGAAAAAAAAATTGCGTTTCCGATATATAGAGATGTGCTTACTCAGAATTTTGTAACAATCTGTGCTCATATTTCAAATTAGGCGCCATCCTATGCAAAAAATTGTGCCCATCATTCTGCATGGTGTTAAAACCTGGCACGGTGCCATGCCTTCTCTTTGGATATGTAGAACCATTTACGACAGCAGCGTTGTCCGAATCTACGAACTGTCTAACACAAAGAAAATGCGCTATTGCCCGAAACACGTGATAATGTGAAAGGGTGAGATCGGGGTTGTTAGCTGGGTGTGGCATGAACTCGATTCCATTGAGTACGTTAAGCTTTACTTTTGTGCGAATGTACACTGAAGTGCCAGAAAAACTGGTACCCCTGTCTAATACTTGGTAGGTCCCCCACGGGAGCGCAGGACAGCAGAAATACGACGGGGCATGGACTCCACTAGCTTCTGGAAATATGCTGTAGGCAATGCACACCATACTTCCTGTAGAGCATTCCACGGTTCGGGTGTATTCCGAGGTCTCTGATTCCTGTGTTCGATAGCGCGTTGCATGGCATCCCAAATGTGTTCTATCACGTTCAGATCTGGAGACTCGGGTGGGATGGCAGCACCCCTCCCAAACTCAGATGAATGTTCCTCTAACCATAATGTGGCGTCCCGACACTTGTGTGGAGGTGCATTGTCCTGTTGGAACAGGCCCAACCCATTAGCGTAAATGCAGGACATGAACGGGTGTACCTCGTCAGAAAGGATGTGCACATAGCGTGGGCCGGTCACAGACGTTTGTAGACGTATCAGGGTTCCCAGTGAAGTCCAGCTGAACATACCCCATACAATTACGGACCCCCCACGAGCCGGTACGGTTCCCTGTTGAAAGGCGGGATCCATGGCTTCATGGGGTTTGCGCCACACGTGAATCCTTCCATCTGGCCGATACAGTTGGAAGCGCGACTCGTCAGACCAGACTACTTGTTTCCAGTCATCAAGTGTTCAGTGGCGGTGTTGCCGAACCCAAGCGAGGCGCATGGCTGTGTGTCGTGCACCCATCAAGGAGACTCGGTTTGGGTGCGGCTCCCAAAGCTCATATCGTGCAGGGTACGTTGCACAGTCCTGACGCTGATGCTTGTTGAGGCTCCAGCATTGAATTCCGATGATAATTGCGAGAGTGTAGCGTGAAACGGTTCTTGACAGTCGACGATGGTCACGTTCACCCAATGTCTTTTTACGGTCACACTGATATCGTAGGTTGGAGATTTTGCCGGAATTCTTGTAGTCACGGTACTTTCTTGCAATTGTGATCCGTCAGAATCCGAACTTCGTTTCTATCTCCGAAATACTGTGGCCCATCTCGCGAGCGCCAACTATGACACCGCGTTGGAAATCGCTTAAATCGCTATTACTTGTCATTCTCATGCCGAAAACAGCTCTGGCAACTGGCAAGGATAGCTATCGCTTTATATACGCACTAGCGGACGAAACCGAGTACGCGCATAGGTGACGCTGCTATGTATTTTGCATAAGCTCGTCTGTACCCGTTTTTCTGGCACTTCTGTGTAGATAGGATTGTCCTAGTTTGGCATTGTCCTTTTAAAGGGGCGCCCACTTTTGGCTTACTAAAGAAGCAAAGCAGAGTACCGTTGCATCAGTTTCTTCCACATAGAATACAACGGCTTGGAGAACAGTTCTTTTTTTTTTATTGAAGGCTTAACGACCACCGTGAGCAACGCAGTGGGCTATAAGCAGCCGCTCGTCCTTAATTTAGGGTCATTGGCTCTAAGGAAGGGATAGATGCAGTGCCGTAAGACAAACCCAACATCCATGCCTCACCGGGAATCGAAGCCTAGCTCTTCCTCTGACGAATAATCATAAGCTAGCGCTAAGACCACTGCGCCACCGGGGCTGCTCGGAGTACAGTTTGGCGTTGATATTTTTCTCATCTGGGTCGATCTCAAAGTAAATCATACCTTCATCACAATTCCACCAGACACGGAGCATCACTTTTTTTTTTTGAAAAATCGATGTTTTGGAACCAATTTATTTATTGGGGGTTAACGACCGCCGTGAGCGACTCAGCGTACTATAAACAGTCTCCCGTCCCTAAATTAGGGCCATTGGCTCTAGGAAAGGGAGAAAGCCAGTGTTGGTAAACAAGCAAACCATCCATGCCTCACCGGGATTCGAACTCGGACCCATCGCGGACGAATGGTCAGTAGCCATTGTATTGTATATTTTATTTTAACTTTCGTTTTGAGTTTCTTTTTCTAAGTAAATTTGAGTTCGTTCTTACAGACATTTTCAAACATTAACGTTATGCTTTTTTCCCTCAAACAAGAATGATGTTGGCAACAAACTGAGGTTGGAACAAGTGACGTATGTGTGGCCTGATAAGAACGATAGATAAAAAGGCAGTGCAGCGGTGTTTTGGGGCATTAATATTATTGATGATAGACTTGCTCTTATACTGCGATTGGATGTTAAATCATTGATACTGTCAAACAGAAGTCGTCGCTCTTTCCACGTTAATAAGCGAGTCACGGAAAACTTCTCATTGGACGCCACCAGGAATCGAACCCTGTGGCGACTAATGAGAATTTTTTCGTGACTCACTTATAAACGTGGAAAGAACGATGACTTTTATTTGATGTTCCTGGTCTACGTCAAATGTCTGTATTAAACATTGATAATGTATTGAGTACGTCAAAAAACCGGATGTGAGTGTGGAGTACAAACCATGCAAGCAAAATAAACGTATTTGTAAGTACTACAGTTGACCTCTTTCTTGTAATTCGTATGAGTATCTTTTAATATTACATTGACTTTAGTACACATAACGTAATTACTGACGTAAGGACTAAGTTACAACAGAAAGACAATTACATTATACCATCACTTAGACCACGGCGTCACCGGGGCGGCTTTGAGACGAGTTAACGTGGTTCATCTGGGACCTACCACTAGCTGGAGGTGTGTGGACAACGCGGGTTGATGCACTTCTCATTCCCTGTAACTCTTCGCTTGATAAACTAAGGCCGTCTTGAAAGTGCAGGACCATGACATTTCAGAGACTAGTTCCTAACGTCATACGAAAACCAAAGCTTCCGACTTGTTTCCAACGCTGTCGTATATGACGTCAAGCACGACATCGACGTATCATGAGAGTGATGTCACAAAAGAGGTGATGTCATTGGTTTCTATTTCCTAGATGGCCTTGGATCAGTGGTTCCCAATGTGGGGCGCACGCCCCACAGGAGGCAATTTGATTTTTAAAGGGGTGGGGAGAGGTAGTTCGAGAATGAGTACACTAAATACTTTTTTACTTTTCGCTAGATCTCCAGAAGAAACTAAAAAAAAAATCACAGGCAAACCTGTGAATTTGGTTTTCTGAAAACCAGAGAAAGAAGAATCCCCCGAAACCTCTAAAATTTCTCCGCGCTTGCAATCTTCTAGCGCATGCTCACTTCCGCTCCACTAAGAGAAAAACCCTTTTTCAAACTCCATTTCAAAGTCCACTCGTGAGGCTTTCACTGACCTTTGAACCCCAGCGATATTCCCATGAATCCCGCGCCAACGCAATCCTAATCTCTTCGCCTCCACGCAACAAAATAACAGAATACTGATGCCAAGAACTTCTGTTCGATTCGAAACCAAACACACTTGTCTTATCTGCTCTTTCCGAAACATAAAGAGTAACTATCCCACTCCCTCTGCTTTCACATTGTCACAACCATCAAAGTGCATTTCCTTTCATAAGTTTTTCTAACATTTATTTCTTTCAATCACAAACCCTATGCACAAAATGAGTAGTGCAAGCAAAAACAAAGTTCGTTAGCATTCAGAGGAATATTTAAAATTTGGTTTCATACCCGCTATCCACGATGAACGGTCACCTTTCTGTTTCTTATGCCAACAATGCTTGACCAACGAATCAATGAAACGAGGTTGTCTTGAGGCGCATTTAAAGGTGATACATAGTGCGTATGTAAATTCAGATTTAAATTACTTCGACTTTTTTTTTTTATTGGAGGTTTAACGACCACCGTGAGCAACTCAATGGGCTATAAGCAGTCGCCCGTCCCTAATTTAGGATCACTGGTTCCAGGGAAGGGAGAAAGCCAGTGCCGTAAGACAAACACAACATCCATGCCTCACCGGGATTCGAACCCGGACCCCGTTCGGACGAATGATCAGAGGCCATCGCTTAGACCACTGCGCCACCGGGGCGTCCTTCAAGACTTTAAAGGAGAAGTTCGAAAAAAGATCAACAGTAAAGTCTCTGTTCACTGCACAAACTGTTACTGTCAGTCGTACTCTTGAGGCTAGTTACGAAATTTCTTTACTCATTGCTAAATCTGGAAAAAGAATCATACTATAGGGGAGAATTTAATTACCCCATTAATATCAGCATTTCTTAAAACAATTCTGGAAAAAGATGACAAATATGTGAAAGCCATGCCACTCAGTAACGATACTGTTAGCAGGAGAATAGATGAAATGAGTGAAAATATTGAAAAACAACTTGTTGAACAGCTGAAATGAAGAAAATGGTCAGTACAAATGGATGAATCAACTCTGAGAAGCAGTGAGGCCGTATTGCTAACCTATGTAAGATATGTTTATAAAGGTGAATTTGCTGAAGAAATGTTATTCTGCAAATCATTAGGGAGCACCGCTACTGCCACTGATATATATAATAAGCTAAAAAATTACTTAGATGTCAATAATATACCAATGGAAAACATAACATCTTGTGCTGCAGATGGTGCTCCTGTTATGATGGGCAATAAAAATGGCTGCTTGAAATTGATGAAAGATGAGAACCCAGATATGCTTCTTGTGCACTGTGTTATTCTTAGAGAGAACTTAGTGTCCAAAAATGGTTCTCCTGTTCTTAATGAGGTACTAAAATCAGTTATAAAATGTATCAATGCTATCAAAGATAATGCCAAATGTGGGAGTAGAGACGCAATTTTAAATGAATCTTTTCAAGCAATTTTGTGAAGATAAAAATGCAGACCATGTGAGACTTTTACTTCACACTGAGGTAAGGTGGCTCTCAAAGGGAAATTGCTTGAAAAGATTCATTGAACTATTTGATATTCTTAGTGACTTTTTAAGTGACAAGCCGGAAATGAAGCACCTGCTAACCGTTGTTGGTAAAGCATTTCTGAGTTATTTAACAGATATCTTTGAAAAATTGAATATGCTGAATAAACAACTTCAAGGAACAAATAAAACTCTTGTTGATGCAAAGGCGAAAATATTTGGCTTCATTACATTTATAGAGTTATGTCAAAAACATATTTCTGACAACAATTTTGACCTGTTTCATTGGCTAAAGAAATGTGAGGTGACTGATGCTGCTGTACTTGTCATTGTGGATCATCTGAAAATATTGGTCTCTGATTTGAAAGAGAGATTTTCTGATTTAAAACAAATTGATTTTCCAACATGGGTGATGCAGCCAGTTATAGTGGATCTATCTGATGTTTCAATGCAGTACCAAGAAGAACTCTGGGAAATGCAAAATGATGAGTCAGTTAAAACTTTATTTATTCAATATAAAAGGAGCGATGGCATGGCTTTGTGATGAAACAGAAACTAAATACCCAAATTCAACCAACTTTGCAAGAAAACTGTTGTTACCGTTTCCATCTTCATATTTAGCTGAATGTGGCTTTAGTGCTGTAAATGATTTGCTACTGAAGAAAAGAAATCGTCTGGATATCACTAAACGAGGAGACTTGAGATTGAAGCTGACTAAATTGGTGCCTAACATAAAATCTCTCTGCGGCAGGCATGCAGCACAAGGATCTCACTAACGTTAGTCTACGTATCTTGAGGTGAGCTCAAATAGTATTTTTAATTAAAATGATCAAAATATTACAGAAAATGCTTCCATTAAAGTTATTTTATATTTATGCATTTCAGTTTTCTATTATAAGTTTTGAACCTTTTTTTGCTGTTTTTTCATATCACTTCATATTATTATTATTATTATTATTATTATTATTTTTAACAGTTTCTTAGTGATTTCTTCCTCAGTACTTCAACTGTAATTTCGTTCTTTTATTTTATTCTTCCACGGATGCCATGTTCTTTAGAAGCTTGTTAATGGCCTAAAAGGGCATTAACAAGCTTTCAAAGAACATGTGAATAGGAGTTCATTTTTTGAATAATAAGAATTATATGCCAAAGGAGGGGGCATCACGATTTTTGAGATGCTTAGGTGGGGTATGGCCAAAAAAGATTGGGAACCACTGCCTTTGTAACGTACCAGGAGATGTGACGTACCTGCCCGAAGGACGCACACGACATAAAGTCAGATAGTAGTCAGAACAAACGTCCGCGTAGCTCAATTGGTAGAGTGACTTATTCCGGAATGAGGGCGTGGACAGAAATGACGGACAAATTTACTTCGTTATAATGGTGCCCGAACTATCCGGTTGACCCGACCGTTCAAAAATCTCGCAATGGTGTGATGTTATTTCCACACCGCGAGACAGGAAAAATAAGAGAATCCCTTCTCCAGCACTTCGAAAAAAAAAATAAAAAAAAATAAAGGGGAGATGATGTAACGTACCAGGAGATGTGACGTACCTGCCCAGAAGGACGCATAAAGGCAGATAGGAATCAAAATAAAAGTCCGCGTAGCTCAATTGGTAGAGTGACTTATTCCGGAATGAGGGGATCCGGGTTCGAATCCTGGCGTGGACAGAAATGACGGAGAAATTTACTTCGTTATAATGGCGTCCGAAATATCCGGATGACCCGACCGTTCAAAATCTCGCATTGGTGTGATGTTATTTCCACACCGCGAGATAGGAAAAATAAGAGAATCCCTTCTCCAGCACTTCGAAAAAAAAAGATAATAATAAGGGGGAGATGAGTTAACGTACCAGGAGATGTGACGCACCTGCCCGAAGGACGCACACGACATAAAGGCAGATAGGAATCAGAATAAAACGTCCGCGTAGCTCAATTGGTAGAGTGACTTATTCTGGAATGAGGGGATCCGGGTTCGAATCCTGGCGTGGACAGAAATGACAGAGAAATTTACTTCGTTATACCTTGGATAAACCGAGTACCATATGTTCCGATTACAACGCCGTGGCGTTAAACTCGATTCGCAAACTTGCAGGTGAGAAATGTCATGTTTAATCAAGTGCGGTTTATAACTACCATATTTCTAGTATTATAAATTTCAACCGTCGTTCAAGATATCAAAACAGATCGTTCCGTGGATCATTTATGGCAGACATTAAGCTCTGAAGAATTTTGAGTGTCTGCTCCTTATTGATTATTATCATGGGAGCTTAGCGGTCGAGTACATGAAGTCTCGAAACGTACGTGATTATATGTCAATAGATTATTTGGAGAACGGTAAGGATTCATCTTGTCTTTCGTTTTGCGAGGCTCATGTTTCCGATTTGATGCTTAAAAAACTTTATTAAGGATTAATTAATTAATTATTCCTTAGCGCCTCCCCCTCTTAATAAGGTCATTTTTAGTCTTTTCCCGCGCTAAACAGGGTGAAACGTGGATTTCCTTTCGATCTTACGGTGTGTCCGAAGCACACCCAGAAAATACTATATGCTTTCATTATTGCACACTTCTTCACACAGTTAATAATTTGCTTCGGTGTAAATTATTAACAGTGCAATATGTGCATATTTAGACGGCATAAAACGAACGGATTATATTGCTTCTTACTATTTTACTTACAATGTACCCTGTGAATATTCCTTTTCATATCGTATTTCATATAACAGTGACCCTTTTAATCATAATTTATGTTGAATTTTCAGAAAACTGGAAAAACGTTTGTTATCCACTGCTGAAAAAGGAATGCTTGTTGCCTATAATATCAACCGTTTTGTTCCGACAGGTAAAAGGAAAAAAATTAAAAAGTTCTTACATTATATTATTATAATATATAATATAATATAATATAATATAATACGACCCAAATTCTTTAATCTCACACTGGAAAATGTCTTTTAATCATTCAAATTGAAGGACAGAGGGATAAAGATTAATGGAGATTATTTAACCCATCTTTGTTTTACTGATGACGTAGTCATTTTTGCAACTACCTCTTCAGAGGTGCAGAGTATAAAGAAGTGGGATTAGAAATGAACTTTCAGAAGAGAAACTGATGTGCAATGCTTTTATAAAAAATAAAGATTTATTGGTTGATGGGGAAAAGCTGGAGATACACGATACCTACATTTACCTTCGACAGCAGATAACAGGCGAGGGTCACATTGATGAAGAAATTTATCGACGTATAACATTTGGTTGGAGAGCTTTTGGAAGAAACGGTACAATTATTAAAAGCAATATGTCATTATGTCTTAAAAGAAAAGTATTTGATCAATGCATCCTTCCAGTGCTTACCTACGGAGCAGAGACGTGTCCCTTAACTGAAAAAGACATAAAAAGACTGCAGACAAGTTGAAGTAGCATAGAGAAATGCATGCTTGTTGCAATAAGAAGGGGTAAGAAGAGGAACTCAAGGATAAGAAAAATCGCAAGAGTGGAAGACATCATGATCAGATTAAAATCCCTGAAATGGTAATAGATTGAACTATGTTGCCAGAAGAACGGACCACCAATGGACAACCGAAAATGTAGACTGGAATAAAAGAGACAGTAAAACACCCAGAAAAAGACAACATGGGAGATGGGTGGATGAAATTCGAAATTGTGCAGATTAACATGGTGGAGACTGGTGCAAAATAGATCGTTGTCGAAGAAATTTGGGGATACCTTCATCCAGCAGTTGATTGATAATGGCTGATGATGCTTAATATAATATAATATTAATATATTACAATATATAATAATATTAATTTTGATTCCTCCCCGCAGCTCAAAGAGCAAAATAATAATTTATAAAGGTATTCATCATCATCATCATCATCGTCAACCATTATCAATCCACTGCTGGACGAAGGTCTCCCCAAGTTTCTTCCACAACAGTCTGTCTTGTGCCAGTCTCCTCCATGTCACTCCAGCATACTTTCGAATTTCATTAACCCATCTTCCATGTGGTCTTCTTCTGGGACTTTTCATGTCCCTTGGAATCCAATCTAAACTTTCGGCTGTCCATCGATGGTCTGTCCTTCTGGCAGTATGTCCAGCCCATTGCCATTTCAGGGATTTAACTCTGATCATGATGTCTTCCACTCTTGTCATTTTTTGGATCCACGAGTTACTCTTCTTATCTCTCCTGGTTACACCAAGCATGCACCTCTCCATGCTACTTTGAGTTGTCTGCAGCCTTTGTATAACGAAGTAAATTTCTCCGTCATTTTTGGTCTACGCCGGGATTCGAACCCGAGGCCGCTTATTCCGGAACAAGTCGCTCTACCAACTGAGCTACGCAGACGTTTATTCAGATTCCTATCTGCCTTTATGTCGTGTGCGTCCTGCTGGCAGGTACGTCACATTTGTTTGTCTCTTTTAGTTAAGGTCCATGTCTCTGCACCATATGTAAGCACTGGAAGGATGCATTGATCAAACACTTTTCTTTTAAGACATAATACCATATTACTCTTGAAAATTATGCTGTTTCTTCAAAAAGCTCTCCACGCAAGTTTTGTACGCCGATTAATTTCTTCATCAATGTGACCCTCACTTGATATCTGCTGTCCAAGATAAACGTACGTGTCTGTTATCTCCAGCTTTTCTCCATCAATCGATAAATCTATTTTCTTGTAAAAGCATTGTACATCACTTTTGTCTTCTGAAAGTTCATTTTTAATCCTACTTCTTTACTCTTGTCAGCAAGTTCCTGGATCATACTCTGCAGCTCTGATGGGGTAGTTGCAAAAATGACTGTCATCAGCAAAACGAAGGTGGGTTAGATAATCTCCATTAATCTTTATCCCTTTGTTTTCCCAGTTCAGTGATTGAAAGACATTTTCCAATGTAGCATTAAAGAGCTTCGGAGATATGGTGTCCCCTTGTCTCACTCCTTTTCCAATTTTCATGTGTGTTGTATTTTAAAACAGCCGAATCTTTGCACTTGCATTTTCATAGGTGTTATTAATAATATTAATGTACGCATCTTCAATACCGCACGATTTCAGGGCCATTGTAACTGCTGATGGTTTCACCGAATCAAAGGCTTTTTCATAATCGATAAAAGCCATGCACAATGGAAGTTCATATTCCCTCACTCTTTCAATTAGTTCTCTCAGTACGTGGATATGATCTATTGTGCTGTAGCCACTCCTGAATCCAGCTTGTTCTCTCGGTTGAGCCATGTCCAGTGTTACCTTCAAGTGGTGTGAAAGAACTTTTGTGAACATTTTATAAACCACTGATAGGAGGCTGATAGGTCTGTAGTTCCTGAGATCCTCAATGTCACCTTTTTTATGTAGCAAGATCATTGTAGCGTTGTTCCAATCCTCAGGAATCTTCCCTTCATTAAGGCGTCGAGTGAAAATTTAAGCGAGTACTGTTTCGATTTCTCCACTTGCTTCTTGTATGATGTCTACAGTAATTCTATCTTCTCCTGGAGCTTTTCCCGCTTCATGTTCTTGATTGCATGTGCAACTTCTGCTGGGAGGACTGGAGGAATTCTGGTACTGGTACCTTTCATGATGTCTGGAGTACATGTATCATCCCTTTCATATAATTTGGTGTAGAAATCTTTCACTCTTGTCAAAATTTCGCCTCTATTTCTTGTTACAGAACTATCTTCTTTTCTCAGTGGCATAATCTGTTTTCTTCCCTTACTGAGATGTCCCTTTGCTATCTTTAGGCTTTGGTTGTTTTCAATTGCTTTCCTTATTAGTTCACCGTTGAATTTTCTTACGTCTTCAGTGACACTTTTTCGTACTATCTTGCATAGCTCTATATATTCCACTTTGGAAGTCCCATCTTCTTTAGTTGTCCTCATCTCTCTTCTTTTTTGCATCAACATTTTGGTTTTTCCTGATAATTTGCTCACATGCAACTTGTTCTTAGACATAGCTAATTTTGTTGCTGTTTCCGTAAGAGCTTTGGTTACTTTTCTGTTAACTTCCGAAATATCCACTTCTTCCGATGTTAGGCCTTCTAAAGCAGAGAATCTGTTCTTCAATTCCAACTTGAAGGTATTATGGTGTTTCTTAAGGTTGGTTATGTCAATACATTTTGTTTGACTTATGAGCTTGCTACGTTCGAGTTTAGTGTTGAGGTGCATCTTACATCTCACCAATCTATGGTCACTACCTGTGTTGAACTTGTTTAGCACACTGCAGTCTTCTATGACGAAATTTTTGTTACACATAATAAAATCAATTTCACTTGTCGTCCCATTTGGATGTCTCCATGTCCATTTCATGTGTGGCTTTTTCTTGAAAAAGGAGTTCAAGGTGAAAAACCCTTCTGCCTCTGCTAACTCTACGAGAGTATTTCCACGCTGGTTTCTGTTGCCGTGACCGAATTTACCTACTGAAGTTTCATTCTGTTGCCGTGACCGAATTTACCTACTAAAGTTTCATTCTGTTGCCGTTGCCCTATTTTTGCATTGAAATCTCCCATAATTATCTTTAAGTGCTGCTTACCTTTATTATTTAGATGACGAATTTCCTCATAAAATTCTTCAATTTCTTCTTCAGGATGACTTGTGGCGGGTGCATAAGTTTGAATAATCTAAGGCCTGGTATCTTCTCGAGAGTTGGATAACGAGTCGTGCAGCTCTGTCAAAGGAACGTTCAACTTCTACAACTTTATCCTTCAGTTTCTTGTTTATTATAAATCCAACACCACTAGTTCTGCCAGTATCAGTCCCACGATAGTAGAATAGATGTCCACTTTTCAGTTCAATGAGATCTTCTCCTTTTCTCCTTACCTCACTTAGCCCTACAATGTCCCACTTGATCCTTTGTAGTTCCTCTTCCAATTCAAGAAGCCTTGAATCAGAAGATAGGGAGCGTCCATTATACGTGGCCAAGGTCAGCATCAGATGGCAGCCTAGTCCGGTCCACCGGGGATTCTTAGTACCCTCTGCCATCATGTCGCACTGGCCGCTGCCTTGGCCAGGTACATTCCAACTGCCGGAGACTGAGGGCCAAGATTTAAGTTGTGGAGTCATTTTGGAGGGTTTAGCCATAACTCACCACGCTTGCCAAGCGGGTTGGTGAGTTTGGGATAGCATTTCCTCTAATCCCGATGGTATAGTTATACCGCTATTCGCGGTCGTCAGAGCCCCTTTAGTGGGAACAGGATGCACCACGAGAAGGCGGGGTTGACATTTGTCAAGGAGAGGCTGTGATGTTAGGCATCACCTGACCTTACATCCCATAAAGATATTATATCTTATTACATTATACTATTACAGCACATTGCATTATGAAAAACGCTACGGTCGTGTGATATATTATAAATAGAAGACAAATATTTCAGTTTTGCGTTAATTAAGTTTTGCTGAAATTCAGATTTCTTATTTATAACTAAAGTATGGATGCACAGGCATGAAGATTTTGACGTAAATGACCATATTTTCATGCTTATATACTGGAGCTGAAGACTTTCAGTTGAGCACAGAGACATATACTATATTGACAAAAGTCACCAGACACCCCTTCAAAAGCAAACGAACGGATCCGCTGCGTTGTTGAGAGGCGCGGTACAGCTGCAAACGGTAGAAAAACAGCAGCTGACCGCGATCGTATCGCACTGTGAGGTTAAGAGAAAATGTCGCGGCGGGAGAGAACTGACTTTGAGATAGGAAAGATTGTTGGGTGTTATATTAGTGGGTTGTCCATAAGAGAAACCGAGAGTCTTTTAAACATACCCAAGTCAACTGTTTTGGACGGATAAGTGGAAGACACCGTGCCTGAAGCAGCAAAACTATTGGCATACCAAAGAAAATCAGTAATAGAGGACGTCGAAGCCTCAGGAGAGTCGTTACAGCTAATCCACGGAGTAACGCACAAGACCTCTGTGTAGAGGTGAGTAAAAATGTTGGAACCTCGGTATGTACACGTACCATTCGCAAAGAACTTCATTCCGTAGGTTACCGTGGTCGTGCGGCTGCTCATAAGCCTTTTATCTCCACTCGGAATGCTACTCGTCGTTTAGAATGAATGGTGTAAAGAAAATTTATCGTGGACCGTAGATCATTGGAAACGGGTCCTATCGACTGATGAATCCAGATACACGATCCATCAGTCTGACGGCCGTGCGTGTGTATGGCGGCAGCCAGGAGAACGCTATTTATCACAGTGTACTGTTCGTACGGTCAAGTTTGAAGCTGGCAGTGTACTTGTGTGGGGGTGTTTTCCGTGGTATAGTCCCGTCCCATTGGTTATCGTGGACAAACCTGTTAACCAGCGCGTCTAACTCGATATTCTGAACAATTATGCCCTACCAACTCTCTGTGGCAATACTATGAAACTAAGCCTTGTTGGTACCAGCAGGATAATGCACCGAGTCATAAAGCAAGGACTGTTACGGCGTGGTTTGACGATGATTCCGTATCCTGTGTGGACTGGGCAGCACAGATCCCTGATCGTAATCCCACAGAGCACCTATGGGATGAATTAGAGCCCAACATAAGAAGTTTGGAACCAAGGCCTACTACTAAGCAACAGTTGATCGCAGCTGCAGCATTATGTACTGAATTGAAGCGCATGCCTATTACTGTTTTCCAAAACCTTGTCGAAAGTATGGCTCGAAGAGTCAGTGCATGCATTAAAACCGAAGGTGGACCGACACCGTATGTCAATAAATGCTATGTTGTGTCTAAATTCTATGTGACCGGTGACTTTTGTCAATATAGTGTGTATCTGGGCCTGAAGACATATACTGGAGCTGAAAACTTTCAGTGGGGCACAGAGTCATATATCTGGCCATGAAGACATACGGTGTTGGGGATATCTTTCACTGGGCACAGAGACTTATATCTGGGCCTCAATATATACTGGAGATGGAATATTTCAGTGGGCATAGAAGATATAAACGTGATCTGAAATCTCTCAGTGTGGTACAGATACATACACATATCTGGACTTAAAGATATACACTGACGGGAAAAAAATCCCAACACCACGAAAAAATAGTTGTAGAGGAATGAAATGGCGGCAATACATTTGTATAGGTAACATATGTAATCGATTAAGGTTTCAAGATCACAGCTTATTGTAAGCGCGAGAAGAGCAACTTTAAATGTGAAATGCTGGTACATTAATAACCGGTGTAACCGCCAGAATGTTGAATGTAAGCACGCAAATGTTCATGCATTGTGTCGTACAGGTGCTAGAGGTCAGTTTGTGGCATGGAGTTCCATGCCTGTTGCACTTGGTCGGTCAATATAGGGACGGTTAATGCTGGTTGGGGGTGACGCTGGAGTTGTCGTCCAATGATGTCCCATACGTGCTCGATTGGTGAAAGATCTGGTGATCTAGCAGGCCACGGCAACATGTCGACACTCTGTAGAGCATGTTGGGTTACAACAGCGGTATGCGGGCGAGCGTTATCCTGTTGGAAAACACACCCTGGAATGCTGTTCATGAATGGCAGCACAACAGGTTGAATCACCAGACCGACGTACAACTGTGCCGTCAGGGTGCGTGGGATAACCACGAGAGTGCTCCTGCTCTCATAGGATGTTGCTCTCCAGACCATAACTCCAGGTGTAGGCCCAGCGTGTCTCGGCCGCAGACAGGTTGGTTGCAGGTGCTCACCTGGCCTCCTTCTAACCAACACACGGCCATCACTGGCACCCAAGCAGAACCAGCTTTCATCAGAAAACACAACAGATCTCCACTCCGTCCTCCAATGAGCTTTAGCTTGACACCACTGACGTCGTAAACTGCAGTGGTTTGGAGTAACTGGAATGCACGCTGCAGGGCGTCTGGCTCGGAGCTGTCCTTCAAGTAACCGATTTGTAACAGTTCGTTGTGTCACTGTGGTGACAACTGCAGCTCGAATTGCTGCCGCAGACGCGGTACAATGCGCCTTGGCCATACGCCGTACACGGCGGTCTTCCCTCTCAGTAGTGCCACGTGGCCGGCCGGAACCCGGTCTTCTTGAGGCAGTACCTTCCCTTGACCACCGGTACCAACAATCATGCACAGCGGCTACATTGCTGCCAAGTCGTTCTGCAATATTGCGTAAAGAAAACCCACCTTCTCGTAGCCCTATTACACGACCTCGTTCAAACTCCGTGAGCTGTTGATAATGGCTTCTTCGTCTTCTTAAAGGCATTCTTGACTAACATCAACACAGTACGTCGAATCTCAACGATAACTAACGCTCAGGAACGTTACAGCGCGTATTTACAGCAAACCTGCTTTGCATGTTCCGAGGGGCGCTACTAGCGCCACACGTATGCGCCGAGCGCGAAATTTGCACAGACGTCATCTTACAGATGTACTCTCACCGCCTACCAACGTCGTTTATCTAACACAACCCCTTCTTGGTGTTGGGATTTTTTCCCGTCAGTGTATAAACAGAGACGTACTGTATATCTGAGCCTCGAGTGGACCACGCCACTGAGTTTACATGCCTGCTTTATGTCATTGCCACACCTAGAGACCAAGTGGCCTTTTTTTTAATTTGTTTTCGCATGTAAATTTCGTTACTTCTGAGTTTAAGATTATATTATTGTACGGCACGTCACTTACCCGAACAGCTCGTACATCCTGGCAACACTGACAGCGAGTCAGTGGAAAAAATATATAGTCGACTTTGAATGTGAATAGTGTGGTGGTACTGGATAGAGCGGAGGTTGCGAATAGATTGTAAAGAGTTGATATAGCAAAACGGATTTACGTTTGCTTGAGAGCTATGTTCGTCAACAAATACGCATATTTGCTATACAGTGAAGACTGATTTGTCAATAAATTAATTACAGCGAGACGATGACCTAAAGTTCCAGTGAGTAGCGAATAGAGAAAGAAGTGCATAAATAATAATTTCAATTTTTGAAGTTGCACCCTTAATTACATTTAAATCATTTGTACATACACTCATTGTCATAAAAATCTTCGCACCTAAAAAAAACCGTGAGATAAACGCGAAACTCGGGGAATAGCTACGGAGTGGGCAGACATGCAAATTATTAAAGTGTTGTGCGATTCCTCATACCTAAGCTTCGAAGACCAGCGCTGCATTCGCAATCCTTGGGGCTTATAAGGCGCGGCGCAGGGAACTCCATATTCGTGCGAAGTGCTCGGGTAGAATCAGGTGAGATCCCTGAGCGGTAAAGATGCCGAGGAGCCGACGTAGATGTGCGTACAGGCAACTGATAGAGATTGAAAGAGGCCGTATCGTCGAGATAAAAGAGGCAGGGTAAGCGGCGCGCCGACTCGACCGCCATTTAAGCAAGTCGGACAGTACGGTGCGATTGTGTCGGGAGCAATGGACACAGGAAGGCACCCAGACACGTCGGACTGGCTGTGGACGACCCAGGCATACCACCAGCAGGGAGGACCGTGGGATCGTGAGGGCGCACGCACAGATGCAACGACGTCCTTGTCCAATATCCTGAGACATGTGGAGGCTGTACAAGGAACTCCTGTGTCAGCCAGAACCATTTCCAGACGCCTGACAGAGGCGAATCTGCACTCTCGACGGCCCTTACGTTTTCTGCTATTAACACCTGACCGACGTTGGCATCGATTATAGTGGTGTCAGCAGCAAGCAAAGTGGAATGCTACAGACTGGCGACGTATAGTGTTCAGCGACGAATCCCGCTTCTGTATGGGAGAAAACGACCACTGTGTCAGAGAGTGGAGGACCGCAGGTGAGCGCCTCACAGTACAGTGGCACACGTCCCGAATTGCAGGGGTGATAGTCTGGGAAGCCATTGCGAATGACAGCCGGACTTCCCTTCCAGTGATCTGAAGAACGTTGACAGCCCAGCGCTACGTACAGGAGATCCTGCGGCCCATGTGCTGCCTTTACTGGCGGGGTGGCCCTGAGATATTGTCCAGCAAGATAACGCCCGTCCGCACAAGGCTCGAGTTTTCGAGGACTGTCTACGTCATGCTTCGACGCTTACGTGGCTTGTCAAATCACCTATTCTTTCGCCAATAAAGCTCGTGTGGGACCGATGGGACGCCAGCTTTCTCCATATCCCAGTGCTCGTGATTTAGAGCGTAAGTTGCAAGAAGTGTAGGCCAATCTCTCCCAGGATAACATGCGGCCTCTCTTCAACTCCATGTCGGACCGTATCACCGCATGTATCCGAGCACGAGGCCCCACAACGCGCTACTAACGCTGACCGGAATGTGTACCGTATGTCCGCGGGAAATCGTGCTGCTGCTGTGATTTTGTAATCACTTCTGTCCTTGGTATGTACCATCTCTCTACTAAAATCTTATTTCAATCCGACGCCTCCTTTTTGGTTAGCGGATTTTTATGACAATGAGTGTATTTTTTGTTTTTGAACAATGAGTTTGAAACTCCTTCTTATTAAATCTGTCGTTTCTTTCAAAACTGCGTTTCTTCCACTTCCGTCTATGTTTTTTTCTGGCGCCTCTCTGTGCTACAGAGTGTTATTGCTGCTCGGAATTATTTTTAGTGTTGTACCATTCTGTATCACAACAGCAAAAGTAGCAGTAATCACAGTGATTTTTGGTTCTTTCCCTGTAGATCAGTAAAATACCAAAATGAATATATTTTTTCATTGCTTTCGTCCTTCAGTGCCTCAGTTCAACAGAAACAGCGCAGACCGAATCGCGAGAGCCCTCGATTTCTCCTAGTTCTTAAGTTTACTCCAAAATTATGTATAACAAGCTTCATTCTTTTTTTTGTACATTCTGCAGTGTTTCTCTATTGCTTCATGATACCACACCCCACGTAGATATAACATAAACTTTTGCGTTGCAAGAAAAACGTCAAGCGTTGATTAACCACTGTTGAGTTGGTTGGTTGGTGGATTTGTATGGCGCAAGGGCCATGTGTTTCCCCAGGATAACGCTGGTCTACATATCGCTTTACGGATCCAGCAAAATTTGCACAAGCTAGAATGGGAAATATTTTCGCAGCCCCCTTATTCCCCGGGTTTTGCCTCTTCCTACTTTTATCTCCTCCGTTCTTTGTCGAATTTTCTCGCTGAGAAAAACTTTGCTAAGCGTTGCACGGATGGTTTCTTCAACTCCCGCTTGCCAAACGTCTATCGCAATGGGACACTTCAACTCGCAGATCGGTGGAACAAGGTCATCAGTTACAATGGGGAACTAACTGAACAATTATAGGTACGATTTTTTAAGCTTGAAGTTAAAGCTTCTCTTTTTTGCGGATACTATCTTTACAACCTGATACTAACAACAGAAATAAAACACGAGACGAACTGCGTCATGTGAAACTCTGTAATCGATATTCTCCTTGAAAAGGGTTAATACCAAAATGAATATATTTTTTCAGTAAAAATACCAAAATGAAGATTTCACAGCATTTGAAGAAATCGTGCAGATGATAGCTGGTCTGACTCAGTCGAAGTGCATACAAGCAATTTTTAAAATTAACTATTTTTAGAATATAGCATGATATGGGGAAGGAAGAATTAAGTATTCTGATTCCTATGGAAGCGCCTAATTCTGACCTCGCATCGGTGGAAGGAAAGCGACGGAAGTGTACGTCATTGGAAGGACGACCTGGAGAATGAAACGACGGCAGGATTATACACTTCTGTCAGTAGAAATTGCAACACCATAAAGAAATGCTCGGATTTACACGAAATTGGCGGGGTGGATAGGACATCATGGAAGATGCAAATGATTACAATTGCAGGGCACATGTGAATGTGAGACGCGCGCAACGTCATCGGATACGTCAGACAAGGGGGTATAAAAGAAGGCATACAGAGAGCAGGTATTTAAACTTGCTGTCGCTAAACTCGACCATACGCAGTTGTTAATATGTAAACATGCCGCGTAGGTGGACGAGACAACCATACAAACACTTGACGGAGTTTGAAAGAGGTAGAATCGTTGGACTCAAAGAAGATGGTTTGTCATACCGTGATATTGCTGCACGCGTTATGCGTATATGGTGTCAATGGACAGCAGAAGGTTCTACGCATCGTCGTGCAGGGTCTGGAGCTGGAAATTGCACGAGCGAGCGGGAGACTGGCACTTCCATCGTATGGCAGTGACATCGCGCACAACACCATCCACGACACTTGCGCAGCCATGGAGGATGGTCACACATCGTCCGATGTCTGCAAGCACTGTTCATCACCGATTACTGCAGATAAGCCTCGATACTCGCCGTCCATTACTGCGACTTCACTTGATTCTGAATCATAGGCGCCACCGATTGAAGTGGTGCAGCGAACATCGAAACTGGAGTGCTGAATAGGAGCATATTGTATTTTCAGACGAGTCCAGATTCAATCTAATGCATCATGATGAGCGAAACCTTGTTCGCAGATACTGTGGCGAACGACATCTGTGCAGCGACATACCGGTTCACCCCGAGCGTGATGGGCTGGGGCGCTATTGCGTTTCATTAACGCACTCGCCTGCTACGCATCACAAGCACATTGAACAGCCAACGTTACATCACGTCAGTGTTGGAAGCCGAACTTCTACCCTTCCTTCAGACAATACCGGGAACCGTCTTCCAACAAAACAATGCCCGACCCCCAGTAGCTCGCATTGTCCAAGACGTATTATGTGGGCATCAAGTCGCTCGTCTTTCCTGGATTGCTCGTTCTCCAGATTTGTCGCTTATAGGGAACGACTGGGGTGTCATCGCGCAAAGACTGGCTCGCATGGCCTCGCCGCCTGTCACAACCAAGGAATTGTGGATGCGTGTCGAAGCAGAATGGAATGTAATACCGCAGACGACCATCCAAACTCTGTTTCATTCGATTCCACGGCGCGTGGGGTCGGTTTTCACCGCTCATGGTGGATTTACTTATTATTAATTTTTAGGCTTTCCTGATCACGAACCGATATATAATTGTGATCGTTTGCAGCTTGTATCATTTCTAATCACTCCAATAAATTTCATTGTGGTTGCTTGTTTCTTTCTTGGTGTTGCAATTTCTATTAACAACAGTATATTTTTAATTCTTGTACAGGCTTACAGAGTTGTTCTAAAACAATGATCTTAAACTCAGACCCTTGGAAGGACCACTTTCCTTTTTTGAAGGAATTTAGGGGGCCGCATGAATATTAAACACCTTCTTATGAATAAATATTAGAATAAATATTAATATTACAAAACTACACCAACGGCTTGACACTAGAGTGAAATATTATTTCTAATTATATCGGTAAATTGTACAAACAAATGCTTCATCAATCACTGAAAACAGTCACTTTTATGTAACAATTATTTTCATTTAAATCATAAAACAAACACATTTTACTAACTGAACACGATAACTTGGTTCGTTCTTGAAAACAACTGTTCACAAGAGTATGTTGTTCCGAACAAAGGCAGAACCCGAGCAACTAGGTTGTAAATGTTTGCGTTACTTGTTCTTTGAAACTAACTGATAAAACTGTGTTAGGTTGCAGCTGTTGGATTTTTCTCTTAGGAAAGAATCTCACTGGATGTCTATTAATTCAAGCTGAGGTTCTTCAAGTGCGTTGTCAGCATTATAGGAAATGGAGACTTGAATATATTGAAAAAATTTGCTTAATACAGTTATATTCTTCGTAAATAAACTGTTACTTGTAAAGAGGATGGCTTTAATGAGCATTACTATGTTTATATTATATTTAATATATTATAATGCACTTGAAAAAAGTGTGATTATTTTTATTTTGTAATTACTCATGCAGGCCGCAGAACAGTTGGCACAGGGCCGCATGCGCGAGTTTGAGAGCACTGTTCTAAATCACTATCGCAAAAGATCTAATCTGATTCGTCAAACTTTTAATACCAAAGCAGCACGTAAAGAACAGAAATGTCCTCATGAGAATACTTTAACATTTTAAGATATTTATATAAAACCTTTACTTTTTCCTGAAAAGGATGATTTAAAAATGTCATTTTGTGGAAATACGGAACAGGATAGACAAAGTTGAACATAATTTTTACAATAAGCACAGATAAATTAATAAGAAACTGGAAAGAAATATCAAACAGCAAAAGTTTTAGTGACCTGTTATTCAGAGTCGTTAAATTCCTAATTTCAATGTGTGTGAGTTAAATTTATCGTGAAAGAAGAAGTTACTTACACGAGGCTAGCTCGATTGTGCAGACTTGAGAATCCAGCGGAAATCGATATAAATCCATCATGCATGAGAACGTTAATTTCAGCCTGAAAGTATAAAAAAAAAAAAAGAAAAAAAGAAGAGGTTAAAACTTAAAAAATTGAAGACAATCGATGAAAAGAAAAGCATCTGATACATTAGAAGTATTGCATTATACTAAAGATATTGTAGAGATAGAATGTAGACCATACTTCGATTCAGACTTTTCATTCTGTAGTTCAAGAATGTTCTTTGATTCCTGTAGCAGCATTTTATCCTATAAAATTTTCTCAATACATTTTCAAATCATTAAGATGTAAAGAGTTTCATCAAAGTTACAGTTTCTGGCAGGAAGAGAAATTTTTAGTCTCTATCAATAACTGTCTTTCATATTCTGACCATTTAAACAATATTTATGCCTTTCAGACGCAGGAAGAGCAAACTACTGGTATATCATAGTAGGTATAGGAAAGAACACTTCAAACTTTTTTCATCATCCACTTTTTTAACTGTGATACCACTTATGGAATATTTAGATGAAAAAACAGACAATTTGAGTTAAAGCGTCGGGTTGTAAAAAAACTTCCATACCGTTCCAAGAGATACCTTCGTTTCTCTGACTATTTAAGGATGATTCCAAGACATTTACAGAGGCCGTTCCATAACAACAGAGAGTAATTCTTTTTGAGTTGGCAACAGTGCTAAGGAGGAAAATAACCACTCAGACGACTAACTAAATTAAGGAAGTGTCTGTGGCAACAGTGCTAAGAAGGAAAATAACCACGCAGACGACTAACTAAATTAAGGAAGTGTCTGTGGCAACAGTTATTATCCGCGGCAATCGATTCTGGTTTTGTTATTGCGCAGTTGTTTAAGATACGTCTGCATATCGCCATAGAGCTATGGAGGTGAGTGATTCAGAGTTAAGCAGTGAAATGCGTTGTGCGATAAAAGTTTGCCATCGGTTCGGCAACACGGCTCCAGAAACAAACAGTTGGTTTAATAGAAAAAGCTTACAAAGATAAATGTTTGGGTGAGAACGATTTTCAGATGGCACCATGATTTAAAAAAAAAGGGCATTTGTCGGCAGAACTGGCTTCTACGCTTGGTCGAAATGAAAGTGTTGTTACGGAGATCATTTTTAACACTGTTTGGGCAATCCTACAAGAAGATCGACGAATGACGCGTGAAGACAGCGGCGTCAACTAATATTTCAAAAACGTCGGCATTCCGCATTCTACGAGACAAATTATTGCTGCATCGTGTGTGTTGTAGATAGGTACCTCATCACCTGAAGACAGAACAATTGTTAGCCAGGATTCAGGTGTGTCATGAGTGGAAACAAATTATTGCAAAGGATCCAAACTTTCTAAACACAGTAGTAACAGCCGATGAAACATGGGCCCACTATTTCGAACCCCTCACGAAACGCGCAACGAGTGTCTGGAAACACACAGGCTTGCCTCTTCCGAAAAATGTCAGCCGAACTAAATCAACTGGAAAGGTGATGATGATAATTTTCTTTGATCATAAAGGTGTAGTCTACCAGTATGCCGTACTTCCACAAATTACTGTCAATGCTGAGTATTACATTTCAGTCTTGAAGCGTCTGTGACGACACACATCGATTAAGCGACCGGAACAGGTGGGCAAGTGGACCCTACGCCATGATAACACCCGACCCCACGTGACTTCTTGTGTTCAACAGTTTCTTGCGAAATGCGGTATTGAAATCATACCACAGCCTGCCTACAGTCCTGAGCACGCCCCGTGCGATTTCTGGTTGTTCCCAACAATTCAGGAGACGTTCCGAGGCTCAACATTTAACACAGATGCTGACGTTATATAAGCTGTTCAGAGGTCCCTAAAGCAGCTTCCACATGCTTGAAAAGTGGACTGAACGATGGGACCGTTGTATATCATCGGAGGGAAGATACTTTGAGAAAGAATAACATGTATTTTTCTCTACTTCGCCACATGCTTTGAAAAGTGGACTGAACGATGGGACCGTTGTATATCATCGGAGAGAAGATACTTTGAGAAAGAATAACATGTATTTTTCTCTACCTATATGTCTTCATTTTGTGTGATTTTACTCTGTTTTTATGGAACGGCCGTTGTAGATACAGAAAGGATATTTGAGTTACAGGGACTGAGATATCGAAAACCTCTGTATACCCCAACACATACTTTCCATCCACTGATCATTTAAGGCATGCTTCTAAGTTATTCAGATCTATAAAGTATAATCTGAGCTACATTGTCTGAGTTACAAAAAACGTCTATACTCTTTCAGTAGGTACGAGAGGTCATCCAAAAAATAAGTACCGTAGAAAATAGTAACTGTACTAGTAATCCAATTTATTTATTCGATTTAATACAGACATTTAACGTGGACCAGGAACATCAAACAAAGATCTTCGCTCTTTCCACGTTTATAAGTGAGTCACGGAAAAATTCTCGTTGGCCGCCACCGTGAGTCGAACCCAGTGTCTTCCAGTTACGTGCCGGATATGCTTCCGCTACACCTCAGCGGCCTCGAATTCCTCCAGACTCACGCACGGTAACTGCCAAGCCAATTTGGCAGGTTGCTTCTTAGAGCCCCGCACAATGCTGGGGATTAACCAACGATGGTAAGCAGCAACTGAAGAAATAATTAGAAGGCGAATGAATAATTAATACAGACTTTTAACGTGGACCAGGATCATCAAACAAAGATCTTCGCTCTTTCCACGTTTATAAGTGAGTCACGGAAAAATTCTCATTGGCAGCCACCGGGAGTCGAACCCAGGGTCTTCCAGTTACTCGCCGAATATGCTTCCTCTACACCACAGCGGCCTCGAATTCCTCCAGACTCACACACGGTAACTGCCAAGCCAATTTGGCAGGTTGCTTCTTGGAGCCCCGCACAATGCTGGGGATTCACCAAAGATGGTAAGCAGCAACTGAAGAAATAATTAGAAGGCGAACGAATAATTAATACAGACATTTAACGTGGACCAGGATCATCAAACAGTGATCTTCGCTCTTTCCACGTTTATAAGTGAGTCACGGAAAAATTCTCATTGGCCGCCACCGGGAGTCGAACCTAGGGTCTTCCAGTTACTCGTCGAATATGCTTCCGCTACACCACAGCGGCCTCGAATTCCTCCAGACTCACACACGGTAACTGCCAAGCCTATTTGGCAGGTTGCTTCTTGGAGCCCCGCACAATGCTGGGGATTCACCAAAGATGGTAAGCAGCAACTGAAGAAATAATTAGAAGGCGAACGAATAATTAATACAGACATTTAACGTGGACCAGGATCATCAAACAAAGATCTTCGCTCTCTCCACGTTTGTAAGTGAGTCACGGAAAAATTCTCATTGGCCGCCACCGGGAGTCGAACCTAGGGTCTTCCAGTTACTCGCCGAATATGCTTCCGCTACACCACAGCGGCCTCGAATTCCTCCAGACTCACTCACGGTAACTGCCAAGCCAATTTGGCAGGTTGCTTCTTGGAGCCCCGCACAATGCTGGGGATTCACCAAAGATGGTAAGCAGCAACTGAAGAAATAATTAGAAGGTGTAGCGGAAGCATATCCGGCGCGTAATTGGAAGACTCTGGGTTCGACTCGCGGTGGCGGCCAATGAGAATTTTTCCGTGACTCACTTATAAATGTGGAAAGAGCGAAGATCTTTGTTTGATGTTTATTCGATTTATCTAAGTACCGTTTGAAGATAAAGAAAAAAATGTCGATAACTAATTCCTAATGTGCGATGAATTCTGTATATAATAATCTACTTTTCAACATATTGTCCGTGGATGTTAAGGCATTTGTCATATCGTGGCACACGTTTCTAGATATCCTCCTCATAGAAATCTGCCCCTTGGATTCCACATACCTTAATTTACTTTTCAATATACTTTCCGTGGATGTTAAGGCATTTGTCATATCGTGGCACACGTTTCTGGTTATCATGGAGAAGAACAACTCCCTTGCTCAGCATGCCGCGCTGTTTGTTTTGAATTTCACGTCGCACCTTTCTCAGTGTCTTGCACCAAAAATCTACGTTTACTGTCGGGCCTTTAGGCGGGAATTCCACAAACCAAATTCCTTTCCTGTCCCAAAAGACACTGCACATGACGTTTTTCGTTGACATTGTCTGCTTGAATTTCTTAGCCGTAGGAGAGCCCATATATTTCCATTGTAGGGACTACTGTCTCGATTCAAGTGTGATGTGAGAGACACAAATCTCATCTCCCACCCCTATGCGGCTTATAAAAATCATCGCTTTCCTCCACTTACGGCCCCAAAGATTCCGAATAATTTCCCATGCACTTCGTTCTGTCTTAATATTCGTTCTGTCTTAATAATTTCCCATGCACTTCGTTCTGGACAACATCTCTGCCACCCATCCTGCACACACTTTGGGGTAAAGAAGCTTTTCTGTTGTGATTTCTTTTAATAATGATTTCGAAATTTCAGGATAGTGTTCTAAAAAAAACAGAAATTGTGAATCGTCGGTTCTCCCTAATGTTTGCATTAACTCTGTCGACCAAAATCTTCTGTGACAAGAGAAGGTCTACCACTGCGCAATTAGTCATGAACGCTCTGTCGTCCCTCATTAAACATTCGAACCACACCATTCCTTCACTCATTGCGTTTAGCCTGTAAATTTCGCAAATTTGCGAATGAATATCACTTGGTCTGACATTTACACCGGACTTCGCGGCCCTCGGGCCGTTCTATCAACTTAAAGGCTATTAACGCACAGCGCAAATCTTTAACGTAAGCACAACCTCACAAAATGGCGTCATGGAGTGGCTAATGGACTACGCAAGACAACTGCGCATGCATGCCTCTGAAGGGGATATTTGCACGGTAGTGATGCGCGAACGGTACTTAATTTCTGGATGGCTCTCGTACTTTCTATTCTCTAACAATTTAAGCAATATTAACCAGTTGATTCAGATTTAGAAATGTCGCTCTGATTTGTAATATATGTGGTAAAGAAATATATTAAAGGCCTCAGTAAATTTGTTTTATCTTCTGAGTATTTAAATGATTAGTCGTTCAGCTGTTAAAGCATAATCCAAATTACAGTGTCTGAAATAAAGAAAATTTTCAAAATCTGCAAGAAACGGAATTGAACTATAAAATACTTTCCATTTTCTGGCTATTTAAATGTCATTTCCTAGTTACTGAGATACAAAATGCGAGCTATGCGAATTACAATATTACAGAGAAAGAATATTTCTGAAGTCTTCCCATGTGTGCATTTTGTTCTCTGACTCCTCAAAGAACATCTCCAAGTCATTCAGGTGTAAAACCTGTTTTCTGGGTTATAGTTCCCAGGGAAAGAAAATTTCCGAACTCTCCAGGTAGTTTGTTAAAAACACGTGGGCAAAATAGTATGGCTTTGTTAATATTTCTGCGTCAGGTAGTAATGCACCACTTGCTGATTACGGCATTCTTCACAGGGCTTTCCGTGATGACCAAAATTCGATCAGCTTTCTATGGTTCCAGGATATCATATCAGATGACATTCTAGAAGTATAAAAGCTGAACAAATATTCGTCTCACATTTTCACCTTCCAAAGTGATCATGTAATGAACCTTAAAAATGTTGTCTTTAATTTTATCCGCTAAACTACTAGGCCGTGGTGTATGTGGTTAATATTATTTTTAGGAATATGTTACCTGTTCCCCAATTCACGAAAATGTTTTTCAGTGATATTTCATTGTGAGCGACAAACATAAATCATTTCGGTGATCTTTTAAAGTGGTTTTCATGTTGTGATTCTATTCTTACGTGGAAGATTTCTTATACACTTATTTTAATATTGATGAGCATGGCATCATGTTATAGTGGGAAAAGTTGTTTTCATTCATGTCTCATAATACAGAGGTGAATTTGCATGAAGGCATTGCTGCTACCGTTTATGTCGAATTTTCCTGTAATGAAAATGTTAAAAAGAATTTCAACAAGAGGAGGCCATGGGGAGGAGGGATTCGTAAGAAGTGTAATTTTCTAAAGACATTTTTGTAATCAAAAGAATGCTGAAGCAGAGTGAAGAGAGATAGAAGGCATGCAAAGGGAGACACTTAATCTCTTTCGTTCTTTCTCTCTCTCTTTCTTCTTTTTTTCTTATTATTCACTTCTTTTATTTACTGTTTTTGATAAATGAGCAGGAAAAAACGCAATAGCAGAGCAGTAACTTAAACAGAAGCTTTCTAGTTGGTATCCTAGTATAAAAATAATAATCGGGCCACTTCAGCATCAGTCTTTTAATTTTTATCATTAAATCCCTCTACCGCTGGTTCCAGAACGTCACATATTATAGCTCAACTTTTCAAACTTTTAGGTTCAGCTTATAAATTATACATGAAGCGACATTGCCACGCCATGATAATAAGATGGCTCTTCTTTAATAAAAAAAATTACTACTTTTTCGCAACTCATGGCATCCTTCCATTTAAGAGTTTAGGAACAAGTAAAAAGTACAAATTCTCAAATTTTTGTAATTCTTAAAAGCATTATATTTGTTCAAATCTTTTGTGCTAAGTTCCAAGCAATCAAGAATTCCCACATAGAAATTTTTGGCGTTTCCGTAAAAATACCTACACAGCTGTAAAAGCTAAGAACACACACGCGCACGCGCACTCACATATCATCATAATCGTCGTCAACCATTATCAATTTAATGCTAGAAGAAGGTTTCCCCAAGTTTTTTCTACAACTGAGCTAGTCCCCTCCACGTCGTTTGAATTTCATCCACCGACCTAGTGATCTCCTTCTAGGTCTTTTTCTGCGCCTTAGTGTCTAGTGTAATATTTCATTTATCCATCCGTAATCTGTTCTTCTATCGATACCATTGTCCATTGCTATTTTAGGGATTTTATTCTGATCATGACATTTCCTACTATTATCATTTTTCTGATCCACGAGTTCATCCTTTTATCCTTCATGGTTACACCAGACAAGTAATTACATTCTAATTACAGTAGTCTTCAGCCGTTGCATGACTCTTTTAGTTAAGGTCCACGCACTCAGTTATCTTTGCATTAGAAAAATCTCCTGTTTCACATATTCGGAGCGATAACGAAGAATCACGTGATATCAACGTCACGTGCAGCTACTATAAATTGTGCGCACATGTCCTCTGTACGTAATTGGGCAGCGGATGGCCTAGTGGTCAACGTCGTGAACACCACGGAGGAACCTTAGGTTCGATCCCGTGTAGGTACGAACGCTCGAACCACTAAATATCCGCCGTGCGCCGGATGGGCACGTTTAGCCGTTGGACCCTGGGTACTAGCCCCCCGGTAATAAATAAGGTCGTCTTTGTTTCCCTTTCTACCACGCTTCCGTGTCATTATCCTTTCAGGCACGCTAGCCCAAATCTCCTAGCTTTCTGTTTCTATGGGTGGGACAAGCCTCAACAGAAACTCCTCGAACCACCCAGAATCGCCGCCCCGTTGGCGCAGTGGTCTAAGGCGTTGGCCTCTGATCATTCGTCCGTAAGGGGTCCGGGTTCGAATCCCGGTCAGGCATGGATGTTGTGTTTGTCTTACGGCACTGGCTCTCTCCCTTCCCTGGAGCCAGTGACCCTAAATTAAGGATGGGCGACTGCTTATAGCCCATTGAGTTGCTCACGGTGGTCGTTAAACCTCCAATAAACAAAAACCACCCAGAATCCTTTGATCTTCCTCGAGATAGGACAACGTAGAACATTCCATGTGAGAAGACTGGCTCTGGCGGGTATATTCCGAGTTTGGCAAGTGTCTGTCTTTGACTCTTATTAACTGTCATCGCAAAGAACGATATGATCAGAAATTGAATCCGTTTGATCGTAAAAGAAAAAGTGTTGTCGGACGCTTGGAGTCAGCTGAATGCGTGGCAAGGTGTGTGCAACGACCTTGCCACGCATTCCGTTCTCCTCACAAAATTTCCACAGGAATTTTATTTTGGAAGAGCGACTTCACGATAAAACGTGTGCCATTGACTAAACCTTTCCTTGTGTTCAGGTTCCTGATGAGTAAAGGGTAAGTATGCAATAAAGTATTTACTTACTTTAAGACTGATCATACAACACCATGCAAACACCAAGCCTGACACTGAACTGAGCGCCAGATGTAGAAAAAAGCCACACGCTTCTCCCATATAGTCCACATTGGAATTTTGCTTCTCCGCCACGCCCGAACCGTTGTCCCAATCTCATTTTTCTCTTCGACTGGCACATCTACATGGCAAGACCTTTATTTTGATACCTCAACCCTATTTTTGCGTTCAGCCGTTCTCCCAAAACAGGCCTCACAGTTAAAAACTTATAGAATTAATATATAGATTAAAGTCGAGCAAATGACTCTCTGCTAAAAATAACGGTAGCTTGAAAAAGTTTTCTTGCAAATTTTAAATTGAACAGCTCATTCCTGAAATTTATTTCCTCACTATTTTTCCAAATCTCATGACAATCAATTCTATGGTTCTGTTCTCTTTCCTGAATTTATCTGTTCATTTATTTCTATCACTTATTCGAGTGTGGAGTAAAAGGCCACAAGTTATATAAATGATAGCTTAAACATTCCGCTTCTTCATTTTGCAATGAAAAAAAATCGAAGTGCACAGTAGCAACTGTGCCGCAGCCTACAATGTAGAACTACGTCAACTGTCACTATTTTATGGCAATAGTTCTACGTCCTTAAAGTATTCAGTAAAGGACAGTTGACGTAGCCCTACGCCGTAGGTTGCGACACAGTTGCTACTGCACCCTTTTGATGTTTTTCAAATATAAAATTTTTAAGAAATAAAACGAAAGAAATGTTTTACTTTATTCATACTTAAGAGTAACTTATATTATATACAATTCATAGTAACTTATGCTGATTATAAAATAATGTTAGCATAAGTAGGCGTAGAGTCATCGTTTTCAATAGTTATTGTTAAAATTGTTTCTGAAGAAATCGTTCTTCAGAAACAACTTTTCAAACTCCTTAGTTGCCTTGTTATAAATTTAGCGATATCTCTCGTGCCTAACGTACTCTTCTTGTTGTCGCTCTTGTTCTTGTATAGATTCAAAATGCATGATCTGAGATGTGATTCATTTATTATCCAGCGAAGGTCTGAGATGTGATTCATTTATTATCCAGCGAAGCTATGAAGACTGGTGATGTACATTGGCATTCCATGCTCGGTGTGAAAATTTGGATCGATGACATCAAATTCCATCTGTTCTTGCTGTTCGGGATCAATTTGTGCAGTTGAAGAGGAAGGTTGTGGTTCTAGAATCGAACTCTGATGAAACGCATCCTCGCGCGAAATGTTGACGCTAAGTACATTTCCGTGACTCTTGAGTTGATGACTTAGCGGACCTTTTCGGATTCCTCTAGCTGTTTCTTCAACTTTCGTCGGTTCTTATAGTGATTTTCCCTGGATTTTCGCGGCATTTCTAAATTTTCGTCACCAATTTTTTTTATTAAAAAAATTAAATCCACTTTATTTCGGTTTATTACATACATCCGTTAGCTCTGACCGTCAGTTACGGAATGAGGGTCTGAGGTCATCGCTATCATGATCTATTTACTAGTTATCAACCTTAAAACGGCATGCGGTAAAGCAAAATCATGCGGAATTTAGCTTAAATGTCTAACACTACTGTATCGAAGCGTTAAGGGGTGGATCGTTGAAACTTGTTTTGTTATAAATGGGACTTTATAGACTATATATTGATGTATTATTTATTGCTCTACGATAGTTTCGAAGATATAAGCGTTCAAAGTAGGACATGCTTTCGTTGCATCCGTGCTCCTGATGTTACCCCCTACCCAACGCGAAGAGGTAGTTATACGTCCAAATTCCTTTCTGAAGTATACCTTCTCATTCTATTCATTTACTTTACAGATTGATTAATGCCCAAACAATTTTCAACCTAGATATTATCCTATTCCGTTCCATTCAACACGTGACAAAGCTCCTTGATTTAACAAGCAAACTCCCTTTGTTATATGTTTAGCCCCGCATTGAATACCGAGCTAGATTTTAAAATATTTTGAGCTATACGGAAACGTAAATAAATGTACGGGATGTATTATTGGATCCGTTCTTATAAGATACCTATTCCTAAAGACAGAGTGCCGCCCCGGTGGCGCAGTGGTCTAAGGCGATGGCCTCTGATCATTCGTCCGTAAGGGGTCCGGGTTCGAATCCCGGTGAGGCATGGATGTTGTGTTTGTCTTACGGCACTGGCTCTCTCCCTTCCCTGGAACCAGTGACCCTAAATTAGGGACGGGCGACTGCTTATAGCCCATTGAGTTGCTCACGTTGGTCGTTAAACCTCGAATCAAAAAAAAAAAAAAAAAAAAAAAAAATAAAATAAAGATAGAGCCACTGGCTCTGTTCATTGAGTATCGTGAATTCAAATTTTATGTTCGTGTCAGTCTCACGTAGTATTTGTTCCTAAGCAGCTTCGAAACAGGAGTAATGTTCTGATGTGAAAGCAATTACCGTGACCTTAATGATGATGTTCTCGTAAATACAACACTTTAATCGCGCCTGCAGAGCGATTTTGTTGACTCACGTGAGACAGAGTAATGAGCCACTCATTAAGGTATCTTCCGGGATGTTGTAATGAGCATCAGTTAAGATATTTTAAGCAATGTAAATTGCATTCTAAAATCCAGAAAATACTCTACCGAAAAACAAGGAAGAAATAGAAAGACGTATGATATTATAGTAAAATTTCATACGAAACAATAATCAATTCTTCTTAGAGTTTTCTTCCGAAGGACGCAGAAATGCCGTCATTAGTTTGAGAGACCAAAAGGAAAATATTTACCTGCAGCGAAGCTTTTAAGACATTGATGCAATGAAGCTTATTTCTGATGTGTGGGAATAAAATACTACTCGATTCAGATGCATTGCGTAAGCGACAAAAGATTATTCTGAAGCATTCTGTCAATAATACAGCCTTACGTAATTTTCATTTAGATCCATTTGAGCACATAATTCACCTTCATTTAGATGTAGGTCCTAAAGTAATGAAATTCTACGTGCACAGTGTTTTACCAAAATCATAAGCGAATATAATAGCTCTTCATTCAACTGCTCGGGAGCGCTACTAAGGCTCATTTCTATGCATGTGTGACCTCAGAAGAGCTTTCCTTAAGTTCTTCCGAGAGCTCAATTAAGCGCCATTGATATACGCCAGCGAACGCAGTTAAGCCTTGTTCAGATTCAGTTATTAATATAGCATAATTTTATTCTGATGTAGCATCGACCTTTAGGCTAACTTAGTTGCTGGAAGAAAACCAGTATAGACCATTACGACGTGCTATCCAAGTGGGTGAGTGGTCAGGTGTGCGGGATTCTGATTAATCGACAACGACTAACGAATCACCAAGGCTTAAGCAGCTGAGGTAGGGAGATTCATGACGTCACGACTGCCGTCCCGTCTCAAGGCTCTTGTCCTGTGCTCTCACACATTCCTCAAACTGTTACAGACGTTGCTTTGTTTCTAGCTCATCCGTAGAATCTGCCACTTAATGTTGCTCATGAATGTTCTTTCTATTTTTCTTACATTTGTTTAAAATATTTCTAAACACACAGGACAAAAAAATCTGGAATGTAAACCTTATTTCTTAATATGAAATTATATCAGCAGCTTTTTTAATATGAGCTTTAATTTTGTTTGCCATGCTATTTATATGACTCATTATCATACACCAATGACCCATTATGACCACCCCCAGCCTAGAGAATTGAGCGCACCTGGAGACCGAACGGTGGCGCAGGTAAAGTTCACAGAGCAGTATATATACAATTCGAGCACCGGCTTTCGGTTAGTAAAGTGTTCGGAGTCAGAATGGGCAAAGCTTTCGTTTTATCGGAGTTTGATAAAGGACAAATTGTGATGAAACGACGCCTCGGAACTACGATCCTGGAAACGGCGTGGCTTGTGGGTTGTTCACGTGACTCTGTAGTGAGTACGTTTCAAATGTGGTGCACAGATGGCCAAACGACGAACCGTCGTCCAACCGTGTTGTCCACAGCTCACTGATGTCAGAGGGGAGCGGAAACCGTCGCGCATTGTTCACAGCAACCGTAGGACCACAGTGTGACAAATCACCCGCAGCTACAACAGTGGTGATCAGTGCTATGTGTTACAGCACACAGTTCATTGCAGCCTTCTGCGCATGGGCCTGTGTAGCCGAAGACCGAGCCGGGTTCCCAAACTCACTGCACGTCATCACCAAGAACGAATAAATTGGGCTCCAGATCATCTAGATTTGACCGTGGATGATTGAAAGAAAGAGTGACCTGATTTGACGAATCAAGATCCCTGGTGCATCATGTAGACAGCAGAGCTCGGATGCGCCGATTACGAACTGTGGCTATGGCACCTGGATGCACTGTTGGGTGAAAACAGGCCGGCGGACGGCGGTGTTATGCCGTGGGAGAGGTTTTCTTTGGACACTTAAGGCCCCATTATCCCAATACTAGAATCTCTTTGACAACTGTCAGGTATCTGAACATCGTAGCGCACGAATTATGGCAACTGTGTTTTTGTTGTTGATGGCCATTACCAACAGGATAATGCGCCACACTGCCAGAATCGTCAAGGATTGGTTTGAGGAACATGCTGGTGTTTTTCCGTTAATGCCCTGGCCTCCAAATTCACCTGACATGAACCCAATCGAACAGTTGTGGTTCGGCTTGGAAAAGCGGGTCGCGCTTAATCCCCGCCACCTCGAAATGTACGAGAACTAGAGGACCTGCTATTGATATTATGGTACCGAACACGCCAGGATAGCTATCGCCACCTCATCGAATCGATGCCTCTCCAAGTTGCAGCTGTTTTGCGGGCTAATGGGGGTCCTACAGCTTATTAGGTAGGTGTTCATAATGTAATGGCTCATGGATGTACACGTATCAAGTTTATTCCACTCCATGCTTGAAAGATCCCCTAATTCTGCCGTATTTGCAGGGTGCTGTTTTTTTCTTCTTTACGGCCTTTTGTAACATTTCCCATATTTTGTTTTCAATCACATTTGAGATCGGATGAATTTGCAAAATAAATGTGATCCAGAAACATCTCTCACATGTTGCTCCAAGTAATCCAGCACAATTCTAGATAGATGTACACAAGAGTTCTCATCTTGAAACACAAAATCCACTATGTGTCATTCTTGTTCCCAAAACTGAGCAATAACACATTCTCTTAAAATTACACATCATCCAGAGGACACCTCAACGAACGGTCCAACTCCAGTACTTGAAATGCAGCCTCTAAACATGACACTTTAAACTCGGTTTTTGCACGGCAATTTGGACACATTCTGGGTTAAATGCTTCTCCAGCCTTCCGCATGACACTGCAACGACCACCATTGGAATACAAGCAGAATCTGGACTCGTCAGACCATACTATTCGTCACCACTGTTCAATGGTCCAGTAACGATTGTAACGTATACTCTAGATTCACTTTCCTTTTGATTTTTTACTCTCTCTGGTTATTTTATTTTTCTATGTAAATTATCTTCTTACTGAACGAGATGTTATTTCACCCGCTGAATGAGATCTGGCAATGAGTGTAAGTCATGACGTGGTGGTAGCCAGTATAAATAGGCTTTCAACGATACCAAGGGAGAGCCTTTGTTTATGAGGAGGAGAGCGTTTGTTGTTGTACGAAGTTAGCTGTGGTTTATCTGTCAGAAAGCTGGTGCTGTATAAAGAGAGTTCGTTTATGTGAGAGCCAGAAGTCTCACTAATAAAGAATTTGTTGTAAGTACGTTTTTCTCAGTTCATAGTTTTTGTCAGATCTCTGTCTGGCTGTTAGGTTTATTTCATTTAGTGTTATTACTAACAACCAGCATAAGACTTTATTCATCTTAATTACTACTACAACATTACTACCAGTTATAAGCTTGTTCAATATTATTACTACACTACTAGCAGGAAAGTTTATTCATAATTAATAACACAACAACCATTAGAAGAAGCGTTACATTATAATTGAAGGAAGCTATATTCACGATAATTAGCTAGCGAAAGCAATCATATCCATTATACGATGCTGTTTTGCCCTAGAAAGGCAATTTTTCTTTTGGACAGTTGTTAACTTCGGATGTATCCTATCGACACGACGGAAAATGCCCAAGCCATGCAGTTCTCTCCGTAGCGTTCGTTCTGAGACTGGTTTACTGGGTCCAGCATTGTACTGTAAAAACAGTTCTTGACGAGTCTGGAAACGTGAAGCAGTTGCTAATCGTTAATCAATCTCAGTCTGTCATCATAGAGATGCCACAGTTGCTTCGCATACAGTGATAGTTTCCATATTTCTCCCACTTGAAATGGACACTACGGACTGTTGAATCGAACAGGCTAACTTCTTCGCCACCTCTTGCAAAGAATGACCACGGTCTCGGCCAAAAACAATGGGTCACTTTTGCCATTCAGTAACGTCACCTTTATGACCCATAGTTGCACTTGTAAAAGGAAATATATAATACTAAAACGCTTTAAACACACGCCTCAGCCATCCACAATCATAATCCAGAAGTTTCACTCTCCATATTTATACAACCCGTTAAGTGCATCAACTTTACACTTAATTACGTGTTTCAATCAGTATTCCGTAATATTTTTCCCGGTGTGTTTATTAATTGAATAAACATTTCAATATATCAGAACGGTTTTTCTGTCTAGCTTGCAGATCCAACTGTAAGAATGCAAAGAAATATGCAACCCTTTCGGGTATTCCAGCTAAAGTCTCGTTTTCCTCTGCTTCAGATTAACCTGAAAAAGAAATCGATACAGCACTATTTCTACAATTCATTGGAAGAAATATTTGTTAGTGGGACTTCCGGATAGGACTAAGTTGTATTGATTTACACAGTATGCACTGTATTCTCAAAATTTTATATTAGTTGTTCTGCTTACAGTTCTGTGTCTTTTTCTCAAACAGTGATGCAAGTATCGAAGTCCCTGGGTTTGAAGCGAAGCATCGTTTCATAAAAGATATAAATGTTCAACCATATTTTAACTTGCTTAACAGAAGCGGCTTAAAATAACCGTCGCCTGAAACAGTCAGTGTCATTTCAGTATCCTAAACGATCTTCCAGAAACTTTTATTTGCAAACTACGAACATTTATTTCTTGAAACGAATGCTTAACCATTCTCTAATTTTATAATTACCTAAAACGGTTTTTGAAGAAGACATAGACGTACTTTGTTTCTTAAAGTGCTTTTAGTGTGAATCTGAATGATCTTATTTTCTTTACTAAGCCATTAAAACGCTGGCTGATGCATGCGCAAACAATGACAGTAAAATGTTAGCTGAATGCGCAATATTTTCTTCGGATGAAAGAAAAGTGACCAAATAAAGTTTTAGTGACTGAATTATACCTTCAGTGGAAACTCAAAAAATAACCTTTTTGTTCTTCAAGCAAAGTCTTTTTGCAACAAAAGTCACAACAGTTAGAACTCTGGAAAGTTTGTTATGATCATATACTATACCGTGCAAATTGATTGGGGTGAGCTATTTTATTCTCAGAATTGTAATGTGAACGCCAGTTGATGTCGGAAACCCACGTAAACCGGTTTTATCAGCTGTGAGGTGGTGTGACTGTTAGAACTTGATAGTAAGAATGTACTTTGACCGGTTTTAAACAGGAAATAGGCACTTCAGCTTCAGTTGTGAGCTTTCCTGTGTGACAGGTGGATGTTAGTTTTTGCTCTCTGTGAGTACGTGTTGATTTCGTGAATTGAAAAATGGATATTCCCCAAGGAAACATGCAAAAATAATTTCTCTGAAGGATCACACTTCTATGACAGTGAGAGATATCGCTTCTGCAGTTGGTGTAGGCAAATCAAGTGTATCAAGGCTGCTTACGCGATACAATGCATCTGGATCAGCGTCTCCAAAAAGGAGCGGTACATGAGGAAGAAATCGAAAAACAACTCCACGAACGGATAAATATCTAATCAGAAATAGTGAAATGAATAAAACAAAAACAAGCACCGACCTTCAAAACATTTTTTGGCTAGTGGTTGTGATGTTAGTGATTCAACTGTATGCCGTAGGCTTCTGGAAGTTGGCCGGATGGCAAGAAGACCAACAAAAAAAATACAATATTTGAATGCAAAAATGAAGATAAAACGTTTAGCATGGGCCAAAAAATGTAAATCATGGACTGCTGACGACTGGAAAAAGGTAATTTTCAGTCATGAAACTCATTTATTTGTGCAGGGTTACCAAGCAAATGTCGTTAAATGAAGCAACTGTGAACCCTTAAGACCTGAGCATGTCAAACAAACTGTAAAACACCCTCTGAAGCAGATGTTTTTGGGTTTTTTCATATCAAATGGCACTGGAAGCTTAGTTCCTGTTCAAGGTATGATGAATTCAGCCAATTACGTCGAAATATTAGAGCGTAGGATTGTTCCATTCTTGCAAACTTTTGACGGGACATTTCAACATGACTTGGCCCCATGTCACAATTCGAAATTGGTCAAGTTAGAAAAATTAAATTCATTTGCTTGATTGGCCTGGAAATTCACCAGACTTAAATCCCATAGAAAACTTGTGGAATATTTTGAAGAGACGTTTAGGTAAAATGGACTGTGCAACCAAAGAACGCATGATAACGAAAGCTATAAAACTGTGGTTTCACGATTATGAAGTCAAAAATATGTGCACTCAGTTAGTGGAGTCAATGCCAAAACGAATTCAAGAGATCATTCTGCTGAAGGAGGACATATTTCATATTAATACAGGTATTTATGAGTGTATATCAAGGCATAGAATGATAAAAAGGCATAGTTTTTGAAAAAAAGTGATGTTTTACTTTGTCCTAATTAATTTTCACAGTATAGTGCCAATAAAACGGAAATCATTCAAGTTTTCAAACGCCTATTAAGCTTTGAAAAGTAGTTATTTTTAAAAGACATTGTTTAATCCCTCGGAAACTGCTATTTATTAATTTCTTTCCAAAACGGCAGAGCATTTTAGAAATCAATTCGATATGAGCAGTTACTGAATGAGAGCGCCATCTTGACGTATGGCTGTACAACTGAAAAATGTACGTACCTCCGAGAAGGTGTGATGGGGAGGAAAGGATAGAAGACTTATCCCAACATTCACAACATATATACTAAAAATTGACAATTGAGGAATTGGGAGCAGCCGCAGGGGTGGAAAAGGAGAAGAGAAACTACGAGAGACGCAATCAGCTTCGGTTTAGCTATAGAGATGTTAAATGATCGTACCAGTTTATTCCCGATATCACAAGGGATCATTTTAAAATTGACAGACAATAGTTTGTTCTTCTTCCAAATTCCGAGACCACTCTATGATTGAAGAGATGCAAAGCGCAGATTTGCAAGCTTTTCTAGACAAAGATGTCGCCCAGTCGACCACAGAGCTGTCAATACAGTTAGACCTAAGTCACTCAACCGCGGTTAGAGGTTCGACTGTAGCATACCCTGAAAAAGATTAAGAATGTATGATAGTAAGTCCCACACGAACTCACCGAGCGCAAACATTGATCACAGGCTGAACACATGTATTTCATTGCTTGCCAGACATCGTAAAAATGGCTTCGGAAAATCATTACGGGCAATGAAAAATTCATTCACGATGACAGACCACAAATCAAAATGTGATTAATAGATTCCAGCCTGCCAACAACAACATCACCGAAGCACAGCATCCATGGTTATGAAAATACTTATCTGTATCTGGTGGGACATACAATGCGGGGGTATCAAGAGCTCATGCCACCATCTAATAGTGACTGGGGAAGGCAACAACCGTGCACTACTGCTTTCGAAAGATAAACTGCAACGGAAAGGACCATTTTCGGGACATTGGCGTCGGAAGGTCATTTTCTTGCCCGATGACGCACTACCGCATGGCGTTGCAGAGACCTAGGAAACCTCCATGTAGCTGGGGTGGGAAGTTCTCCTTCAACACCCAGACTTAGGCCCCTCGAACGTCCAGTTTGTTTCGCTCGATGCAACACTTCTCAGCCGGTCAGCGCGTCGCCAAACTTGAACTCTAAAAATGTTTCGATGACTTCCTCGCATCATTACCGGCGTCGTTCTTTCACGACGACATTCAGCAGCTGCCGGATAGATACATTTGGCACATTTGGTACATCTGTTCAACCGTAAACGCTAATAACTGATGCATATTCCTAAAAAAGATACTTTTACAACTCTGAGGAATCGCTAGACCAAATAATTTCCTATTTATTCTGTCTCTCGTTGAACCAGTTGCATTTCACTATTATAGATTGTAGATATTCGTTTGCGCGTTTGACAAGTTGTCTGCTGAAATTGTTTTTTCACCTTCAGTTGTGAAACAGTTCAGTTTAGCTGGTATAAAATGTAAATACGCACGCGAATGCTTGATCAAGTACCCGGAACTGTTTTTTCAGCTCATTAATTTTTTGTGAGCAGGATTACAAAGCGTTGAATAGCGAATGAAAACCTGGAGACAAATGCGAGAAAAAGGGATGAAAGTTTTTATAGTTCTGCAGATGGAAGAAGTGATTTTCGGGGACAAAGTCGTTCCCGTGGGAAGGGGTGAAATGCTAAAAGTCTTGAAATCGACTGCGCTTCTTTCACCCAGCTCTGCTTCGAAGAAGCTTAGAAGCGTTTTATTAGTCGCAGCGATGGTCGTGTTTGGAAAGAAGCGTTGCGCGTTTCATTTGGCAGCAAAATAAAACAATAAAACGGCGTCAAAGTTTACCTCAGGGAGCAAAGCAGGAAAAAAAGACCAAAGTTAAACGACTTCCTTTCTTCGAATTAAAAAATGCAAGTGTTACCTGAATTTATTGAAGTGGTGACACTGTTTTACGCTAATTCCGTTTGAAAATGTCTAATGTAGAAAGTGCTGGCATATTTTTGTTCTCAACTAACCATCCTCGTAACTTACATGAGAAAACAAAAGAAAAGTGTGAAAACTACGTACAAAAAATAATCAGGTGTGAATTTGGTGCTGGTATATAAAAGGAGAAAACAATGTCTCCTTCTCACCGACAGTGTCATATATTTCGGAGCTTGCTAGGAATTTAAAGAAAATTAATAAACATAATATACATATTTGTGTGTAACTGCATCGAGTGACGCAATTCGGCCGTGTTTCATATTTTTCAATAAAACACGTCGAAATATACTTAAAATATAGTTTCCATTAGTCAAAACAAACAATATTTTCCATAAAATAAATGAAATCATCCACTTAAATATTTGATTCTCACAGGCGGGTGAACTTTTGTTTAGTATATTTGCTCAGATTCTTTGCACCACAGAAAGTCGAAGTGGTATATACACTAAGATGCCAGTTTGTTTGGCACACTTGCTACCGTCGCACAAATGACTCACTATCGCACGTGCGATGGTACGTGAGCGTGATGTGCGTTATCAATTGGATAGAGGAGATCGTTGAGCATCGATTAATATTCGACTGAGGGTCGAAATGGGCAAAACGAATGATCTGATGAATTTTAAACGTAGCATGGTATTTGGCGCCAGGAAAGGAGTCCGAGCATCATTTAGCGTACGATTGAGGGTCGGAATGGCCACACTGAGTGATTTGAGTGATTTTGAACGTGACATGATAGCTGGAGCCAGGGATACAGGTCCTATTATCAGTTAGTGTTTGATTGAGAGCCAGAATGGGTAAACCAGTGATCTGAGGGTTTTTGAAAGTGGCATGATAGTTGGCGCCAAAGGTACAGGTCCGATCATCAGTTACCGTTTTATTGAGGGGGCGGAATGGGTAAAGCGAGTGATCTGAGGGAGTTTGAGCAGGGCATGATACCTGGAGCAAAGGGTACAGGTCTGAGCATCTGTTAGCGTTCGACTGAGGGTAGGAATGGGCTGAACGAGTGTTTTGGGTGGGTTTGAACGTGACGTGATAATCTGAGCAAGGGCTACAGGTTCAAGAGCCAGTTAGCTTTTGATTGAAGGTGAGAATGGGCAAAACGAGTGATATAAACAATATCTAGAAACTTTATGAACTAAATGCTCGAACGAAAGCACAAAACCTTTCTAAGCTAAGCGTCTGCGATACTCAAACACTATTTTCTGTGAGCTGCTTTTCCCAGCTAAAACTACTAATACAATTGACAACATCCGGTTTACTGTTTACTAGTGCGGCAAGCCGCCAAGGCCATTGAACAGTAGCGGGGATAGGAATTACGAAAGGCCACACGTGTATTCTTCAGCAGAGTGCATGTGACCTGAAATGGCTGTGGAATAAATCTCGCTCCTGTGTCCTGACCTTTGACCCCATTTGGATGATATTCAACAGAACCGGTTCAGTATACCTCAGCAAATGCATACTAAAGTTTTGTCGCAATAGAAGCAGTTTTACGCAAGTTATGAGAATAATGGCTGTGGAATAAATCTTGCTTTTGTGCAATGACCTTTGACCCCATTTCGTTTATATTCAACAGGACCGGTTCACTATACCTCTGGAACAACATGATAACGTTTTGTCGCAATCGAAGCATTTTTAGGTAAGTTATGATACACAAGGGCAATTGAATGGATCCTACTCCAGTGTCCTGACCTTTAACCCCATTTCGCCCATTTTCAATAGGGTTTGTGCCCAGGTGGTTCCCTACCACATCTAAATTTTCATCGAAATCGAACCATATTTACGCATGTTATGACGCATAAAGGCAATAAAATGGATCCCGCTTTTATGTCTTGACCTTTGACCCCATTTCGCCCATTTTCAATAGGTTTCGTCCCCAGTTGGTTCCCTACCTCATACTAAAACTTCATCGAAATCGAACCATTTTTACGCAAGTTATGCCTCATAAGGGCAATGGAATAAATCTCGCTCTTATGTCCTGTCTGACCTTTGACCCCATTTCGCCCATTTTCAACAGAGCTCGTGCCCAGGTGGTTCTCTACCACATACTAAAATTTCATCGAAAACGAAACATTTTAACGCAAGTTATGACGCATAAAGGCAATGGAATGGATCCAGCTCCTATGTCCTGACCTTTGACCCCATTCCGCCCATTTTCAAAAGGGTTCGTCCCCAGTTGGTTCCCTACCATGTACTAAAACTTCATCGAAATCGAACCAATTTTACGCAAGTTATGCCTCATAAGGGCAATGAAATAAATCCTGCTCTTATGTCCTGCCTTACCTTTGACCCCATTCCGCCCATTTTCAATAGGGCTCGTGCCTAGGTGGTTCCCTAATACATACTAAAATTTTATCGAAATCGAACCATGTTCACGCAAGTTATGACGCATAAGAGCAGTGGAATAAATTCCGCTACTATGTCCTGACCTTTGACCCTGTTTCGCCCATTTTCAATAGGGCTCGTCCCCAGGTGGTTCCCTACCACATACTAAGATTTCGTCGAAATCGAACCATTTTCATGTGAGTTATCGTGCGGACGGACGGACAAAGCTGGAGCAATATACGCTTCTTCAACCTACGTTTGGAAAGTGTAAAAGAACACAAGTCACACGTTTAAATACAAGTCAGCGTGGTAATGCAGACAGGGACTGTTTGATCAGTAGATCCACGAGGTGTGACGTCACTGAAAATGACGTCACGACTTGATAGGCCTTCAAGATCTCGGAGGTAACGACACAACGCGTGACGTAATGAGACCGATGGCGTGACCGCGCGCCAACATTCTCAAACGCGAAATTGTGACGTTATGAGATTTCTAAGCATTGGAAACATTAATGGAACGACGCCATGACACTAAAAACGTTATAATTCGGGGTGGTTATTTAACCCACTAAACGAATTCTCCTAAAGTCGAGATCAAGCTAAATCGATTTCTAGTACCAGGAAACGGTAGGTTAACAACTTTCATCAAAATTCTTGGAGCCGTTTTCAAAATAAAATGTACATACATATATACAAGAATTGCTGCTTTAAGGTGGACGTCAAGTAATTTTGCTTCCCATACTTCCAATGGAAAAAGTTCTGTACACATTTTCTTCCCAATTAATGCGTTCCCAAGAATGAAGATTTGAACATCGATTAAAATAGCTTCATTTCATAACTTGGAATACTTAATATTTTCTAAACCATAACCGTAATAACATTTTCTATACCAGAGCCGTAATATTTTCTAAACCATAACCGTAATTATGCAATCCAACATTTATTTGTCCACTGACGTCATCAAAGTACAGGCCGCGCCATCTTTTCTGGTTTCAACACCACCAAAGGAAACGTTATTGCTTTTTAATATAATTATGCTTATGTTTTAGAAAATGTTAAGTATTCCAAGTTATAGTATGAAGTTATTTTAATCGGTGTTCAAATTTCCATCCTTGGGAATACACTAATTGTGAAGGAAATGTGTACAAAAGGTTTACCACTGCAAATATAGGAAGCAAAATTACTTGACGTCCACCTTAATCGTGTGGGATAAGGGCGATGGATGGATCCTGATCCTATGTCCTGACCTTTGACTTCACTTCACCCATTTTCAATAGGGTTGGTCCTCACGTAGTCCCCTACCATATACTAAAATTTCATTGAAATCGAACCATTTTTACGCACCTTATGACGTATAAGGGCAATGGAATGCATCCCGCTCTTATGTCCTGACCTTTGACTTCACTTCACCCATTTTCAATAGGGTTCGTCCCCTGGTGGTCCCTTACTACATACTAAAATTTCATCGAAATCGAACCATTTTCAAGTGAGTTATCGTGCCGACAGACGGACGGACGGAAAAAGCTGGAGCATATACGCTTCTTCAACCTACGGTTGGAAAGCGTAAATAAACGGTACAAGCTGAAAGTAGATAACTAGTAACAACTTTTTAAAACTTTTCGTACTAATAATGGATAGGAAAATACTAAATGTACGTACCTTAACATATACAGCAACTCCCCTGTTGGTGAGATGCGGACCAAAACGTTTGGTACCGTGACATACTGAAATTCGGCATGTTTTGCATTGGCGAAGAATACCTCTGGTTTCCATATGCGCTGAACCAACTTAGGATCATTGAGATCAAGGGGTCTTGACATGGCCGTCTTCTTCAGTCTTTCGTCAAACCACTTTTGACGAAGATATAAATCTACTTCGTAATCCTAATGGCGGATAGAAAAATCATTGTTAGAAAAGATCAGACGGCATTGCATTTCAGCTAACAGAACCATTAAGAAGAAAAGGAAAAAACGCTTTGTGTGGAAAAAGGGATCAGGAAATGTCAGGTTCTAAGATTTAGCACAAAAGTAACGGAAGCAGAATCATTTGGTATGGGGAAAATTACCGACAACCAGAACACCTACGGGGCAGAAGACAGATAGAATAAAATGTGGACAGGTCAGTGCAAACTCAGAAGCAAACAGCGATATGACGTAATACCGAGAGGGCAAAACACCGCAATGCATTTTAATTTTTAACTGTAAAATTTTATACCCTAAATCCTCAATTTTGTTACGATGAAAATATAATTAGTATTTGAGGTTTGTTATAGAGTGGTGATATCTGCTTTTTTATACAATGCATGCGACATTTCGCTGTTTTACCACCTAGGTCTTCTGATTTTCGTTGTTGTGGCTGTCAGTATTCTGAACGGCACTGCAGATAACATGAAGTTTACTGGCACTCTAAAACACATGCAAGGAAATACTGTTTTCTAATGCTGTTAAAGCGTTTTGCTTTCTTGCATGTCTGAAACACAAAGCGCGTGAATGATGTATTGTTTCAATTCTTCTGTAGCAGTTTGTCTTGTTAACAAACCACGTGATTATGCTAGCATCTAGGTAGTCCGTCCATATGCTTTTTTAATCATATTCTTCCACCTTCCATTTGCAAACACGATGTTTACCTATAGTAAGTAGTATATGTCCCATACTATGGGACACATCATATACTACAAAAAACCTCAAAATCAGGCGTTTTTTGATTTTTCAGACCTCAATAATCACGAACATTTTAAGGCTTTTTATGAACAAAAACACCATATTTTCATTAAAAATCATTGATTTTTTAGCATAAAATAGTCAAAAACATCAGATTTTTGAAAATTGAAGTTTTTACTCTGTTTTTCATCAAACTAGAGCATCATAAAAACACACATTTTAAGTCATTTTTGTGAACATTTTTGAACAATTGCAATCATTTTGAGCTTTGAATAGCTTTGAAAGTGATGAAATGATGGATTTAGTGATCAATAGAAAAGTTGTAAAACAAACTACTTTGCAAAGTCCTTTTTAAAAATGCATTAAAAAAAGGGGCACCCAAAATGGATACCCCTTATAGAAAGATTAAAAATTTAGGAAGATAAAAAGTGTAGGAAGATTAAAGTTCTAATTCAAATGGAATTAAAAGTATGTTATTTTTTCAATTTCTAAGTAAGGTTTAAAAATGTTTAATTCTAAATAAGACATGACTTGTATGCTTAATTCATCATTCTTTTTTCCTGATGCAAAGAGTATTAAAGGTTTATCTGTGTAGGCATCACTATTAAATAATATATTCTCCCCAAGTGTAATTAAAACTTCTGATTTCCCATTAGTATAATTAGGACGTAAATAAAATGTAATTTTCATATCCATATTTTCACTCAGTTTCATATTTCTGTCAAGGAGATTGCTACTAAATTTCATAAAAACGACTGTTTCCCAGTAACGCATAGCACCAAGAGTATTATATGCTTTTTTATCTTCTTGAATTGTTGCATAAAATTTTTGATTATCCACGTAATTTTTATTAACTGCGTCATACATATCCTGAGGAGATGGAATATTCACTAGTCTTTTATTTTGAACATCAAACTTTTCATCTTTTAAAATTAAAACATTGTTTTCTAAATACCTCTTATTCACTGCATTCTTATCTGCTGTAGGATCAGCAACATTTCCTATTCTTTTACCTTTTGCATTAATTACATTCCCATCTTGAATATGTAAATATTTTTGATCCAAATTACTTAATTCACCTTTAAGTACAGCATCTAAATCTCTTATTCTTACAGCAGTTTCTTGAACAAAATCTGAAAAACTACCATTAATATTTTTTTCTATTTCACTTTTAACTTCCAGATTATTCTCTCTCATTTGTTTTAAAACATATTCTCTTGTAGTAACATCATGTTCATCTATAGGTTCTTTACAATTTTTTAAATTTTTTTCTTCCATATCATAATTACCATCATCTGTTAATTTAAATCCATTTCCAGGAGGTCCAGGTGGTCCAATTCCAAATTCTTCATAAGACGAACCAAAAGGGTACCAATTCATTTATTTAATCTAAAGTTTTCAAAGTTTTAAATTCCTTATTAGCCATATTAAGTGATCCTCTTTTTGTTTCATTCACGATGAAATAAAATCTATATGGTTTACCTGGATTTGATCCTAATCTCCAGTTAAATTCTAGTCTTAAATTCGAAATATTAGTATACTCTGGATGATTAGATAAATTAAAATAAAAGATTGGATACAATCTCGCATAATTTACATAACTTATAAGACATCCACTTTCAGTATTATGAGTATTTAATCCAGCTGCTAATAATTCAGAATAACATCTATTATAATCTAACTGCCCATCTTTAAAATTCGTTTTATAAATTTCTTCTGGAACTTTTTTATTATTACATAATATCCAGCATTCAAGGAGATCTAAATTATCAAAAACCATATTGTTCTGATTTTGATTGCTTTCTTTTTCTACATACTGTGGAATGACAAGAACACTTAACACCTCATCAGATGTAGTTCTTATATGACATGCACCACTTGATGTTGTTTGCTGATTACTTTTCTCAATTGAAGCAGAACACCAAGTAATTTCAATAGGTGTAGAATTCAAAGCTATACTTTTAAATTCAGCCTCAATGGATGGGTACAACTCTACATAAGGTAACCATAATTGAAAATCAGATATAATAACTTTATAATTGGGATTTGCAACATCTGTGTATAACATATCATTATGACTATTTCTTTGAAATTCAAATGTAACTTTTATATCAGAAATTAATCTTCTAAAATCGTTGAGGAATCCAAAAAGTTGTCTTAAAGGAATCCAAAATTTTATTACATTACTGTTTTTTGTTAAAAGCCATCTCTGTCTAAATCCTTTATTATAAGAGGCATTTTCTTTTAATTTGATATCTGATCCTTTCTTTACATCTTTATTAGGATCATCTATTACTATTTTATCTTTATCAGCTGATTCTGATGTATCAACATAATACATCATATTTGTAGCCTCTGAAGTGGAATAATCTTTTGTGAAATTTATAAGTCCATTAATTTGATGAATTAATGAAGCACATTCAATATTAGAATCAGTTTGTTCTTTTCCTATAGTTAATGAAGCGGATCTAAACAGATTACCACCATTTACAAATGTAACATTATCAGTTCCTATAGTATCATTATTATTTTTTACTATTTTACTTTCTAAGCATATATAACCGTTACTATATAATATAGGTGAATTTGTATCTTTAATAGTAAACTTATATTGATCAGATTCTTTTACATTAGTACTATCTTCATTATGTTTTATATATTCATACTTAGCAATTTTATTACTATAATAATCTGGAATAGCTTTTAAGTCCCAAAGTTTTTCCATTTATTAGGATAAAAAACTCATTTATACCGTTTCAAACCAGATCCATATCGATCCTGAATTTTCGTTTTAGCTAATATATCATTAACAGTTACAGGAGGTTTAGATAATATATTTTCAAGTTTATTTTGAATAACATTTTTAGCTTTATCTTCAATTGCTGTTTTTGCTGATTTACCTAAAACTTCTAATATTTTTTCCAAAAGTTTTAATTCCTTCAGTGAAGATATTACCACCATATCGTTTTGCATATAATCTATGTTTGTTATAATTCATTTATTAAGCTAAAATTAATCTATATAAAACTCTCATATTATTCAAGTCTATCAGTTCATTATCTTGATTCGTGATATACATTCGAATTCTATGAATATAATTTCGTCTATTAATGGGTAAAAATAAAGGATTTATTTCATCAATTTTTATTAAACTACCAGGAGGATTAGATGGCGTAAAAGAATATAAAATATCTGAATTAATATTATTATATAAAGTTCCTGTAATTACATCACAATGAATATGTATGTCATCAACTCCTCTAGAAATGTTTGCCATATATTTTCCTTCTTGATGATTATCTTCATATATTTCTGATTCAAATCCTAAAATTTCATGTAATTTACTCTCTCTAAGATCAATTTTATATTCATCTTTTAATTCAATTATAAAGCGCTGTGTAGCGAAATTAGCTTTAAATTTAATTGGTGGTTCATCTCCAAATCGTTTTATTAAAAAGTTATTTAATTCCCTTAATGTGTAATTTCCATTATCTAAAGTTATTTCATGCCATAAACTACCATCAAAATACTTAAATGTATTATTTTCTTCATCAATATTGTTCCATGAAACCCACATAGACATAGATTTTAAAGCTATTTTTGAATTTTCATTAACAGGAATAGGTGGGACATATTCAATTGTAAAATCTTCTGATTTCTCAAAATTTTTTGAATCTAAAATTAACATTTATTAAGCACAAAATCTTCATTATAACCACTTGGTTCTTGGGTAAAAGAATATAAAACTTCAACAGGTGATTTACCTTTATTCCTTTGAGTTATGTATTTCATACAATAAAAACCACATTTAACAGATGTTGGTTCTTGTAAAAAACTCGAATTATATCTAATTCCTTTATTAGATGTTTCAAGATATTTTACAATATTTTTAGGTATGAAAATGTTATTCAATTTAATGTCTTTATATTTATATTCTCCAAATGGATCAAAATATTCCACAAAATTATATTTAGGATCATTATAATAACAGACCCAATGAGTCCCAGGTCCTGTAGATATATCTAAATTAATAATTCCACTTTCAAATTTCTTAATCTTTTTAGGTAATAAATCTGATGTAAATACACCCCTGAATCCTTTTACATCTTTCATATTTTGTTCTATCGTTTTATTGGATATACCTCGTAATTCTGAAGAACTCCCTTTCCAGAATGTTTTTTTTAAGGTTACAACCTGATCCAGTTACTTTACTTAAAGCTTTATTCACACCCCAACCTGCAGCACCAGATAGAGCTCCTGTTGCTAAACTAGTAAGAATAGGAATTAGAAAGGGTAGAAATCCACCGTTCTTCTTTAACTGTGTCTTACTTATAGTTATTCGTTTACCGTTTTTAATTTGATTAATTTGAGTTTTTGTTAAATACATATCATGATTAGCACTTTTAGTTTTATCAATTTGCAATGTAATTTCTTCACCTTTCTTTAATGCTGATTTTAATTTATTTTTCTGACCTTCACTCAAATGAACTCTAGTTTTAATATAATTACTCATTTATTAAGATAGAAATTTTGAATAATATTGTTTTACTTGCTCATTAGTCATTTTACCCTCTTTCAATAATATATCTAGTATTTGAACTACTTGGTTATATACTTTCTTATTTTTAGTTCCCTTACATATTTTATCTGTTAATTTATCTAAAATATTAAGACCCTCACCCATATAGTAATTCCCCATTTTGAGAGCTTCTAATGCTCTAATATATTTTCGCACCTCAGCCATTTTATAATCGAAACGATCAATTTTTTCTGTAATTTTTTCTTTTTTCTTCATCTTTAGTATTATTAAATGCTTTTACTTGAGGACCTTTTAGACGTCCGATTTCGCTGTTTTTTTCATTTGCTTGATTTATTATTTCATCAATCTCTTCATCAGACTTATTAACTAATTCTGAAGGTAAATCAAATCCTAACTTTTTTTAATAACTGATGCATTCAAGTTTTTGTTTAAGTTAATTTTATGAATTCCTGCTTCTCTCTCATACATTTCTTTAGCATCTGAAATAGGTTCTTCAACATCTTCTAAGGCAGGAAATCTTGAAGATTCTGCAATTGGTTGAAATGAAAGTTCTTCAATTGCATCTTGAATAGCTTTTAAATTTTCTTTTCTAGATACATCTTGATATTCTAATTTTTCAACTATAGGTTTATGAAATTTTGTGATTGCCTCTTCATATCCTAAATCTTCTAATTGCTTCTCCTTATTTCGTTTTCTTAGTTCAGCATTTACTTTTGCTAATTTTAATAAATCTTGTATCACTTTACTCATTTATTTAACTGAAAATTTGCTTCCAAGCAAATTATTTTACTTCCAAGCAAATTATTTTACTTCCAAGCAAATTATTTTACTTCCAAGCAAATTATTTTACTTCCAAGCAAATTATTTTACTTCCAAGCAAATTATTTTACTTATATAAATGGAAGATTTTGAACAAATTGAAGAATATTTATCTTTTGCTGAAATGGCATTATATCTAGCTGAATGTTATTTATCTCAAGGAATACCAGCTGAAGACTTATTATTTGAAGCTGAAATGTTTATTGAAGATGCTGAATTTCTATTAAATAAATATGATTAAGCCTTGCAGCATTAAAATAAAAGATTATTCCGAACCAGAAGAATTTATAGATCCAAATCAAAATCCAATGTTACCTATTCATCCTTTTAAACTTTTAATAACAGGATCTTCAGGATGTGGAAAAACAAATTTACTATTAAATTTAATATATGATCATTTAAATTTTGATGCATTATTCATATGTGCAAAAGATATTAACGAACCTAAATACTCTAAATTAAAAGAAAATTACTCAGTGTTTGATGATATAGAAGAGGAAGACATTTTAAAAATAAAGGGAAAGAATAAAAATAAGTTATTAAAATTATTTAAAAAGTTTAAGAAAGAAACATTATTTAGTTCAGACATAAATGAATTTATTACTGTAGATGACTTAGATCCTTCATTAAAAAATCTAGTTATTTTTGATGACTGTGTAAAAGAAAAAGATCAAAACGAAATTGAAAAATTTTTTATAAGAGGAAGGAAGAAAAATGCATCCATTATTTATTTATCACAGACCTATTATTCAACACCTATTGATATAAGAAACAACTGTGATTACTTTATATTTTTTAAACTTCAGCACAGAGAAATTAAACAAATTATTAGAGAAATTGATGGTGATTTTAATATAGATCCTTATCAAAAAAGTATTAAAAACCTTATGATTTCTTCATGTTAGATTTGAAAAATCCTCATATGAGATACAGACATAACTTTGATCCTATATAAATGGAAGAATATTTAGAAAAGAAAATGTATGTATACAGAAAAAGTTTTAATTACTATAATAAAATTAGTATATCATTATCAGTAGGCAAATTTATATTTAGTGCTTCAGGTTTATCAGCTTTTGCATTTATTCCTTTAGCAGCACTTTCTTTAGGAGCAGGAGTCATTGAAGTTGTCGATAAAACTCTAAATATTTCAGAAAGAAAAGAAGAATATAAACAAGCTTACAAATTTTATAAACAGATATTAAATTTAATAAACGCTAATTCAATTTCAGAACAGGATGCTTACGTTAGAGAAGAGGATTTTATAAAAAATATGAAGTATTTTCCTTTAGAGAAATATGTAAAACAAACGCAACTAAATGGTTATAGATATGTAAAATAGATTTACACTTAAATAAATGGAATTACAAGGAGGTGATATAGTAGGATGGTTACAAGATAAATTAAATCCACCTGAAATGCATATACCTGGTTACCAGTATTGTGGTCCATTTACAAAATTAGAAAAGAGATTAAAAAGAGGTGATCCAGGAATTAACAGAGTTGATAAAGCTTGTAAAAAACATGATGTAGCTTATAGTAAAACTAAAGATACTAAACAGAGACATATTGCTGATCAAGAACTCTTAAACGATTTAGATTCAATTGAAAATACTACAAGTGGATTCTATCCATTAGGAGAGAAACAAGCTAAAGCTGTTATAAAACCAATTATAAAAGCAAAGAAAACATTTGGTTTAGGAATTTCATCCTATATGTATTGCTTAAAGTGCAAACAGAAAACTGAAACTAAAGATATTCAAGAAACAGTAGCTAAAAATGGAAGACCGATGGCAAAAGGAAAGTGTAAAGTTTGTGGAACTAAAAAGAGTGTTTTTTAAAGACGTAGACCTTAAAAATATTTATTATACACCAGAAACTGGTTATTGTGGTATTAATGAATTACAAAGAAAAACTAAATTACCCAGGAAAGATATAGAAGAGTTTTTACATCAACAAGATGTATATACAAAACATAAACCACTTATTCATAGATTTAAAAGAAGAAGAATTTATGTTTCTCATGTCAATGACCAATTTCAAGCTGACCTTATAGATATGCAAGAATTTAAATCCTTTAATAATGACACAAATTATATTTTATCAGTGATTGATATATTCAGTAAATATGCTTGGACAATTCCGATTAAAAGAAAAACAGGTGAAGAGGTAACTAGAGCATTTAAAAAATATTTAAAGAAAGAAAACCAGAAAAACTTCAAACAGATAAGGGTACAGAGTTTATAAATAAACAAACTCAAAAGTTATTCAAGGATGAAAATATTCACTGGTTTACAACTGAAAATATTGAGATTAAATGTGCTGTTATTGAAAGATTCAATAGAACTTTAAAGACTAAAATGTGGAAGTATTTCACAGCAAATAATACTAGAAAGTGGTTAAATGTACTAGATAAATTAATTAAGAATTATAATAATTCTTATCATAGATCCATTAAAATGACACCTATAGAAGCAAGTAAGGAAGAAAATGAATTAAAAGTTTATAATAATTTGTATAAAGAAAAAGAGAAAAATAAACCAAAATATCGAAAAGGAGATAAAATAAGAATTTCAAAATACAAAAGAGAATTTAAGAAAGGTTATCTTCCAACATTTACAGAAGAAATATTTATAATTTCAGATATATTGAACACAGATCCTCCGACATATAAAATAAAAGATTTAAATAATGAAGAAATTACAGGAACATTTTATGAAAAAGAACTCGTGAAATATGATAAGAAAGATGACGTTTATAAGATTGAAAAAATTATTAGAAAGAAAGGAAATAAATACTTAGTTAAATGGTTGGGATATCCTGATGAATTTAACAGTTGGGTTGTACTTTGAATTTTTTTTGCAAAACGCCCTTTCGGTGGAGGGTCTATGCTTCTTTTTTTTATTTGTACCTGGCCAGCCAGGTACTTATGGGCGTTAACTCTTAAGACCCTTCCACCGGAATCACACACACACACACAGAACTTTTTTAGATGTTATCACTCAAACCCGCTCTACCGTGAACCCAAACTCTGATTTCAAAGATTGAGACAGGGAGCCATTCTACCGACCGAGATTAGAACCTGGTACCTTTTGCATGCGAAGCGCTGACGCTAACGATCGGCCACGTCTGGCCAGGAAGTTTCTGTTTGAAACATATATTTATGTCGAAGCTTGGCTATGATCCAAAGTTGTTACGTAACGAAGAACTGCTTTTTTCCGAGGACACGTTACGTAATCGCGCGCCGCGGAGAATATTGGCAGCGATTCAACTTATGTAAACATTTTCGCTCGCAGCTTATCAGTGTTATGTAATGACTGTTTTTTGCAACTAAGAAAGAAAGAGAGATAATGCCTTGTGCTGACATCTATATGTGAAAGAAAAAACTGTTATATGAAAATAATGAATACTGACGATATTAAAAGAATAAAATGATATCTAATAAATGGCTTCATTAAAAGATGTATGTTATGAAAATATTAAAGATAATTATTATTATGGTCTCTTTGGAGATTTTAAATTAATAATAGATAAAAATACTGGATATTTTAAACTTTGTAAAGATGGAGGTAAGAGATTTAAAAAATGGCTTCAGAAGATTTAATTAAAGATATTTCCACGGCTGGAATTCCAGCCATGGGAAAAAATGATGTAATATATGAAATTAAAGGTGGTTTAACTGAAAAGTATAATGTAAATGGTTCTTATGTGTCTGATGATAAAAATTGTGGTGGCCCGAATTCGGGCCGCCATAAAAATGATCAATTTGGTTAAGAATTTAGACGGCCCGAATTCGGGCCGTGAAAATATACATGAAATAAAGAGGTAAAACAGCAATAAAATATAACTTTAATGGTACATATGTCAGTGAAGATTTAATTACAAATATAGCTTTTTGGGTTTCAAATGATTTTTATGATAAAGTTAACAAGATTGTTAAAGATTATTATGTTAAAAAATTAAAAAGTTTTTAATAAAATGATATCTAATAAATGAATTATTTTAATGAAGAAACTAATTACTTTTCTTCTTCAGAAGAAGAACAAATTGAAATTCCTGAAAATTTTAAAAAAGTAATGAAACAAATAAAGAAAATGAAATATGATGAAGAGGAAGACTGTTATTATATAGATTATAATAAATATTTAAAAAGTAGATATGTTAGTAGAATAAGATATTTTAATCAGTTTAAAAGAAAAAGTAACCTTAAATTTAATAAGGAAGCAGAAGATTTATTTTTAAAATTACTAGATTTTATGTACTATGAGAAAAATTTAAAATATACATATTTTATTAAAAAAATTTGTGACTATTGTAATATATCAAATGATATTAAAATTAATATAAATCCAAATAATGAAAAGATCTGGGAAGACTTTAAAGCAGCAAACTTTTCAGCTTAAGTATTTATAAAATTTGTTTCCTAATAAATGGAAGACAAAACATGCACAAGTTGTAAACAAACAAAACCTATTGATGAATTTTATGTTCAACATCGTTATGGTAAAGTTGATAGACAGCATTTTTGCAAATCTTGTCAGTGCATAATTTTATATAGAAAAATAAATTGTGATTGTGGTAAACAATATACTTATACTCATAAACAAAGACATTTAAGAAGTAAATTGCACAAACGTCGTTTAGCTTTTATCACTTTTTGATTTCGAAAATCCCTTTATAAATTTACTCCCTAATAAATGGATAAAACTTTGAAGCCAATTATTGTGCATCTTAAAAGTGCTCTGAATGCTATTAGTGTTCAGAAACTTAGAAAATGTTTTAAAAAGATTAAATATCAAAAAACGAAATGTAAAAAAAGATGATTTAATTAAATCGTTGATAAAATATATTAGAAAGACAGGTGATTATAAGTCTGTTTTAGTAGATATCCTTGGATTAGATACATCAGAATATTTAGATAGAAAAAGAAAAATATTTATTAATCATCCAGAGAGAAGAAATAGAATTAAAAATTATTTGATTCTTTTAACTTGAAATTCAAAGATAACAAACTGAAACCAAGAAAAGAAAAGAAAATTAAAACAGCTGTAAATCTTGAAAAATTATTTAAACCTGATTATGAAATTATTGAAACAAAAGGAAAATATATTAAAAAATATATGGTACATAGAAAGAATTATAGAGTAGCTGGAGTAAACATTAAACCTGAACAATATTTCAATATTTTACAAGATATATTTAGAAAAGCAATTGGTAAAATTCATGGAAAAGTAGATATAATAGTATACAGTCCTAATCTCAATAAACCATTTCATGATAAAATGATGTCAACAAATGATGCTTATGAATATTATATATATAAATTATCTGATCAAATAGAATATAAAGAATTAGATATTACAGACTGTATATTTGATTTTAATGTGGTTGAATTACCTGAAGGAGGAAAACATTTAATAATAGTTAAAGAAGACGATATTGTAAATAAAAGAAGTATATGCCAAATAAAAAATAATGATAATATTTGTTTAGCTAGATCAATTGTAACAGCATTAGCAATTCAAAATCCTGAGGTGTTATGTAATAAATTAAACCATGAAAAAATATCAAAGAATGATATAACATATATTAGAAAAGGTAGAGTTTTACAAAAATCATTAGCTGTAAAATTACATGAACTATGCAATATTCAATTAGAAATATGTTGTTTAGAAGAGGTTAAAATATTTGAAGAATTCTTAGATATTCAAATTAATATATTTTGTAGAGAGAATTTTAACGAAAAGAATATATAGTGGTACTTATAAACCTACATGTATCTATATATTTAAAAATAGAAATCATTTTGATGTTATTACTTCTATTAAAGGATTTTTAGGTAGAAGAAATTATTGTGATTACTGTCAAATAAGTTATGATAAAAAAGATAAACATAAATGTCCTCTTAAATGTGATAGATGTTTTACAACAGATAGCAAATATTGTAATAGTGATGAAATATTTTGTAAAAAATGTAATAGATTATTTAAAGGTAAAGAGTGTTTTATATACCATGAAATGAAAGATAAAAAAGGTATAAGTGTTTGTAATAGTTTATGGAAATGTTTAAACTGTAAACGAATTATTAATCAATATGAGAGGAAATCAAAAGAACATAGATGTGGTGAAAAACGATGTAAAAACTGCTGGCAATGGGTTCTAAATGATCATAAATGTTTTATGAAACGTAAAGATACAAAAGGTGGTAAATGTATGTAAAAGACTGTGTTGAAAATATTCCATTTAAAGATAAATGGTGTGAAAAATGTAAATATGAATATACTGAAAAATATTTCTTTTTTGATGTTGAAACGAAACAAGAAACAGGAATTCATGAAGTAAATCTAGTTATAAATCATGGTTTTAAAGGAGATGAAAATATATTTAAAAATGAAGATGAATATTGTGAATGGTTATTTGATAAAAACATTACGGCTATACAGTATTAGCACATTATGGAAAAGGATTTGATTTTCAATTCTTAGCTAAGTATTGTTTTAAAAATAAAATTGAAGTATTCACTATATATAATGGAAATAAACTTAATTATATGCAAATTCCTTGTTTAAATATGAGATTTATTGATTCTATTAATTTTACATTAGTTCCATTAAGAAATTTTCCTAAAACATTTGGATTAGATGAACTAGCAAAAGGGTATTTTCCTCATTTATTCAATACATCAAATAATCAAAATTATGTAGGTCTATATCCTAAAAATATTACTATGGTTATGATAGTATGACATCAGAACAGAGAGAAATGTTTGATAAATGGTATAATACTGTAAGACATGAAACATTTGATTTTCAAAAAGAATTCATTAAATACTGTAGATCAGATGTAGATATTTTAAGGAGAGGATGCTTAGAATTTAGAAAATTATTTTTAGAAATTGCAAACATAGATCCCTTTAAATATGTTACATTAGCAGGTGTATGTATGGCTATTTACAGAGATAAATTCCTAAAAGAAAATACAATTGCTGTTGATGACGATATAATTCATAAAGATAAATATAGTAAAAAATCTATTGTTTGGTTAGATTATTTATCTCAGAAACATAATATTAATATTCAACATGCTTTAAATGGTGGAGAAAAGAAATTAAAATTAGGTAATAAATATTATAAAGTAGATGGATTTTATAATAATATAGTGTATCAGTTTCAAGGATGTCACTGGCATGGATGTCCTAAATGTTATAGAGAATCAACTATAAATATTCAAAATCAGATATGTATGAAAGACTTATATAATAGAACAAAAAGATAAATAAGAAGATAAAAAATAATGGATATGAATTAATTGAAATATGGGAATGTGATTTTGATAATAATAAGGAAATTAAAAAATATATGAAAACTGAATGGAATAGAGATTTTGTAGATCCTTTAAATCCTAGAGATGCTTTTTATGGTGGTAGATGTGAACCAACAAAATTGAAATATGAATTCAAAGGAAATGAAAAAGGTAGATATATAGATGTGTGTTCATTATATCCAACAGTTAATTATTTTGATAATTATCCAATTGGTCACCCTACAAAAATATTTAATCCTAAGAAGTATGATAAGAAATGGTTTGGATTAATAAAATGTAAAGTCTTACCACCTAGGAAATTATATCATCCTGTGTTACCATATAAAGGCGAAAAATTAATATTCACTCTATGTAAATCATGTTCTCAAACTATAAAATGTAATCATTTTAAATCGAATCAAATTGTAGAAAAGAAAAGATGTAAAGACTGTTATGAAGTCAGAAATAAAGAATGTAATCATACTGAAAGATGTTTTATTGGTACTTGGACTACTGATGAAATGAGATTAGCACTTAAAAAAGGTTATAAAATTTTAAATATATATGAAGTATGGAATTTTGAAAATAAAACAGATGAACTGTTTAGAGATTATGTTAAAATGTTCTTAAAAATTAAATTAGAAACTGATGATAAATGGTCTGAAAATTTTAAAACTGAAAAGGAATATAAGAGATGTGTTAAAGAAAAATTAGATATAAAATTAGAAAAAATAGAAAAAAATCCTGGTTTAAGATTTATAAGTAAGATATGTTTAAACTCTTTATGGGGTAAGTTTGGACAACGAAAAATATGAAACAAACTGAATATGTAATGGAATTAGAAGATTTTTATAGAATTATATTGAATGATAATATTAAGGAATTAAACATGATATTCATGAATGACGATTGTGTAGAAATGACTTATAAAAAGAAAGACCAATATGCCGAAAATAATTTTAATACAAATGTTTATATAGCAGCATTTACAACTAGTTCTGCAAGAATAAGATTATATAAAATGCTTGATAAATTAGGATATAAAGTGATATATTATGATACCGATAGTATTGTATATATTGAAGATGGTACAAATAAAATAAAAACAGGATGTATGTTGGGTGAATGGACTGATGAATTAGGAGATGATAAACATATGAAATCATGGATATCTGGAGCCTCTAAAGATTATGGATATATATTAAATGATGGAATTGTAAAAGGAAAAGTTAAAGGATTTAAAATGAGTTATGAGAGTGAAACTGTTTTAAATTTCGATGAGAGAATGAAAGTAATTACAGGAGAAACAGAGTATTTAGATGTGAAAAGTAATCAATTTCAAATTCAAAAAGATAGAAATATTATGGTTAAGAAAACAAATAAAAGATACATGTTTGGATTTGATAAAAGAAGAATTTTAGATGATTATAATACTGTGCCTTTTGATATTAAATCTTTGAATGTTTTAAACTTCTGAATTTTTAATCTTTCTATTTATAAAAATTATTCTATATAAATGGATGACATTACACTGATTTTCAATTTTCAAGGATTTATTCTTCCTAATAAAAGTATAATCAGAGAGATAAGTTGGTGTCATTTACATCAACCTGTAGGGGAAACAATTCAAGTATTTGAACCTCATTATATATTAAATGATAGAGAGCGAAGAATTATATATAAATGTACAAGAGATATTCATGGATTAAAATTTAAAAGATTTCCAGATCAAAAATCTCTATGGATAAGTACTGATGAGATTAAAAATTATATAAAAAACTTGTATGAATATTATGGTGGTAAGTTTGTATATAAAGGAGGAATAATGGAAAAACAAATATTTGATGAGTTAGAAATTCCTTCTATAGATCTTGAATTAACTAAATGTGCAAAAATTTTAGGTACTGGATGCTCTATGTATAGATGTATGTTTTACAAGAATTGTATTTCAAAAAAATGAAACCTTATAAATGGATTTATTAGGAGATATGAGAGCTCTCTTTACTGATCGTAAAGGAATCAAATATAGTGATGATATAAGATGTTTATCTCATTTATGTGAAGATTTAATATATGTGAGTAAAGATTATAATAATGAATATCCTGATCTTATTAAATTGATTGCTAAATATCTTAAAAAGATGCATAAACTAATTTTGAAAATAAGAACAAATGAAGAGGTTAAAAATAAAGGATTAGAAATATTTGATGAGATTACAAAAGAAATTACATTTGTGACAAATATATTTTAAAAATATTTATAAAAATGTTTCCTAATAAATGGATGAATTCAACAACATCAGATCATATCCTGAAACTTTCAAATTAAAAGATTTGAATACAGGAAAATATAAACTCATATCATTGAAAAAAATCCAAACAAAATTTGGAGATACAACAATTGCAAAATTAGAAGTTAATGATGAAGAAAGAGATTATTTTCTTAAAAAATGTCATGGAAAACTGTCAGATAAAACAATTAAAAAACTCAATAAAGGTAATTATGTTTTTAACTTTAAAGGCAAAATTGATGATAAATATTATGATTATGAATTAGAACTTTAATCTTCCTACACTTTTTATCTTCCTATTTTTTTAATCTTCCTATAAGGGGTATCCATTTTGGGTACCCCTTTTTTTAATGCATTTTTAAAAAGGACTTTGCAAAGTACCAATTCAAAGTAGTTTGTTTTACAACTTTTCTATTGATCACTGAAACCATCATTTCATCACTTTTAAAATCAAAGCTATTCAAAGTTCAAAATGATTGCAATTGTTCAAAAATGTTCACAAAAATGACTTAAAATGTGTTTTTATGATGCTCTAGTTTGATGAAAAACAGAGTAAAAACTTCAATTTTCAAAAATCTGATGTTTTTGACTATTTTATGCTCAAAAATCAATGATTTTTAATGAAAATATGGTGTTTTTGTTCATAAAAAGCCTTAAAATGTTCGTGATTATTGAGGTCTGAAAAATCAAAAAACGCCTGATTTTGAGGTTTTTTGTAGTATATGATGTGTCCCATAGTATGGGACATATACTACTATAGTACTTCTGGTGTTCATGTTGGAAGTGTTCTTCTGCGAAGCAAATGAACAATAATTAAAATTTTTCTGTATACGAAGGTGATTAATGTTTGTCTCGGACTTTTTTTTAACTCTCCAGGTTCTGCGTCGATTGTGACAACATCCGCAGAGCAAGTACAGGACAGCCTCCTCTTCAAGCTGTTGGAAAATAACGATCCAGCAGTACTTTCGTCCATACAGCATTGTACGAGCTGCATCTTAGGAAGCATGTAATCTGTAGAGGGGTTAGGATTGTGGAACGATGTCGTATTATTAAATTTATTATGAAGCAGAAGGAGAAAGCCGCTGAAATTCTGTGAATATTGCAAACAAAGCAAGGGAATAAAACAGTATCAAAGCATTGGTGGAACAAGTTTCCGAAGCCTTACAAGAAGTAGAAAATGGACAAGTAAATCTGTCGGCAACATCTAGGACCGAAGTGAACAACAATCGTCTAAAACAGGTTATTTTAGAAAATGGAAGAGTAAAACGTTGTGGGGAGAGAGAGAAAGATAAATATATATATATATATATATATATATATATATATAGAGAGAGAGAGAGAGAGAGAGAGAGAGAGACAGACAGAGAGAGAGGTCCGCCAATAGCGGTATAACTATACCATCGGGATTAGAGGAAATGCTATCCCACACTCACCAACCCGCTTGGCCAGCGTGTTGAATTATGGCCAAACCCCTCCAAAATGACTCCACAACTTAAATCTTGGCCCTTAGTCTCCGGCAGCTGGAATGTACCTGGCCAAAGCAGCGGCCAGTGCGACATGAAGGCAGAGGGTGCTAAGAATCCCCGGACGAGCGGACTAGGCTGCCATCTGATGCTGACCTTGGCTACGTGTAACGGACGCTCCCTATCTTCTGATTCAAGGCTTCTTGAATTGGAAGAGGAACTACAAAGGATCAAGTGGGACATCGTTGAGCTAAGTGAGGTAAAGAGAAAAGGAGAAGATCTCATTGAACTGAAAAGTGGACATCTCTTCTACTATCGTGGGACAGATACTGGCAGAACTAGTGGTGTTGGATTTATAATAAACAAGAAACTGAAGGATAAAGTTGTAGAAGTTGAAAGTTCCTCTGACAGAGCTGCACGACTCGTTATCCAACTCTCGAGAAGATACCAGGCGCAGATTATTCAAACTTATGCACCCACCACAAGTCATCCAGAAGAAGAAATTGAAGAATTTTATGAGGAAATTCGTGATCTAAATAATAAAGGTAAGCAGCACTTGAAGATAATTATGGGAGATTTCAATGCAAAAATAGGGCAACGGCAACAGAATGAAACTTCAGTAGGTAAATTCGGTCACGGCAACAGAAACCACCGTGGAAATACTCTCGTACAGTTTGCAGAGGCAGAAGGGTTTTTCATCTTGAACTCCTTTTTCAAGAAAAAGCCACACAGGAAATGGACATGGAGACATCCAAATGGGACGACAAGTGAAATTGATTTTATTATGTGTAACAAGAAATTCGTCATAGAAGACTGCAGTGTGCTAAACAAGTTCAATACAGGCAGTGACCATAGATTGGTGAGATGTAAGATGCACCTCAACACTAAACTCGAACGTAGCAAGCTCATAAGACAAACAAATGTATTGACATAACCAACCTTAAAAAACACCAAAATACCTTCAAATTGGAACTGAAGAACATATTCTATGCTTTAGAAGGCCTAACATCGGAAGAAGTGGATATTTCGGAAGTAAACAGAAAAGTAACCAAAGCTCTTATGGAAACAGCAACAAAATTAGCAGGGTCTAAGAAAAAATTGTATGTGAACAAATTATCAGGAAAAACCAAAATGTTGACGCAAAAAAGAAGAGAGATGAGGACAACTAAAGAAGATGTGACTTCCAAAGTGGAATATATAGAGCTATGCAAGACAGTACGAAAAAGTATCACTGAAGACGTAAGGAAATTCAACTGTGAACTAGTAAGGAAGGCAATTGAAAACAACCAAAGCCTAAAGATAGCAAAGGGACATCTCAGTAAGGGAAAAAAACAGATTATGGCACTGAGAAAAGAAGATGGTTCTGTAACAAGAAATAGAGGCGAAATTTTGACAAGAGTGAAAGATTTCTACTCCAAATTATATGAAAGGGATGATACATGTACTCCAAACATCATGAAAGGTACCAGTACCAGAGTTATTCCAGTCCTTCCAGCAGAAGTTGCATGTGCAATCAAGAACACGAAGCGGGAAAAAGCTCCAGGAGAAGATGTAATTACTGTAGACATCATACAAGAAGCAAGTGGAGAAATCGAAACAGTACTCGCCCAAATTTTCACTCGATGCCTTAATGAAGGGAAAATTCCTGAGGATTGGAACAACGCTACAATGATCTTGATACATAAATAAGGTGACATTGGGGATCTCAGGAACTACAGACCTATCAGCCTCCTATCAGTGGTTTATAAAATCTTCACTAAAGTTCTTTCACACCGCTTGAAGGTGACACCGGGCATATCTCAACCGAGAGAACAAGCTGGATTCAGGAGTGGCTACAGCACAATAGATCATATCCACGTACTGGGAGAATTAATTGAAAGGGCGAGGGAATATGAACTTCCATTGTGCATGGCTTTTATCGATTATGAAAAAGCCTTTGATTCGGTGAAACCATCAGCAGTTGCAATGGCTCTGAAATCCTGCGGTATTGAAGATGCATACATTAATATTATTAGTAACATCTATGAAAATGCAAGTGCAAAGATTCGGCTGTTTGAAAATACAACACACATAAAAATTGGAAAAGGAGTGAGACAAGGTGACACCATATCTCCGAAGCGTTTTAATGCAACATTGGAAAATGTCTTTCAATCACCAACTGGGAAAACAAAGGGATAAAGATTAATGGAGATTATCTAACCCACCTTCGTTTTGCTGATGACATAGTCATTTTGCAACTACCCCATCAGAGCTACAGAGTATGATCCAGGAACTTGCTGACAAGAGTAAAGAAGTGGGATTAAAAATGAACTTTTAGAAGGCAAAAGTGATGTTCAATGCTTTTACAAGAAATGAAGATTTATCGATTGATGGAGAAAAGCTGGAGATAACAGACACATACATTTATCTTGGACAGCAGATATCAAGTGAGGGTCACATTGGTGAAGAAATTAATCGGCGTACAAAACTTGCCTGGAGAGCTTTTGGAAGAAACAGCATAATGTTCAAGAGCAATATGCCATTATGTCTTAAAAGAAAAGTGTTTGATCAATGCATCCTTCCAGTGCTTACGTATGGTGCAGAGACGTGGACCTTAACTAAAAGAGACATACAAAGGCTGCAGGGAGAGGTGCATGCTTGGTGTAACCAGGAGAGATAAGAAGAGGAACACGTGGATCCGAAAAATGACAAGAGTGGAAGACATCATGATCAGAGTTAAATCCCTGAAATGGCAATGGGCTGGACATACTGCCAGAAGAACAGACCATTGATGGACAGCTGAAATTTTAGATTGGATTCCAAGGGACAGGAAAAGACCCAGAAGAAGACCACATGGGAGATGGGTGGATGAAATTCGAAAGTATGCGGGAGTGACATGGAGGATGATATATATCATCATCATCATCATTGTCAACCATTATCAATCCACTGCTGGACGAAGGTCTCCCCAAGTTTCCTCCACAACGGTCTGTCTTGTGCCAGTCTCCTCCATGTCACCCCTGCATACTTTCGAATTTCATCCACCCATCTCCCATGTGGTCTTCTTCTGGGTCTTTTCCTGTCCCTTGGAATCCAATCTAAAATTTCGGCTGTCCATCGATGATCTGTCCTTCTGGCAGTATGTCCAGCCCATTGCCATTTCAGGGATTTAACTCTGATCATGATGTCTTCCACTCTTGTCATTTTTCGGATCCACGAGTTCCTCTTCTTATCTCTCCTGGTTACACCAAGCATGCACCTCTCCATGCTACTTTGAGTTGTCTGCAGCCTTTGTATGTCTCTTTTAGTTAAGGTCCACGTCTCTACACCATACGTAAGCACTGGAAGGATGCATTGATCAAACACTTTTCTTTTAAGACATAATGGCATATTGCTCTTGAAAATTATGCTGTTTCTTCCAAAAGCTCTCAAGGCAAGTTTTGTACGCCGATTAATTTCTTCATCAATGTGACCCTCACTTGATATCTGCTGTCCAAGATAAACGTACGTGTCTGTTATCTCCAGCTTTTCTCCATCAATCGATAAATCTTCATTTCTTGTAAAAGCATTGGACATCACTTTTGTTTTCTGGAAGTTCATTTTTAATCCCACTTCTTTACTCTTGTCAGCAAGTTCCTGGATCATACTCTGCAGCTCTGATGGGGTAGTTGCAAAAATGACTACGTCATCAGCAAAACGAAGGTGGGTTAGATAATCTCCATTAATCTTTATCCCCTTGTTTTCCCAGCTCAGCGACTGAAAAACACCCTCCAATGTGGCATTAAAGAGCTTCGGAGATATAGTGTCACCTTGTCTTACTCCCTTTTCAATTTTTACGTGTGTTGTATTTTCAAACAGCCTAATCTTTGCACTTGCATTTTCATAGATGTTATTAATAATATTAATGTATGCATCTTCAATACCGCAGGATTTCAGAGCCATTGTAACTGCTGATGGTTTCACCGAATCAAAGGCTTTTTCATAATCGATAAAAGCCATGCACAATGGGAGTTCATATTCCCTCGCTCTTTCAATTAGTTCTCTCAGCACGTGGATATGATCTATTGTGCTGTAGCCACTCCTGAATCCAGCTTGTTCTCTCGGTTGAGCCATGTCCAGTGTTACCTTCAAGCGATGTGAAAGAACTTTAGTGAAGATTTTATAAACTACTGATAGGAGGCTGATAGGTCTGTAGTTTCCGAGATCCTCAATGTCACCTTTCTTATGTAGCAGGATCATTGTAGCGGTGTTCCAATCCTCAGGAATCTTTCCTTCATTAAGGCATCGAGTGAAAATTTGGGCGAGTACTGTTTCGATTTCTCCACTTGCTTCTTGTATGATGTCTACAGTAATTCCATCTTCTCCTGGAGCTTTTCCTCGCTTCATGTTCTTGATTGCATGTGCAACTTCTGCTGGAAGGACTGGAGGAACTCTGGTACTGGTATCTTTCATGATGTCTGGAGTGCATATATCATCCCTTTCATATAATTTGGAGTAGAAATCTTTCACTCTTGTCAAAATTTCGCCTCTATTTCTTGTTACAGAACCATCTTCTTTTCTCAGTGCCATAATCTGTTTTCTTCCCTTACTGAGATGTCCCTTTGCTATCTTTAGGCTTTGGTTGTTTTCAATTGCTTTCCTCACTAGTTCACAGTTGTATTTCCTTACGTCTTCAGTGATACTTTTTCTTACTGTCTTGCATAGCTCTATATATTCCACTTTGGAAGTCACATCTTCTTTAGTTGTCCTCATCTCTCTTCTTTTGCATCAACATTTTATTTTTTCCTGATAATTTGTTCACATGCAACTTGTTCTTAGACCCAGCTAATTTTGTTGCTGTTTCCATAAGAGCTTTGGTTACTTTTCTGTTAACTTCAGAGATGTCCACTTCTTCCGATGTTAGGCCTTCTAAAGCAGAGAATCTGTTCTTCAGTTCTAACTTGAAGGTATTATGGTGTTTTTTAAGGTTGGTTATGTCAATACATTTTGTTTGTCTTATGAGCTTGCCACGTTCAAGTTTAGTGTTGAGGTGCATCTTACATCTCACCAATCTATGGTCACTACCTGTGTTGAACTTGTTTAGCACACTGCAGTCTTCTATGACGAATTTTTTGTTACACATAATAAAATCAATTTCACTTGTCGTCCCATTTGGATGTCTCCATGTCCATTTCCTGTGTGGCTTTTTCTTGAAGAAGGAGTTCAAGATGAAAAACCCTTCTGCCTCTGCAAACTCAACGAGAGTATTTCCACGCTGGTTTCTGTTGCCGTGACCGAATTTACCTACTGAAGTTTCATTCTGTTGCCGTTGCCCTATTTTTGCATTGAAATCTCCCATAATTTGTTTCAAGTGCTGCTTACCTTTATTATTTAGATGACAAATTTCCTCATAAAATTCTTCAATTTCTTCTTCTGGATGACTTGTGGTGGGTGCATAAGTTTGAATAATCTGAGCCTGGTATCTTCTCGAGAGTTGGATAACGAGTCGTGCAGCTCTGTCAGAGGAACTTTCAACTTCTACAACTTTATCCTTTAGTTTCTTGTTTATTATAAATCCAACACCACTAGTTCTGCCAGTATCTGTTTCACGATAGTAGAAGAGATGTCCACTTTTCAGTTCGATGAGATCTTCTCCTTTTCTCCTTACCTCACTTAGCCCCACGATGTCCCACTTGATCCTTTGTAGTTCCTCTTCCAATTCAAGAAGCCTTGAATCAGAAGATAGGGAGCGTCCATTGTAAGTAGCCAAGGTCAGAATCAGATGGCAGCCTAGTCCGGTCCTCCGGGGATTCTTAGCACCCTCTTCCTTCATGTCGCACTGGCCGCTGCCTTGGCCAGGTACATTCCAGCTGCCGAAGACTGAGGGCCAAGATTTAAGTTGTGGAATCATTTTGGGGGTGTTTGGCCATAACTCACCACGCTGGCCAAGCGGGTTGGTGAGTGTGGGATAGAATTTCCTCTAATCCCGATGGTATAGTTATACCGCTATGGGCGGTCGTCAGAGCCCCTTTAGTGGGAACAGGATGCACCACGAGAAGGCGGGGTTGACATTTGTCAATGAGAGGCTGTGATGTTACGCATCACCTGACCTTACATCCCGATGATATATATATATATCATCGGGATATTTTCACTCGATGCCTTAATGAAGGGAAAATTCCTGAGGATTGGAACAACGCTACAATGATCTTGCTACATAAAAAAGGTGACATTGAGGATCTCAGGAACTACAGACCTATCAGCCTCCTATCAGTGGTTTATAAAATCTTCACTAAAGTTCTTTCACACCGCTTGAAGGGGACACTGGACATGGCTCAACCGAGAGAACAAGCTGGATTCAGGAGTGGCTACAGCGCAATAGATCATATCCACGTACTGAGAGAACTAATTGAAAGAGCGAGGGAATATGAGCTTCCATTGTGCATGGCTTTTATCGATTATGAAAAAACCTTTGATTCTGTGAAACCATCAGCAGTTGCAATGGCTCTGAAATCCTGCGGTATTGAAGATGCATACATTAATATTATTAATAACATCTATGAAAATGCAAGTGCAAAGATTCGGCTGTTTGAAAATACAACACACATAAAAATTGGAAAAGGAGTGAGACAAGGTGACACCATATCTCCGAAGCTCTTTAATGCCACATTGGAAAATGTCTTTCAATCACTGAACTGGGAAAACAAAGGGATAAAGATTAATGGAGATTATCTAACCCACCTTCGTTTTGCTGATGACATAGTCATTTTTGCAACTACCCCATCAGAGCTACAGAGTATGATCCAGGAACTTGCTGACAGGAGTAAAGAAGTGGGATTAAAATTGAACTTTCAGAAGACAAAAGTGATGTACAATGCTTTTACAAGAAATGAAGATTTATCAATTGATGGAGAAAAGCTGGAGATAACAGACACGTACGTTTATCTTGGACAGCAGATATCAAGTGAGGGTCACATTGGTGAAGAAATTAATCGGCGTACAAAACTTGCCTGGAGAGCTTTTGGAAGAAACAACATAATTTTCAAGAGCAATATGCCATTATGTCTTAAAAGAAAAGTGTTTGATTAATGCATCCTTCCAGTGCTTACGTATGGTGCAGAGACGTGGACCTTAGCTAAAAGAGACATACAAAGGCTGCAGACAACTCAAAGTAGCATGGAGAGGTGCATGCTTGGTGTAACCAGGAGAGATAAGAAGAGGAACACGTATATCCGAAAAATGACAAGAGTGGAAGACATCATGATCAGAGTTAAATCCCTGAAATGGCAATGGGCTGGACATACTGCCAGAAGAACAGACCATCGATGGACAGCCGAAATTTTAGATTGGATTCCAAGGGACAGGAAAAGTCCCAGAAGAAGACCACATGGAAGATGGGTGGATGAAATTCGAAAGTATGCGGGAGAGACATGGAGGAGACTGGCACAAGACAGACCGTTGTGGAGGAAACTTGGGGAGACCTTCGTCCAGCAGTGGATTGATAATGGTTGACAATGATGATGATGATGATGATGATATATATATATATAGAGAGAGAGAGAGAGAGAGAAACCCCGCCTTCTCGTGGTGCATCCTGTTCCCACTAAAGGGGCTCTGACGACCGCCCATAGCGGTATAACTATACCATCGGGATTAGAGGAAATTCTATCCCACACTCACCAACCCGCTTGGCCAGCGTGGTGAGTTATGGCCAAACCCCTCCAAAATGGTTCCATTACTTAAATCTTGGCCCTCAGTCTCCGGCAGCTGGAATGTACCTGGCCAAGGCAGCGGCCAGTGCGACATGAAGGCAGAGGGTGCTAAGAATCCCCGGAGGACCGGACTAGGCTGCCATCTGATGCTGACCTTGGCTACTTACAATGGACGCTCCCTATCTTCTGATTCAAGGCTTCTTGAATTGGAAGAGGAACTACAAAGGATCAAGTGGGACATCGTGGGGCTAAGTGAGGTAAGAAGAAAAGGAGAAGATCTCATCGAACTGAAAAGTGGACATCTCTTCTACTATCGTGGGACAGATACTGGCAGAACTAGTGGTGTTGGATTTATAATAAACAAGAAACTGAAGGATAAAGTTGTAGAAGTTGAAAGTTCCTCTGACAGAGCTGCACGACTTGTTATCCAATTCTCGAAAAGATACCAGGCTCAGATTATTCAAACTTATGCACCCACCACAAGTCATCCTGAAGAAGAAATTGAAGAATTTTATGAGGAAATTTGTCATCTAAATAATAAAGGTAAGCAGCACTTGAAAATAATTATGGGAGATTTCAATGCAAAAATAGGGCAACAGCAACAGAATGAAACTTCAGTAGGTAAATTCGGTCATGGCAACAGAAACCAGCGTGGAAATACTCTCGTTGAGTTTGCAGAGGCAGAAGGGTTTTTCATCTTGAACTCCTTCTTCAAGAAAAAACCACACAGGAAATGGACATGGAGACATCCAAATGGGACGACAAGTGAAATTGATTTTATTATGTGTAACAAAAAATTCGTCATAGAAGACTGCAGTGTGCTAAACAAGTTCAACACAGGTAGTGACCATAGATTGGTGAGATGTAAGATGCACCTCAACACTAAACTGGAACGTGGCAAGCTCATAAGACAAACAAAATGTATTGACATAACCAACCTTAAAAAACACCATAATACCTTCAAGTTAGAACTGAAGAACAGGTTCTCTGCTTTAGAAGGCCTAACATCAGAAGAAGTGGACATCTCTGAAGTTAACAGAAAAGTAACCAAAGCTCTTATGGAAACAGCAACAAAATTAGCTGGGTCTAAGAACAAGTTGCATGTGAACAAATTATCAGGAAAAACCAAAATGTTGATGCAAAAAAGAAGAGAGATGAGGACAACTAAAGAAGATGTGACTTCCAAAGTGGAATATATAGAGCTATGCAAGACAGTAAGAAAAAGTATCACTGAAGACGTAAGGAAATTCAACTGTGAACTAGTGAGGAAAACAATTGAAAACAACCAAAGCCTAAAGATAGCAAAGGGACATCTCAGTAAGGGAAGAAAACAGATTATGGCACTGAGAAAAGAAGATGGTTCTGTAACAAGAAATAGAGGCGAAATTTTGACAAGAGTGAAAGATTTCTACTCCAAATTATATGAAAGGGATGATATATGCACTCCAGACATCATGAAAGATACCAGTACCAGAGTTCCTGCAGTCCTTCCAGCAGAAGTTGCACATGCAATCAAGAACATGAAGCGAGGAAAAGCTCCAGGAGAAGATGGAATTACTGTAGACATCATACAAGAAGCAAGTGGAGAAATCGAAACAGTACTCTCCCAAATTTTCACTCGATGCCTTAATGAAGGAAAAATTCCTGAGGATTGGAACACCGCTACAATGATCCTGCTACATAAGAAAGGTGACATTGAGGATCTCGGAAACTACAGACCTATCAGCCTCCTATCAGTAGTTTATAAAATCTTCACTAAAGTTCTTTCACTCCGCTTGAAGGTAACACTGGACATGGCTCAACCGAGAGAACAAGCTGGATTCAGGAGTGGCTACAGCACAATAGATCATATCCACGTGCTGAGAGAACTAATTGAAAGAGCGAGGGAATATGAACTTCCATTGTGCATGGCTTTTATCGATTATGAAAAAGCCTTTGATTCGGTGAAACCATCAGCAGTTACAATGGCTCTGAAAACCTGCGGTATTGAAGATGCATACATTAATATTATTAATAACATCTATGAAAATGCAAGTGCAAAGATTAGGCTGTTTGAAAATACAACACACATAAAAATTGGAAAGGGAGTGAGACAAGGTGACACCATATCTCCGAAGCTCTTTAATGCCACATTGGAGGGTGTTTTTCAGTCACTGAGCTGGAAAAACAAGGGGATAAAGATTAATGGAGATTATCTAACCCACCTTCGTTTTGCTGATGACGTAGTCATTTTTGCAACTACCCCATCAGAGCTTCAGAGTATGATCCAGGAACTTGCTGACAAGAGTAAAGAAGTGGGATTAAAAATGAACTTTCAGAAGACAAAAGTGATGTTCAATGCTTTTACAAGAAAAGAAGATTTATCGATTGATGGAGAAAAGCTGGAGATAACAGACACGTACGTTTATCTTGGACAGCAGATATCAAGTGAGGGTCACATTGATGAAGAAATTAATCAGCGTACAAAACTTGCCTGGAGAGCTTTTGGAAGAAACAGCATAATTTTCAAGAGCAATATGCCATTATGTCTTAAAAGAAAAGTGTTTGATCAATGCATCCTTCCAGTGCTTACGTATGGTGCAGAGACGTGGACCTTAACTAAAAGAGACATACAAAGGCTGCAGACAACTCAAAGCAGCATGGAGAGGTGCATGCTTGGTGTAACCAGGAGAGATAAGAAGAGGAACTCGTGGATCCGAAAAATGACAAGAGTGGAATACATCATGATTAGAGTTAAATCCCTGAAATGGCAATGGGCTGGACATACTGCCAGAAGGACAGATCATCGATGGACAGCCGAAATTTTAGATTGGATTCCAAGGGACAGGAAAAGACCCAGAAGAAGACCACATGGGAGATGGGTGGATGAAATTCGAAAGTATGCAGGGGTGACATGGAGGAGACTGGCACAAGACAGACCGTTGTGGAGGAAACTTGGGGAGACCTTCGTCCAGCAGTGGATTGATAATGGTTGACAATGATGATGATGATGATGATATATATATATAGAGAGAGAGAGAGAGAGAGAGCGAGAGAGAGAGAGAGAGAGATAATTGTGTATTAAGCAAAGAGATTATGTATCATAAGCATTTGAATAACCCTTTCGAGTAGTGGATCTTCCCATATACGTCACAGCCATGGCCCATAAAGGCACAAAAATACACGTGGCTTGAGAAGGATAAAAGAGAAGCATATGACGTATACTTTAATTTCACTTTCATTTCTAGTTGTCTTTCTCTATGTAAATTTTGAATTCGTTCTCTTTGAGCGCTTTCTAACTTAACGTTATATTTTCTCACTCACTGAATGCTATCGGGCAACAGTCTTGAGGTCAAGGGTGAATGACGTATGCATGGTTGATAAGAAAGATCGTTGCATATACATATGTGTTAAGCCAGCAGCTATGTGCAGTGGATGTGTGGCAGTCGTGTAAGCTGTAAGCGGTATTGTTCATGGTGATAGCCTCTGCTGTAGATCTGTGGTGTAAATATGTATTTCGAATTAGAGTTCCCTAAAATTGCTATTAGTGTTTACTATTTCGACTAAGGGATGTTTGTTGTAATTGGAGCACTTATTTCGAAGTCTATTGGGGCACTTATTTAGTGAAGTGAAGCTGAAATAAAAGACGAATTATAAGTAACATTTTCTTGAACTTTGTGTGAGTGACGCCTGTTTTACCAAAAGTGAGCTAATAAAAACTAACCATACATAGTGTTACCTAAGCTACATATACATGTTTTAAACTTTGAGCAACACTACACGCATGAGCAGTAGAATGGGTCGTACGGCAAAGCTCAGTTACTTCCAACGTGGCACGGACATAGGATAGCATCTTAGCAACAAGTCAGTTCACAGAAAAGCATGAACAGTACAATGGCCACTATGGTACGGCTCAGTGTTTTCAACGTGGCACTGTCAGAGGATGCCATCTTAGCAACAAGTCAGGTCATAGACAAGCATGAACAGTAGAATGAGCCGTACGGAAGAGCTCAGTGACTTTCAACGTATCACAGTCATAGGATGCCATCTTAGCAAGAAGTCAGTTCATGGACAAGCATGAACAGTATAATGTGTAGTCGGCAGAGCTTAGTGTCTTTCAACGTGGCACGGTCATATGATGCCATCTTAGCAAGAAGTCAGTTCATGGACAAGCATGAACAGTATAATGTGTAGTCGGCAGAGCTTAGTGTCTTTCAACGTGGCACGGTCATATGATGCCATCTTAGCAAGAAGTCAGTTCATGGACAAGCAGGAACAGTATAATGTGTAGTCGGCAGAGCTTAGTGTCTTTCAACGTGGCACGGTCATCTGATGCCATCTTAGCAAGAAGTCAGTTCATGGACAAGCATGAACAGCATAATGGGTAGTCGGCAGAGCTTAGTGTCTTTCAACGTGGCACGGTCATATGATGCCATCTTAGAAAGAAGTCAGTTCATGGACAAGCATGAACAGTATAATGGGTAGTCGGCAGAGCTTAGTGACGTTCAACGTGGCACGGTCATATGATTCCACCTTAGCAACCAGTCGGTTCATAGACAAGCATGGACAGTAGAATAAGCCGTACGGCAGAGCTCAGTTACTTTCAACGTGGCACGGTCATATGATACCATCTTAGCAAGAAGTTAGTTCATGGACAAGCATGAACAGCATAATGGGTAGTCGGCAGAGCTTAGTGTCTTTCAACGTGGCACGGTCATATGATGCCATCTTAGCATGAAGTCAGTTCATGGAAAAGCATGAACAGTATAATGGGTAGTCGGCAGAGCTTAGTGTCTTTCAACGTGGCACGGTCATATGATGCCATCTTAGCAAGAAGTCAGTTAATGGACAAGCATGAACAGTATAATGAGAAGTCGGCAGAGCTTAGTGTCTTTCAACGTGGCACGGTCATATGATGCCATCTTAGCAAGAAATCAGTTCATGGACAAGCATAAACAGTATAATTGGTAGTCGGCAGAGCTTAGTGTCTTTAGCGTGGCATGGTCATATGATGCCATCTTAGCAAGAAGTCAGTTCATGGACAAGCATGAACAGTATAATGGGTAGTCGACAGAGCTTAGTGTCTTTCAACGTGGCACTGTCATATGATGCCATCTTAGCAACCAGTCGGTTCATAGACAAGCATGGACAGGAGAATAAGCCGTACGGCAGAGCTCAGTGACTTTGAACGTGGCACGGTCATATGATGCCATCTTAGCAAGAAGTCAGTTCATAAACAAGAATTAACAGTATAATGGATAGTCGGCAGAACTTAGTGACGTTCAACGTGGCACGGTCATATTATGCCATCTTAGCAAGAAGTTAGTTCATGGACAAGCATGAACAGTATAATGGGTAGTCGGCAGAGCTTAGTGTCTTTCAACGTGGCACGGTCATATGATTCCATCTTAGCAACCAGTCGGTTCATAGACAAGCATGGACAGTAGAATGGGTAGTCGGCAGAGCTTAGTGACTTTCAACGTGGCACGGTTATACGATGCCATCTTAGCAATCAGTCGGTTCATAGACAAGCATTTACAGTAGAATAAGCCGTACGGCAGAGCTCAGTGACTTTCAAAGTGGCACGGTCATAGGATGCCATATCAGCAACAAGTCAGTTAATAGACGCGTGAACAGTAGAATGGGCCGTACGGCAGAGCTCAGTGACTTACAACGTGGCACGGTCATAGGATGCCATATCAGCAACAAGTCAGTTAATAGACGCGTGAACAGTAGAATGGGCCGTACGGCAGAGCTCAGTGACTTACAACGTGGCACGGTCATAGGATGTATCTTGAAGAGAATGGGATCCTATGGCCTATTCTCTTCAAGAGGGCATCCTATGACCGTGACACAAGACAAACCCTGTGCCGTAAGTCAAACGCTACGTTTATTGATAAACCTGATTCTACTATCAAGCTTAATGTATTAGAAGCTTTCCACATATACCGGAACTCTTCACTGTTTGTCAACGACATGTCGTCGACTCCATTTCTTTCAAGCGCGTGGAAACAACTCACCAAAAACCGTGACCGTTAGAACTCTGATGATGTCACAATGATTTGAATGTTTACGTTCCATTTCTCCGGATGATGCCGAGCCAAACGGTCTGCGAAACTATAGTCGATGTACATAAGCTTTTATAACGAAGTAAATTTCGCCGTCATTTTTGTCCACGCTGGGCATCGAACCCGGGTCCCCTGCTTCCGGAATAAGTCGCTCTCCCAACTGAGTTACGCGGATGTATGTTCTCGCTGCTATCTGCCTTTATCTTATGTGCGTACAGCGGTGCAGGCACGTCACACTTGTTATTGTGGTAAACGTTGGTATTTTCATTTTATCTCAACACCACAAGTTCTGTAGTCACAAATTATATATATAGTCTCAGGAGATAAGAACTGGGTTTTGAAGACTGTGACCACAACGTTTTGAGTAATGTTAATATAATGATTGAAGAGAATTCTAGTTTTGTCGGTGTCTATTCTTGTCTGGAGGTTCGTCTTTCCTTCTCGTTTATGACTGAGAGCATTCTTATTTACGAGTTCGTACATTCCTGTTTCTACTGCAAATTGTCTGTTTTAATATACACAGCCTCTCCTTGACAAATGTCAACCCCGCCTTCTCGTGGTGCATCCTGTTCCCACTAAAGGGGCTCTGACGACCGCCCATAGCGGTATAACTATACCATCGGGATTAGAGGAAATTCTATCCCACACTCACCAACCCGCTTGGCCAGCGTGGTGAGTTATGGCCAAACCCCTCCAAAATGATTCCACAACTTAAATCTTGGCCCTCAGTCTCCGGCAGCTGGAATGTACCTGGCCAAGGCAGCGGCCAGTGCGACATGAAGGCAGAGGGTGCTAAGAATCCCCGGAGAACCGGACTAGGCTGCCATCTGATTCTGACCTTGGCTACTTACAATGGACGCTCCCTATCTTCTGATTCAAGGCTTCTTGAATTGGAAGAGGAACTACAAAGGATCAAGTGGGACATCGTGGGGCTAAGTGAGGTAAGGAGAAAAGGAGAAGATCTCATCGAACTGAAAAGTGGACATCTCTTCTACTATCGTGGGACAGATACTGAAAGAACTAGTGGTGTTGGATTTATAATAAACAAGAAACTGAAGGATAAAGTTGTAGAAGTTGAAAGTTCCTCTGACAGAGCTGCACGACTTGTTATCCAACTCTCGAAAAGATACCAGGCTCAGATTATTCAAACTTATGCACCCACCACAAGTCATCCTGAAGAAGAAATTGAAGAATTTTATGAGGAAATTTGTCATCTAAATAATAAAGGTAAGCAGCACTTGAAAATAATTATGGGAGATTTCAATGCAAAAATAGGGCAACGGCAACAGAGTGAAACTTCAGTAGGTAAATTCGGTCACGGCAACAGAAACCAGCGTGGAAATACTCTCGTTGAGTTTGCAGAGGCAGAAGGGTTTTTCATCTTGAACTCCTTCTTCAAGAAAAAGCCACACAGGAAATGGACGTGGAGACATCCAAATGGGACGACAAGTGAAATTGATTTTATTATGTGTAACAAAAAATTCGTCATAGAAGACTGCAGTGTGCTAAACAAGTTCAACACAGGTAGTGACCATAGATTGGTGAGATGAAAGATGCACCTCAACACTAAACTTGAACGTGGCAAGCTCATAAGACAAACAAAATCTATTGACATAACCAACCTTAAAAAACACCATAATACCTTCAAGTTAGAACTGAAGAACAGGTTCTCTGCTTTAGAAGGCCTAACATCGGAAGAAGTGGACATCTCTGAAGTTAACAGAAAAGTAACCAAAGCTCTTATGGAAACAGCAACAAAATTAGCTGGGTCTAAGAACAAATTGCATGTGAACAAATTATCAGGAAAAACCAAAATGTTGATGCAAAAAAGAAGAGAGATGAGGACAACTAAAGATGTGACTTCCAAAGTAGAATATATAGAGCTATGCAAGACAGTAAGAAAAAGTATCACTGAAGACGTAAGGAAATTCAACTGTGAACTAGTGAGGAAAGCAATTGAAAACAACCAAAGCCTAAAGATAGCAAAGGGACATCTCAGTAAGGGAAGAAAACAGATTATGGCACTGAGAAAAGAAGATGGTTCTGTAACAAGAAATAGAGGCGAAATTTTGACAAGAGTGAAAGATTTCTACTCCAAATTATATGAAAGGGATGATACATGCACTCCAGACATCATGAAAGATACCAGTACCAGAGTCCCTCCAGTTCTTCCAGCAGAAGTTGCACATGCAATCAAGAACATGAAGCGAGGAAAAGCTCCAGGAGAAGATGGAATTACTGTAGACATCATACAAGAAGCAAGTGGAGAAATCGAAACAGTACTCGCCCAAATTTTCACTCGATGCCTTAATGAAGGAAAGATTCCTGAGGACTGGAACACCGCTACAATGATCCTGCTACATAAGAAAGGTGACATTGAGGATCTCGGAAACTACAGACCTATCAGCCTCCTATCAGTAGTTTATAAAATCTTCACTAAAGTTCTTTCACACCGCTTGAAGGTAACACTGGACATGGCTCAACCGAGAGAACAAGCTGGATTCAGGAGTGGCTACAGCACAATAGATCATATCCACGTGCTGAGAGAACTAATTGAAAGAGCGAGGGAATATGAACTTCCATTGTGCATGGCTTTTATCGATTATGAAAAAGCCTTTGATTCGGTGAAACCATCAGCAGTTACAATGGCTCTGAAAACCTGCGGTATTGAAGATGCATACATTAATATTATTAATAACATCTATGAAAATGCAAGTGCAAAGATTAGGCTGTTTGAAAATACAACACACATAAAAATTGGAAAGGGAGTGAGACAAGGTGACACCATATCTCCGAAGCTCTTCAATGCCACATTGGAGGGTGTTTTTCAGTCGCTGAGCTGGGAAAACAAGGGGATAAAGATTAATGGAGATTATCTAACCCACCTTCGTTTTGCTGATGACGTAGTCATTTTTGCAACTACCCCATCAGAGCTGCAGAGTATGATCCAGGAACTTGCGGACAAGAGTAAAGAAGTGGGATTAAAAATGAACTTTCAGAAGACAAAAGTGATGTTCAATGCTTTTACAAGGAATGAAGATTTATCGATTGACGGAGAAAAGCTGGAGATAACAGACACGTACGTTTATCTTGGACAGCAGATATCAAGTGAGGGTCACATTGATGAAGAAATTAATCGGCGTACAAAACTTGCCTGGAGAGCTTTTGGAAGAAACAGCATAATTTTCAAGAGCAATATGCCAGTATGTCTTAAAAGAAAAGTGTTTGATCAATGCATCCTTCCAGTGCTTACGTATGGTGCAGAGACGTGGACCTTAACTAAAAGAGACATACAAAGGCTGCAGACAACTCAAAGCAGCATGGAGAGGTGCATGCTTGGTGTAACCAGGAGAGATAAGAAGAGGAACTCGTGGATCCGAAAAATGACGAGAGTGGAAGACATCATGATCAGAGTTAAATCCCTGAAATGGCAATGGGCTGGACATACTGCCAGAAGGACAGATCATCGATGGACAGCCGAAATTTTAGATTGGATTCCAAGGGACAGGAAAAGACCCAGAAGAAGACCACATGGGAGATGGGTGGATGAAATTCGAAAGTATGCAGGGGTGACATGGAGGAGACTGGCACAAGACAGACCGTTGTGGAGGAAACTTGGGGAGACCTTCGTCCAGCAGTGGATTGATAATGGTTGACAATGATGATGATGATATTGACAAAAGTCACGGGACACCTAGAAGGGATCACAACATAGCATTCATTGGCATGCCTTAGTACGGTGTACGGTGGCATGCCTTAGTACGGTGTACGGTGGCATGCCTTAGTACGGTGGCAGTGCGGTGGCATGCCTTAGTACGGTGTGTGGCATGCCTTAGTACTGGCATGCCTTAGTACGGTGTCCACCTTTGGCTTTAATGCGTGCACTGACCCTTCGAGACATGCATTCGAATAGGTTTTGAAACACAACGATAGGTATATGCGCTTCCATTCAGTACATAATGCTGCCACTACTCTTGCTTAGTAATAGGCCTTGGTTCCAAACTTCTTATGCGGCTCTCTAATTCATCCCACAGGAGCTCTATGGGATTAAGATCAGGGCTCTGTGCTAGCCAGTCCACACACGATACGGAATTATCGTCAAACCGCGCCGTGACAGTCCTTGCTTTATGGCTCAGAACATTATCTGCTGGTATCAACAAAGCTCTGTTCCATATTATTGCCACAGAGTTGGTAGGGCATAATTGTTCAGAATATCGAGGTAGACGTGCGGGTTAACAGGTATGTCCACGATAACCGAAGGGCCGGGACCATACCACGAAAAACACCCCCACACGAGTACACTGCCAGCTCCAAATGTGACCGTAGGTACAATCATCATCATCATTGTCAACCATTATCAATCCACTGCTGGACGAAGGTCTCCCCAAGTTTCCTCCACAACGGTCTGTCTTGTGCCAGTCTCCTCCATGTCACCCCTGCATACTTTCGAATTTCATCCACCCATCTCCCATGTGGTCTTCTTCTGGGTCTTTTCCTGTCCCTTGGAATCCAATCTAAAATTTCGGCTGTCCGTCGATGATCTGTCCTTCTGGCAGTATGTCCAGCCCATTGCCATTTCAGGGATTTAACTCTGATCATGATGTCTTCCACTCTTGTCATTTTTCGGATCCACGAGTTCCTCTTCTTATCTCTCCTGGTTACACCAAGCATGCACCTCTCCATGCTGCTTTGAGTTGTCTGCAGCCTTTGTATGTCTCTTTTAGTTAAGGTCCACGTCTCTGCACCATACGTAAGCACTGGAAGGATGCATTGATCAAACACTTTTCTTTTAAGACATAATGGCATATTGCTCTTGAAAATTATGCTGTTTCTTCCAAAAGCTCTCCAGGCAAGTTTTGTACGCCGATTAATTTCTTCATCAATGTGACCTTCACTTGATATCTGCTGTCCAAGATAAACGTACGTATCTGTTATCTCCAGCTTTTCTCCATCAATCGATAAATCTTCATTTCTTGTAAAAGCATTGAACATCACTTTTGTCTTCTGAAAGTTCATTTTTAATCCCACTTCTTTACTCTTGTCAGCAAGTTCCTGGATCATACTCTGAAGCTCTGATGGGCTAGTTGCAAAAATGACTACGTCATCAGCAAAACGAAGGTGGGTTAGATAATCTCCATTAATCTTTATCCCTTTGTTTTCCCAGCTCAGTGACTGAAAAACACCCTCCAATGTGGCATTAAAGAGCTTCGGAGATATGGTGTCACCTTGTCTCACTCCCTTTCCAATTTTTATGTGTGTTGTATTTTCAAACAGCCTAATCTTTGCACTTGCATTTTCATAGATGTTATTAATAATATTAATGTATGCATCTTCAATACCGCAGGTTTTCAGAGCCATTGTAATTGCTGATGGTTTCACCGAATCAAAGGCTTTTTCATAATCGATAAAAGCCATGCACAATGGAAGTTCATATTCCCTCGCTCTTTCAATTAGTTCTCTCAGCACATGGATATGATCTATTGTGCTGTAGCATCAGACTGACGGATCGTATATCTGGATTCATCAGTCCATAGGACCCGTTTGCGTTGATCTACGGTCCATGACAAATGTTCTTTACACCGTGCTAAAGGACGAGTAGCATTCCGAGTAGAGATGAAAGGCTTATGAGCAGCCAAACGATCACAGTAACCCATGGAATGAAGTTCTTTGCGAATGGTATGTGTACATACCGAGGTTCCAGCATTTTTACTCACCTGAACACTAGGGTCTTATGCAGTACACCGTCGATTAACTGTAACGACTTTCCTGAGGCTTCGACGTACTCTATCTCTGATTTTCCTTGGTCTGCCGGTACATTTTGTTGCTTCAGGTACGTCATGTGTCTTCCACTTATTAAGTACATGCAACACAGTTGACTTGGTTATGCTTAAACGCCTCTCGGTTTATCTTATAGACAAACCCCTAATATAACACCCAACAATGTTTCCTTTCTGAAACTCAATTGTTTCCTCCGCGATATTTTCACTCAACCTTACAGTGCGATATTATCGCGGTCAGCTGCAGGCTTGTATTTTACCGTTCGTAGCTGTACCGCGCATCTTAACAACGCAGCGAGACCGTTGATTTGCTCTTGAAGGGGTGTCCGGTGACTTTTGTCAATATAGTGTATATGTCTATTTAAAAATTGTATAACTATACTAGTTGTACTAGATTTCGTAGTTACACTAGAAATTCGGATTACTAGTAGAGTTATACTATTTTTAGTATAGTTGGTGTATAGTTCCTTATTATTAATAAGTCTATTTGTGAAAAACTACTTGTTGGATCATCAGCGTATAATTTGTTGATGACTATTGGATATTGTCATCAACAAAAATACTGAATAAACAAGTGGCCTATATTAATTTAAGAACACTAACAGTTTATCGTGAAGTGTATACTTTTAGAACTCTAATAGTTTATTACGAAGTGTGCATATTGTTAAGTTTGAAGCTTCTACAACTTAGACCCATCCAGGAAGGCAACCTTTAAGTAACGTAACAAATTAAAGTCTGTAGTGTAGCTAATCTTCTTGTAGTTGAAGTAATAGTTAATCTAAGAGTTAAAATCAATATAATGTTTACAGATGATTTTTATTAATTTAACTACAACATTATAAATATTACGACAGCAATCTAAATCTTTCTACGTGGTTTTAATGTAGTCTCACACGGAGATAGAAGAAGTGTGTTAACGTTAATGGAGAAAACATAGGGAAAGGATTATGATTCCTTCATGCTTTTGGTAAGTGTATTTTCATTCGTTTCTTTTCTTCAATAAAGCAAATAGCCCCGTTCAACCTTCAACCTCCAACGCATTTGCAGGTCTCCATTGTGCAGTTTTACGTTTTGATAGGTATCATAATTAAAAAATCGTGTTTTTTATTAATTACGTATTTTTTTACATTATGATATTTCGTATTCAAAAGGACAAACAGAGCATGCCCATTTGGATTGCGTGAATATAATTTATTACTATATTTCTGTTACTAAGAAACAAAGTGCAAAATTAAAAAAAAATTCAAATTCGTATTTGATTTAAAAGTTTTTAATTTGCATTTGATCTGCATGGTCGTTGCACCACTAAAATATTCCTGTTCTTCTCAGCATAGAGTTTTCCCCAGTAGGTAACGGTAAATTGAAGCGAAAAAAAATTATGTTCCTATTTACAGATACGGTACATCTGTATATCGAACGCATAGCAATTTTAAAGAAGGTAAGCATGATTTCGGTATGTTTAGAAATATTCTTAATCTCTGTTTTAAAAACAACACTCTAAAATGTGTTGATTACGTCCGAGATTTTTGAGGCACCTTTTTCTATTATTATATGCTTCATAATCATTTGAAGTACTTCGGAACTGTTCTCCTGTGATTGAAACAAACAACTGTGAAGTACTTCAAATGCGCCCTCTTTTCATGAATAAACTAGCGCCATACAACGGTAGAGATATAGCTTAGCATTTATGCTTTGTTTAAGATTCTAAATTAAGCACAATTGCGTATAAAGACATCGTTCAAAGTTAGAGACTTTATTTTCCTCTGCTTTCTTTTCTTGAATAAACGACTGCATATCTATTTTTGGAAATTCTATTAGTTATTATAATTAACATGTATGCGGGTATTAACAGGGCAATTCATCGCTGACGACCTAATCCACGAAATATATTCATCATCTGCTTTTTCTGGTTGCTTCAGAAGCTGGTTTGTATCTTTTTTATTTTTTATTCTGTTTTTGAATTTTAGATAATCACGTTTTTTACTGAATGATGTCAGCCTTGCGATCATAATATTTATTTTTTAGAGACTCCAGTTAATCTGCATTTTTCCCCTCTGTTCGTTCTTGTTATTAGCATTTTATTAATTGCGTGTCAGAAACTGTTGAAAAAAAAACCGAAAGATTATTTTAGGCATGTCAGAAAAAAGAAGACATGCGAAATCTCTAAAAACCATCGATCGAAAGCTTCGTTACATGAGCAAAAAATCGGAGGAGGGAGTTAGAACATTATCAGAATCAACGATCATGGGTGGGCATCAAGATTGAGAAGAAGGATGATGCACAATGGGAGTGATCATATAAAAGATTTATGACTGAACATAGAAAAAAAGCAACAATCAGTAGTCACGCGAGAGGTCTTTAACTGAAGTAAAAAGAACCGAAACAATTAATTGTGCACTGTTCAACATGATAATTGTTATCAAAACAAAAGTACGTAGTGTTGACTACTTTTCGGGTATTGAATGCAAAAGTGGCATTTAATATTTTGATTTGGCTCTTGCTTTCAATTTACGGAAGGGATTCTGTGTCAGCCAGTTAGTCCTCCGGGAGTAGATACGACTCTCTAAGCTAAATTTGGGTGCACCGCTTTCCAAAGTTATTACATCGAGTTTTCAGAAACCTGTATCACGGTTGCTGCTGTCTTGCAGCATTTCTTTGAATTTTTTAAATCCTGCTAAACGCTCAGTGTTTCTATGTCAGCTGTTGTTCTGCGTACATCGTTCTCGACAGTGCGCTTTAACTCCAGTGATGAAAAATCCTACTTCTTGTTCACCACAAGAGCTGGATCCGGTAAATATACCACAAGCTGTGTTCATCAAGGATCAACGCTTGGGTGAATCGTAAATAAAAGTCCATGCTCTTTGCAGTACTCATGAGGTAGGAGACGGAAAGCGCGTATCATATCACTGACTGTTACTTTTGTATAGTGCTTCATATTCAGACAGGAATTAACCAAGAAAAAATTGACAGTGATTTACGCAAAAATATCATGTGATCTGCTTCTAGTAAATCAGGGCCAAGGGCAGGCCATTCTCAAACCTTCCCAAAGTTTTTCGGTAGATTGTTATGAGGAACTGCATCACAAAGCCGAATAATTTCCACAAGCATCTATACTTCTAGAGTTCCAGAATTTTGGCGGAACGTCATATTTGCTGAATCCCACAATATCACCAAGAACGAAATTTAGGGTCCCGTCATGGATATGAAACTGCCAAAAAAGAAGACGAAACCGTTGGCTTCAAGACAAGCACTATAATAGTTTTGATGACACTGAGAAAAGGACTGCATTTTACTCCCAACAAAAGTATGAGTCCTTGATGGATGACGCCATGGTCAAAATGTTGGATTCTGACTATTCATCCGAAATAGATGGAGGTTCGAATTCCGGGAGAGGCATGGAGGGTGTGCTTGTACTATGGCACTGGATCTCACCCTTTCCAGGAACCAGTAGTTCTACATTAGAGACTGGACACTGTAGTCCATTGAGGTGCTCACCATGGTCACAAAATCTCCAAACTAAATAAAATATGTCCACAGTTCTCCACTCACACACAAACCATTCTCAAAGCAGAGTTCGATTAATCTTTCACCATATGATCGGGGAAATGATATGGGAGCCCAATGAGTTCAGTGAAAGATGGGGTGACTACTTCTATGAGTTATTAGATCAAGTAAGCAAAGGTGATTCTGAGGCAGAAGCAGATGATGTCACAGTGAAGGATGGAAGCACACAGGAGGGATCTCCAGAGAAGAGGTGCATAAAGATCTAAAATCTCTTCGGAATGTTAAAGCTCCGGGAGTTGATGGCATAACTGCTGAGATGTTAAAATATGGTGGTGACTTCTTAATTTATTGGTTAACTGAAATTTGCCGGTTTCCTGGGAGTTAGGAATGGTGCCTCAGGATTGAACGGATGCTATTATTGTTCCCTTGTATAAGGGAAAAGGTGATCACACTGACGGCAAGGATTATCGTTATATTAAAGCCTACTGAGTGTGCGAGAGAAAGTGTTTGGTAAGGTCATTATTGAAAAAGTACAGGGTTTTACATCAGAGAAAGTATGCGATGATCAGAATGGTTTTATACCTGATAAAGGCTGCACTAACCAAATGTTTGTATTACGCATGATGATTAAAAAGTATCTGGCTGTTGGGAAGAAAATTTTTACTGCCTTCATATATTTAGCGAAAGCTTATGACCGAGTAAATAGGACATTTTTGTAGAACGTATTGAATGAATATGGCGTTGCTGGAAATCTACGTAATAGTGTAAAACCCATGTATGCTGGAAATAGAGTTTGTGTACGAGTGAATGGTGTTTTATCAAAATGGTTTTCTATTGGTGCAGGAGTCATGCAAGGTTGTGTAATGTCACCATGGCTGTTTAATATATTTATGGATGCGTACATGCGTGATGCCCCCAAGATGAACATACCGGTTTATGTCTTGGTAATATCCATGTGTGCAGATTACTGTATACCGATGGACATAGTCCTATTTGCGGAGAGCAAAAGTGAGTTGCAGGGTATGCTGTCCCGGATTTCAAAGTTTGTATGGCATTCAAACTAAGTATAAATAAGGGAAAAACCAAAACTATGGTGTTTGAGAGAGGAACTGTTAGCACGTATTGTAATATAAATCTAAATGGTACAGTGATTGACCAGGTGAATGAGCTTGTATATTTAGAAAACATGTTTATCAGAGAGAACAAATTGGATGGTGAAATTAGTAGGCCAGTTAATTCTGCAATGAAAGTCCTAGCTGTTTTGGGAGGGTTTCACAGGAATGATGGGTTCTTAAGAAATGAGCTTGTATATTTAGAAAACATGTTTATCAGAGAGAACAAATTGGATGGTGAAATTAGTAGGCCAGTTAATTCTGCAATGAAAGTCCTAGCTGTTTTGGGAGGGTTTCACAGGAATGATGGGTTCTTAAGAGAGTCCCGCATGGCTGTATATGAAAGTGTAATTGTTCCTACTCTGATGTGTGGCAGTGAAACCTGGGTAGAATAGAAGAAACATAGGAGTCGTGTGTGTGCTGGAGAAATGCGTTACTTAGCGGGGGTTTGTGGCATGATACGTTCTGATCGTGTGAGGAATGAATATGTGTGTTGTAAATGTGTAATGTGAAGCAAAATGTTGTTAGCAAGGTAGAGACTAATATGCTTCGAGCCGCTTTTAGATCCTAATACAGTTCAACTTCTACACATAACGGCCACTGTTATTATGTGTAGAAATTGAACTGTATTAGGATCTACGTGCAAAAAGCACCCACTTCAAAAAAGAATTAGCGTCACCGTAAATCACAAATACCTGATATGGAACACCTAGCTTCCGAGCCGCTGGTAGATCTTAATACGGTTCAACATCTACACTTAACGGCCACTGAATTAGAAACCTTTATGCAGAATACGTGGTCACGTGCTTCACCACGGGATCTAGCCAATTATTTGACACTGCTACTCGTCAGTGATCGTCAGTAGTGTCGATCGCAGTGGGGGAAAAACAAAGCATTTTTCGGTGTTCAATAAATGGATAATTGTGGGTGCCCATCTGGGTGGAGCGACGATTTTGCAAACGGCAGAGCTGACTGGTTTCTGAAAAGGTGAGATATCCCAGATCTTTTATCAGAGGAAAGATACTCCACATTGTTTGTCTAAAAGGCGTTAATGTGGCGAGACGACAATCTATCAGGAACGAGATAGCTTTTGTTTGAGAAAGCTTGTATGGAGAAACAGGACTTCCTGTATGGAGCAGTTAACTGAAGTATTCAGTGAAGGATGTTCTCAAAGAATTATATTCAGATAATTGTAGCGGATCGTCATGCCTATACGGAAGTCACTGATTTCTGCAAAGAACCAGGAAGTTCGTTTACAGTGGTGGACAATGTAAGACCCAGGAAAGTCATGTGGTCCGACGAGTAGAGTTACATCTTGTTCTACACCGACGGTAGGCAGAGAGTTTGGTGAGACCCCATGAAGCAGTTGACTTTCCTGGGTCTTACAGTGTCCACCACTGTAAACGAACTTCCTGGTTCTTTGCAGAAATCAGTGACTTCCGTATAGGCATGCCGATCCGCTTCAATTATCTGCATATAGTTCTTTGAGAACATCCTTCACTGAATACCTGGGTGGCCTTGTAACGCAACTAAAGATTCTGAAGGAGGTGTCATGGTGTGGGGCACGCTCTGTTAGTACGAAACGAGTCTCCTTATACACTGGCATGCAGAAAGTAAGGACGAGACGGTTTTTTGAATGTAACGTCGTGCAGAAGGGCTCCACATCGACCCAAATCATACCATAAGATTCCCAAGATGTAAGCATATGGGACAAGTGAACAAAACTGTCCAAACAAGGAATCCAAAGGATACAAAGGCACTTTATTCAAAAAGGTAGCTTCGAGCACAACTGGACAAATAACAGAAACGTCCATGTGACAGGCGGCTATCAAGAAAGGTCCAGTCTTTAGTAGGAGATATGATCACCCCTGACTGCGATGCAGGATTTACAACGTCTATCCATGCTGAGGACAAGGTTGTCAAGGGGCTGATGAGGCATCGCGGCCCATTCCTGTTGTAACGCCAATCGCAGCTGCGGAATCGTCGCTGGCGGCTGGTAACTTGCTGACAAACGTCTTCCGAGAAGGTCCAACACATGTTCGATTGGATTTAGGTCCAGGGACCTTGTGGGCCAATCCATGCATTGAATATCTTCACTCTCCAACAGCTCTGCGATAGCCAATGTACGATGAGGTGTAGCGTTGTCGTCCATAAAGAGGAACTCAGCACCCACAGCACCTCTAAACAGACGCACGTGAAGCAGGAGAACCTCGATACAATAGCGGACACCAGTGACTGAACCTCCTTGGAAGATGTAGAGGTCAGTACGGCTACCAAGCATGATACCGCCCTAAACGAGAACTCCGCCACCTCCAAACCGGTCCCTTTCGATGTTGTTGGAGGTGTAATTGCGTGTTCCCTGCTTTCTCCAGATGTATATACGTCCAGAATCGCTCGTTAGACTAAATCGGCTCTCATCCGTAAAGAGACCTTGACCCCATTGCTGATGTTTTCAGTTCTTGTGTTCCTGGCACGACAGAAACCGCCGTCTCCGATGAGCAGGCGTGCAAATAGACCACCTTTGTGCAGCATCCTGGCCACGGTAAAACGCGATTACGGACGTCCAGTTGTCTGTTGCATGTGCCTTGCGATTTCTCCCGCTGCCTGCCGTCTGTTTCTTCTCCCTTGTAGGACAATATACCTGTCGTCCGCCGCAGTGGTTGCTCGTGGACGACCACTGCTAAACACTCGCACAGCTGTTTCTGTCGTTTGAAATGCTCTCCAAGCTCGTGAAACGATGCTGTGTGCGATCCCGAACTCTTCGGCCACACTAGTCACACTTCGACCTTCTTCCAGCTTCCCAATAACGCGACCTCGGGTAAAGTCATCCAGATGTCGTCTACTGGATTGCCTGTTGGCCATATCACATGGTGGCAGCAACTCGGCGTCGTCCAAAATGATGTACACCGTGCAATAGCTTTCACGGAATTGCTGCGCGTACACCTCCCGTGTGCTTTATACCCTTCCGACACTACCCCTCACTTAAGTCCTGCTGCATATATGCGCATGCCCTACCGTACCGGACCCTAGTCTATCTCCTGAGCGGAATTTCGGTCCGTTCTGCCTGCTCTTCCGCTGTTATGCTAATTTCTCCTCTTTGTCTTTAATTTTTGCACACCAGTGTATTTATGAGGGTCGCGTATCGTCTAAGAAGTATCATAACACTGTTTCCAATCAAGTCCATCCTGCAATGTTGACTTTCAGTCCAGCAGGTGACGACTGTTACATGAACGACAATGCTACTGTTCCGCGCGCAAGATGTGTTCAGCAGTGGTACAGTGAGCATGGTAGCAATTTCTACCATCTTCCCTGAGCACCACAAAGCCTGGATGTGAACACCATTGAAAAGGTATGGAACCTCTTAGAAAAAGAATATCCAGGAGTAAAATCATCTTCGGTCATATCTAAGTCAGATAAAGGACTCTTTGGTGAACGCCTAGTATGCTGTATACGTAGGTACACACCAGCACCTAGTGGAATCAACTCCAAACCGCATACCTGTGGTAATTCTGGCTAATGGGGGTCGAACCAGCAATTGAAAAAAAAGTTTCTAATTCAGTGGACGGTATGTGTACCTTTACATATTGAACTAGACCTCATGGAAAATTTCGTAGAGCAATTGAACAGAATATGACAGGCAATTACGTACTTGTGTGAGAAATTCCCAAATTATAAGATAGAGAAGATCGAAGAGGGAGTATTCATTGGTGCACAGTTACGTCAACTCTTCGGAGATGATCAGCTTGATGTCGTTCTCAGTGAAGACGAGAAGGCGTCATGCATGGAATCCCTTCTGATTTTTTTAGGCTCCTCCTTTAGCAAATATAGGAGCCAACAATTTCAGGGAGCCTGTGGGGGATTTCGTAACTTCATACGAGAAACTGGATGGTAATATGTCACTGAAGATGCAGTTTCTCCTTTCACCCTTGGATTTCTTCCTGATTAAATGTGATGGTGCAAGGGATGAACATGGCGAACGGTTCCATCGGGATATCTCGGCGATGGAGCAGAGATACGACGACATATGGTGCGCTGTCACTTTAGCTGATTATTTCTAGACGGAAGAAAGGCATGCTCTGGAAATTCAGAATAAGCGACAAGTGGCAAGGCGTCGTGTTTAAAGCAGGTTCGTTCGCAGCTATATCCTGCTGCAACATCACAATATGACAAACTTAAATGTGCGGGGAAGTGATATTTTTTTTAAAAACCAGAGCAATTTGTTAGTTTAATCAATATTTTTGGGTTCAGCATCAGAAATTCTGTAAAGTAACTTACACTGAGTTAACTTTGCATTAAAAACAGCTACCTAACTGTGCATTGGTCCACCTTTCTGCGCAGTCACAACTCGCAGACGCCTAGGAACGGGGGTGTCGAACATCCTCCATGCCCATATTCGCTACAGCAGATCCATCAGTTCACGATCATTCCGTGGAGAAGGATCAGCAGTTCTGACGCCCGTTCTAGCATATCCCACAAAGGTTCAATTGGATGAGATATCAGGGGACGTTGGTGCCAGGGAAATTCGGCCAATATTTTGTCGTATTCCTTCAACCACTCAGCAGTTATACGAGCCCGATGACACAGTGCGTTGTCTTGTTAAAAGATACCATTGTGGTCAGGTAAACCTTCTGCAGATAAAGATAGAAACGATCGGCAACAGGTTCCTCTAGCATCCACCATTCAGCGTTTGTGGGAAGATGACCAACGGATTTAGGGCTTGCAAGGAAAAACTCCTCTGACCAGAACATCACCTCCACCGTCTTGTGTTGAATTCCAACTGTGAAGCCAGATGATCGGACGTAATGCTATTTACGCCATATGCGAACCCGACAATGAGAAAACGGGGCTTATCACTCCAGACGACCTTCTTCCGTCTGTCGAGGGTCCATTGCTGATGTTTCTTTATCCATGCGAGGTGTTGTTTGCGATGACTAGGTGCCATCATGGGTACCCTAGTTGGTCTCCGGCTGTGAAACCCCAGGTGAAGCAGTGTACGGCGCATGGTGCATATGAAACTAAGTCGACTGCACCGCTGTTGTACTGGTGGGTGAGCTGGGTGACTTTTGCACATCGTTGCTGTGATACCAGTCATGACACCTCACGCTCACCTCTATGATCCTCTGCGCGTGGCTGATCAAATTAAGCCCTTCGGCTGGATGTCTGTGGATGATTAGTCCAGTCCTGGTACACCCTTGGTATTGTAGTACTGGAGCTGCCAAAAGGTGCCGCTGTTTCCGAAATACTGGCACATACCCTCTGGGCTACAACTATTTGGCCACGATCAAATTCACTTAAGTCGCCACGTTTCTCCATTACTGGTAAACGTTAAGTGATTAAGTACAGAAGATAGCTGTGCACAATTGATACGTAGTAGCTGCACGTGACGTTGATATCACGTGGTAATTCCTTATCACTCTAAATATGTAGAACGGGATGTTCCTAATGCAGTTAACTCAGTGTTCATCCGTGGCCTTAACCAGTAACGCGTTAGTGGTTGAACAGTGCACTCATTGATGAATGGTATTGAGGTTTGAAAACGGCATAGTAAACCGCAATAACTTATCACACAATGCAGTAAACACTGGAAGAAATAGAAAGAATATGTGGGCTATAAAGAAAGACTAATGGAACAAATTAACCCTTGAACGACCTTAACGCCCTAAACGCCCGTGCGTAAAAACGACCATATCCACCCGAAACGCCTGTCCAGAGTCAGTGAGATTTCCTACCTTTACCTGTTCTTTAAATTTGCACAATTAATGAGGGATCAGCAGGAGTCACCGTCAGTCACCATTGTTGTTACTAAACAAAGAAGCAAAACAGCAGACAGTTTTGGGTATTATGGTATTTAGAGCGGAACCAGATTTTAGAATCATGGTCGTTAAAGGGTTAAACCGGAAGGAAAAGAGTGAGCCACTATCACGCATCGCACTTACTTACAAAAGGGAGAGGATGAGACATATTCAGCGATCGTCAGCGTTCTGAGCAACGGGAGGAAACACTGGTTTACTTTCACTACATTGACAAAAGTCACCGGACACCCCTTCAAAAGCAAATAAACAGATCCGCTGCCAACATGAGCGGTACAGCTGCATACGGTAAAAAACAAGCCTGCAGCTGACCGCGATCATATCGCACTGTGAGGTTGAGTGAAAATTTTGCGGCGAGAGAGAACTGACTTTGAGAAAGGAAATATTGTTGGGTGTTATATTAGTGGGTTGTCCATAAGAGAAACCGAGAGGCGTTTAAACATACCTAAGTCAACTGTTTTGGATGTACTTAATAAGTGTAAGACACATGGCGTGCCTGAAGCAGCAAAACGTACCGGCAGACCAAAGAAAATCAGTGATAGAGGTTGTCGAAGCCTCAGGAGAGTCGTTACAGCTAATCGACAGAATACTGCACAAGACCTCAGTGCACAGGTGAGTAAAAATACTGAAACCTCGGTATGTACACGTATTATTCACAGAGAACTTCATTCCATGGGTTACCGTTGTCGTGCGGCTGCTCATAAGCTTTCCATCTTCACTCGGAATGCTACTCTTCTTTTAGTACGGTGTATAAAGAACATTTATCCTGCACCGTAGAACAATGGAAACAGGTGCTATGGACTGATGAATCCAGATACACAATCCATCAGTCTGATGGCCGTGTGTGGGTATGGTGGTAGCCAGGGGAACGCTATTTACCTTGGTGTATTTACCTCTTCGTACGGTCAAGTTTGGAGCAGGCACTGTACTCGTGTGGGGGTGTTTTTCGTGGTATGGTCCCGTCCCATAGGTTCTCGTGGACAAACCAAGCACGTCTACTTCGATATTCTGAATAATTATACCCTACCAGCTCTGTGGCAATACTATGGAATCGATCTTTGTTGGTACCAGTAGGATAATGCGCCGAGCCAAAAAGCAAGGACTATAACAGCGTGGTTAACGATATTTTCATATCGTGTGTGGACTGGCCAGCTCATAGCTCTGAGCGTAATCTCATAGAACACCTATGGGACGAATTAGACCGCGGCATAAGAAGTTTGGAAGCAAGGCCTACTATTAAGCAACCGTTAGCGCCAGCATTATGTACTGAATGGAAGCGCATACCTATCGCTGTGTTCCAAAACCTTGTCGAAAGCATGTCTCGAAGGGTCAGTGCATGCATTAAGGCCAAAGGTGGACCGACACCGTACTAATGTATGCCAATAAATGCTATGTTGGCCGCCCCGGTGGCGCAGTGGTCTAAGGCGCTAGCCTCTGATCATTCGTCCGTAAGGGGTCCGGGTTCGAATCCCGGTGAGGCATGGATGTTGTGTTTGTCTTACGGCACTGGCTCTCTCCCTTCCCTGGAACCAGTGACTTTAAATTAGGGACGGGCGACTGCTTATAGCCCATTGAGTTGCTCACGTTGGTCGTTAAACCTCCAATCAAAAAAAAAAAATGCTATGTTGTGTTTCTCTTCTAGGTGACCGGTGACTTTTGTCAATATAGTGTAGCTCCTAAGTAAAGTGAAGAGCGTTTACGGATACTTTGAAACCTTTGCCTTTCCGGCAGTGTTGTTTACCTTCTCCCCTGAGTCTAAAGGTAGACTAATTTCTCAATATCGAATCTAGTTTAGACACAAAATTGTTGCGCAACACACCAGAAATGATGAAATGCTCTTGTAACAAACCTACTAGTTACATGTTTTTTCGTAAAAGTGATTTCTTTCACGTTAGTGATAGGTGTGGATGTACAAGGCGTTTCTGTACCTTTTTCTTCTCTTATGATCTCAAGCAATAAAAAAAAAAGGGTTTTATTTAATACTGATGATCCAGCATTTACGTAGTTCAAAAGAAAAGACAAGTGAAAAGATTATGGGAAATAGCGTGTCGCATTTTTTGACAATTTTACCTTTCCTTTGTTTCTTTCACGAAAATGTGTTTATCTCTCGTTTACAAGTTTTTCATTCTTAACGTCATATCGAAACTTCTAGTATTTTGTACTATGTGGAAAGAACTTTTATTTAGTTCTCTGTGTAAAAGATGACGAGATTTTCCTTCCAGTTAAACCTCGCTTGCTATTTCCATGCTGGTTCGTTTACTAGTGCGACTTGTTACCACTAACGTGATTTAACTTACCACTAACGTGATTTAACTTACCACTAACGTGATTTAACTTACCACTATCGTGATTTAACTTACCACTAACGTGATTTAACTTACCACCATCGTGATTTAACTTACCACTATCGTGATTTAACTTACCACTATCGTGATTTAACTTACCACTATCGTGATTGAACTTACCACTAACGTGATTGAACTTACCACTAACGTGATTTAACTTACCACTAACGTGATTTAACTTACCACTAACGTGATTTAACTTACCACTAACGTGATTTAACTTACCACTAACGTGATTTAACTTACCACTAAAGTGATTTAACTTACTACTAACGTGATTTAACTTACCACTAAAGTGATTTAACTTAATACTAACGTGATTTAACTTACCACTAACGTGATTTAACTTACTACTACCGTGATTTAACTTACTACTAACGTGATTTAACTTACTACTGACGTGATTTAACTTTCTACTAACGTGATTTAACTTACTACTAACGTGATTTAACTTACCACTAACGTGATTTAACTTACTACTAACGGGATTTAACTTACCACTAACGTGATTTAACTTACTACTAACGTGATTTAACTTACTACTAACGTGATTTAAGCTTGCAGTGTAAGAAAAATCTTGAAATGTTCTAATAATGTGTTCTGCAACTTGTTTGTTATAGCGAGTACAAATCCGGAGCTCCTGTCGTCTTGTGGAGCAAGCTACGAATAAAAGGAAGGAAGATTCGCTATGCAATAAAGTAGTAAGTTTTTTTATTGTCCTTGTGCGGAAATTTGAGACTGCTATGTGCTAAAAAATTTAGTGTTTAAGTGACCATTTCTTAATTTTAAACAACCGCAAGTGATTCAATATTTAATTGAAATTCTTCAAATTATGGCTCCAGAAAGTCTACTAGTGCAGTCAGCTGAAAATGTTTTGAATTTCTCACTCGTACTTAGTGGTTGTCGTACATCGCGACATATATTAGTAAAAAACGTTTTTACATTTGCATTTATTCTTAATCTGTTTCTGTAAATCGTTTATATTCAGCAGCCTAAAGAAGCTGCCCGTTGGCAGTGAAAGCGAATATTTTGTACATTGTACGCCTATAAACGGAATAAAATACTTATTTTCTAATTACACGTGACGTATAACCCGCAATCCCATTTCTATGTATCCATGGCTTTCGTGGAATCCGTGTCCAGAGGAACACAAGGAGCTAGAAACACGTGAGCGTATCTTTTGTTATATTTTTCCAGACGTTTAAATTCCTTAAACATGTTGACATTATTATTATTTTTAATATTATATTGCTACGTATTATCATATAGTGTAATCACTGTCAAGTACACATTTATTGTTTAATGTTCACATAATTTTCTCATTACTTTCATGTGTACAAAGTAATTTATTTGAATGAACCTACCCTTGTAACTAGACTGCGTAACTAGTTTATATACAGTAATACCTCTCAATAAGGGACACCCATGGGAGGTGACGTTTTGTCCCTTAAATTGAGGTGTCCCATATTGAGCGGTTTTGACGACATACGTATTAAATAAATACGTAATGGACATTTCATTTTAACAGAGAATGTACATTTTATATGTAAATAACAGTAGATTTTAAATGTGATAAAAATATAAAGTACATACACTATATTGACAAAAGACACCAGACACCCCTTCAAAAGCAAATAAAGGGATCAGCTGCGTTGTTAAGATGCGCGGTACAACTGCAAACGGTATAAAAACAAGCCTGCAGCTAACCGCGATCATATCGCACTGTGAGGTTGAGTGAAAATGTCGCGGCTGGAGAAAACGGACTTTTAGAAAGGAATGATTCTTGGGTGTTATATTAGTGGGTTGTCTATAAGAGAAACCGAGAGACGTTTAAACTTACCAAAGTCGACTGTTTTGGATGTACTGAATAAGTGGAAGACACATGGCGTGCCTGAAGCAGCAAAACGTTACAAACAGACCAAAAAAATCCGTGATAGAGGACGTCGAAACATCAGGAGAGTCGTTACAGCTAATCGACGGAGTTACTACACAAGACGCCAGTGTACAGCTAAGTAAAAATCCTGGAACCTCGGTATGTACACGTGCCATTCGCAGAAAACTTCATTCTAATGGTTATCGCGGTGGTGTGGCTGCTCATAAGCCTTTCATCTCCACTAGGAATGCTACTCGTTGTTTAGCATGGTGTAAAGAACATATGTGAGAAAGGCGGCAGCCGTATGAACTCTATTTTCCACAGTGTACTGTTCGTACGGTTAAGTTTGGAGCTGGCAATGTACTCGTGTGGGGGTGTTTTTCATGGTATGGTCCCGGCCCATTGGTTATCGTGGACAAACATGTTAACCAGCACGTCTACCTCAATATTCTGGACAATTATGCTCCACCAACTCTGTGGCAATACTATGGAAACGAGCCTCGTTGGTACCAGGAGGATAATGCACCGGGCCATATAGCACGGACTGTTACGGCGTGGTTTGACAATAATTCCGTATCGTGTGTGGACTGGCCAGCACAGAGACCTGATCTTAATCCCGTAGAACACCTATGGGATGAATTCGAGCTCCGCATAAGAAGTTTGAAACCAAGGCCTTCTACTAAGCATCAGTTACAGGCATTTAGCATGGTGTGATGAAAACGCATACCTATCGCTGTGTTTCCAAAACCTTGTCGGAAGCATTTCTCGAAGGGTCAGTGCATGCATTAAGGCCAAAGGTGGACCGACACCGAACTAATGTATGTCAATAAATGCTATCTTGTGTTTCTCTTCTAGGTGTCCGGTGACCTTTGTCAATATAGTGTATGTGTAAAACAGAAATACAAGGCATGTACAAAAGTACAGTACCTGGACAGTAGAAAATATATGTAGTATGCATTTATTTGAAATAATTCGACACAATGCTTTGTTTTGAAGTTTTCAATTTAGAAGAATTTTTCTTCACATGAATATGAAGTCTACTAATTGAATTGAGTCCTTCACTGCCACTAACATTTGAAAATAACTTATGCAAATGTACGGAGTATTTTAAAATTTCCTTAAAGGTTTTGATGTCACGGCTTTCTTGCTCGTCTTCTCCATTACTTTCCGAATCCACCTATCACTTTTCGGTTACGCCTTCATTATCAATTACAGAAATAGAAGCTCTGATGTCTTCATTGGTATCATCGCTAAACAGCTGTTCATCGACCGCAATATATTCCTGTAGCGCAATATTGCTGCTACTCTCTTTAACAAGTGCACACAATTCTGTATTTTTTCAGTGTATTCACTCAGTTCATTTATACTGGAAATTGAAATACACAGTAAAGCCTCCCTTCTTAAAACACCGTTTAACACAAATTGGAGGTATATTAATGAAGTCATGCCAAATGCCCAGTGTTGAAATAACTTAAAAGTATAATTTAGCAAAACGGGAATTACTAGGACGACATAAATATAACCTTATTGTCAAATTTTGAAGTTGCACACCAATCCGTTGTCAGGACGGACTCAAAAGAGTAGGTGTTGCCACTCATGCGGTAATATGCAGCTTTTATATAGGGTTCGACAACGGGTTGGTGTGCAACCAGGTTCGACTTCCTTCGCACCCGAACAAAAAATTCAAAATTCTTCCTCCCATTAAACAAAAAGAGAAAAATTTTCCGCTGCAAGAAGACGGGTTGTACAGCGTACACTGCGATTGTGGTAACACGTATCTAGGAAAGACTAGTAGACAACTTCGCACCTCCGTAGCGGAACATAAAGCTGCCATAAGAAGCATTTCCAACAAGATAGGCCTTGACAGACACATAAAGTTACCGGACATTCGATTAACAGAGGCTCTTTAACAATTATCTCACATCAACAGCATTATGTAAAACAAAATTTGGAAGAGAGTGTAGAAATTAAAAGAAGAAGAGGTACCACATAAAGGCTGGGTATCACCGCTCGAGTGACAGCACTTACTCTGTTGAGTCAGTTCCGATGACGGGTTGGTGTGGAACCCGAAAATTTGACAAAATGTAATATTTATGTCATCTGAGTAATCCTCGTATAATAAAACTTCTACATTTTAGAGGTATACGCTGATGCCCAAAGTCATGGGATAGCAGTATGCAAATTTTGAACTGGCGATGCCGTCGTATAAAGGCTTCGACGCACGCCACGATTTTTATCACTTACGAGGTGTAATCTCGTGAGTCAGGTTGATCAACCACCAGTAGGATTATGGAAAGCCGACGTGAATTATCGGAGTTTGAACGAGGCATGTTAGTGGGAGCAACATGGATGGGACATTCAATTTCCGAAGTTGCGCGAACATTCAACATTCCTCGATCCACGGTGTCACGTGTTCACCGAGAATACCTCATGGAAGGTATTACCACACACCGTGGACAGCGCAGTGGCCAACCACGGGTGCTGAATGACGGTGACCAGCGGCGTCTGCCTAGGATAGTCCGTGCTAACAGACAACCGACACTGGCTCAAATAACATCCACATTTAATGCAGAAGGTACCAGAGACATATCCATCAGGTCAGTGTCGCGTAATTAGCGTCCATGGGGCACGGGAGCAGAATACCCACCACAGTGCCTTTGTTAACGCCTCACCTGGGCTCATGATCACGGTAATTGGACTCTAGAAGAGTGGCAACATGTGGCATGGTCAGATGAGTCACGCTACCAGTTGTTACAAGCTGATGGTAGGGTTCAAGTGTGGCGCAGACACCACGAGGCGATTATTTCAATCTGTCAACAAGCTTGTGATGATTGGTATATGTATGGGGTGTCTTTACGTGGCACGGTTTGGGTCCTCTGGTCTTCGTAAACACGTCATTTACCGGTAACCGCTTTGTTGCTCAGCTGGGTGACCATTTGCAGCCCTTTATGGGCTTCATGTACCCCAACAACGATGGGATTTTCCAGGCGGACAATGAACCATGTCATTGGGCCCAAGTTGTCCAAAATTGGCTTGAGGAGCATTCTGGACAGCTCCGATGGATGGTTTAGCCAACGCGTTCGCCCGACATCAACTCAATAGAGAACTTATGGGACGTAGTGGAAAAGTGCATTCGCTCTCAAGATCTTGCACCTACAAATACGAGGAAACTGCTGGCGGCTGTTTAGAAGGCATGGCTCAACATCTCACCAGTAATCTCCTGGTCACGTAGAGTTGTTGCACTTCGCCGCACTAGAGGAGGTATTACACGATACTAGGTATCTATCCCATGATTTTTGGTACTTCCATGTAGATTTGAGAGCCGTATTTATTCACTGTGCTGCATTCAATACATTGACAGACTTTGAAAGCTGTTCGCTATTTTCACAAAAAGAATGTTGAGAAAGGATATACCATACAAAGAGTTTTCTATATGCAATCCGGAATTTCCGGATGGTACCCTGGTCCGTAGGCTGCAATACCGATGCGGATTAGGTTGAAAGAACACGAATGTCGCAGATTTTAGTTTTACATTTCTCATATTGGAGAGGAATAGTTTCTTTTTAAATAAGTTTTGGTTTCTATAAAATAGAGTGCCTTACCTTCGGAGGTAAATTCATTGGAATCCAAGGAACTGAGAATAGGAGAATCTTCCGTTAAATAGATGTGTCTCTTAAACGAGGTAGCACTGTGCATAAATATGGAAACGAATTATATTTTCCCCATTACTAAAACCAAGCTTTTCTGATGCGTGCTTAATGACACACAGTCCATACCTTTAACAATCTTTGTGCAAGTAATGTTGAATCACTATCACTTGCGGTAAAACAGTTGCATATGATCAGAGGAATGGTTAAGATGGTGATTTGAATACGAAACCGTTATTCATACATATTTCACGGTGGAAAAACGCGATATCATGCCATTTGATGTGAAGGTATATACCATTATGGAAAACTGATGTCGTTCAAATCGCATAAAATTAAGCGCTACGATTATCATTGTCATATAAAGGGAGCCATTTCCTCCTGCGAAATCGAAATGCTCTGCAATTCTGATCTGCATAATTACTCCATTCAATTTCATATCCTATTGCGTCAGCATAATTTTGCTGAATTTAGTACTTTCCCTTCAGGAATCGGCATTAGTAATTTGTTCTGATTGGTCAAAATAGGATTTTCTCCCTTGCGTTTTGATGGAGGAAGTCCAGCACATGTCACTCGTAGATAGGAAACAAATGTGCAAAATACACAGAATAAAATATTACCATGGTCGATGGATTTATGGATCCTATGCTTCGTATATACATTTCACAGAACACAACGGTAGGTACTCCTAGAGGAAAAACAAAAGAAAAAAAAGACAGGTATTAATTTTTTTTATTTTTAATCGAAATGTACACTGAAAGGACAATTCATTATACACACATTTTTTTTAATGTATAGTTCCATCTTAAGCACGCACAACAGCAGCAACACGTTCCGGAATGGACTCCACTAGGAAACGTTCGCGAGTTATTACTGCAATGATTCCACGACCGTCATACGGATGATGTCAGTGGAGGGTTTATGTCACAATTGCACGATCAGTAGACAAGTCATTATAGGTACCTACCTAATAGCGAGTTGATCCTACTCTAGTGCAAATAACATCCTGTACGCTCCAAGCCATCAAGTCCATCAAATGCCGGAAGGTTTTCGGAGGTAATGCCAGCCATGCCTGTTGCAGAATTGTCTACAACTTTGCCCAAGATCGGTCCAGGATACACGGATATGACGTTCTGCTCCACGCCATTCCAGAAAGCTTCCAAAAATCTAAATCCGGGGACCTTGGGGTTCAGTTCGAAACTCAGAGATGTGTTCCTTGAGACATGCCTAGGTGGTTGCGGCCTGATGGAGGGAGGGGGCGGGGAGCATTGTGCTTCTGAAAGAAACTGTCGGTCGCAAGATGCCCGAAGGCCACGAAAGCATGTAGGCGATCATCCAGCACATGCTGGTAGCACGCAGTGGTTCAGGACCTCTCCAGACACACTAAGGAACTTATAGGCCTCAGGATGGCCGAAGACCATGAAAGCATGTAGGTGGTCAGAGAGCACATGCTGTTAGCACACAGTGGTTCAGGTCCTCTTCAGACACAGTAAGGGACCATAAGCCTCAGGATGCCCGAAAACCATGAAAGTATGTAGGTGATCAGCCAGCACATGCTGGTAGTACGCAGTAATTCAGGACTTCTCCAGGCATACTAAGGGACCATAAGCCTCAGGATGCGCAAAGGCCACGACAGCATGTAGGTGATCAGCCAACACATGCTGGTAGCACGCAGTGGTTCAAGACATCTTCAGACACACTAAGGAACCATAGGCTGCAGAATGCGCAAAAGCTATGAAAGTATGTAGGTAATCAGCCAGCACATACTTGTAGCACGCAGTGGTTCAGGACCCCTCCAGACAGACTAAGGAACCATAGGCCTCAGGATACCAGAAAGCAATGAAAGCATGTAGGTGATCAGCCAACTCGTGCTGGTAGGACGCAGTGGTTCAGTACCTCTCCAGACACACTAAGGGACCATAGGCCGCAGGATGCATGAAAGTATGTAGGTGATCAGACAGCACATGCTGGTAGCACGCAGTGGTTCACGACAGCATGTAGGTGATCAGCCAACACATGAAGATAGCACGCAGATTTTCAGGACCTCTCCAGACGCACTAAGGGACCATAGGCCGCAGGATGCTCGAAGGCCATGAAAGCATGTAGGTAATCAGTCAGTCCATGCTAGTAGCGTGCACCGATTAATTACTTATGCACACACACACTAAGGGACCTAATGTGTCCAACGAGAAGGCTCCCTAAACCATCACAGAGCCACCTCCTCCTTGAACAGAGCCGATGTAGCACGACGGGGCCATGACCTCATGCTGTCGACGCCACACCCGCACGCTCCCGTCAGCTCGGTGAAGCTAAAAACGGGATTCATCTAACCGCACGATGCGGCGCCTCTCTACAGATGTCTAGTTTTGATATTCCAGGCACCAGTTGAGGCATCATTTCTGATGAACGTAGACAACCGTGGCAAACGAGTAGTGTATCGGCTCCCCTAGCTCAAGGAATGCAGCGTGCGACGTACTGTTTGCTAGGTGGCGCTGCTTGGGCCTCCGACATTTAACCTGAATGTGATTTGCGCCACCGTAGTCAAACGGTGGGTTTGTAGGAGCCTGGTTGTCTACGTCAACCCCGCCCATCAATGGCGCGTGGCCCGCCACCGCTTGCTCTCTTGGCTCTGGTACTTCAGTCGATGGTATGCTCACAGTAACACTATTGTTACGGTTACCCTCCGGAGCACAAAGGTTCTTACTACCTGTGCGATAGCATAACTGATTTGTGTTACGCCGACAATGCTTCCACGATCAAGTCGCTCAGAACCCCATGTTTACCCATGCTCGTCTTTTGCGACGCACTGTTGGGAAATCCCGCTGCCCACTTATTTATCGCCTGCGTTTGGCTTGGGTGTGTTTAATGCTGCACGGATGTTGCCTATGTCAACTCCCCATCACCCCTATCTCTAAGGTTTCGTCTACTGAGTGTACTTCGCCCTAGAGATGCTCAATTAGGATCAAATAAAATCGGAAGAGTTATTTTAATCTTTCCATTCTCAGAAAACAAGCAATACGTCCTGGCATGGACTCTACTAGGTGTGGGAAACGTATAATACATTGCCACCTACAAACATGTGGTTTCCCCTTTTCCCCTCACAACAGCAGCTGCAGTCTACTAGGTTTGGAAATACTATTATATACAGCCACCAAATAACATGTGGGTCCACCATTTGTCCCCATTACGGCAGCGACACGTCTTAGCATGGAATCTACCAGGTTTTCCAAAATTTTGGTGGTATTGCTGCAATGATTCCACGCGAATCTTTGGAGTGATGAAGGTTATAGGCTCATATGTACTTCGTTTCACAGATGATCAATTAGGTTCAAATCTGGTGAGTGAGATGACCATTCAAGTGTTGTTAACTCACTGGAAACCTCCAACCTGTCCTTCGCCGAACGGGCACGAAGAGGGAGGCCAAGTTCTTGTTTGAATGAAGGCACTCTATTGTGAAAAATGGATAACTCTGAACTGCTGTAGGTGGTAAGCGAGTGCGTAACTATTATCTTGTGCCGTGATGGTGGTGTTAATATGTACAAGGCGCTCGTACAAACTAGTCCGAGAACAATACACTGCCTCTACGGGCCTGTAACCTCCCGACTTGAGACCTGGGATCCATGGCCTCGTGTGGTGTACGCTTCACGAGCACTCTCACTTGAGCATGTAGCAATTAGTTCCCCAATTGGTCGAAGCCAGCTACCAATTCTCCGGTCTTGCAGCGTACTAGTGGTGAGGTTTCTTTTCCTACTGGAGTCGCATATCTTGGTAATATTATGGGTCATATAATGGGTACTACTGAATTTCGGTCTGGGCTAGCTTATCCTATTCATGTTAACGTACGTTAAATTTTCTTCCACAATCCATCGTAGGTGTTCCTTTGTTGACCGAGGATGTTACTGTCTTCGACGTTACAACGTAGGAAACTTGGAATACCAACGAACCACTCACTGTGACGTGCCTGCCCAGCAAGATGCACACGACATAAAGGCAGATATCAGTCAGAACGAACGTCCGCGTAGTTCAATTGGTAGAGCGACTTATTCTGGAATGAGGGGACCCGGGTTCGAGCCCTGGCGTGGACAAAAATGACGGAGAAATTTACTTCGTTATAATGGCGCCCGAACTTTCCGGTTGACCCGGCCGTTCAATATCGAGCAATGGTGTGATGTTCTTTCCACACCGCGAGAGAGAAAAAATAATAGAATCCCTTCTCCAGCGCTTCGAAAAATAAATGTGTGTGACGTTGCATTCCACACACCAGATTGACTGGGAGTTCTCAAGTGCACGTTCTACAGCTGATGGCTGCCTGCAACGATTCATGGTCACGGCTGACCCGTGGGCTATGCCCCCGGCCCTCTTTCGGGGGGTGGGAGAGATGTGACGTGCCTGCCCAGCAGGAAGCACACGACATAAAGGCAGATAGGAGCGATAACGAACGTCCGCGTAGCTCAATTGATAGAACAATTTATTCCGAAATTAGGGGACCCGGGTTCGAGCCCCAGCGTGGACAAATATGACGGAGAAATTTACTTCGTTATACTACATTTTATTCAGAGGCTTCGGAGTTTTCCGGTTCCTATGTATCGTGCGACGGTAGCACGCGGAAATCCCAGATCCTCTGCACTCACGGAGATAGAGTACCCATTTTTCTTGCACAATCTAACCTCCCTGTATGGAGTTTTCTTAGGGCGCAGTGTATCACAATAGCAGGTACACTATACAAAATTTATATCCGCTAATATGAACCTATTTACTGGCATCAGGTAGTTTCCTGTGACCGCATTATCATGGTATGGTAGGATATGTTTCTGGATGAGTACAGTGTGTTTAATAAATTATCTTTTCAGTGTATATTCATCACAAACAATGAATGCCATTTACTTATTTCTAAAGAAAAAGTAACTGTAATTGGTTTAAATTCAAAGCGTAAATAAAAGGTCATTATTATCAATCCTAATTAAAAACGAGAATAAACATGCAATTTCGTCAAATAAAAACATATAAAATAATATAACTGTACTACTAATCCGAATTTATTGGTGTAGAATAGAAATAAAAATTCACAAATTTCGCACATCACCCAGATAATTGAAAAGCCATCTGGTTGATGTGCGACAGCTTGGAAACGTTGATTTGTATTCTACACCAATAAATTAGGATTATTAGTACAGTTATACTATTTTTAATATAGCTGGTTCATAGTTTCTTATTATTAATAATACTTGCATTTAAACGAAAGTGTGATTGGATTGTAAACAAAACTCTGAAGAGAAAATCTTCAATAACGTTATTGATAAACTACCAGAATCCAATAAAAACATCCGTTAATTATTATAGGGAAAACTAATTAAAGTACGATATATCTCGCCTGCGAAGGAAACATTCTACTGAAAATTTCATGAACTCAGGAAATAGAAGCTCAGATGCGATCGTTTTTTTACATAGAATCCTATGGAGAGACATTTCTGTGATTGATGTTGCCTTAATATCAACAGTGGCCTTTAACATGAGAAAGTTTTCTCCGGCAACATTATATTACAAAAGGGAACTGAATTCAATAAAGAAACACATCTATCTTGTGGATCAAGAAAAGGTTTCGACAAAGTAGAAGAGAACTGAAGAGGTTAGAAATGGAAGAAATTAGTATAATAAATAATTCAGCATTGTCAGAAAATTATTATTTCCTTACATTAAAGGTAAGAATTTACAAATGCTCAATCTTTAATCTATATTAATACTAGCTAAATAAATTCGATTAAAAATGATAGATGATGAACATTGAAAGAACTATTAATGGATATTTATGCGTTTGTTGCCGACATTCATATATTAGAGTAAAAGTTTTTAAAATTAAGAAGATAATCTGAAATCTTAGAAATTTAAATGAGGAATGAGAGGAAAAAAAGAAGGAAGGAAACAGTTTCAAATGGTATTTATAACTGGAATAAATGAGAATAGTATGCAGTTCAACGTATTAAAGGGAGACATAAAGTGAAAAATGCAATTGAGGGTTATGTCCTCGAGAAGAAAAACTGTGCGTTATTCGAAAAGGAAACAACGCAAAATGGTCTTCGTGATAAAAAAGTACCGGGAGAAATAATAATTTTTCAATAGAAGTTTTAGAATTAACGTATATGGAATAAACCACCCTCTAGCAGCGAAATTATGCATCGGAAAAGATCAAAAGCAAGAGACACGTTTCGTGCAGTTCAAGTTTTGCAACATGTAAAGGAATTTAAATACCGTTCAAACAGGTGCAAAGAGCTGGGCCATAGATGTAAGGACATGCTGATAACATCAGCACGTACATTTTAGCATGTTTTTTGAAACAACAAAGCGTACATTAGAACCTTGTTAACCCAACATATTTTGTTCGTTTTGCTAAACTGACAATAAGGGAGGGTGGCGGTTTAAACAGGTTCGCGTAAAAAAGCAAAACAAAGTTAATTGAATCACAGTATAAGGAAGAAATAAAACAAAAAGTATTCTGATTTATCGGATCTGCAATTCTGAGAATACACGGGGATTGGAAACACAGTGATTCAATTTTGTCATCAACTCATGACGAAAATTCTTAAAAACGTGTTTTTTTTTCTTTGTTTCTTACATTTTCCTGTAACAGTTATTAGTACAATCCGCATTTACACAGTGAAATGTTGTTATTCTATCTTTCAGCTTTTTGCTGATCTTCTAATTTCTCTTTGAAGTCGATCTACCGGGTATCATCCCACCAAATCGAATTCCTCCATATTATCTTTTGATTCATAGCCAAATATGATTTCTAACATTTTTATTTCTTGCCTCATTCACTGAACTTTCAAACGTTTCGGATGTTTCATCGTGCCGCACCCGCAAAGCCGGATTATAGCCTTAGTTAGGCCTTAGGCTAAGATATTTGAGTGGGCCGAAAGGCTAAGACGTCTGATTGGGCCCCAAAGAACTTATGAACAGGAATCATTATGTAGTCCGTTAAAACACGAAGCTGTAGAAATGTGCTGGTGATAATTAATACGTAGTGAATTCTTCAAATTAATAAATGATCTGTAGAGTTTTCATAATAAGTCACTATGTTTTTCATTGTTCTCATAGGAACATGAGCTAAAAGCTTGATTACTAAATTTTGCCTTAGATTTTCTAATGATTTGTCGTTACACTTAGTGAATCTTTTTTGCTATGCAGTATGAAGCCACGGCGGATTTCTACCGTTAACGGTTCCAAGTGCAAGTTAGGAGGTGTAGGTGAATAATAATGAGAAAGTTGTTACTATCTCACCCAACCCGCTGTACATAGCGATATGAAACCTATACCCTTATTGACTCACTGCCTTGAAATCTGTTCGTCTTCCAGCCTCTGTTTCAAAACAAGTGGAAATCGTACGAGAGAAAAGTAAAACTATTTTAGGAACTCTAGCTATGTCTATATATTATTTGTCCAGGTATGCCTCCTGAAGCCTAGGCAATGATGAGGCTCCAAAGATATAGCCCCTCTAGATCCTTCCCTTAATCCGGCACCGCCGTGCCGTAGACTCGATGATAATCCGTGCCAATTTTTCAATCTTTGAGGCCAACCGTTACTATAGCTGAATTCTTGAATTTTATATTCTTTTCCAAACTTTCTCACCTTTCAAGAAAAACTTCACCGATAATAACCCCGTTCTTGGTATTTACCTGGCCAATCCGTAAAGCAACAACTTCCTTTAAATATCTTGTTTGGCACTTTTAATTTTTTTAAGAGTTCAGTTGTTTTTCATATCCTATCCATTTATGTTTATTGTTCAATACCACTCTTGCTGTTCTTCTACTAATTGACTTGTCAAAAAGAGCGGAAAAGTGATTTGCTAATACCTGATGATGCCAATGCCTGATGACTAGATACAGGATTACGATCTTTGAATTCGCATTTCAAAATTTTCTCATGAACATCCAACAATGTTTTTTTTTTTTGCCCATTTGAGGATGCTAAACAAAACCTGATGAATGAATAAAAGCCCACACAGCAAGCGGTCGCTGTAAGAAATAGTGACTAACGAAGCGCTCATAAAGAAATAGTGACTAACGAAGCGCTCATAAAGAAATAGTGACTAACGAAGCGCTCATAAAGAAATAGTGACTAACGAAGCATCCATAATGTGAGGCCGGAAGTGTCAGTTTATGAGGGATGTGTGGCCTCTATGGAAATGTAAGATGCAACAATTAAGCTATTGTCATTTTTCTAAATCGTATGGCGGAACATATGAGCAGGATAATTGCTTGCTATGTGCTGCCCGAGTGGCGCTGTGGTCTAAGCGCTGGCTTCTGACCATTCGTCCGCGATGGGTCCGCGTGAGCAACTCATTGGGCTATTAGCAGTTTCCCGTTCCTAATTTAGAGTCACTGGCTCCAGGAATGGGAGAGAGTCAGTGTCGTAAGACAAAACACTACATTCATGCCTCACTGGGATTCAAACCTGAAGCCATCTGGGACGAATGATCATAAGTCGGCGCTTAGTCCACTGCGCCATAGAGCGGCTCCCCGTAGCCAGTGAACCTAAATAAAGGGCAGGCTTTATTTCACCCGAACTTAATAATTTTGTTCAGAGATGTCTTCTTATTTCAACGGGCGGCATGTTAATGGCATTTTATCGCAATATATGAAAAAACCTCAAAACGATTGACTTAGACTAGTTCTGCATCAGACAGCTCACATACATTACAAACTTAATAACCTTGTTTCTTCAAGGAGGAAGGTCTTAGAGGTGCTGCATTTTCAATATTTTGCTGACAGAGTTGTGGGCATGTTCGACGTGCGTGTCCAGATGCTTTGCATTGATTACAGAGCAAATCTGTTTCAATGTATATATCGTAGGAACGAGAACTTACGCATAATTTTATCCGGGAGGGGCAGTTTTGAAGATCTTCAGGAGTGGAAAAAACATTTTCACTTGTCTCCGAAAGCTCAAAATTTCAGAGTCATCAGGGTTAAGCGGCGCAGCAGAGAGCGTACGAAAGTCACCTAGCTCTTCTCCGCAGGTGCTAAGGGCAGCCCGTAGAAGAAAGGTCTTTACTTCTGGTGGAAGTAAAGACTGGATAACAAGAAACTTGGACAAGTCTCTCAGCAAGAAGAGAGACGCCTAATGTACGAGATCCAATGGTGAGTCCTTCTCGGACAAGCTGGTGGACAAATTCAATTTGAGAAAGTTTACTATTACAGTTCTTGGCTGACGAGTCATATACGTTATGGCTTCTCGAGTTGGGGCTTTTTTGATTGCAGCACTGTATATCACCAATTCGAGTGATATATTTTCTCAGAGCAGATGGTGTCACATCTGCAGTGTTTGTGGATATGCCTCTGAGGGTCGATTCATAACTGGGATCACCGGAGGGCCGGACTAGGCTGCCGTCTGATGCTGACCTTGGCTACTAACAACGGACGCTCCCTATCTTCTGATTCAAGGCTCCTTGAATTGGAAGAAAATCTACAAAAGATCAAGTGGGCCATCGTAGGGCTAAGTGAGATAAAGAGAAAAGGAGAAGATCTCATTGAACTGAAAAGTGGACATCTCTTCTATTATCGTGGAACAGATACTGGCAGAACTTGCAGTGTTGGCATTATAATAAACAAGAAACTGAAGGATAAAGTGGTAGAAGTGGAAAGCTCCTCTGACAGAGCTGTACGACTTGTTATCCAACTCTCGAGATGATACCAGGCTCAGATTATTCAAGCTTATGCACTCACTACAAGTCATTCTGAAGAAGTGATTGAAGAATTTTATGAGGAAATTCGTCATCTAAATAATAAAAGTAAGCAGCACTTGAAGATCATTATGGGAGATTTCAAGGGGAAAATAGGGCAAAAGCAACAGAATAAGACTTCGGTAGGTAAATTCGGTCACGGCAACAGAAACCAGCGTGGAAATACTCTCGTAGAATTTGCAGAGGCAGAAGGGCATTTCATCATGAACTTCCTTTCAAGAAAAAACCGCAAAGGAAATGTACATGAAGGCATCCCAATGGATTGACAAGTGAAATTGATTTCATTATGTGTAACAAGAAATTTGTCATGGAAGACTGCAGTGTGATAAACAAGTTCAACACAGGTAGTGACCATAAAATGGTAGGATGTAAGATGCATCTCAATGCTAAACTCGAGAGCGGCAAGCTCATAGAACAAAGTGTATTGACATGACCAACCTTAAAATACATCATAATACCTTCAAATTGGAACTGAGGAACAGATTCTCTGCTCTAGAAGATCGAACGCCGGAAGAAGTGGACATTTCTGAAGTTAACAGAAATGTAACCAAAGCGGTTATGGAAACAGCAAAAAAATAGCTGGTACCAAAAACAAGTTGCATATGAACAAATTATCAGGGAAAACAAAGATTCTGATGCAAAAGAGAAGAGAGATAGGAATAACCAAAGGAGATGTGACTTACAAAGAGAGCTATGCAAGACGGTAAAAAAAGTATCACTGAAGACGTAAGGAAATTCAACTGTGAACTAGTGAGGAAAGCAATTGAAAGCAACCGAAGCCTGAAGAGACCAAAGGGACATTCAAATAAGTTAGGAAAATATATTATAGCTCTAAGAAAATAGGATGGTTCTGTCACAAGAAACAGAGGTGAAAGTTTGACAAGAGTGAAAGATTTCTACTCAAAACTATATGAAAGGGATGATACATGTACCACAGACATTACGAAAAGTACCAGAGTTCTTCCAGTACTCCCAGCAGAAGTTGCACATGCAATCAAGAATATGAAATGGGGGAAAAGCTCCTGGAGAAGATGGAATTACCGTAGACATCATACAGGAAGCACGTGGAGAAATTGAAACAGTACTCGCCCAAGTTTTCACTCGATGCGTTAATGAAGGGAAGGTTCCTGAGGATTGGAACAATGCTACAATAATCCTGCTACATAAAAAAGGTGACATTGAGGATCTCAGGAACTACAGACTTATCACCCTCTAAGCAGTGGTTTATAAAATCTTCATTAAAGTTATTTCACACCGCTTGAAGGTGACACTGGACATGGCTTAAACGAGAGAACAAGCTGGGTTCAGGAGTGGCTACAGCACTATAGATCATATCCACGTACTGATGGAACTAATTGAATGAGCGAGGGAATATGAACTTCTATTATGCATGGCTTTTATCGATTATGAAAAGGCCTTTGATTCGGTGAAACAGTCAGCTGTTACAATTGCTTTGAACTTCTGCGGTATTGAAGATGGATACACTAATATTATTAATAACATTATGAAAATGCAAGTGCAAAGATTCGGCTATTTGAGAATACAGCACCCATAAAAATTGTAAAGGGAGTGAGACAAGGTGACACTATATCTCCCACAATCTTTAATGCCACATTGGAAAATGTCTGTCAATCACTGAACTGCGAAAACAAAGGGATAAAGATTAACGGAAATTACGTAACTCACCTTCGTTTTGCTGATGGCGTAGTCATTTTTGCAACTTCCCCATCAGAGCTGCAGAGTATGATCCAGGAACTTGCTGACAAAAGTAAAGAAGTGGGATTAAAAATTAACTTTCAGAAGACAAAAGTGATGTACAATGCTTTTAGAAGAAATGAAGATTTAATTATTGAAGAGGGAAAGCTGGAGATAACCAGTACCTACATTTATCTTGGACAGCAGATATCAAGTGAGGGTCACATTGATGAAGAAATTAATCGGCGTATAAAACTTGCCTGGAGAGCTTTTGGAAGAAACAGTGTAATTTTCAAGATCAATATGCCATTATATCTTAAAAGAAAAGTGTTTGATCAGTGCATCTTTCCAGTGCTTACATATGGTGCAGAGACATGGACCTTAACTAAAAGAGACATTCAAAGGCTGCAGACAACTCAAAGCAGCATGGAGAGCTGCATGCTTGGTGTAACCAGGAGAGATAAGAAGAGGAACTCGCGGATCAGAAAAATGGCAAGAGTTTAAGACATCATGATCAGAGTAAAATCCCTGAAATGACAATGGGCTGGATATATTGCCAGACAGACAGATATCGTCGACGGACAGCTGAAATTTTAGACTGGATTCCAAGGAACAGGAAAAGACCCTGATGAAGACCACATGGAAGATGAGTGGATGAAATTCGAAAGTATGCGGGAGTAACATGGAGGAGACTGGCACAAGACGGACCGTTATGGAAGAAACTTGGGGATACCTTCGTCCAGCAGTGGATTGATAATGGTTGACAGTGATGATGATGATATTATATTATATTGTATTATATTGTATTATATTATATTATATTGTATTATATTATATTATATTATATTATATCCATCAGTTGCGCAGTTTTTCGTCCACATAGAGAAGTATTTATGATAAAACATACACATTTTCAAAATCAGAAATTTGTCTGTTGCTTTGCATATGTGGAGGGCTGTTTACTATATCTTTCATTATTATTATTTCTCCACGTGATCCTGTATTCATAAATTCAAAATCATTTCATCGCATCAAAAACTTATATTTTGGAAGATGCGTTGCAGATTTTGATTATTTTCATTGTTACTTCGTTGTTTTAGCTACTAAATATGTCAATTCTTTGTTTTATCTGTAGAGAAGCTCTTATTTTAATAATGATTTATTTATTTTAATTCATTTTGCAGACACTAAAATTATTTCAAGATGAGTAGTAAGTGGATTGATTTTCCTTTTTCCAACAAGACGCAGCATGTTTGTCGCTGAAGATTAGAGAGGAGCCCAAGAGGAATTATTACTGCATCAAACTATTTGCAAAAGCGTTTAAAATTTACATTTGTCGAAATTTGAATCGCAAACATTTCCTACGGATCTACTTGTCGCTGTTTTATATTTTAGATAAACAGACAAGATGAAAATGTGTTATTAGTAGCTGTTGAATGCATCTGCGCATAACAGAGTAGCCTTTCGTTTTACTTAGTTATTAGCTGATACTGAATCTAGCAAAGAAAGCATTTCCTTACACTAATATTCTTTACGTTTCTATTTAACTGTAAACAACAGGATTCAAAAAAATACACTCATGCACACATCCGTGACTAGTTCGACACCATAGTTGACGAGTGACGCACGATGCAATAGTTGGTTTTCTTTTTTACTTTTCAATCCTCAGCCGGCCGAGGTAAATCCCGTGGTTATCCTTACGGGTATGGACGTATTGTCGGGGAGGCACCTTCCCCCTAAACTTAAAAAGTCGAAAAAATAATAACTGGTGGTTCGCTTTTTAAATGTTATAAAGTGTGACATATAGCCAAGGAAACAACACTATGCGATAGCGAATATTGTTATGACTGCTTTCCAGGAGTTATTATATGCAAAATAGCATGTAGTCATTTGATGATGGTTACATCATCAGATAACTGAATCCGCATTAGGGTGAATCAACGGAATCCTGGCAGACGTGGTAGTTTTGGATATATTGGGTATGTCAAAAACCTAAGTTATGGCACTAATGGCAATTGAACAGCAACATTTTCGGAGAAACTATTTCCTAGAATCCCGGCTTTCCAAGAAACAAATTAGATTTCACTTATTTGTGCCCTCCCCCTCCCCAAGAAAAACAAAGTTTGGTCACACTAAGCCTATGCTTACGGGAGTACTTTTTTATGCAAATACACGACTTTCTTCCGTAACATGAGCAAAATCGAACTAATTACGTTCTTGTTGCGCACTTTTGAGAATGGTTACATTAAGAGAAACAACAAGAGGGGGAAGTAAGACACAATTGCTGTGCTTCCTCTACACGTGCCGACAGTTGAGCCAGGAGAGCTAGGATTTTGCCCGTGAAACCGAGCTGCGCAGAAGGGGAAAGGCAGGAGGAAATGGTTTCAATTCAGTATTAGAATTAAGAAGTAGGAGCTATCACACTAAATAATAGCAACTCAAATGTTACCTCTTTGTACTCTTTCAAACCGTAGGTTGAAGAAGCGTATATGCTCCAGCTTTGCCCGTCTATCCGTCAGCACGATAACTCGCGTAAAAACGGTTCGATTTCGATGAAAGTTTAATATGAGGTAGTTGACGAATCCTATTGAAAATGGGTGAAATGGGGTCAAAGATCATGACATAGGAGCGGGATGCTTCCGTTGCCTTTATGCGTCATAACGTGCGTAAATATGGTTCGATTTCAATCATATTTTAGTATGTGGTAGGGCACCACCTGGGAAAGCAGCCTATTGAAAATGGACGAAATGGGGTTAAAGGTCAGGACATAGGAGCGGGATGCGTTCCATCGCCCTTATGCGTCATAACGTGCGTAAAAATGGTTCGATTTCGATGAAATTTTAGTACTATACTGTGCAAATTAATTGTGACAAAGTAAAAAATCACTCTTCTTTTCCAAAACTATGCGTTTATATCATTCTATACCTTGATATACACTGATAAATACCTGTATTAGTATGAAGTATGTCCTTTAGCAGAAAGGACCTCTTGAATTCGTTTTGGCATTGACTCCACTAATTGAGTGCACATATTTTTGACTTAATAATCGTGATACCACACTTTTAGAGCATTCGTTATCATTCGTTCTTTGGTTGTACAGTCCATTTTACCTAAACGTCTCTTCAAGATATTCCACAAGTTTTCTATGGGATTTAAGTCTGGTGAATTTCCAGGCCAATCAAGCAAATGAATTTGATTTTCCAGCATGAAATTCTTGAACATTTTCGAATTGTGACATGGGGCCAAGTCATGTTGAAATGTCCTGTCAAAAGTTTGCAAGAATGGAACAATCCTACGATGTAATATTTCTACGTACTTGGCTGAATTCATCATACCTTGAACAGCAACTAAGCTTCCAGTGCCATTTGATGTGAAGAAGCCCCAAAACATCTGTTCCAGAGGGTGTTTTACAGTTTGTTTGGCATGCTCAGGTCTTAAGGTTTCACAGTTGCTTGGTCTATCGACATTTGCTTGGTAACCCTGCACAAATAAATGGGTTTCATGACTGAAAATTACCTTTTTCCAGTCGTCAGCAGTCAATGATTTATATTTTTTGGCCCAATCTAAACGTTTTATCTTCATTTTCGCATTCAAATATTGTTTTATCGTTGGTCTTCTGGCCTTCCGGCCAACTTTCAGAAGCCTACGGCGTACAGTTGAATCACTAACATCACAACCACTAGCCAATAAATATCTTTGAAGGTCGGTGCTTGTATTTTTTTTTTTTTGATTCATTTTACTATTTCTGATTAGATATTTATCGGTTCGTGGAGTTGTTTTTCGTTTTCTTCCACATTTACCTCTACTTTTAGGAGACGATGATCCAGATGCATTGTATTGGGTAAGCAGCCTTGATACACTTGATTTGCCTACACCAACTGCAGAAGCGATATCTCTCACTGTCATAGAAGTGTGATCCTTCAGAGCAATTATTTTTGCACGCTTCCTTGGGGAAATATCTATTTTTCAATACACGAGAGCAACACGTACTCACACAGAGCAAAAAATAACATCCACCTGTCACACACGAAAGCTCTCAACTGAAGCTGAAGTGCCTATTTCCTGTTTAAAACCGGTGAAAGCACATTCTTACTATCAAGTTCTAACAGTCACACCACATCACAGCTGATAAAACTGATTTACGTGGGTTTCCGACATCAACTGGCGATCACATTACAAAAAATTAACTGGAACAAGCTATTTTATTCTATTACTGAGAATAAAATAGCTTGTTCCAGTTAATTTGCCCGGTGTAGTAAGGGACCATCTGGGGACGAACCCTATAGAAAATGTGGGAAATGGGTTCAAAGGTCAGGATATAGGAGCGGGATCCATTCCATTGATCTTATGCGTCATAACTTGCGTAAAAACGTGCCGATTTCGATGAAATTTTAGTATGTGGTAGGGAACCACTAAGGACGAAGCCTATTGAACATAGGAAAAATGTGATCAAAGGTAAGGTATGGGAGCGGGATCCATTCCATTGCCCTTGTGCGTCATACCTTGCGTAAAAATGGTTCGATTTCGATTAGGCTTTACTATGTGGTAGGGGACCACCTGGAGACAAATTATATTGAAAATGGGCGAAATGGTGTCAAAGATCAGGACATAGGAGCGGGATCCATTCGATCGCTCTTATGCGTTAAAACTTACGTAAAAAGGCTTCAATTGAGACAAAACTTTATCATGTTGTTCCGAAAGTACACTTTACCGGTTCTGTTGAATATCATCGAAATGGGGTCAAAGGTCAGGTCATAGGAGCGAGATTTATTTTACATATATTATTCTCATAACTTGAGTAATAACTAGCACTGATTTCTATTATGTTGGAAAGCGTATCATATTCAATGCATTGCATGATTTTACTAACTTGTTGATGCTGTATTCCCTACCGCTCTAACGTCTGACGGTCTTCGTGAAAGGATGAGGATTTGCGACTCCAAAATCCACGAAATTGCACTCAGTAGGGGTGATTTATGGGCCACATATCGCAATGCTTAAGTGTTCGTACATTAATAAATATAGGGAAGCATCATTTGGTTCTTTTATCTGATATCAGTGTCAAGTCACTACTACTGAAGAATTGGTTCTATATCAGTGGTCAGAAGGACCGAGCCAGCGCCGAAGAGCTCATCCCGAGCCCGGGAAGCATGATACCAGGTCGTATGGAAAATAATAGCCGATTTTGGAGGGGAAAATGAAAGAGACATTCCGCTTAGCACACAACCTTGTTTCATTCGAAATATATGCCTTCAGTAGCTACGTACCTCTGTCAGCGAGCGGCAAGTGGTTCAATGCCTGTTCAGAAGAAATGTGGCTTCCTAGATGCAAGAAAGTCCTGGACTGCAATTTCCGCCTGCTCTCGGTTTCTGAAAGTCCTGGCGCCTTGGGGTAACTGCTAAAAATGCATTAACAGGTGGAAATTGGTCGGTGCCAAGACACGCGAGTAGGCTGGAGGTGGGAGGGTTTCAAACCTCAGTTTGTGTAGTTTCTGTTTCGCCATTCGTGACACTTGTAGTCTCGCGTTATCATGGAGGAGGATAAAACCCCTCCAGTTCACCAAAAATGGCTGTTTGGAACACAACTTCTGGTGCATTCGGTCAATCTATTTACAATATGTGACTGAGGTGATACTTTCACCTGCATTCAAGAACCTGTAATGTAGGACACCGTGAACAGTCCACCGCACTCTTAACAAAACTTTCTTTGGCGCCAACCTTGGTTTAGGAAGTTGTTTTGGTGGTTCACCATGGTTTAGCCACTTTTCATCACAGGTTACAATGCGATCAAGCAGGGGTTCCTTTTCGTTGCGAAGCAGAAGGTTACTGCACATCTCGAACCGTTGTTGTTTCTGATGTTCCGTCAGTTCGTGTGGGGCCCAAGTATTAACTTTCTTGACCTAACCAACTTGGTGGAAATATTCGGAAATGGTTGACACCGACACATTGTACTATTTGACAAGTCTTTGCCTTTGGCGGAAGGATTTGCCTTCACATTTGGCTTCAGAGCATATTGTAGGCTCGTGTCACGGGAAGGAAATTTTTCAAACCGCCGATTAACAGTACGTTCTGATGTTGCCTGGTCGCCCCGTGCTTCGACCGCATTAAGGTAGGTTTGTGCGGCATTACGACGCAGTTTGAACTCATGAAGCGGAATCACCCGCAGTTCACTCCTTCTTAGCATGTTGCACAATTCACTTTCATACGAGTAGCACCGATTTCCGTTAAACCGATTATGGCGTGTTTATGGTGTCTGAGTCGCTTTTCGACTCGTACGAATGGCGACTCAGACGCCATAGTGCATGCATTAAGGCCAAATGTGGACCGACACCGTACTGATGTATGTCAATAAATGCTATGTGGTGTTTCTCTTCAAGGTGTCCGGTGACCTTTGTGAGTATAGTGTATATCGCTATCCCAGGTATTCATATTATTTTGTCAAACTGCTGTGTGTCTCAGAAGGAAAGCGTTTTCGGCTGATATATGGCATTTCATCGTTAGAATCAGCGGTTGAAGAAGTTTAAAGAGTTTGTTCAAACATTTAAAAAACAACGTATGTACGAAAAATTCACCTAGAGCCGACGGTGAGAGAAATGAGGCAATGTGATGAATAAAATCCCTCCGGCAACGTACTTAAATACTCTCAAACCTCAAGCTTTTTGTGGTAGTTTAGTATTCAACGCGTTTATTAATGTGACTGCAATAAGAAAGATTTCATTAAATAGAAATTGCTTCCGAAATGTTGTGTTATTCATCGACTAATGAAGTTATTGAATTTTCGATTGCTAAAGCAACCATTACAACAACACAGTTAATGTGGATTAATGCGGATGAAGTCCTTAATAGTGCTTAAGCTCTTTATTTAATTTTTGGTGGTGCGGCATTTTTTTTGAACGACCGATTTAATCCTCTAAAACATTTGTATCAACAAAAATCAGTCCTCCTCGGTTTAGTGAGTGTGTGAGCAATAACTATGTCTTATCCAATTATTCGGAAGAACTGTAAGCTCAATTTGACGAATCGTTATTAAGCAGAGTCAAGCATATAAATAAAAGAAATATGGAATACAGAAGATTTGATCGAACATGCACTTATGAAATAAAAAATAATAGCTCTTAAATGAATTGCGGAATTTTATATTGATTGAATTTTATGGTTTAACTCAACCTTACTTTAACTTAAAGCTTGTAGTCCTAGTTTTACTTTGCGAACCAGATTATTTCAGTTCGCTAGTAGTAACTGTAATCTTAAATAAGCATGGACATCCCTTAGTAAGCCCTTTAAGCAAACGGGCAAAGTAAGTTATTAGAGCCGCCCCGGTGGCGCAGTGGTTTAAACGATGGCGTCCGATCATTCGTCCGAAAGAGGTCTGAGTTCGAATCCTGGTGAGGTATGGATGTTGTTTCTCTTACGGCACTGGCTCTCTCCGCTCCGTGGAACTAGTGACCCTAAATTAGGAGCGGACGTCTGCTTATAGCCCATTGAGTTGCTCACGGTGGTCTTTAAACCTCCAAAAAAAAAAAAAAATAAAGTTATTTGAAAGTACTTACCAAAACCAATTCAACTCTATAATAAATAATCCCTCAAGTCAAGTAATAGACAATATCATTTCGTTCTCAACAGCAAAATAGGTTTCATTAATAGATTTCACATGTATGAGCAGACCTACATTCGATGCGCAGAGGAATATATTACGAGAAAATTATTTTCAGAGTTGAGAGAAGTATTTTATGTTGAGAAATATATTGTAAAAGCTACCTGCCGAGTGATGTAAGCTTTGTTCTAACTGCGGGATGATACATACAAAGTCATATCAGAATAATATGACCATCTTCTGAATCACAGAATACCCGCCCAGGCGTTTCACAGAGTGCACGTGACAAGGTGAATCACACATATATATAAGCTGTCAGTCAGACAGCTTATACAGAGTGCGTGACGTGAGCACAATGGGCGGAGGTAGTGATTTGACGGACGTTCAAATAGAAATGATCATCGGCTACCGCGCGAAGGGTGGAAATATCTCAGAAGCAGCAGACTTCGAGGGCTGTTTGCGAGGTGCTGTAGTAAGGGTGTACAAGGAATGTATCGCTGGCGCACCAAGTACCCGCCGACGTCATAACTGTGGAGCCCCATAGGCCATCGGTCTCAGAAGAGAACGTCGTCTCCGTCAACTGGTAAAGGGCAATCGACGCGCAACAGTGCAGCAACTGATAACGCAAATGAACGCTGGCGCACCCTGACACGTGTCCCCGATAACAGTAGAGCGTGCCCTGTTACGCATGGGTCTCCGGCGTCGACGCTGCGTTAAGGCGCCCATGTTAACTCAGTCCATCAGCAACTACGCCTGCCCATGGGACTACCGTCTTTGGACAGTGGAAGAGTGGGAAAAGGTTGCCTTCTCCGACGAATCGAGATTTCTACTACACAGAAGTGACGGGCGGTGGCGGATATGACGTCAGACACACCAGAACCAACACCCGGACACGCTTGTCGGTCAAGTACAGGCTGGCGGTGGCAGTGCGCATGCCTGGGAGATGATTTCCCGGTAAGACCTGGGACAACTGGTACCACTTGATGGGTTCCTGAATGCCAGTGGCTAACTGTCCATTTCCGCTGACCACATGCATCCTTTCATATTGGACGTTTACCCTGGTGGTGTTTACCAACACCACAATAAGCCGTGCCACGTCGCTAAGGGAGTGCGTGACTGCTTCGAGGAACTCGACAGCGGTGTCTCCGATTTATCTCGGCCATTGAAATCGCCCGACCTCAATCCCATAGAGCACTTGTGAGACTATCTGGATTTACAAGTTTGACGGGCCAATCCACAACAACAACATCTCTGGGACCTCCGAGCTCTGCTGCAGTCCGAATGGGCACGTGTGCCTCGGGCAACCTTCGAGGGCATCATTGCGTCCATGCCACGGTGTCTCACCGCTGACATCCGGGGCAAGGGTGGTGATTCTCATTATTAGGTTGGTGGTCATTTTATTCTGATACGACCTTGTATGTATATGATACGTGCTCAGAACAAGGCTTGAACACGCTTCTAGAATATCTTTCGCTACATAAAATACTGCGCTAAACTGTGAATACAATCTGATCTTAAAGTATCGCTCTGCGTATCGAATATAGGTCTGCTCATAAAATTCATTCTTACAATCTGCACATCGAACACATCCCCGTTCTGAACACTGTACCTAGCTCATAACATTCAATGCTTTTTATCTACGTTTAATTGCAATTTGAACAACTGTCAGGTCGCCAACTTTTGCAAGCTTTTAGAAAGAAGTTCTGTGGCGAAAATCGGAAAATATTTAAAAAGAAGCAAAGAAATTTACATGAGAAATCGTAAATTCAAGCAGAACGTTAAGTTAGAGGAATACGTGACATACTTCAAAACCGTTTATCGATAAATGCCAGAATTTCGTGCTCGCAGATTTGATGTCAAAACCAAATTCACGTAGAAGATATACAGTGGAGGTGAATCTTTTTTCCAATTTTTTCTGCCAAAACGGAGTTTCTAAATTGTTCATGACACCTAAATGCAAATGTTTCTAACACGACACGAAAATGAAATGTATCGATCCCATCCATGGCCAAGTGAATGTTAACAAGGAACCGATTCATGAGAAACCTGTGCAGCTAAAAAAAAAAAATAAGCAGACTAGCTGAAAAGTGGTGCAATGAACTCGTTCTGTAGCGAAACTTCTCGATAAATTTGAAGGAAGCAGACAAAAATCATTAGCTTTTCCAGAAGAGGGTGATCTCAAGTCACATTGCAGGAGCAATATATTTTGAGATAGGAGATGAATAGATAGGAACGGGATTTATTTGAGATAGGAGCAATATATTCGACATTTAAATTTATACATCTGCTTTCGTTTCTCGTGAATGCAGCATTAGCTGTAGTACCGTAAAATGAGATCTCCGCGATTGCGCATATTCTACAGCTAAGAAAAATCGCATTCTTATTAACGTTGAAACACATAGCATTTAGCTACGACATTCGCGTGAAGTACAAACACATTACTTTCAGAAATCCGATTTCGATGCTCAATTGCTTTTACTTAATTCACATGAGATGTTTACCTCTAAATAACTTTTCTCTTGAGTTTCTGCTTCTTTATGTAAATTTAGTTACTTCTTGTTTAAAAGATTTCCCATTGAACGATACATTGCTTCTGCCGAAGAACTTTTAGTATGTCTTTTGTAAAAAAAGTACATGCTTATGGTATCACTTTGTCCGTCCGCCCGACTGTGAGCACCATATCTCTGCAACTATTAACCTGATTTGAAAAATTATTTTTCCATTAAAGAGGCGGAAATACGAGAATGATGAATCTTTGGTTTCCGGTTTTTCCTCCGATGCAAAAGTTTGCCGTTAAATTGCGTAACCGGAGATGATATCGAATTGAAAATGCATTTTATCCCATACCATTGCTTGTAAATATCCCACTGAAGAAACTCTTTCTTCCTTTCAATATCATTTAAAACGAAGAATGTTATAAGCAAATTTTATTTTTCAAGCAAAGTATAGTTTTTACGCTAGGGGGGGGGCGTGAAGTTAAATTGATATTTCTCCGACATCTATGATTCTAAATGATGGATTTAAAACATTATTTTTGCATCGAATAGAGCTGCTGGTCTGAATGTTTTGCATATAATTTTAAGTTTTAGCTAAAGAACAACTCTTAGTGAGAAATGGGTTTGCCTCCTCGGGGTGCTCCGTGGTAACAATGGCACACACAACATAAACTAAGGCCTCTGTGAATCTTGGAGAGGTGCCAGTTTGTTCTGTGTGACATTGGCGAAAAGTCTCCAACTCACTAGGTTTTTTCCCAGAATCCTTAGGTTGAATGTCCAAATGGAACCGTTAGCTGTGGGCTAAACCCCCACACTGATGTACTTACCTGATTAAAAAGACAAAACAAAAGAAATATTAAAAATGACTCAAGTGTGGGATATGTTGGACCTACAACGCTTGAGACGGACGGTCTATAACGGAATCGACCTGAACTTTCTAAACGACGTATGAGAAAGAGATCTCGGCTCAGTGAGTGTAAGTTTGGTGTATGAAATACTAGAGGTATAAATGGAAAGATGAATGAGGTTATTGAAGAGATGAATAAGTATAGATTGGATGTGCTGTGTGTAAGTGAAACCAAAAAGAAGGGAATTGGTATAGAAGAAGTGAATGCAATGATGAGTGTGTGGTCTGGAGTATTGGATAATGTGAGAGGACAGGCTAGTGTAGGTGTAATTTTAAGTGAAAAGATGAAGAACAACTTGATTCACTATAGTTGCATAAGTGAGAGAATTCTTTGGATTTGTTTGAAAGTGAAACTTCAGAGAATAGTAATTGTTGTAGTGACTCTGAACCCTCTAATAGGAAGGAAGATTTCTGGAATGAGCTAAAAACTGTTTTAAGCCAGTTTGATTCTAAAGGGAAAGTTATAATTGCAGGGGATTTCAATGGTAGAGTAGGTGTGAAGAATGCAATTTCTGACAATTTCGTGGATACGTTTAATGATTCTTGTGTGAATGATAATGGTGAAAGACTAATTGAACTGTGCATTGAGAATGGTTTGTATGTATCTAATACATTTTTCAACCATAGGTATATACACACATATACTTGGGAAAATCGTACTCTTAGTAAAAAGATGTGATAGATTTTGTTGTCTATGATCAGCGTCTGAAACACTTAGTTGCTGATACTCGTGTGATGAGAGGTGCGGATGTTGTCTCTGATCATTACTTGGTAGTGTCACGAGAGAAAGAGTGAAACTGAATGTTGGTTGGAGAAAAAGGAATAGAAAGAGGCCCAGGATAGAAGGAATAAAGGTTGTAAGGCTCCTTGAAGATCATCAGCGTCATTCTGACTTACTCAGAGAAGACCGGCCGTTGTCAGAGGCTGGTTGAGTGAGTACTGTGTGATTGATTGCGAATCAAATCGACTGCTGTTCCAATAGACTCTGTTAGCAGAGCGAGGGGAGTTGTTTCTCCCCTCAAAAACTTGATTTTTCTTCTCTTTCGTTTTTCAAAACGAAGGGAAGAAAATTTTTTTTTTTCATTAATTTGAAAAAAGTGTTTTGGTGCAGTCAGTTCGGACTTAGAAAAACTATCCTTGTCAGGGCAAAGTCCGAGCTGCGGTCAAAGCACGGTGCGCAACTCTGACACACGAGCGGGTACGTCGTCGTCGTGCTGGTCCCCTGATCTACGGATCAGGCCAAATCCCGCACTCAACCAGGGTCAAGTGCAGGTTACAGCGGAAGAACCCTAGGGTACCGCTGAGCACTTGACTGTCGAACGTACTAAGTCTGACCGACCAGGGACACAGGTCCCAGGGCTTACACTCGGTTAGCAACCCGAGTAGAGAGATGGCAGAGGACGCGGGGACTTCAACCCCCGGTCCCAGTGAGCCCGTTGAGGCAGACTGCGGCTTAGAAATTCCGTCGGAATTCGCAAGCGCAGTCAACTCCTTCTTTCAAGAGTTGGAGAGGATTCTAGAGAATCCATCAAATAAGGTTCTGGTTAACACCAGAACCAAGATAAGAAAGGTAGCGAACTCGCTACAGGCAGCTTGCACCAAGCAAGTGATAGAAATGAGTCTCATCCAAGAGAGACTACAGGAAAGAAGTGAGCACGCTAGCGCGGCTCCAAAAACATATGCCGAAGCGGCTCGAGCGAAGCCCGGCAAGGGGAACACGGCCCCTAAGCAAAAAACGGCTAAGAAGGAAGTAGCCAAGAAGGTGGTAGCCAAGAGGGTCGAGAAGAGGCACGTGCTTCTCGTTTACCCCGCAACAGACAAGGGTACTCCCACGTCAGAAGACGTTAAGGCGGTTCTGCAAACTCAGATTTGCCCCGCCAAACTCCAGATTGGGGTTAAGGGAGTTAGAAAGGTCAATGGGGGAGGAGTAATGGTGGAATGCTCCTCCGCCAAAGAAATAGAGAAACTGGATTCGGAGCTAAAGAGCAATGCAGTGACGAAGGAGAACCTTCGGTCCAGATTGCCAGCTAAAAGGAATCCAAGGTTTATCGTCTACGGGATAGACGGAAACCTGTCAAGGGAAGAGGTCGAGCAATGTCTCGCGGAACAGAACCCAGAGTTGGAGGAGAGCAGCCTCCAGCTCAAGTTCTCATTGAAGGTGAAGGGTGGGAAACGCCACTGGGTAGCAGAGGCGGACCCACTGACCTTCAAAAAAGTGATGAAGCGAGGCAAGCTCGGAGTGGGATGGACCGTCCACTCAGTAAGGGAATATCTGAGGGAGGTCCGTTGCTACAGGTGTAACGGGTTCCGGGCACTTTAGGTCAAGGTGCACCGAAGAGCAGGATAGGTGTGCTCGGTGTGGGGAAACCGGGCACAAGCGCCAGGAGTGCAGCAATAGCCCGGTCTGCACTAACTGCTTGGCAAACAACAAGAGATTCAGGCGTCGAGTGGATGTAGGACACTCGAGTCTAGACAAGGAATGCCCAAGCCTTGTCAGAGAACTGGCTCTGCTAAAAGAACGCACTCATTATGGATAATAAACCAAAGAGAGGCGTTAAGGTGCTTCAAATCAATCTGCACCACGCACGGGCAGCAACAACACAGGCCCTGGTGACAGCCACTGAGCAAAAGCTCATATTCTGCTATTGCAGGAACCATTCGAACAGGGGGAAGAGTGGTGGGCTTCCCTAACTCCTACCGGATCTACCACCCTAGGGTGGCAAAGCCCAGGGTGGCCACGGTCGTGAAAGACCCGTCCCTAGCGGTTCTCGAGATAAAATGCTCCGAGAACGTGGTCGCCCTGGGCGTGGAATGTGGTGATGCGAAATTTTTAATGGTGAACGTATACAGTTCTCCAGCAGGCAATTTGAGAGAAACGCTGAATGAGCTAATGGCTCTATTAGGGAATTCCCCAGTCATGAGATAATAATAGCAGGCGACTTCAACGCGAAGAGTCCTCTCTGGGGCAATCAGAACGAGGACGAACGCGGCCAGCTACTAGTGGACTTTGCCAACGCGGCAGACCTGAGTTTCTTGAACGATCCAGAGAGCACCCCGACCTTGCAAGGGGCGAGGGGCTCCTCTTGGATCGACGTGACTCTCGTCAGAGTCTCTAAGCGCAGCCTTGTCCAGGATTGGCAAGTACTGGACGACGAGAGCTGCAGTGACCACCTAGCGCTATCTTTCGTTTTGGGATCGGAAAAGCCCATCCGACCCAAGCGCAAAAGGTTCTTAATGAAGAATCTAGACTGGTGGGCTTTTAAAGCCAAGTTAACTACCTTGTTGGGGGTAGGAGGGAAGAAGAGGCCGCAGAAGTGTCGGACCTCAACTCCCTCTTTGAAGAACTTACCAGTCAAATAACAACGCTATGCGAGAGTAGTAGGGGAAACAAAAGGGGAGCCAAGGACCCCCACCCCTGGTGGTCGGAGAAACTAAAAGCTCTAAGGGCGAGAGCTAGGCGGAGTAGGAAAGCTCTGCAAAGAGCAAAAGCTACTCCGCAAGACAGGGAGTGCACAGAAGTGCATAAAAAGGCTCGTTCAGCATACAGGAGAGAACTGAATCTCTCGAAAATCTCCTACTGGAGAAAACTGTGAGTTTCAAACTCCGGCTGACCCTTTCGGGATCCCCTATAAGATCTCGAGGGGATCCATAACCGAACCGCTAAAACTGGCAGCGGTAGAAAGGGCAGACGGTAGCCTATCAAAGACTCTTGATAGTACCGTAGAAAGTCTCTTGGATTACCACTTCCAAGGAGACGAGGGAGAAGGGGACTCCCCTCAACAAAAAGAAATAAGGGAAGAAAGTCGGATCCCGCCGGACACTGGTGAGGACCCCCCTTCACGAGAGACGAAGTGGAGAATGCCCTCTCCAGTCTAAACACGGGCAAAGCACCAGGCAAGGATGGGTTCGACCTCAGCATAGTCAGAGAAATCTACTATGCAAATCCCGGGTATTTTGTGGCGCTCCTAAACGAATGCCTCGGGAGGAATCTTCCCAGACTTGTGGAAAACAGCGGTGCTAGTTCTTTCAACAAGACCGGAAAGAACAAAAATGATCCCGCAGCCTATAGGCCCATCTGCCTCCTCTCGGCGTGGAGCAAGGTGCTGGATAAGCTCATAACGAACAGAGCGCTTGGCTTTCTCATGGAGCAGGGAAAGGTAAACAGGAACCAATTTGGTTTCCTTCCGGGGCGTTGCGCAACGCAGGCAATTCGCAGCCTCCGAGAGAGGGCAGAGAGGAACAAAGCGGAGGGGCTCCATACCTGCTTCATCTCACTAGACGTGAGGGGGGCATTCAACAGTGTCTGGTGGCCAATGGTTTTAACCAGACTTAAAGAACTTGGCTGTCCAAGGAACCTGTTCAAACTGATCAGCAGCTACCTGTCTGATAGAAGAGTCGAGTTCGAAGCGGGGAATGGGCAATCCTTGCGTTCGTACCATAGAGGGTGTCCGCAAAGATCCAACTCCGGGCCGCTCTGGTGGAATATAGTTGCTGATTCAGCACTGAACCTAGACCTGGGGCCCGCAGTGGAGATTCAAGCCTATGCGGACGATTTCGTTCTCGTGGTCTCCGCCTCAGGGAGACACGTGATCGAAAGAGAAGCACATAGGGCCTTGGATGTGCTAGAAAATTGGAGCAGAGAAAGCAAACTGTGCTTCGCTCCTGAGAAGACCACTCTGCTAGCAATAGCTAAGAGAGGAGTAATGAAAACACCACCCCAGTGCAGATTCCAAGGGTGCACTATCAAGGCGGTGCGTGAAATGAAATACTTGGGTGTGGTCCTGGATCAGAGTCTATCAGGGCTGCCACACCTGAGGCACCTTAGAACAAGGTGCACGGTGATTCTCAATAGATTGAATGGCATGAGGTTAACGGGCAAAACCAAGAAGGCCATCTATCAGAGAGGAATTGAAAGAATTCTGACGTATGCAAGTGGAGCATGGTGGACTCCCACAGTCAGAATGAAGAAGAGGATAAACCAAATCCAAAGGTTGGCCCTACTGGGGATAACCGGTTGTTTTCGCACAACGTCGACCCTAGCACTCCAAGTGCTGGCGGGGTGCGAGCCGGCAGACCTAGTAGTGGAAAGGGAGGCAGCAATGCACTGCCTAAGGTCAGGCGAGGACGCCTACCTTCTCGGTGCGCCGCATCGAGCCTCCGACATGGAGATGGAAAGCGTGGACTGGCAGATCCACCCTGCCGAGGAAATTTGCCCACCGTGGGACAAGGAGAAACCCACGGGAGTTGGGCATGAGCTGTTCACGGACGGCTCAAAGATGAAGGGACAAGTGGGGGCAGGCTTCTGTGCGTTCTCGGACGGGACGAAGCCACTGCAGGAAGCGTGACATTATCGCAGAACGCTTCTGTCTTCCAGGCAGAACTTCTGGCGATAGAGATGGCACTCACCTGGGCACTCCCAGGCGTAGTGAAGAAAGAATAAAACTCTTCTCGGACAGTGAGGCAGCACTGCAGGCTCTGAGTAGATTCAGGGGAAGAAACCCCATCGTCCAGAGGATCAAAACCCTCTTGAGGGCAGAGGGAGATGGGGCAGTTAGTTTCCACTGGGTACGAAGCCATGTCGGAGATCCTAGGAAACGAAAGGGCAGATCAGCTGGCGAAGGCAGCCACGCTGAAAGAGACGGTCGACGTGCAATGCAGAACGCCGCGAAGGTGTACTCGCGCAGCATTAGCACGTCGGACCATGACCGAATGGCAGGTCAGATGGGACACGGGAGAGACAGGGCGGAAGACACACAAAGTGTTTCCGAAGGTCTCGACCAAACGAGCACAGACAAATAAGTTCCTGAATCAAGTACTCAGTGGCCATGGCATCAGCCCTGAATACCTAGGCAGATTTGCCATCAGGAACTGCACTTGTCCCTGTGGAAAGAGAACGGCAAGCATAGAACACTGCGTACTTGAATGCAGTGGCTTCGCCGAATGGAGAAACACACTGATCCCAGGTGTGCAAAGAACGCGAAGATTGGATCTGCTCATCCAATCTTCCGTTAACAGGAGGGGGATAATAGCCTTGGTTGAAAGGCTAACCCTCCAGCAACATACCATCTTCCCCAATCAAACGGGGACCGAAACGCAGGAGGTGAACGTGCACACCGAAAGCGATTCGGAAGATGAATGAGGGTAGAAGTCTGTGGGAAAGCAGACGAAGAGACCACCAATGTAAATATTCTGTAAATAATTTTTTTTTTTTTTTTTTTTTGCTATCTCTTGATGTTGTAAGTCCTAAGCATGAGGACAGTGCATACATGTGTGTAGATGTTTTGAAAAAGAAAATAAAGGGAAATTATTCCCCAAAAAAAAAAGTTCGAGGGCAAGGAATCTTCCAGTCAACGATAAAGTAAGAAACGACCTATCCCGCCAGACAGAGCGGGAACCCAGACAAGGTATTCTAGGTCGCCTGCCAGCACGTCACCACGGGCTGGTCTCTGGGCCATTGGGGTGGCCAGGGTCCGGACCGCGTCTCAAGGCAGGATAATTGTCGCAACATATCAAAATAACATCCAAGGTGCTCAATAAGTCCCCGTGGAGCCAAGACAGATTGGCGGAACGGGACAATGAAATCAGTATATTACTCAGAGAACGACTGAAGGAGCTGAAGTTTTGTGAGATGGATGTAGAAAAGAAGTGGGAATGTTTTAAGAACTGTGTACTCACTGCTGCTGAAGAGGTCCGTGGTACAACAATAGTGGTTAACAATAGAGGTGATGCTTGGTGCAATAGTGAAATTGAAGAGGCAGTAAAGAGAAAGAAGGAAGCCTTTTGGGAATGTTGCTAGGTATTTTCTGTGGATGAATATCGCTGTAAGAAGCGTAAAGCCGCTGAACTGGTTCGCCAGAGCAAGGCAAAAGATAGGAAGGAGAAGGTGGAAAGGCATGAATTGGCTTTTTGGAAAGATAGGAAGTATTTCTGGAACTATATGAGACTCAGGAAAAATAACGGAAACAAAGTGTTAAGTTGTGTGAAGAATAGGGTTGGGGAAATGATATAAGAGCCCAATGAGTTAAGTGAAAGATGGAGTGAAAATGTCTGTGAGTTATTAGATCAGGAACACAAAGATGATTCTGAGAGAGATGCAGATTATGTCATAGTGAAGGATGAAAGCACAGGAGGGATCTCAAGAGAAGAAGTGTGTAAATCTCTAAAATATCTTCAGAATGGTAAGGCTTCGGGAGTTGATGGCATAACTGCCAAGATGTTCAAATATGGTGGTGACTCTGTAATTGATTGGTTAACTGAAATTTGCCAGTTGTGCTGGAAGTTAGGAATGGTCCCTCGGGATTGCAGGTATGCTATCATTGCTCCCTTGTATAAGGTAAAAGGTGATCAGGCTGACTGCAAGAACTATCGTGGTATTAGCCTACTGAGTGTGCCAGGGAAAGTGTTTGGTAAGGTCATTAATGTAAAAATAAAGGGTCTTACATCAGAGAAAATGTGGGATGTTCAGAGTGGATTTATTCCTATTAGAGGCTGCACTAACCAAAGTTTTGCGTTACGCATTATGGTTGAAAAGTATCTGGCAGTTGGTAAGAAAGGCTTTGCTGTCTTTATAGATTTAGAGAAAGATTCATCACCATCATCATCATCATCATCATCATTGTCAACCATTATCAATCCACTGCTGGACGATGGTCTCCCCAAGTTTCTTCCACAACGGTCTGTCTTGTGCCAGTCTCTTCCATGTCACTCCCGCATAATGTCGAATTTCATCCACCCATCTCCCATGTGGCCTTCTACTGGGTCTTTTCCTGTCCGTTGGAATCCAATCTAAAATTTCGGCTGTCCATCAATGGTCTGTCTTTCTGGCAGTATGTCCAGCCCATTGCCATTTCAGGAATTTAACTCTGATCATGATGTCTTCCACTCTTGTCATTTTTCGGATCCATGAGTTCCTCTTCTTATCTCTCCTGCTTACACCAAGCATGCACCTCTCCATGCTTCTTTGAGTTGTTTGCAGCATTTGTATGTCTCTTTTAGTTAAAGTCCACGTCTCTGCACCATACGTAAGCACTGGAAGGATGCATTGATCAAACACTTTCCTTTTAAGACATAATGGCATATTGCTCTTGAAAATTATGCTTTTTCTTCCAAAAGCTCTCCAGGCAAGTTTCGTACGCCGATTAATTTCTTCATCAATGTGAGCCTCACTTGATATCTGCTGTTCAAGATAAATGTAGGTATTGGTTATCTCCAGCTTTTCTCCATCAATCGATAAATCTTCATTTCTTGTAAAAGCATTGAACATCACTTTTGTCTTCTGAAAGTTCATTTTTAATCCCATTTCTTTACTTTTGTCAACAAGTTCCTGCATCATACTCTGCAGCTCTGATGGGGTAGTTGCAAAAATGACTACGTCATCAGCAAAACGAAGGTGGGTTACATAACCTCCATTAATCTTTATCTCTTTGTTTTCCCAGTTCAGTGACTGAAAGACATTTTCCAATGTGGCATTTAATAGCTTCGGAGATATGGTGTCACCTTGTTTCACTTCCTTTCCAATTTTTATGTGTGTTGTATTTTCAAACAGCCAAATCTTTGCATTTTCATAGATATTATTAATAATATTAATGTATGCATCTTCAATACCGCAGGATTTCAGAGCCATTGTAACTGCTGATGGTTTCACCTAATCAAAGGCTTTTACATAATCGATAAAAGCCATGCACAATGGAAGTTCATATTCCCTCGCTCTTTCAATTAGTTCTCTCCGTACGTGGATATGATCCACAGTGCTGTAGCCACTCCTGAATCCAGCTTGTTCTCTCGGTTGAGCCATGACCAGTGTTACCTTCAAGCGGTGTGAAAGAACTTTAGTGAAGATTTTATAAACCACTGATAGGAGACTGACAGGTCTGTTGTTCAGGAAATCTTCAATGTCACCTTTTTTATGTAGCAGGATCATTGTAGCGTTGCTTCAATCCTCAGGAATCTTCCCTTCATTAAGACATCGAGTGAAAATTTGGGAGAGTACTGTTTCGATTTCTCCACTTGCTTCTTGTATGATGTCTACAGTAATTCCATCTTCTCCTGGAGCTTTTCCCCGCTTCATGTTCTTGATTGCATGTGCAACTTCTGCTGGGAGGACTGCAAGAACTCTGGTTCTGGTACCTTTCATGATGTCTGGAGTACATGTATCATCCATTTAATATAATTTGGAGTAGAAATCTTTCACACTTGTCAAAATTTCTCCTCTATTTCTTGTTACAGATCCATCCACTTTTCTCAGTGCCATAATCTGCTTTCTTCCCTTACTGAGATGTCCCTTTGCTATCTTTAGGCTTTGGTTGTTTTCAATTTCTTTTCTCACTAATTCACAGTTGAATTTGCTTACATCTTCAGTGAATGTTTTTCGTACTGTCTTGCATAGCTCTATATATTCCACTTTGGAAGTCACATCTTCTTTAGTTGTCCTCACCTCTCTTCTTTTTTGCATCAACATTTTGGTTTTTCCTCATAATTTGTTCACATGCAGCTTGTTCTTAGACCCAGATAATTTTGTTGCTGTTTTCAAAAGAGCTTTGGTTACTTTTCTGTTAACTTCAGAGATATCCACTTCTTCCGATGTTAGGCCTTCTAAAGCAGATAATCTGTTCTTCAGTTCCAACTTGAAGGTATTATGGTGTTTTTTAAGGTTGGTTATGTCAATACGTTTTGTTTGGCTTATGAGCTTTCCACGTTCGAGTTTAGTGTTGAGGTGCATCTTACATCTCACAAATCTATGGTCACTACCTGTGTTGAACTTGTTTAGCACACTGCAGTCTTCTATGACGAATTTTTTGTTACACATAATAAAATCAATTTCACTTGTCGTCCCATTTGGATGTCTCCATGTCCATTTCCTGTGTGGATTTTTCTTGAAATAGGAGTTCAAGATGAGAAACTCTTCTGCCTCTACAAACTGAACAAGAGTATTTTCACGCTGGTTTCTGTTGCCGTGACCGAATTTACCTACTAAAGTTTCATTCTGTTGCTGTTGCCCTATTTTGCGTCGAAATCTCCCATAATTATCTTCAAGTGCTGCTTACCATTATTATTTAGATGACGAATTTCCTCATAAAATTCTTCAATTTCTTCTTCAGGATGACATGTGGTGGGCGCATAAGTTTGAATAATCTGAGCCTGGTATCTTCTCGAGAGTTGGATAACGAGTCGTGCAGTTCTGCCAGAGGAACTTTTAACTTCTACAACTTTATCCTTCAGTTTCTTGTTTATTATAAATCCAAAACCACTAGTTCAGCCAGTATTTGTCCCACGATAGTAGAAGAGCTGTCCACTTTTCAGTTCAATGAGATCTCCTTTTCTCCTTACCTCACTTAGCCCCACGATGTCCCACTTGATCATTTGTAGTTCTTCTTCATATTCAAGAAGCCTTGAATCAGAAGACAGGGAGCGTCCATTATACGTAGCCAAGGTCAGCATCAGATGGCAGCCTAGTCCGGTCCTCCGGGGATTCTTAGCGCCCTCTGCCTTTATGTCGCACTGGCCGCTGCCTTGGCCAGGTACATTCCAGCTGCCGGAGACTGAGGGCCATGATTTAAGCTGTAGAGTCATTTTGGAAGGGGGTTTGGCCATAACTCATCACGCTGGCCAAGCGGTTTGGTGTGTGTGGGATAGCATTCCCTCTAATCCCGATGGTATAGTTATACCGCTCTTGGCGGTCTTCGGAGCCTCTTTAGTGGGAACAGGATGCACCACGAGAAGGCGGGGTTGACTTTTGTCAAGCAGAGGCTGTGATGTTGCGCATCACCTAACCTTACATCCAATGATAGAAAGATAACGACCTAGTAAAGAATACACTTTTGTAGAAGGTATTGAATGAATATGGTGTTACTGAGATTGTACGTAATAGTGTAAAAGCCATGTATGCAGACAGTAGAGCCTGTGTACAAGTAAATGGTGTTTTATCAAATTAGTTTTCTATTGGTGCAGGAATCAGGCAAGATTGTGTAATATCTCTATGGCTGTTTAGTATATTTATGGATGCGTGCATGGGTGATGCCAAAATACATAATACTGGTTTATGTCTTGGTGATATCCATGTGTTCAGATTGCTGTATGCTGATGACACTGTCCTGTTGGAAGAGAGCAAATGTGGGTTGCAGGGTATGTTGTCCCGGATGTACGAAGTTTGCATGAAATTCAAACTGAGTATAAATAAGGAAAAAAAAAGTTATAGTTTTTGAGAGAGGAACTGGTAGCACTGAATATAACGTAAGTGCAAATGGCACAGTGATTGACTAGGTGAGTGAGTTTGTGTATTTAAAAAGCATGTTTGACAGAGAGAGCAAATTGGATGGTGAAATTATAGTAGGAGAGTGAATTCTTCATTGAAAGTCATAGCTGCTCTGGGAGGTTTTCACAGGAATGATGGGTTCTCGAATGAGTCGGGCATCGCTGTGTATGAGAGTTTAATTGTTCCTATTCTAATGTATCGCAGTGAAACCTGGGTACTGCAGAAGAAATATAGGAGTAGTTTGTGTGCTGGAGAAATGCGTTACTTTCGAGGGGTTTGTGGCAAGACGCGTTCTGATTGTGTGAGGAATGAAGATGTGTTGTACTTAGTTGTGTGATGTGAAGCAAAATGTTGTTAACAAGGTGGAGACTAACATGCTTCTGTGGTTTGGCCATATTGAAAGAATGAGTGATTAGATGCTTACTAAGAAAATCGCTTTAGCCCAAGTGGCAGGAAGGAAAGGCAGAGGAAGACCAAGGAAGTCATAGGAGAATCAGATTTAGGAGTGTCTGCATGAGAAACAGATTATGAGTATGAAGTATAGAAGATCTTGTGTGCGGCGTGTAATGAATGCCAGTGAAGCCCGAGTTGTATGTCAAGATAGCTGTAAATGGAGAAGTTTGTTACGGCAACAGTAAGTAGAAACTATCTGGAGCTAACCTCTGAATCGCATAGAACATCTTAGTGATATGTATGTGTGTAGGTATGTATGGAGAATAAGTTTATATTTTTGTTTCTGTTGTATTTGCAGCAAAATCTGCGCATTTCAAAACTTGATTGGAAAAGTCCTTTTGAGGTCTGATACCTCTCCCTACGAATACAATTTTCACAAAATTACATGTTTAAAATCATGCGTAGTTTCTCGTCAAATGTCATGAATATTTATGTTATTTTTCCCAATATCTCAGCTTCTTCAAACAGTCCGATTTGATTTTTTTAATTTTTCGAACAGTTCTAGTGCAAAATGTTTTGCATATAATTCCGAATTTTTCTGACATATCTGCCACAAGAGAGCAATAGTTCACGTTTGCGTTTACACCATTTACAGCAATATCTGTGCATCTAAAAACCCCATTCCAAAAATCCTTTTCCAGTCAGATGCTACTAATTACGAAAAATATTTATGAGCATTTGCTTTCCAAAATTATACCGAATTTCCCCACTTTGCCTGTACTCCGCTTCTAAGAAGCTTATTGGAAAATTCCTTCTTTCAATGTATGCCATTCCCTACAGTAAAGATAAGGGGAATACTTGTATACGCGCTTTAAATAATGTCCAGTTTTGTTGCTAGGGAACATAAATATCAAAACATTTTCTCTCTGTCTACATCCGGGAGACGTACTTCACAAATCATTTTTCCTTACTTTTGCTATGAGAATTTTTTGTTTTGCATATTTTCGACTTTTCCATTATTCAAAATTCTTCCGCTACGTGACGTAAAATTATATCATGTTTTCGTCTATATGTCTTGTTCTAACAGTTCGATTTAACAATCCCTTTGCCTCTGATATTTTCCTTTCGCTATGAGAAATGTTTTGTGCACAATTTGTTAATTTTCATATAATAATTATCTGCCACTAGTGGGAGAAAGTAAATGTATTTGTAGATGTTTTTTATCGATGGTGGATATCCGGTTGGTTATTTGTTAACGGGTTATATTAATATTAAATACACTGGCGTGCAAAAATTAAGGCCGAGACGGTTTTTCGAATGTAACGTCGTGCAGAAGTACTACACTTCGACTCAAATCATAGCATAAGATTCCAAAGATGTAAGAGTATGGTACAAGTGAGTAAATCCGTCCAAAGAAGGAATCCAAAGGATACAAAGGCATTTTATTGAAAAGATAGCTTCGAGCACAACTAGACAGAAGACAGAAACGTCCATGTAACAGGCGGCTGCCAAGAAAAATCGAGTCTTTAGTAAGGGATATGATCACCCCTAACTGCGTTGCAGGATTTACAACGTTTGTCCATGCTGAGGACGAGGTTGTCAAGGAGCTATTCAGGCATCGCGGCCCATTCCTCTTGTTGCGCCAATCGCAGCTGCGGAATCGTTGCTGGCGGCTGGTGACGTACTGTCAAGCGTCTCCCGAGAAGGTCCCACACATGTTCGATTGGATTTAGGTCCGGAGACCTTGCGGGTCAATCCATGCGTTGAATATCTTCACTCTCCAACAGCTCTGTGACAGCCACTGTACGAAGAGGTGTAGCACTATCGTCCATGAAGAGGAACTCAGGACCCACAGCACCTCTAAACAGACGCACGTGATGCAGGAAAACCTCGGTATAATAGCAAACACCACTAACTGAACCTCATTGGGAGATGTGGACGTCACTACGGCTACCAAGCATGATAGCGCCTCAAACGAGAACTCCGCCACCTCCAAACCGGTCCCTTTCGATGATGTTGGAGGTGTGATTGCGTGTTCCCAATCACACCTGAACATCATAAGACCAGTATCGCTCGTCAGATTAAATCGGCTCTCATCCGTAAAGAGAACTCGACCCCATTGCTGATGTGTCCAGTTCTTGTGTTCCTGGCACCACAGAAACCGCCGTCTCCGATGAACAAGCGTTAATGGCACACACCGTACTGATCGTCGTGCAAATAGACCACCTTTGTATAGCCTTCCGGACACGGTAAAACGCGATAACGGACGTCCAGTTGTCTGCTGCACTGCTGCATGTGCCTTGCGATTTCCCCCGCTGTCTGCCGTCTGTCTCTTCTCTCCTGTAGGACAATATACCGGTCGTCCGCCGCCGTGGTTGCTAGTGGACGACCACTGCTAAACTCTCGGACAGCTGTTCTGTCGTTTGAAATGCTCTCCAAGCTCGTGAAACGATGCTGTGAGCGATCCCGAACTCCTCGGTCACACTAGTCACACTTCGACCTTCTTCCAACTTCCCAATAACACGACCTCTGGTAAAGTCATGCAGATGTCGTCTACTAGATTGCCTGTTGGCCATATCCCACGGTGGTAGCAACACGAAGTCGTTCAAAGCGATGTACACCGTTCAATAGCTTTCACGGAATTGCTGAGCGTACACCACCCGTGTGCTTTATACCCTTCCGACAACCCCCCTACGTCATGTTTCATATATGCGCATGCCCTATCGTACCGGACCCAAGTCTATCTCCTGAGTGGTCTTTCGGTTCGTTCTGCCTGCTCGTTCCGCTGTAATGCTAATTTCTCCTCTTCGTCCTTAATTTTTTCACACCAGTGTATGAATTACTTTCAAATATTTTATTAGTGACAGAAAGGATTCAAAAGACGTGCCCATTACAATTGAAATTCGGTGCCGCCTTTCTAATTCTATTAGGAATCGCTGACAGTTGGTCATAACACAACAATGAAAAATTTGAATGTGCAGATGTTAAAGATTGGTTAAGCAGATAATATAAATAACAGATTGTAGAATTGCTGAGATCTGTGTAATGACCATGAGTAGGTATTAACTGTGGAGATCGTAGAACATTGATACGAAGCTTATTAAACTATACACTGAAGAGTCAAAACGTTATGGTCAACTGCCTAATATAATGTAGGTGCTCCGCGTGGCACCAAAAGAGCTCTTACCCGGCGATGAATGGACGCTACAAGATTTCTAACGGTGTTCTGTGGTATCGCATTACCAGCAGGTCCTTTAATTCTTGTAAGTTACGTGGTTGAGCCACCACAGATCGGATTTGTTGTTCCAACGCAAACTACTAGTCCTCCATTGTATTTATGTCTGGATAATTTGGAGGCCAAGAAAAGTTTTGAAAAAAGACACTATAAAGGGGAATACCATCGCCATGAAAGAAAGCACCTTGTCTGCAATGGTGTTTAGGTAGGTAGTGAACGTCATAATTTCCTGCACATGAATGACCGCACACAGGATTTCCCAGCAAAGCATGGCCAAAAGCATTACACTTTCTTCACGGGCTTGTTTTCTTTCCATCGTGCATCCTGTTGCTAACACTTCGCCAGGTAAACAACGCACGGGTACCCGGCCGTACACGTAGTGCAACAGGAAACTAGATTCGTCGGACCAGACGCCCGTCTTTCAATCATTCAAGGTCCAGTTTTGATGCTCGCGTACCTGTTGTAGGTGCTTCCGTCTGTGAACCGAAGTTAGCTTGGGCACTGGGAGTAGCCTGCCGTTACGCAACCCCACATTCAGCAGGGTTCGATGTACTGCGTGTTGTGACACATTAATCCCATCACCAGCATTCAAATTATTACCGGCGAGTTGTGCCTCAGTATCTTCTCTGTTGGCTGGCACCATACGGGGTAGCCTTCGCTTACCTCCAGCATCGATGAGCCGTGGTCTGCTCACATCTTCCCGATGTTCGTGGTTTTGCCCTCCTCCGACCACTTTTTGAAGGAGCAAATCACGGCTGACCGTCAGCACCACACAAGCCCTGCCGACTCAGAAATGCTCTTGGCCAGTCGTCTGGCCATTTTAATTTGTCTTTTGTCAAACTCGCTTAAGGCCCCTGCCTTTCCCATCTGAAGAACAAGAACAACATAGATGATGATCATGATCAAATGATATGTAGAGGATTTTAGGAAGAAAGTGTCTGACCCCAGGTCTTAAACAACCCTTAGAAATAGGAAGCTAGGAGATTTGGGCTTGAGTGCCCGATAGGAAAGTGACACCGAAGTTAAGTAGAAAGGGGGAGGAAGATGCCCTTATTTATTACCGGGGGAGGGGGTCCGACGGTTTAACGTGCCCATCCGACGCACGGGTGATATTTAGTGAATCGAGCGTTCGTACCTGCCTGGGATCGAACCTGAGGTCCTTTCCGTGGCAGTCACGAACGTTGCCCACTAGGCCACCCGCGGCCCAAGAACAACATAGATTAGTATCAGGTGTTATTTATACCCCCTCGTCACCTTCACGCGCCCCCGTTTACCTGTAGCTGCTTTGATTCGCGCTGGTTATAATGTTTTGGCTGTTCGGTATATGTTACTGACTACTGCCGTCATTGAATCGAATTCCATGTGAAGGCTTGAGAATTAAGCTGTATCAGTGGATTTGACCTTTCAGTGAGTGATGAAATAATACAAGTCTTTTCTCTCATGCTGTGTTTTATTACTGGCCGTTTAATTATTTGTTACAAAAGTGTAATTTATGTGTAGCGCAGTTACTCAAGAACATTATCCAGTTAATTAATTAAACAATTAAATTTAAAGCTACAACCATAAAAGAATTAAAACTCCATACACGACTCTGTAATATCTCAGAAGGCTTGAAAGCTGCCATGAACTCAAAGAAAGATTGAGTCACGAAATCAGATTGCTAAAAATAATATATCAGCGTATTTCCTGTGTTCTTCCAAAGATTATTTTTCCATTAATTTCGTTGGTGATATCTGAAGCTCTGGTGATTTTTGACCCCCATCCAGTGGCTACTCTGGATTTTAATTTTTTTCTCCAACCCATTCGGCAAATTCCACATTTTTTCGCCAAAGTGTTATAATAGTAAAAAAGGTAATCGCCAATACTTTCGCCAAAACGATTTATTTTTCGCAAATTTCAAAGAATGAGATGGGCAGCGCGACTCCTCTGTATCCGTTCCTGGATTACAAAGGGTTGTCGACGTTGTGAGGAAGCAGATTACTTGGACTAGTAGAAATCTGAATTTGGTTCAGATTTTCAAGTTGTAATAGCATCGCTCCAGTTGGTTAGATGTGCGTTGTTCTGGGTGGTGCGACGGGGTAGCATACTCGAACGTGGTGAGGGAGGTTCTATTTTCGCTCCAAGATGATGTAACGTTCATTTTTGTGAGATGTTGCCTAGTGAAAATTGAAGTAAAGGCGATTCAGTATTGAAATATGACTGCTGAAAGAGACATAGTTATGCGCATCCCATGCATATGTGAAGATTTTTTTCTCATTAACATACAACTTTGTTACTGAAAGTTACTTACTGAGATGACTCGTCGGTAAAGCCCGCCTGTCATAATTCTTCAGTAAAGAGTCCAGTAGATTAAGGTCATCAACAGTGCTGTTGGGACTGTAAAAAATAAAAAAATAAATTTCATTATACGTTTGCATAGAAAAAGAATATTATTTCACATATAAAAAAGACAGTAATTCATACAGAGAGAAAATCATTCTTGGATGAGACGACATTTTCAGAGACAAAAACAATAAAAAATTCAAAAGGTGTAATTAGTGGAACTGGAAAATGATCAAAATCTGCAAATTTTCTTTTTCGGTTGCTGTAAAGAAAATAATTTAAGTTGGTTTCTCTATAATAATAACAAAGCAAAATATCTGTGTCTGTGGTAGCCATTACTAAATCGTTAAGAAAAATAATTCTTGACGATTTACGTTTAATTTAGCAGATTTTAACTCACTGTTGTTTATGTTGGTTGCAGTGATCTGTTTCAAACCGCAAATATTTAGCCGATTTTTACTCCTTGCTGTTCGGGTTGTGGCGACCGATTTCAAGCCGAAAAAAATAGCAGACTTTAACTCTTTGTTCTCATGTTACACTAACCGGTTTCAAGCCGAAAACGTTTACGGGATTTTATTTCTTTGCTGTCCATTTTGCAGTTATCTGTTTAAAGCCGAAAATATTTAGCAGATTTTAACTCATTGTGGCCCATGTTAGAATGACAGGTTTCAAGACAACGTGTTGCAGTGACGGGTTTCAAGACAGCATTGAATTTAGCAGATTTTAATTCATTCCTGACAATGTTGCAGTGACGTGTTTGAAATCGAAAACAATTAGCAGATTTTAATTCATTGTGGTTCATATTAGTGACCGGTTTCAAGCCGAAAACATTTAACAGATTTTAATTCATTGCTGTCCATGTTGCAGTGACATGTTTCAAGCCGAAAAGATTGAGCAGATTTTAATTCATTATTGATGAAATTTCGAAATCATGGAAGTGAAAATGTGCCTGCTATCCGAAAATACCTTGCTTAAGTTTGTTTAACACAGCTAACTCAGATAACAATTCAATTACCTGATTTAACATACTAATATGTTCTAGCATAAAGTAGTAGAGATTCCGCGTGCATCAATAAACTGACAGACAAATAGGCTAGGTAAGTATCCCGTTTTACCTGGTAAAAGCGGTATGTCAAACGTTAGAAAAACAGAAAAGTCATTATCTGAAGGAAAGATATTGATAATGAATCAAGAATGATTAACAATCCATTTGGAGTTTTTTCTTTGGTCATGTTTTAAGCTTGCATTTTCTTGTAATATGGTAAGTGGTCCTTAAACATAAACGGTCTCTTGTCTTATTTCTCCTTTATGACTTAACTCCCAATTTGCTTATTTCCTTCAGAACTAATTATTATTTTAAGAACATTGACGGTGCATTCCTTCAGGCAACACATGGTAATAAGTTTTATTACTGGAGTGCACAATTGGTTCTCCGTTGCGAACAAGCCTTTAAATTTGGTTAAAATAATAACGGACAACAAACGTGCCCATTATTCAGTTCATTTATTGTTCAAAAAAGCGTGAAAAACTCATTTTTCACCTTTAATGAAACTCATGGGGAAAAAACCTTGTGTTGGAAGTATCGATTCCTTTATCTTTAAACTTCCGCTATGTACTTCAGAAAGGTTGTTTAGGTTTGCGTGTATCTCGATGGATTGGATCGAACCATTTGTTTTTTTTAATTGCGGTTTTCTGAACAAAATGGTGCTTTCAAAAGTTCCGAAACTTGGAGCGCCAATTGCTTCAGGGCCTTTTTATTTTGGGGGAAAGAATGTAAACAATGAGAATTGCATTGAAAAAATATCGAACGCACCGATTCTATAAAGCATCATCATTATGTCATATTGTCCCAGTTTTTGTGAGATAAAAATTTTTTTTGGCTGTTTCCCTTTGTTCCTAGTTTGGTTTTACATAATTAAATGCTTCATGGAACAATGAACACAAGAGGATCAGTGGAATAGAAATAACAGTTAAGCGAACCGAAGAGTTATCTGCATCTTACATTTTCTGAATCAGAAGCATTTGAAATAGTTCCTGAAGCGCTTTGTATAGGTTGAAGTAATTCTCTCCAAAACAATTACTTAAACCTATATTCTGAATCTGAAGCATTTTATGATTCCCGGTTTCTCTCAGCATGAGCTCAGCTTAAGAAATGCTTAATATACTAAAACTATACTAATAATCATAATTTATATGCGTAAAACAGAATTCGAAGTTTCAAAACTTTTGCACATCAACCAAATGGCTTTTTCAAGGAAGGCAGACAGCAAACTGAATGACAGAACACTTGAACAATTTGAACGCTGTGATTTGACTTGACATTAAACGAATAGATGCGAATGAACTATTTATTCAAAGACTCGAAGCGCCACGTTGTTTAACAAGCGGAATCCCGGAAGGGAAACAAAAGGCTTTCGTTATTTGAAGAACTGGTTCCAAATTCGCGACAACCTTACCGAGACGCTATCATTGCAGGACTCGCCGTTGGCAATGATTTCCATGGTTTCTCGAATGGCAGTAGACTTTGGAGTGGAGTAGGAAGCTAATTTCTTTATATTATCCCACATAAGAGCAGCGAACTTGAACTTGACTTCTCCAGATAGAGCCGTTGTTACTTTACCATTCTGTGTCTCCCTTTTATGCTCGTTGACTCTAATTCTAGACGACGCTTGGTCATTCCAATGTAGTATCTACTATGCTAGGAATTTGGAACCAGTTCTTCAAATAATGAATGCTTTTTGTTTTCCTTTCAGGATACCGCGTCACGTCGAGTTGTAAACAACATGACGCCTTCCCATGTAACACAGCCTTGCAATTTTACTTAGACCCAACACTGAGCCACTGTCTGCAATTCCTAAAAGACGGTGGCTCAGAGTTGCGCCTTCGTTAAATTTCAAGGCTGTGCTACATGGGTAGTGTCTTTGAAAAAATAAAAACATGCGCATCTATTCATTTATTCTCAAGTCAAGTCACCGCGTTCCTATTGTTGGAGCGTTCTGTTATTCAGTTTGCTGTCTACCCTCCTAAAGCTTGGAAACTTTGAATTCTGAATTCTATTTTACGCCAATAAATTCGTATTACTAGCATAGCTTTACTATTTTAACTATTGTTGGTGTACAGTTCGTTATTAATTAAGGAATATTTTGCGCCTCCGGCCAATCCAGGGAATGAATTTTAAACCTCCAGATTTGCTATATATGAACACAGATTGCTTCGACTAGCGACTCCTGTGATGGGTATATTCAAATTAATCGGAAACTTGACTCTTGGTCGTTCTGGATGATGTTGTGGTTAGCATGCTCGGGCGCTGTCCGGTAGACGCGGATTCGATTTCCGCTCCACGACGATAAAAGTTTCAAGTTTTTGGATATTATTTGACTAAACATCCATGTCATATTTACACCAATAAACGGATTAACATCTTCCAAATTTGTATTGGTTAAGAAAGGTTTTACACAATGTACCTTTGTCGTACAGCACACTGAAACATTTTAGCCGAAATACCTTCTGTCTCTTTCCGAAAAACACAGTTTCTAAACAATTGTTGTCTCTGACAAAAGTAAATGTGTACGACAATGTCTCTCTGACGACAGTTTGTCTATTAATTGGGTAGTCTTGCCCATTGCCATTCCGAACAAAGAAAATTGGAAGAGCTCGACACATGAAAATGGAGCATGCATGTCAAAGTTTTTATGAATATTGAGCTTTTCACTAGAGTATACAGATATGAATTTAAACTGAAACGTTTTCATACCGCTGTAATAAAGGGATGAGATATCGATAAATTCATTGTTTGTTAGATTGTTATGTCATCTTTACAACCCCTATGAGAATATAAAGGTAAGGGTAGTTGCCCGTCTCTTATTTGGGATTCTTTTGTTGAGGGTAGACACTGCCTATTTCTCATTCGTTGGGTGATTGGCGAGAGGTCTGTGCTTCTCTCTACAGGACTGTAAGGATGACGATGTTGCCTTGGAGCGCTAAGTACAACTCGCATCACGAGGTTAATTAAGCAGCCCGGTGGCCAAGTGGCCTATGGCACTGGCTACTTTTTTTTTCTTTCCTGTAACCAGTGGCGTTAAATTAGACACGGGCGATTGCTCATGATGGAATGAGTTGCTCATGGTGGTCGTTAACCCCACCCTCCATTCCCCCGAAAGTTAATTAAAATCGGATTTGGAAATCGAAATGCAGATGTCCCCAAATGGTAATTAAAATTTGTTTTAGGTAATCTTTTAAAAGGCGATCCCACAGGTTTTTACGAATCCTATACAACCCAAAGCTTTCCTTTTTCACTTCCTTTCGTTACTTATAAACATTTCTGATAGCGGAAATATTATTGCACTTGTTCTTTTTATTCATATAACTTCGTCAAAATATGTACAGAATGCTCATTAGGAGAGCAAATATCCAATTTGTTTACATCATACGACTGTCGTAAGAGACAGTTATAATCCATGCCTACTCCTTCTAATGGTGGGGTCTGCAACTGTGATAAAACTGGAAGAATGTCAGAAAACTGTCACACAAACTGCAGAAAAACAACGAAATTTCTTTTTTTCTACTAAACGCACTATCATGATACACTAAATATTACAGATACAGTAATGGAACGAAAGGGTTCAAATCAGTCAAACATCAAAATTATATGATGGTTTCATGACCTTCCACCAGAGATAACACAACTGCGCCCCCAAACGGGAGAACTGACCCCTTTCTTTTCCACTGGAAGTGCTCGACATACTTTTTTACGAAATTATATGAATAAGGAGCTCCTGAGAAGTTATTTCTGCTTTCAGAAATATTTACTTACGTAACGAAACGTGTATAATGCCAAAATGGTCACGCTAGGTTTCTTAGAATTCGTATAAATAAGCCTTCGAAATGTCTTTTTATTTTTTTTTATTTAGGGGTTTAACTACCAACGTGCGCAACCCAGTGAGCTGTAAGCAGTTTCCTACCCCTAATTTAAGGGCATTGGTTCCAGGTAAGCAGAAGGTCCAGTGCTGTAAGACAAACACAACTTCCATACCTCATCGGGATTCGAACCCGGACCCATATCTGACGAATGGTCGGGAGCCAGCTCTTAGAGCAATGCGTCACCAGCATGGCAACCAACAAAATTTGCATTTGTCTCATACAGGTAAAAAATCATTTAACTTGAGATAGCAAATAAAACTAATTTAATCGTGGCATGTTCTTAAATTTTTTTCACAGTTTAACCTACCTTTTATTTCTAAGTAAGCCTTTATTTCAGCCTACTAAATATCGTCTCCATGTGTACAATTTCTTAAATAGGGACGTTTATGCCTTAAAGACCTTTTTTTTTTTTTTTTTTTTTTTTTTTTTATCGTATCTGAATTTCGCGAAGCAATATGCGATTTGTCATGCCGATTCGCAGTATTCCTGAAGCATTTTGCTCTGGTATTTCAATTAACACCATTCCCTGCTTTGCAATGAGTGTTTGTTGCGCATTTCTCATTAATACAGACACAAGAATATGACTGTGTTTAAATTATCTAGATGTTCTCTTTCTTCGGCCGCAGGGCATTTTATTCAGCTCTGTCGAATGTATTTAAGTTCAATTCATCCAAAATTTAACGGTGCTTTGAGAATTCCCATCACGCAGTTTAGAAAATCATCGTTTTTGAAGACTGCCTGCCGACAAAGCATTCGCTTTGACATGCATATCGCTCGGCATTTTCTTGTTGCTAATATACGAGTAGAATGAACATTTCTAATTTGCTTTGTTCACACGTGGAAAGTTTCAGAGAATACTTGTTTAGCGGAAATTTAAAATGGTACCTTGCATTTAATAATTGCATTTCCCATCCAACTGACATAAAGTTATTGACATGATATGCAAATATTGCCATTTGCTGCACTGCGTATCTCTCAGAATTTTAAATAAATTACTCTGTTCACAGGAGAAATGCAAAATAATCGGAATAACTAAAGCTCTTATTGAGAAACAAATTGTCGCAAGTGTTATCTATAGGCATGTATTTGATTCGATACTTGTGTTTCGAAACCGCTTAAAGACTCTATAACGAAGTAAATTTCTTCGTCATTTTTGGTCCACGCCGGGAATCGAACCCGAGTCCACTTATTCCGGAACAAGTCGCTCTAACAACTGAGCTACGCAGACGTTCGTTCTTGTTGCTATCTGCCTTTATGTCGTTGCGTCCTGCGGGGCAGGCAAATTTCACGGGATTTTCGTACGCCAAGAAACTTCTGAATCATCAGAGACCTTTCCGTAATTTCTTCCGTATGTTAAGTGTTAATACTTAAGGTTTGATTAACTGTTAAATTTCAATCGTCTGTCGAAGGATCTGATTTTGAAATTCTGCAGCGAGAGCAGATATTATGAATAGCATATCGCATGAATAAGGCAAATGCTATTATAGCTATCAAGAGTACATTTTATATTTAGAAAGTCTGTGAAATAAAACTAGAAAACAGTACATATCAACTTTTTCTTGAAGTTCAATAAGTAAGCACTGTACACCAATTATACTCAAAATAGTATAACTATACTAATAATCCGAAATTTCTTGGCGTAGAATAGAAACTAGACAAGCCGCCAACCGTAACCGATAACTCGGGTACCGTTGGCAAATTTTGAGCGAAGCTATTTCAAAATCTAAGCTCATTAAGGCGTCTATTATAACAAATTCTAAAAAACGAACGCGTAAAATTTATGACTTCCAGAACAAAAGTACGAAACATTCTAAAAAAGAAATGCCCAAAATTTATAAATTTATCATGAACTACTTTCCTTCACGCCTTCACGTTGGTTGTGATCAGGTTGCATGTAAACAAAGCGGAAAGACACACTCGGATCGGGAATCACGTTTTTCATTTTGTATCGCGAAAGACACACACACACGCATACACAAACTTGCTTTTATTATTATAGATTAAGCAAGTGTTGAGCCAACAGACGGAGTCTTCCCATTTCTTCGTTTTTCAATTCAAACGATTTTTTAAATTAATGTTAGTGAGCCGACTTTTTTTTTTTTTGATCGGAGGTTTAACGACCACCGTGAGCAGCAACTCAATGGGCAATAAGCAGTCACCCGTCCCTAATTTAGGGTCACTGGTTCCAGGGAAGAGAGAGAGCCAGTGCCGTAAGACAAACACAACATCCATGCCTCACAGGGATTCGAACCCAGACCTCTTACGGACGAATGATCAGAGGCCATCGCTTAGACCACTGCGCCACCGGGGCTGCGAGCCGACTTTCGTCAAACGGTTCAAGTAAAAGGCCATCTACTTATAATTAAAATTCCTCAATGACACGGAATTTCGGGAATCGGAAGGCGTCAAAACCTGACCATGAACGATGTCGAGTCGCATGCCAAACATCACGGTGATCGGATGTGTCATGTCGTACCTATGCCCAAACAACTAAATGTCCCGAGTTTTGTATAGAGCTTCGGGATCAGTTTCAAAGCATTAAGGCAAAATTGCTACCTTGCCATGACTCTAGATATCCTCGGCTAAGTCAGCTTTCGTGCAATGAAGGAGATGCAGCTAGATAAGAAATAATTTATTTACAACTGTCAACATTAAAGGACACACACACAATCCAAACAGAACCCAAACGCTCTATAATCGGGAAACCGTTACGATCTTTTCGATTCTCTGCTATACAGTTTACTTTATTTGAGTTCACATAAACAGTTCAGTTCACTTGAGTTCAAAATACAATGACGTCCCTCACAACATAGCGCATTTTTTCAATTTTTATTAAAATTGGTCATTTTTTAAAGGTCTTTTTTATACGACACGACGAATCACCATGTTACCAACCCCATGTCACTCACCATGTCCATCCCTTTCTCCGTGGCAAGTGTCACCGCGATCGGCTGAAGATCTTCGGATTAGATAGGTAACAAACGACCCCTTCTCAAAACCCGGTAAACCCCCTAAATAAGCAAGGTTTTAGACGATTATTCCTCAATGACGCAGAATTTCGGGAATGCGAAGGCGTCAAAACCTGACCATAGGTAATGTCGAATCTCATGCAGAATATTACGGTGATCGGATGTGACATCTCGTACCTATACCCGAACAAGTAATTATCTCGAGTCTCGTATAGAGAGCTCCGCTCGGCCTACAGCCTCTCCTCGACTTGCTCAATAAAACGTTCTAAGATTTCGCACATTCACGAGATGGCTGTTTCAAGGAAGGTTCAACACTGGCCCTGGTTTCGACATGCGTTTTTGCTCAGCACGTCAACTCGCAATCGAGAGCATTTCGTAGTGCCATAAAAGAAACTGTTGGAATGAGATAGCTGAAGTGCTGCCAACTGGTTGGCGATCTGCAATCACTATATCGAGCTCAAGGTTAGTAGATGACAAGATTGTACTCATCCTGCACTTCCGGTGTTTGCTTTGTGACGTCACTGCCCAAATCGCCATCGTAAGACTACCTTTTTTTTTTTTTTTTGATTGGAGGTTTAACGACTACCGTGAGCAACTCAACGGGTTATAAGCAGTCGCCCGTCCCTAATTTAGGGTCACTGGTTCCAGGGAAGGGAGAGAGCCACTGCCGTAAGACAAACACAACATCCATGCCTCACCGGGATTCGAACCCGAACCCCGTTCGGGCGAATGATCAGAGGCCATCGCTTAGACCACTGCGCCACCGGGGCGGCAAAAAAGACTACATTACCGCCACGATTCTTTGTATTTGCACCATTGCAGCGTGTCGGAATTATTATTCGTAAACCAGCTGGAATAATCTTCATATATTGTACTAGATTTTTTTTTGCATAATGTTTCAAATTTTAATTTAAAAAAATTGGGGAACGTTGCCGAGATGCTTTTCCTGTTCCTCATAAGGACATTCTTTATTATATGATAATATGTCTTGCTGGGCGTTTTCCGTTCTAAATTTATATAAAAACAGAAAAAAATCCCTTTTTAACTAAATTAATATTTAAAAGAATAACCGTTTTTCCGCCCTTTACATAAAAAAAATGTGCGGGAGGTATTTTTGAGATCTCCGTCACTAAAATATTCACATGACTGTAAATTTCTTCTGTATTAAATGTAAATGTGCTTTTGCATAAGCGTTTGTTCTGAGTTTGAATTGTAAAAATTGTTGACAAGACATTTTCCTCCGTAGCTACAGTTGGGATCTACGATTCACATGTCAGTACGGTGACGTCACGATTATTCGTCTGCCAGGAAGGCGGGATGAACAAACCTTACTGTCAATTAACCTTGAATCTAGTTGAGCTTACTAAATTCGGAAGGAATGTTTGCAGTGTGTTCACGAGGGGCATGCGATTCAAATATTACAGCTGACAAATCGGTCACGGCGGATTTAGTAATGTTTATCTCTCTGTCGAACGGAAATATCCAGTTCATCAGCTTTTAAGGTGGTTCCACCTAAAATCTCGGCCTTATGTTTGCAATGGTAAAATTTATTTACATAATTTCTTTGCAATTAATGTATTCCCAATGATGACAATTTGCGCATTTAAGTTATAGCATGGGATACGTAACGCTTGCTAAACGACAACCATAATTATATTAAAAAATCAATCATTTTTCCTTGAGTAATGTTCAGACCTGTTAACAGATGGCGTGACCTGTACATTGATGACTTCAGTAAACAAACAAATGTTCGATTGCTTAATTATGGTTATGTTTATAACAAGCATTAAGTATACCATGCTATAATTCAAAGTTTGTTTTACCCATGTGCAAATTTTCATCCTTGGGAATACATTAATTGCGAATTAATTATGTGAAGAAATTTTACCATTGGAAAAATAAGGCAGAGAGCTTAGGTGGAACAACCTTAAACAAGTTCTTAACGAACGGAGTATTACGTTCCGTTCAGTTTTCAGAATGGCTTCTTATAAACGTAATATTGCGTTTCGGTAATCAGATCACAAACGAATTTCAGGCAATTTTTATTTCGCTCACTGCGGTATTACAATGACCAAATAATAGATAAGTCGAGACCAAGTACTCCTGAAAAAAAGTCCCATCTTATAAGGCAAAAAATACAGTAGTACAGTTCCAGTAAACATTTTTTGGATTGTATAGATGTTCTTTCCTGGAAATGCGACGTAAAATATTCCTAAATCTACATTTGTATGCTTAAGAGATTTTATTAGCATAGTGCATCTCGATGGAGACGAAGTAATGTACATCTAAAACGGATTTCAGTGATTATTCTTTTAAGTTGAGCAAACCTGTTATGAACGTTTCAAATCCTTCTAGTGAGTGTTGCGGAAAAGAAGAGCACAGGAATCTGGAGTATAATGAAAAGAGTAGTACTGCTATAAAAGCAAATTTAAAATTTAAATTATGCATTCCACGGTACGAAGATGGAAACCATGCCCTAATTGAAGTTTTTCCGCGTTTTTGTGCATCATGATCGAGAAGCGATGCATGTAAAACATGCATTTGCAGTTATTTACTAATGAAATAGATGTTCCGTTTTATCTTTTTCCTTTCAGTACCCGGCAAATTCTTCGAAATTAAAGAGATTTAGCAAAAAGCCGTTCGGCGTCTAAAGAAAATGAGAAGGGCCACATGGGATACGTAATGAGATCTGTTGCATAAAAATTGCTTCCTGCTTTCTTCGTTTAATTAGTTTCCTATTCAAATAAAACCACTCTCCCTTTCAAAATCAGAAAGAATCTGTTAATTAGAGAAATTACTTCGGGAAGATTTATATGTTATCAGAAAAGGAAGTTAAATTTTAGTTTTTCTGAGAATGAAACTGAGGTGAAATATGCAAAATTTATTAGTTTCTAAACTTTTATTCAACAATATTATTTTTATTAATTAAATTTAAATTTGCGTTGAATTTAGAATGGCAAGCGTCTAATGCAAAAAATATTTTCCCTTTAGTTTCCTCTGAACTCACTTTTTTGTGTAGATCATATTCTTGCAAATATAAATGTTTCTCATAAAACTAAAGTTCGGGTAGATTACGTCAAAGAATCAGTATGAAAATGAAATAAAATATCCGTTTATTGACGTATAAATATCATTAATAAAGCGTAAGCTTTCAACACTAACGGGTGCCTTCTTCAGACTTGTTCGTGGTTAGGCAAGAGAAGAGGAATGAACAATAGAACATTTTAAAATAAACATGAACAGGATTTGAGAACGTGATATTTTGCGTCGGGTGCATGCGACAACGAGAGATGTCAACAGAAGCATGCTAAGCGTCAAGAAATGTGCGCCATATTTGGGAAGCTCACGAGACGTCATCTTTGCAAACCACAGGGTTACTCAAAATTTCCATGGTTTCCCTGATGGCAGTGCCCCTGGCTGTAGTATAAGGAGCAATTCGCTTTATCTGGTCCCATTTCGGGATGGTGGAATGGGTAACCACTTCCCTGGATAAGGTGGTTGTCAATTTTCCGTGCGAGACGTCCCTGTTGTGTTCTATTCGTCGAAGAGCGAAAGAGCGCTTTGTCATTCCGATGTAATGCTTGATGGTACCATCCATGTATTCCAATGGTATGGAGTACACTCCCGCATCAGTCAGAGAGGTATGGATGTTCCGGGATGATAGCAGGAGGCGTGATATCGATCTCGGTGAGCGTATCCCAAAGCTAAGCCCAAGTTATTTTAAGGTGTTCTGCAAGAAGTAGGTCAGGCCGGGTACATAAGGGCAAGCCCCAATGTATTGCAGAGAAGGCTTCGTATAGCGGCTACCCGGGTTGGAGAAAACAGAGTCGGCGTTTTTGATGATGTCCTCGATCACTTGCACCCTGTAGCCCGAGGAAGAGGCCAGATCTCTTGGGTTGTCGACTTCTTCAAGAGTAGATGCAGTGTCCGAGAAGAGAATAAAGGCACGTTTAGCCCTATGTCTGAAAATGGCTAATTTGTGCGTAACGGGTCCCATAGAGGTAGGTAGCTGGCTGCGGAATCCATACCTCTGATTTTGGATGTTTCCCTTCGACGGCTCAGCATGCTGGTCAACCGCCAGAATAGATTGCCTGTGGTCACCCACAATGAAAAGCTCTCCTGTCTCAGGAATCAAGAGATACGCCTTCACGGAAGTTTACCCTCCCAGTATTCAATGTCTCGTTAAAAATCTTGTCGTAGAAGGAACTAAGCATACTGGAAAAGGGTCCGAATTTCTGCTTGAACACCCAGCCTTCCGTCCGTGAGCTAATCCCAGTAATTGAAAGCATTCTCTATAAGGTACCAACCGCACAGAGGGACTTAATCCGTCTTCAATGCTTTCAGCGCCTGAAAAAATCGAATAAACTTCCCAAGACTCGACACTCTAGGCCACATGACCTAACAGCTGTCCTAAGATTAAAGGACGACCCATCGATTGTCTTCGCACTCACTGATAAATCAGGCCAGATTGCGATAATGGACTCCGATGAATACAGTTTTAGTTTTTGCTTTCTTTAAAAATTGCTGGAATACATTTCGTACAGAGAAAACTTTAAGCCAGAGGTGCAGCCTTTTGAGTGAATCCGAATTTTGCTGAACCAATTCTTTTATTTTTATTATGTTTTTGTTCGTATTTTACTATTTTTATTTTAATTTTAAAACGATCGCATTTAAAATGCCAAAGAGTAAAAGAAGATTCATGGAAACAATGCACCCCGACTGATGACCACATTAAAACATTACTTATTCTAAATAAAATTTCTGATGAACATTTTCCTCAGTTAGGAAAGGTAATGGATGAGCAGGAGGATTCATGAGAATCGTTTGAAGAATTCGCAGCAGTTCTAGACTAATTATTTGGAGAATATAAATAAAAGGTTCACTGACTTTTAAGAATCATGACATCACACTCAAATTAGCATTTCACTATAATCTATTTGATGTATCCATTAAAGAACTACAGATGAACATGATTGAGCTCTCAGAAAATGACATTTTGAAGTCATGGTCATTTTCAGCAGTACAATGCGCCACGGCACTAGGCCGCAACCACCCAGGAATGGCTCGAGGTACACTCATGTGAGTTTAGAACCATCCAGTGGCACACAAGGTGTCCGGATTTAAACTCTGTCGAGGCTCTTAAGGATCTTGTGGAGCAGAACATCAGGTCCATGGATCCTGGATCGAAGTCTCAGGTGGAGTTGTGGATCTTAAACAGGGTGCGACAGGCATGGCTGGTTTTATCTTGTGGAAACACAAGTTTGTCCGAGACGAGCGTCGAATCCGTGTCCCCCTCACTCCGGAGTAAGTCGCTCTTCCAACTGAGCTACGCAGACAGAATGTCTGGCTGCGCATTTGTCGTCTTGACACATGTTCTCACCTCTGTAGTACGTCACAACTTCCGGAAACTCTGTCATCTGCAGGAGTCAATACCTCAGCATGTACATGCGCACTAGAGGAGGACCAACACGCTGTTAGGTAGGTATCTCTGATGTTATGTCATTGATTATATTGTCGCACGAGAAAAACGATATCATTTCAGATTTCATGTCTAAAGTAATGGAGATAATTGTTTTAAGTTCCTTTTGATACTTTTTAGTGGAAAAAAGGTTTGAAGAAAAATACATAACTACAAACGCATTCTATTAAAAGAGCAAAAGAATGCTCTGACGCTGCTGACAAAATTATCGGAACTGTTATTTATTTATTAAGCGTTAACGCGTGGAAAAAACGCTGTCTGTGGTTCTCATTCTTAAAATATTACATATGCTAACTATTCAGGAGGACATCTCAATAAATCTTCCATGATACAAACTAACAGAAGCAAATGCATTCATCCAACTCAAATATATTGTAAAAAGCAAGAAACTTGCATTTCTAACTGGTATCATACTATAGCATAACATATTCTGATAAATTTCTGATTGCAAATTAAAGTGATGTTTAGCTTTTGTGAATAAATTTCGTTGACTTATTGCGCATAATTATTCAGATGCAGTAAAAGCGAAATGCATCCTGGAAAGGTGTGAGCGAGGGTACTTGAAGAAATTTCATATTCATGAAAGGGCCTTTGCAGTGAAAAGTTTAAGCACCGTTCGTTTTTTCTTCAGGCAGCTTCATGTCCACATCCACAGAGAGGTGCACGCGTTGATAATTTAGATGTGGCTGAAAATTATCAGAACACTGGTAAAATATTTTCCTTTTTTCCACATTTTTAAAACGTTGTTGTTGATAGAAGGCAAATTAAGAATGTATCGGAAACGCGCGTCAATGTATTACCTTCTTTTACTTTTTAGCGCTCCTTTTAGGAAGAAAAATATATGCTTATTTTATCAGTTTGTTCGTCTGACTCCAGACATTTTATCTCCACATACGAGGGCGAATCAAGAAGTTAGATACACCGTTGAATAAAGAAAAACAAACAAAGAGATATACTGAGCGGATGCATGTTGGTTCAAAGATACAACATTTTTTTCATTTTTCGACATAGTCGCCTAAGGACTGTAAACATTTATCGGAACATGTGATTAACGTTTCCACAGCCTCATCCGTTTGAAGTTGTTGTCCACTAAAGTCCTGTTTCAGTTTACGGAACAAATGGTAGTCGCAGAGAAAGAATTCGGGACTCTACGGTGGATGTTGCCACACTTCTCACTTGAATGACTGCAGAAATTCCGTTGTTTTCCGTACTGCGTTGGGTGTGGCGTTGTCGTGCGGCAGAATGAAACCTTCGCTCATCTTACGCCGGCGTCTGTCCTTAATTGCCCTTCGAAAAATTCGTAGCTTTTGGAAATATGAGTAAGCATTGATAGCCGTCCCTTTTGGTAGAAATTCTGTGTAAACAAAATCTTCACAGTCAAAGAAAACAGTCGCCATGACCTTTTTCGCAAACGCTTGGACTTTGCACTTCGTCCTTCATGTTGGAGAGGTGGCATGCTTCCATTTCATGGACAATCGTTTGGTTTCAGGGATAAAATGGTGAAACTCGTTTCGTCACCTGTGATGATTCGACGCAAAAAAAGTGTTACTCCTATCGGAAAACCGTTGTAGAAGAGCTAAAGACGGCATGAAACGTTGGTTTCTGTGCTTGTCGGGGAGTAAACGTGGCATCCATCTCGCACACAATTTCCGTAATCCTATCTGCTCGTGAATGTTGGAATGCACAGCCCGGCACGAAATGTCTAACGTACTGGCGATTTCCCTAATTTTGATACGCCTATTATCCCGTATCATGTCGTCAACACGCTCCGGAGTGCTGGATATTGATGGTGTGCCTTCGTGGTATTCGTCCTTCAAATTTGTGCAACCCTTTTCAAATTGTTGGCACCACTGTACAATAGCAGGGCGAGACATGTCACTTCCCCCGTATACAGCACAGATTTCACGATAGATGTCAGTGCAATTTAGGCGCTTAGCCCACAAAAAATCGAATAGTTCCTCGCACTTCCAATTTGGAGAAAGAATCCAGTTGATGCGCCATTACGAACAGCCTCCTGCACACGCCTTACGCAGTTACTGAACTGAAACACCTCCCGTCGGCAGCTATGACGTACTGCCTACTTCGCTCCCAAGCACACACTGTCTGACTGCAATCTCACTCCATAGGGAGCTATGTGTGACTTACTTTTTGATTCACTTACGTACAAAAAGGAATCTCTTTGTCTCAGCTAATGCTTGGAGGAGGACGACGATTCACGCATTCGGGAATATTTTCAATGTACGATTTTCTAATTAGAAGCTGTAAACTAATTTTTTGTATATATTGTAATCTCTAATTCTAAAAGTGTGATTAAAAAGCTAATTTCTTTGCGTTCGACACTGCCACCTATACCCGAAACTTAACATTCATTTTCTTGCTTTCAATGGTCCAAATGTTTAGTAAATGCATTCCTCTTATATCTAAAAAATACATGTTAGAATTTGAAACATTTTTCAGGCTACAAGAGTTCGATATGTATTCTTCTTTTTAAATGGCAAAGCGGAAATTATGATGAAATATTTCCGTTCATTTTCCCAGCTTTTCATCTTTGTGTTATGCGAAATTAGGTGGCAAAATTAGGAATTCTTATTTCTCAAGACATATCACTTTCTACTACTTCGGGTTCGATAATTTATTTACATGAATTTTGAGGTAACAATGATTTATATTTCTCTTATAGTATCCGATTTTTCTGTCGCAGAACGGTCCCGCATGGCGGCTTTATAATATAAAGCAGAACTCCGTTTATACATTACTCACTTATACGTTTTTAGTTTTTATGTGTAAATTGTCGCGGATCAAAAATTCTGAATTAATCACAAGGTTAAAATCATCAATTATACTTTAATTGAAAAAATTAATTTCTTCCACATTTATATCTTAAATGACTAGAATCCCGTTTACCGAACTGTCATCTCATCCTTCCCATTCGCTGTAAATTTCGTTATCCATTTTCCAATCTCCTAACCGATTTCACCTTTGATTCTTCCTATTTCTCTTCATTCGTCCACGTCTCATTAGGAGGAATGTGCACGACCTTCCTGAGTTACCATTGGTCAGCTCAGTTAGTAGGTACTATTGGTCACCTTCAGTAGACATCTGCTCTTGCTTGACGTTGCCAATTCGGGCTCTTTGCGTGAGAGCTACGTTTCCACCCGCTCTCAGACGTATCTACACCGTAATAAGATATCGTCTAGTGATCTGACTGGAATGATATACTTGGAGAGGAAGATGAGTTTAGCTTCCAACTAGTTACGTGAGTTGCAACGACGATTTAGCAAATTCAACATTTATGATTCTGGATAAAATGATTGAGAGCAAAATTTGCTATGAGAATGTCTCAAGGTAAGAAAATGTGTAGTCCGTATTTTCTTGAGAGTTTTTTTGACCAAAGAACTTGTTTCAGTTTGTTACAAATCTAGTTTGAACCCGAGATCTCACGTTAAAAATATTGATGATATGCAATTTCATAAATATGGGGAATGAACTCAATTTGCGAACACCGTGGAAGCAAACCTTAATGAAAGATTCACACACATGCGAACTGGCCGTACAGTACTATGCTTGTTCGCACAATTTCGTCCGCCACCCCGACGAAAAACGAAGTAGTGAGTGAAAAAGTATGGAAATTCATTGGAGAACAAGTACCTCAGACATGTTGCAAAAAAGTGGAAATCTTAACCCTGGAGTTCAGGAAGCTTCTGATTCACTCACTGCACTAGTGCAGCATCGCTAATCACACTGATTTGGCGGCTCTTTGCTTCGGAAACGACGCTAATTTACGGTACAGAAATTTTAGCAAATCACTCATTCTGCGTTACAATTTACGGAAGAAAGAAATAGGTGGACAGCTGGTGGTCTAAATGTAAAGACGCAATCAATGATATTTTGTTAGGGCTGGAATCCCAGGAGTAGGTAAGGGACAAACGCTTTTGTAATGACGAATCTCTCTACCGATACCTACGACTTAACGTGATTTCTGAACCATGGTTGCCACCAAACACCCGCCATGGTTCAGAAGTGACGTTAAGCGGTGGGTATCGATGTAGCGATTTCTCATTACAATAACGTTTGTGCCTCACCTTCTCATGGAGTTTCTATCCTGAAAAATTTAGTGCCTTGAGCTGTATCCAGCTCAGAGCACTAGTATCAGTTGGGGATTTAAAAACCGAGCAGTTAACCATAATAAAAAGACAAGAAAGATGATACCGAATTTTCGGGTGTAATAAGCACGTCTTTTGAATCCGTTCTGAAGCAAATTAAATTTATCAAGGCTATTCAAAGTCAATGGAACCGGTATGGAAAACAATAGTATCTGACGGAAGAAAGAAGTTTTTCAATCGGGTTTTTAATCCCTCAGATATTGCTGTAAACGGAATCGTGAGCTTACGCCCTCTGGTTGCAGACCTGTGCGTTAATAAAAACATGAATTTTTATGAGAAACATTTCGAACCGGAAACGCTCTCCAACACAGAAATAACTTTTTAAATCGGACTCTTAGAAACAGAGATATCGACAAAAATAAGATGCGACTTTGCGTCCCCTGGTGGGAAAACCATGCATTATTTTAGGAAGAAAGTATTCTCAAAAGGTTTTCCATATGAGCGGTATCGGTCCAAGAAAAAAAAAAAAATTAGTCGAGTTTTCAAGAGCTCAGATTTTGTTGAAGCAGAAATTTAACACTTATGCCCCATGGTGGCAAAACCATTCTTTACCAAACATTAGAAATTATTTGAAAAATATTTTCCAACAGGTCTTGTACGCGATACAGGGATAATTTTTTCAAATCGGAGTTTTAGAAGCAGAAATAACGCAGAAAAAGCAATTTACCATTGTGCCCCCTAGCGGAGTGTCTATGATTTACTTGAAAATTTTGAATTCATAGGAAAAACATTTCGCATCGGAAACACTTATCCAACAAAGAAGGAATTTTTCAAATCGGACTCCTAGAAGTAGAGATATTGACAAAAATAATATATACATCTACACCCCCTGACGTAGAAACCACGCATTATTTTAAGAAGAAAATGTTCTTAAAAGGTTTGTCGACATGAGTAGTTTCGGTCAGCAAACGACGTTTTTGTCAATCGAGATTTTAGAAGCTCATATTTTGCTGGAAATACATCAGAAGCGGAAATTAAGACTTACGCCACCTGGCGGGCAAACAAATTTTTTACAAAAATTAGAAATTATGGGCAAAGGATTTCCCATCCGGAGCTGTATCCGGTGCAAGAAGAATTTTTCAAATCGGAGATTGAGAAACAGAGATACAGGGGGTAAAGCAATTTACCTACACGCCCCCTAGCGGAAAGTCAATGAATTATTTGAAAATTTTGAAATAATATGAAAAACATGTCACACTGAAAACACTATCTAACAAAGAAGGAATTTTTCAAATCTGACTCCTAGAAGTAGAGATGTTGACAAAAATAAGATATACATCTACGCCCCCTGGCGTAGAAACCATGCATTATCTTAAAAAGAATGTTTCTAAAAGGTTTGTCGACATGAGTAGTGTCGGTCTACAAACGAAGTTTTTTTCAATCTAGAATTTAGAAGCTCATATTTTGTTGCAATTACATCAGAAGCGGAAATTAAGATTTACGCCCCCTGGTGGACAAACCATTTTTTTTACAAAAATTAGAAATTATGTGCAAACTGTTTCCATTCAGGAGCTGTATCCGGTGCAGAAATAATTTTTCAAATCGGATATTTAGAAGCAGAGATATAGAGGGACGCGCAATTTACCACTACGTCCCCTAGCGGTAAGTCTAGGAATTACTTGAAAATTTTGAAATTAAATGAAAAATATATCACACTGGAAACACTATCCAACAAAGAAAGCATTTTTCAAATCGGACTCCTAGAAGTAGATATATTGACAAAAATGAGATATACATCAACGCCCCTTGGCGGAGAAACTGTGGAATATTTTAAGAAGAAAATATTCCGAAAACGTTCATCAATGTGAGTGGCATCAGTCCACAAAATATTTTTTTCCCTCGATATTTTAGAAGCTCAGATTTTATGGCAAATACATCAGAAGCAAAAATTAACACTTACGTCCCCTTGTGGCCAAAGTATTATTTACCAAAACTTTGAAATTGTATGCAAAAGTCCATCAGGAGGTATATCCGCTGAAAGAAAATTTGTTCAAATCGGAGTTTTAGAAGAAGAGTTATCGGGGAAAACGTAATTTACTTTTATGCCCCCTAGCGGAATATATTATTTGCTACTATACCGACATAAATGGAATGGAAAGATAAACTAATTTTTTTAATCGGATGTTTAGAAGCAAATATGCGGAATAAAACATATTTTTGAATTCGACATCATCTGCATTTACGCCCTCTAGCGGCGAAATTGTACATCGTAAAAAGCAAAACAAAATGAAGGATCATCGTTCTTATATTTCAAGCTTCGCAATGGAAAAGAATTTTTTAAATCGGACTAATAGTTGCAGAGATATCGCGAGTACAGACGGACGGACAAACCGGTAACATAAGCACGATCTTTATTTTACAAAAGACGTGCTAACAACAAGTTAGTGAAATCATGCAATGCATTGATTATGATACGCTCTCTAACATACCAAGAATCATTATTCAAGTTACTATTCAAGTTATGAGGATAATAGCTGTGGAATAAACATCGCTTCTGTGTCCTTTCCTTTGACCCTATTTCGCTGATATTCAGTGGAATTGGTTCAGTGTACCTCCGGAACAACGTGATAAAGTTTTGTCGCAATAGAAGCATTTTTAGTGAAATTATGAGGATAATGGCTGTGGAATAAATTTCGCATCTGTGCCCTGACCTTTGACCACATTTCTATGATATTCAACAGAACTAGTTCAGTATACCTCCAAAACAACATGATAAAGTTGTCTCGCAATCGAAGTATTTTTACGTAAGTTATGACGCATAAGGTCGATGGAATGGATCCAGGTCCTATGTCTGACCTCTAACCCCATTTCGCCCATTTTCAATAGGTTTGGTCCCCAGTTTGTCTCTTACTACATATGAAAATTTCATCGAAATCGAACCATTTTTACGCGATTAATCGTGCGGACGGACAGACAGACACACGGACAAAGCTAGAGCATATACGCTTCTTCAACCCTTGGTTGGAAAGCGTAAAAAATGGAGGGCATTTTTTTTGCACTGTAACGAAACGTTTTGGACACACATATTACTCCATGCACCCTATGACACAAAAATACGCTACTTTACTTTATAAATTGAATTATTTTTTTTTTTTATTTAATTTTACATTCATCCCTCGTGCTTTTCTTCTTTGATGTCTTTCCTGGAACAAGTTTTGTATGCCGTGATACTTTGGAGGTTATTTGCAAGAGATCACTCTTCTTTTTGAATCATTCAAAAAAATCACATGTCGCACACTGTAGCTCTCTCTTTCAAAAGGAAACTATCAGTTTCTTTTACTTCTTAGAAACTTTCCGCTTCACAGAGTACTTTTCGATTCCTGGAATCATATGCTATCTGATGGTGTCTGTCAACTTTCAATTGCTCCACTTCAAGCGAAATTTTCACCACTACGAGTCACCTCCATCTGCTCTCGAAAGTGTATTTTGATTTATTCAGAAAGATGGTTAGTAAGATACGACAGGAGAAATGATGTCAAAAAAATCACCAAGAGAGGAAGAAAAGAATATTTATTTTGAAAATCCGTAGTAACGGAGGAAAAAGAAATTGAAGCAAACTCTGAAGTAGCTACTGCTACCTACAGTTACTAATCAATACCGATGAATAATCTATACTGTTTTTGTTAAAAAAAATAATAAAAAAGCTCATGTTATTTTAAATATACCAGACCGTAAACACTCAAAAAAGCTTATAGCGTATTAAATCCATTTGTTTTTATGGTGCAATAAGCCCAAAGATTCACCAAAATTTTCACCAAATTTTCCTACTCCACTGGGCGAATCTTTGTGCTTATTACACCCCGAAAATAAACGGATTTAATACGCTATATGAGTTTCTTGCGTGTTCACGGTCTGGCGTATTTAAAACAAAATCATCAATGCTTTATCCGGTCATAGAATCCTCGACTTTTTAACTTTTCAGGAAGTCCTGACCAGTATTAGCGAGAAAGACCGTCAACATGGAGTTCCTGATGTCGTGCAAACAGAATAGCCTCATTCCGAAGTTTTTGCAATTTAAGTCAGTTTTGAATGTTAACTGGTTCCAGCGGGGTAAGGAAGAACTATTCGAAAGAACACTGTCACGCATAATGAGGGAAAAAAGAAATCAGGTAATGAAATTGCATTCCAGAACTTTCAGACATTTCCAAGCGTTAGAGATAATAGTTCCACCCATTTTATTTGATATACTTCCCCGAAAATTCAGTGTCCTAATTTGAAGAGAGGAAGAGATCCTGAATATGAAATATCCTAAAAAGCTAGATTCTTCGATTAACTCAGATCGGAACAAATAGCTATAAAGTACCCTTCACAAATGAATCGACAGTACGAATGACAGAAGAACAAGTGAATATTTCGGAGCGTTGGCCAAATTATTGCCCTCCAGCGAAGCCTAGATATAAACAGTTAATATCTCAGTTAGAAAATATAATTTCCCAAGTTCCAGCAGAAGATCGTGATATCACTAGATGTTTAGTGGTATCAAAGTTAAAAAGCAGTCTAGTGAATTTTAACAGGAGGAATTTTGAAAAAAAACATTAAGAAAAGTGACAGTTAGATTAAGAAAGTGTTAAAGAACCTTTGCAATGATTCTAGAATATCGATTATCCTTACTAGCACGTCGAATCATATTGCCATTATGAACAGGTGTGATTACAGTATATTAGAAAACTTAAAGAATTTGCTGATCAATCAGACTCAATTCTGCAGTCGACGAATTCTTTAAACTGGAAGTTCAAGCTCTAGTCAGGGACAATACGGGAAGTTCAAGCTCTAGTCAGGGACAATACGGGAAGTTCAAGCTCTAGTCAGGGACAAAGATCTACCGAAAACTATTAGAATATCAGCGAAGCTTCCACTGGACCCTACAATTCCACCACTCTTTGGACGATAAAGGAATCATAAACCTGGATCTGCCCTTGCATCTACCTTGGTATAGTAGCAAATAACAAATTATATACGTACATATTAGAAAAGTCCCTAGCTACATTTTTCTCTGAACGTTTCGGAAACTTCGATTGCGTAATCAAGTCAACAAAATAATTTGTTGAGCGCGCAAGAAGGTTGAATATATTTGACAGTGATATAATGGGAAATTTTGACATAGTGTCTTTATAACCGTCTATACCAATACCAGAGGCTGTTGCAAACCATGAAGAAATAATCGTCACTTCCCGTGAATTTACACCGACTCAAACTAAGAAGATTATCGGAGCCTTAAATCTAGTTACTAACCACAATTATTTCAAGTTCGATAGAGGCATCTACAAACAAACAAACAAAAGGAGCACCGATGGATTCACTTCTGTCTTTTTTTTTTTTTTTTTGATTGGAGGTTTAACGACCACCGTGAGCAACTCAATGGGCTATAAGCAGTCGCCCGTCACTAATTTAGGGTTACTGGTTCCAGGGAAGGTAAAGAGCAAGTGCCGTAAGACAAACACAACATCCATTCCTCACCGGGATTCGAACCCAGACCCCTTACGGACGAATAATCAGAGGCCATTGCTTAGAACACTGCGCCACCGGGGCGGCCTTCTGTCTTCAGTCCTTGCCGGAGCAGTACTTAGACCGCTAGAAGATATCATCTTTCTAAACTGTATCAAGAAACCCCGAGTGTGTATCCGCTAAGCTGAAGATATATTCTTCATATGGGAATATGTAGTAGACGAATTAAATGATTTCATGCACACGATAAACAACCTAAGCAATACGATAAAGTTTACCATGGAGCTTGAAGTGGATGAGGCGTTGAATTATTTTGACGTCACGCTCAAAACAAACAGAACGTCGAGTTTCGATTTTGAAGTTTGTTATAAACCGACCGCAGTACCGAACCTTGTTCCTCCTGATTCTCACTGCCCAAAAGAGTACAAACTTGCTGCGTTTAGATCATTGTTCGATAGAACGTATAACATATGCAACCCCGACTACCTAAATAATAAGTAAATTGATAATATTTATAGCAAAGGTCTAAAAGCTGGATATAAGAAAGATGGCATAGACAGAATATGTAAAACTGTAAGAAATCGTATAATGTCAACGGTGACAATCTCTACTAGTAAGACAATGAGGTGCGCACAATACATCGCATATTTTCTAGATTTTACATATTGGTTAAATAATTTATTACGTAAGTACAAAATATTAATAGCAATGAAGTCCCCGACCCCAATATAACATATAAAATCAAGCTGCAAAACGAGACAGTGTGATAAAGAAAAGGCGGGTGTGTTCGCTATAACGTTGGTATATCCTGACAACAGGGAAATACATATATCGGAATGACAAAGCGATCCATGCACACTAGATGTAAAGAACACATGCGAAATGTCAACCAGAATATGCAGAATACAGCCATTGCCAGCGAAGTTATGCATTCATTGGCCGCTCCTGTATGGAATACTATTAGAAGAGTTACCCCTTACATAAACTTTTAAGAGTCTGCCATCAGGGAAACAACCGAAATCCTCTCCAGCACACTATTATGCAATGTTATGGCCTTTACTGAATTACTAATGTTTGGCATGCGTTATTAAAAGATGGAAACACCGTATTATTGCGTGATAAAAATTCATGTAAACTGCTCGTGATGTCACCCACGTTATTTTCAAACAAGTTAGTAAAATCATGCAATGCATTGATTAAGATACGCTTTCCAACATACCAGAAATCATTACTCAAGTTATGAGAATAATGGCTGTGGAATAAATCTCGCTCCTGTGCCCTGACCTTTCATCCCATTTTGATACTATTAAACAAAATGGGTTCAGTATACCTCCGGGACAACATACCATTTTGTAGCAATCGATGCATTTTTACGTAAGTGTTTACGCATAAGAGCGGTGGAATGGATCCCGCTATTCAGAAAAAGATAGATATACATACATACCCAAAATGTTTGAAATCAGATTTTTAAATCGGTGCAACAAGAGTTTTCCGTTAGACGTTGCATAGAACGTCTAGGTGACTCATTCTCTACCCACATCTGCAGCTAAGTTACTTCCAGAGAGGATGAATCATTAGTTACTAAATGGGAGGATGGTCAATCGCAGTGTAGGGAAGCATATAGGCCGAATCCATTGATGCTGATTATATTGTAACAGTGACTCAAGCTACTCATATAGCGTATAACATTACAACAGTGAGTATGAAAAACCGCACCTATCCGTCGAGTTCAGACAAATACTCTCTGAACCACTACGCTGTGGCCTTAACCGTCTGATCCGATGAAAGGCTTACATCAATATTTCACGATGAATAATTTCCCCGTAGACTGTCGTAGTCAAGATTCATTTAATGACGACTACTGCATAGCATGCCATTAAACAATGCACATTGTCAATGGTATCTCGTCAACAGGTCAGCTGGTGCAACGAATAGCTTTATGTGGTCTGCAGTGATGAATCGCGATCCTGTGTAGGACCTGATGGTTATCATAAACACGACTGGAGGCGATGTAATGCCCTACAGAGTAGCCAAAGTCGAACAGTATAATAACAAACAACAGGAGTTATAGCTTCGAAAGCGATCAGCTACAATTGCCGGAAGCCTCTGATATGTCTCTCAGGAAATCTGACGATGTTCTACAACAGTGATACTCCACATTCTGACACGGATATTTCGTGTTATGTTTTAGTAAGAGAACTCCCGTCCACATATCGCTAATGTCTCCCGAGAATGTCTAGGCTGCCTTGGCATGTAACAATGGCCATCCAATCACTGGCTTTATCGTCAATTTATATGTGCAGAATGTGGTTCAATGCCATCGTCTGGTTCATCTGCAGCTAGCGCAGATAACAGCCACTCTTCATGACCAGATGGGCAAGTGATTATCGTAGGCTTGGCGATTCAATTCCAAGAGGCGTAGCTAGATCTATTACCAAACATGGAGTGTTTACTTCATACTGATGAGCCCCATGTACGCTGTCCTAAATTTGATAATTTTCTCTAAGCATGTACTCATGTCTTCCTCATGTAAAAAGCTGTTTCGACCGTAAGTTTATGTTAAATTTCCTCACCCATTCTTGTCTCTACAGTTTCATTGTCACACAGGAATTGCTGTTGGTCTAAATTGTGCAATTTCATTATCACAATTTAGCCCAACAGTGGATCTATAAATATTTCATAAAAGATTAATTTTTGTATCGGAAGAAGAAATTTTTTTAATTACTTTCATTACTTAAAACGTCGATACGGATTTTACTAAAAGTAGAATTTGATAGTACAAGAAGGAAAAAAAAATATTTCCCCTGATATTTTACCGTGAAGTTGGGGATACCTATACATACGGTTAAATCATAATAATATGACCACCTACCTATTAATGGGAATAACCACCCTTTGCCGAAATGACAGCGGCGAGACGGCGTGGCATGGACTCAATGAGGCCCTCGAAGGTTACCCGTGGCACACGTGCCCATTCGGAGTGTAGCAGAGCAAGGAGGTCCCGGATATGATGTGGTTGTGTGACGGCACGTGGAACCTGTTACCCAAATAAGTACTCTATGGGACTGACATTGGGCGATTTCGCCGGCCAAGGGAGAATGGAGATATCGTAGTCGTGTTTCTAGAACCAGTGACGCTCTCTCTTAGCGAGGCGGTAGGGAGCATTGTCCTGTTGGCAAACACCATCACCACCAGGGTAAATGTCCAACATGTAGGAATGTATGTTGTCAGCGAGGATGGACAGGTAGCCACTGGCGTTCAGGAACCCATCAAGTGGTACCAGTTGTCCCAGGTCATACCGGGAAATCATCTACCAGGCATGCGCACTGCCACCGCCGTCCTGTACTTGACCAACAAGCGTGTCCTGGTGTTGGTTCTCGTGTTTCTGACGTCATATCCGACACTGCCCGTCACTTCTGTGGGGTAGAAACCTGGATTCGTCGGAGAAGGCAACCTTTTTCCACTCTTCCACTGTCCAATGACAGTAGTCCCATGGGCAGGCGTAGTTTCCGGTGGACTAAGTTAACACGGGTGCCTTAACGCAACGTCGACGCCGCACTTTTATATGCAAATGAACGTCTGGAAAACTCCTGAGTTGGGACAGGAACGAGAGGGGATGTATGGCTGGGGGGAATAAGGACCCTCATGAACATCTGAGGCTATAAGAAATCGGCCAATCCTAATTTTAGACCATCGGTTCCAAGGAAGTGACAGGGGTAGTACCGCGGGAGGAAATACACCACCTGTGCATCATCCAGGATTCGAACATGGTCCAAACTAGGACCGTCCCACCGCTGGTCGAGTGGTTCAGGTTTATGACTTGTCCTCTGGGTTGGGTTCAGGGTTCGAATCCCGATGAGGCATGAGTGGTGTGGCTTTCTTACGTCGAAAGGTTTTTCACTTTCTTGTAACCCATGACCCCAAATTAGGGATGAGTGACTGTTAATGACCCTCAGAGTTGCTGATGGTAGTTGTTAAATCGTGAAACAAAAAGCAAACTCGGAAAATTTGGCAGTAGCCTTTTCTTTTGACCCCGCGGTCAACGGAATGGTAGGCTCAGGTTCTGTTCTCAGATAAGACTTAGGTGGTGTGTCTATTCTACTGTGGGATCAAAGGTGCTAAATCTAAATTGGACGATTCTCTATAGACTTAGACGATTGCGTAAGGAGGTAAAAAATCCTAAGAAAAATAAGTCTGGTCACCACTTTTTTCTGAGACAAAAGAGGTGTCTTTTCCTTTCGAAAATTTGATGGCATCTCCTTTCCCTTGCTTAAAGATTAAGTTATTCTTACATCTGAATATTTTATGGTAAATTTTGTTTGAGTGGGACCTTAAAGAAATACCTTCTTTATATTTGCGATGCTAATTCATTCCATACGCATTTTCTGAAAGGCTATTACGCTCTGATCTTCAAAATTTTGAGCGCAAATAAATGGAGCTCATAGCTAATAAACATCTTACAAAGGAACGATCCGGACCGTTGTCGCTAGATGCACAGTGCTTGTCATATCATTCGAAAGTGCTGAAGGGGTAATGGATAATGACAAACTTTAAGGTGCTATGGAATATAAATTATGAAGTTATAGGACATCAAAGAACACTGGCAAAGACAATATTCATGGAATCTCCATTACTCTTGCGGCCCGTATCGGAATGGTTGTTTTTGTTTTAAGCAATTGTTACACATTACAAAATATACACGAATGAATAGACAGTATAGCATGTTCGGTAATGGATATGCATTGCATTCACCTTTCATGCATGACACAAATATAAAGATCTTTAATTATGGAATTATCCAAACAAAAGTAGTTCCCACAGTGAGAAAATTTCATGAATGCTATTTCCTCGCAGTCTTCTCTACCACATTCCTCAATCAGGCCCGATTCAAAACAATACCGTAGAGGTGTTTGGAAATATCCAGGATGAGTAGTGACATAACCACACTTATAAAATGCAGTGGATTAGGTTTCGAAATCGAAGCGCTGAAAACCAATTGTGAACAAAAGTCTGCAGACGGAGAAAGCGGTCTCTGTGCTCATTCTGATGTTACCAACACAGTTTCCGTTATAAATTTAGCATATTTTTATAGGAACTTCTTTCACTTATTTTTATAGAAAATAATTGTAGCAATTTCTAATATAACATTCATAATATACATACATTACATAATATAATGCTCATGAACAAGGTTCTAATGACGCACCCTGCTGTCCATAGCAGCTCAAAGTTTGGATATAAACCTATCTTATGATCCTCTATTTAAACAAAATACTTATGGTTTTGCAATCAGCGATAACCACATGTCCGTTTCCTTGTTAGCTGTGATTTCGAAAAAAATGCCACATTTTTGTTTTAATTCGGTTTATCCCAATCGGTGCCAAAATGGATTTCTTCCATACTGAGGTAAACTGAAATTTAAAATCAAATCTGACAAATTTTTGAAAATCATAGCTAGAGTATACTGTATATTAGCAAAGCAATCTATTTATTTGCGCTTAAAAGTATGATGACCATAACGCAGTGGTCTTTGAGAAAACGTGTACAGAACGAATTAACATTGCACGTATAGTGTAGATTTTTCCTTGAAGTCTCCTTGACTGCGACTGTAGTTTCGACTTTTATCACATCGTAGTATTACTTTTAATATGCAGTCCTCATTGCTTGGTTTTGTAAATATATTTCTGAAACATTAATTCCAGAAACGGTTAACAGATATCCATATTATTTTCTTTTACCTGATTGTGCCTGACACATCAATTTTTATGCGAGAATCGGCTTGGTAGATAATCGAAAGCGTCCCTGTAGATAATACGAGCTTGACAAATCGAATTTTTGGATGCTTTCCAAAGCAGGCGTCACTTATCCTCCGATCAATTAATGACCATTAGAGGCAGGGAACGGCAAATTACAGGTGTCTCGGCATTGCCTATCTTACTTGTTCCGTCTGGTAAAGCGACGACGCGTCGAACGCTGACATCACCTCTTTCGGTGGTCTCATCATCCGAAGTGGCGCGTCTCTTTAGTAAACTCTGCACGAATGCGAATACCCATTTATTCCATTGACTACCAAGAGGAATAACTGCGTTGTCATTTCGGCTATTGCGAAATGTAATTTTCCTTGATGACTGCCTACTATGCTTTCCGGATTTGACCATTCTGCAACTCGGAATTTCTGAGATAAAATTACACAGGGACAACTGCTCTTGAAATTATATAGGAACAATATTAAATGATAGCAATGTCATACGAATGCATAATCTAACATTTGAATTTAGATTTCCGTTCCTGCACAACTCTGAACTAACCCATAGTGTTAGGCGAGTAAAAGACCTGAAGGATTTCAAAATAGAGAAAGGTAGGAGGAAAGTGTGTGAAAACAGGAATTTGTCAGTGACGGAAATGAAACCCGCATTTCCTCGCTCGGGAGTGGGTTGCTGTAACCGACTAAGCTACACCGACGGAATGTATTGCTGCATATTTGTCGTCTTGACACGTGCTTCACCTTTGTAGCAGGTCACAAGTGAAACAGAAAGAAACAGAAAGTGGCAGGGCTAAAGAAAGAGATATAATAGACCAGACAGTGGTGTGTTACACAAATAGAGAGATTTAAATGTACATTCAGGAAGCAGAGAGTTGTATAAAAAGCGATACGCGGAGAGAGAGGGAGAGACAAAATGAGAGAGAAAGAGAGAGAGAGAGACGGAGCAGTCACGTAAACGTATGCTAATTTTTAACATATTTCTTTTTGTTTCGAAATAGTTATGCAGGAAATAGTATCATTATTTAGGGAGAAAAACGTTAGCAAGACAGTTGATACCGAATCCTCGGGTGTGATGTGCACGTGTATCTAATATTTTCCGAAGGAAAAAGAAATTTTCGAAGAGCATGTTTAGCAAAAGAGAAAATCATGAAATACATTTACTACCAGTGGTTGCGGTGAGTTTTTGGACAGGGAGTAAAAATTGTCACATGATTTTCAAGAAGTACAGGGTGTCTGAGAATTATTGGACACATTACAAAATTATGTACAAAAAAGAACTATGAGCATTATCTGTTTTTCTATGTCACGTATTACTAAAACGGTTTTTATATTTTTGTTTTGCAGAATTGTTATTCCCAGAATCCGATAGATGGCGCTAGGTGTGGCCTGATGAGGAATGCATGCGAAATGCGCAATCAGTAGTCATGTCATCTGTACAGCAGAAGACGATGTGTGTGTTATGGCTTGCGGAATTAGTCTGTCATTAAAGTTAAAAAACGGTACCGTTTAGAGTATGGTTGTAATCCTCCGTCAACGAATTCAATTAAGCGGTGGATGAAACAGTTTAAAGAAATTGGCAATGTGGAACATCGTGGAGGAGTCGGTAGGCCTAGCGTCAGCGGTGAGATAGTTGACCAAGTAATGAAAGTTTCCGACGAAGCCCCAGGAAATCCGTTCGTAAAGCTAGCAGAGAACTGTGCATTCCGAAATCGATAGTTCACGATATATTGCACAATAAATTAAAGATTCATGCTTATAAAATTCAAATAGTGCAAAAGATGCATGTAAATGATCACACTCTGCGATACGATTTCGCTGTGGATATGCTGAATCGAGTGGTAAACGACGAAAACTTTCTCAGTACTGTAACTTTTAGTGATGAATCCACATTTCATTTTTCAGGTATTGGGAATCGTCACAACTGTAGGAGATGGGGCAGTGAACCGCCTCATGCTGCTATTGAACTGGAACGTGATTCTCCAAAAGTTAATGTGTGGTGCGCCCTATCAAAACGAGAAGTGACTGGAACTTTCTTCTTCTGCGAAAAAACCATAAATGGTGACATTTACTTGGATATGCTAGAAAATTTCGCTATACCCCAGAACAAAAGATATAATAACGTCGTTTTCCAACACGACGGCGCGCCTCCGCATCGGTCAACGTGTGTACGTAAGTGCCTAAATGAGCATTTCCCCAACAAATCGATTGGGCGTGGTCGTCCCATTCCGTGGCCTCCTCGCTCTCCAGATCTAACTCCATTGGATTATTTCATGTGGGGTTATGTGAAGGATCGTGTCTATCAGACGTCTTGTACTGATTTGCAGGAACTGGAGCAGCGTGTCACAGCTGCTCTTAATTCCATAACTCCTCAGATGCTTGCCAATACATGGCATGAAATCTAGTATCGCTTGGACGCACTATGAGCAACCAAGGGATCTCGCATCAAAATTTATTAACTTGTGTAGTTACATTGTAAGTTAGTACAGTCAGTTTATTTCTATCTGTTTAGTGTTTTGTTTTACATAATTTTATTATGCCTCCAATAATTCTCGGACGCCCTGTATTTTGTGATTTCTAGAAGTAGAACCTTCCCCCTCCCATTGTTTGCAAACGATTCTGTATTCTATTAAAAATATATGCATTAGATTGAAAAAATATGTTCTTTAAACATGCAGTTATTTTAATAAACATAGAAAAATTTAAAATAGAGTAATAATACCTAAAGTTTAAAACAGGCATCGTCGTTACCTCTGCCGCAAAAGATGAAAATTCTGGGATATATGTACATACAATTCTTCCGACACATGTAATTTACTTGTAGTATTGCAACAGATTGTAATTGAGAATAATCTCAGTCTCTCATATTTTTAATATAAAATACAGTCTGCTTTGTCCAGTTCAGTTCTGGTCATTTGCTAAAAGAAGTCACTTACCTGTTCACTGAGAATTAAAATCCATGGCATATTCACATTGTTCTTTCAATGGATACGATATAATAGAGTGTTATCGGTAGTTTTTTTTTTCATTAAGTGTTGTAATTATTCGATTACGCTGTCCACGAGCCTTCGGAACACTCGAAAAAAATTTTAAGCCCTCTTCCCGCGTCACATTTTGTTCGGGAAATGGGCGAGGGAAGGGTTAACATTTCTCGACGTGCTGGCAGAGCGGGGGTGGGGAAAGAGGAACGAATCACGTTATCGGTGGTGCAACTGGTGTGTTGAACGATCGAGGGAAAAATTATAGTAATGGTAATAACTAAAAAAAACCAATCGATCGTTAGAAAAAAATAATAGTAATGATAATAATTAAAAAACAACAACCAAGAGTTCGGTTTTTAAATCAGGATGGATAATTTCTAGAGCAGTAAAAATACGTCCCGATGTTTTTTTTAGGAAGTAATTTTCGTTTTTGATGCGTGAAATACGACTGTCCAGGCGTTAACGAGATCTCTGTTTACTACCACTGACGGAACTCATGATTCGTCATAGTGAACGGACGCACTTACAAAGGGAATATTTTCAATTGCTTTTTGTAATCCCTGTTACACTTACAAGTAATAAGAGCTACTTACTCACACAAGCGGCGGAAATCTGCTTTAAGAAAAAAAAAAAACATTACACGCAAAAAATTACCCATGGCGGAATATATCCGAAGCAAAAGGATTTTTTTAAATTGAACATTTCGACGCAGTGATTGGAGAAAAACATAATATAACTGTATGCTTTGTAGAAGTAAACTTTCCGTTATTTAGAAAACAAAATGAGCGCAATATATTGTTCATGATCAAGTGTATCCGAATAACAAAGGGATTTTTTTATTAGATTTGTAGAAGAGGGGAAGTATGAGGTATATCCAAATGCGGAAGAAATTTTTAAAAAAACGTTTCTAGAAAAGGATAAGAATAGGATATCCAATTATGAAAGGGTTTTCTAAATCTGATTTTTAGAGTGATTAAGGGCGTACGGTATCCGAATCAGAAATGCTTTTGAGTTTTTAGAAAAAGTGTGTGACTGAATGAGTTGTGGTTTTCTATTGAATGAGTGTACTGACTTCCATGTTTGCTGTAAAACTCCTGTGAGTGCAGCAAAGTATTACGATGGAATTCTCGGTTCTTTTGTGATCATATAAAGCTGTGGAGTTCGGCATTTAATTGCTTTCTGAATTACGGCTATTTCCTTGTCTTGCATTCAATTTGTGAAGAGCAGCGAGCGTACAATCAACTCGCCACAACCGAACAGCATTAGAATGCAATTTTCTTTTCTTGAGAACAAAATGTAAGCGTAACATGGGATTTGATTTGAGCTTAATTCGACATCCAGCCGCATGAAGGCGGTTCGCTCTCTTTGCTACCAGCGCCACATAAAGGGGGCAACGCTTGTCGTACTTTACCTTTTATGTATGACTAATTAAATGGATACTTATCGTAAAATATTATTGTCATTCTGTATTGTACTAAGTTAATAAGTTAAGGCTTACATACACTACCTGGCCAAAAGTATTCAGACACTTGGTATTAATATGGAATTATTATCGAGATGGTCCACTCATTCCTGATATCACAGTCTACACCCTGCTGGGAAGGCTTTCCACTAGATCTTTGTACGTTGCTGTCGGAATTGCCTTCCACTCTTCCATAAGAGCATTAGTTAGGTCGGTTACTGATATCGGACGGTGTGGCCTGGTACGCTGACGTGTTCCATGAGGTTGAGATTGGATCACTGTGCAGACCAGTCAAGTTCTTCCATACTCATCTCATCAAACACCGCCTCGCTTTGTGAAAATGGTCATTTGCCGCCCCGCTGTCGTAGCGCTGACTCATGAACATTCGTCCGAGATGGGTCCGGGTCCAAATCCCGGTGATGCATGGATGTTGTGGTTATATTACGGCACTGGCTCTGTTCCTTCCCTGGAACCAGTGACCATAAATTAAGGACGGGTCACTGCGTATAGCGCATCGAGTTGCGCACGGTGGTCGTTAAACCCCCAATATAAAACAAGTTAGTAAAATCATGCAATGCATTGATTATGATACGTTTTCCAACATACCAAAAATCATTTCTCAAGTTATGACTATAATGGCTGTAGAATAAATTTCGCTCCTATGACCCGACCTTTGACCCCATTTCGATGATATTCAACAGAACCGTTAAAGTATACTTCCGGAACAACATGAAAAGTTTTGTCTCAATTGAAGCATATTCCCAATGTTATGCCCTGACATTTGACCCCACTTCTATCATTTTCAATAGGGTTCGTCCCCGGGTGGTCCTCTACGACATACTAAAATTTCATCGAAATCGAACCATATTTACTCAAGTTATGACGCATAAGGGAAATGGAATGCACCCCGCTATGTCCTGACCTTTGACCCCACTTCGCCCATTTTCAATAGGGTTCGCCAAGTGGCCCTCTACGATATACTAAAATTTCATCGAAATCGAACCATATTTACTCAAGTTATGACGCATAAGGGAAATGGAATGCACCCCGCTATGTCCTGACCTTTGACCCCACTTCGCCCATTTTCAATAGGGTTCGTCCCCAAGTGGCCCTCTACGACATACTAAAATTTTATCGAAATCGAACCCTATTTACAAAAGTTTTGACGCATAAGACCAGTGGAATGCATTCCCCTCCTGTGTCCTGACCTTTGACCACATTTCACCCATTTTCAATAGGGTTCGTCCCCAGGTAATCCGCTATCATATAATAAAATCGCATTGAAATCAAACAATTTTTACGCGAGTTATCGTGCGGACAGACAGACAGACGGACTGACGGACCGACAAAGCTGGAGTATATACGCTTCTTCAACCTACGGTTGGAAAGCGTAAAAAAGGAGCGTCATTTATCTGTAGGTAAAGAGAAGAGTCTTCACCGAATCGTTGCCACAATGTTTGGGTAACAGTATATTTGAGAATATTATTATAGGCCTACGCGTTAAGATCGACGTCGACTGGAACTAGGAAGGCCCAGGCCAAACAATGAAAATCTGTCTAAGACCATGTTGGCTTCTCTACCAAACTTCATAGTTGGTTCAGCACAGTCGGGCAGGTAACTTTCTCCTGGCATCCTTACACTCAGACTCTTCCGTCAGACTTCCAGATAGTGTAGGATGATTCATCGCTGCAGAGAACGGGCTTCCACTGCTACGGAGTCCGCTGTCACCGAGCTTTACACCTCTCCAACCGACGCTTGGTGTTGATCTTACTGATGTCAGGCTTTTGTTTCCCCGCTAAGCCATAGAAACGTATTCCGTTCAGCTTTCAACGAATTAATTTGGTGCTGGCGTTGCTTCCAGAGGCTTTTCTTAATTTCAGGGTGAGTGTTGCTACCGAGGACAGGCGGTTTTATCGCACCAGACGATTTAAAAATCGGCGGTCCATTGCTCTCATTTTACGGAGTCTACCAGGTCGCTGTTGTGTTGTTGTTGTTGCTGCTCCTAAACGTTCCCACTTTACAATATCATCACGCACAGCTGATCGGAGCAAATGCAGTTTTTTTTATTGGAAGTTTAACAACCACTCAGTGGGCTATAAGCAGTCGTCCATCCCTAATTTAGCGCCATTGGTTCTAGGGAAGGGAGAGAGCCAGTGTCGTAATACAAACACAACATCCATGCCTCACCGGGATTCGAACCCGGACCCATCTTGAAACGAATGAAAAATTATATGCTTGGAAGCCTTATAATCCGTTCCACACCGGGATTCGCACCCGGACCCATCTCGGACGAATGATCAGAAGCCATTACTTAGACTACTGCACCACGGCAGAAATCTCCTGAACTGACTTTGCTTTTAAGGTGGCACCTTATGACCGTTCCAAGCTAAAAGTTACGGAACTCTGCCGTATGGTCCATTGTAGTGTTTATGCTTGCCCATGATCGTTTCGTCAGGCCACGTACCTTCTTTTTATATCTGTATGGGCCATGGCTGTAACTTGTATGGGCAAATTCACTACTCAGAATCGGTGCCCGGATTCTGTTGATCATGTAGTGTATAACCCAATGCATACATCGCAAACATATCAAATCCATTATTCTTAAAATTATTTACACTGCGACAGGAATCAAATAATCTATAGATAAAATCCCGTTGAATCATAAAGGCAAAATCCAGTCGAATCATAAAGGCAAAATCCAGTAGAATCATAAAGACAAAATCCAGTCGAATTATAAAGGCAAAATCAAGTCGAATCATAAAGGCAAAATCTAGTCGAATCATAAAGACGAAATCAAGCCGAATCATAAAGACAAAATCCAGTCGAATCATAAAGACAAAATTCAGTTGAATCATAGGAAATATCATACCAACATGACACTTAGTACAGTGCTAGATAGCAACATAGAGATTGTTTTTTGATATAGACACCAAAAATCTAACCAATAGTTTGCTGGTATTTGGTTATAAAACAAAATGGCGGTCACTAGTACATGTAGGGATTAAGACACAATTTTAAGACTGCCAACATATCATTTTCCAAGTTTTTTAAGTCATGGATTTAAAAAATTACATTAGTTTTGCAATTGGATCTACCCAAAATGCGCTAAAAATCAAGACCGGATCGTGGATTTTCATAAGTAAAACATAATTAGGTATTCTTAAGATACTTTTATTATCTAACACTTTTGCTACTGAGTAAAAGAAATGGGTGAAAATAGTAACGATTTAAGTTCCTTCATGAAATAGATATCACTCGAGACATAATCAAAAGTTTAGATATCAGTCACCTGAAAACATTTCCTCACAATAACGTTGCCGATCACAATCACGGAGACTGGTACGTGGTAGAAACAACAGTTCACATTTGTTAGCACAACTACATAATGTTTTTCGCCCACACTTAAAAAAATTCCTTTCAGTGTTGCGATGCATCATGCAAAAGTGATCACAGTGGTTCATAACCTTAGTCATTCGGCTGCCATCCTCACTGAGCAAGATTAGGCAAATAAGGAGACAGCTTCTATTACTGAGACTTTGTACGTATAGCCTGTTTGTAAACCAGATCGCGTTCTGTGCTGAAGCAGACGGACTTTACTCATTTGAACACTTTCTAGATAAGGTTTCTTTTGATTCATCATCGTTCTATGGCACTTATTCGGTTTTTTGTATACAGTATAATCTAATATTAAATGTCTACAAAAGCTAGTAACTGTCGTTTGAAATACTTAGTCAGCAACAAGAGAACTAATTAAATGTTTCAGAGATAGCTTGACAGTTTTCCATTCCCCTTCATGTGTTTTTGCCACGTCTTGCAAATGCAGATATACTGTCATAACTAGTAAATGCCTACCAAAACGTAATATCACCAGAAACGGTCTTAACATGTATTTGAGCATACTAATGAATTGGTATTCACCTTCTTTAACGATACGATGACATTACACCTGGTACCTTTCTTTCTTTATGTAATTTTAATCAGCTAAGTACACCAGTGTAGGGGATTAGCCCATAGCTGACGGTTCCAGTTAGTGTTTGTGCATGCCTCATGCCAAGATGGATAATACTGGTTTGTCTCGGTAATATTGGTGTGTGCAGATTGCTGTATGCTGATGACACAGTACTGTTGTCCCGGATGTACAATTTTGCATGAAATTCAAACTGAGTACAAAAAATGTAAAAACCAATGTGATGATCTTTAGCGAGGAGCTAATAGTAGTGAACGCAAGATACGTCTAAATGATACACTGATTGACTAGGCAAATGAGTTTGTGTATTTAGGAAGCATGCTTGACAGAGGGAAAAAATTGGATGGTGAAATAAGTAGGCGAGTGAAATCATAGCTGCTTTGTGCGGTTTTAACAGGCATGATGGGTTCTCAAGAGAGTCCTGCATGGCTGCGTATGAAAATGCAATTGTTCCTACTCTGTTGTATGACAGTGAAACCTGGGTACTACAAACGAAACATAGGAGTCGTTTGTGTGCTGAAGAAATGCGTTACTTACGGGTAGCTTGTGGCAAGGCGCGTTCTGATCGTGTGCGAAATGAAGATGTGTTGCAGTTGTGTAGTGTGAAGCAAAATGTTGTTAGCAAGTTGGAGACCAATATGCTTCGGTGGTTTGGCCATGCTGAAAGAATGAGTGATGATATGCTTACTCAGAAATAGGTTTTAGCCCAAGTGGCACGAAAAAAAGGCTGAGGAAGGCTAAGGAAGGCAGTCAAGGGAGGATAAGATTCAGGAGCGTCTGCATGAGAAACTATTATGAGTATGAAGTATAGAAGGTCTTGCGTACGTCGTGTGATGAATTTCAGTGAAGGCCGAGTTGTATGTCAAGATCGCTGTAAATGGAGAAATTTGATACGCCAACAGTAAGTAAATAAACAGTTAAAAATGTATCAGATAGTTTGTATTTCTTTGTGGAGCTAACCTCGGCATCTCAGAGAACAGCTTAACGATATGTATGTATGTATGCTTCCACCTGGCATATTGAGGGTTGTCCATAGCAAACATCTAAAGACAAAGTAGTTGCAAGGTTGTAATAAACATCTCACAGTATGCTGATCGTTGCTGTGAAGATACTGGGAAATTAACAGCTCAAGCTGCAGTGCTGCATACCAAAATTTGAACGGTCCAGGCAATGTGAACCTCTGTGTTATCCATTCTATAGTGGATACCTGTCTGTCAGGAAATGCGTTGTAGGTTTTCTTCAAAAGTATGTAGAGTGATGTAATACTAACTTCATGTAAGTAGCCGGATTGTTCTACACGAGATCCTCTTAAACACAGTCCAACTTTTCCCCTAAGTAGTAACATTCGCCCCAATGAGATTTCCAGCAAGGCAATCATCTAACACTTGAAGGAATGTTGTTTCAATGAGATTTTCATTAAAATCAGTGAGATTTCAATAGAAATTTCCGGAGATTTCAATGAGATTTGCATTGAAATGAGAGTGTAATTGAAATCAATGAGATTTCAAATGAGAATTCCAAAGATTTCAATGAGAGTTTCATTGAAATCAATGAGATTTTAAATGCGATTTCCAAAGATGCCAATGAGATTTTCAATGAAATTTCAATAAGATTTTCCCCAATGTGATTTCCAGCAAGTCAATCACCTAACACTTGAAGGAATGTTGTTTCAATGTGTGGTGCTGTCATCCTGATTATTTTTTTATCTCCTCCGTAAGATCAGGAATTGACAATTGCTGTTGTTTTGTTATAGCATACACTAGTTTATCTCAAGTCGCAACTGGTGTCTGACTTTGTTTAAGTGAGACCTTTGTACAGTTCAGCGTGGATAAAGATGATAAGGATTGTGATCAGTATTGTCGAGTGAAAGTAACTGCTTGAAATACTGCTAGGCCCACAACACCGTTGCACTAATGCACTGCTGGCTGGCACTGTTTGTTTTATTTTCGATGACACTTATCGAACTTCGATATGATACCTTTACAGCCAGTTTTCGCAGAGTTTTAGCAGTTTCTTTCTGAATCTCAGCATGTAGTATTAGTCCAATGTAAAGGGGTAGTTGAGTTTCATTACCCTTTTCGTGGGGTACGTATTCTTGACTGTTTTATTTCTTACCCTTGCTGCTATGAAATCGAATAAGTTGCAAGATTGAGAAGACTGCATCACTCTTATCATCAAGATTATCTTCATTTTAAATGTCACGACCTTCCATGATCATCAGGATTAACCTTAAGATAGCAGGGCCTACTGACTTATCTTGTGTATTTTCCCCAAACTTTAAATCCTTTTACTCCAAGCTGAAATATTTGTTTTCAAACAATAGCAGCTGTACAAGCATGACACAATATCATCTTGAAATGTATTGTTTTCTCACACATGCTGAAGACATTTTCTCCTTCATCATCTTTTCAAACTGAAAGAATATCTTTCATTGGATTTAACTGTCAATTCTGGCATGTCTTTCTGCAATTAATCGCGGAAAGTCATGGTTCTGAAAATGCATGCAAGGATTTTATCTTTCACCTTCTGCTTTATCTGAGTATTTAACAGCTAATTCTGTCATACGCTGGAGTGCAAGTGATTTGAGTTTGGATAAAGAGAGGTTATGACTTACTACAGAGGTAGAGCGCTGGTCAGTACGCCATATTTGTAGCGATTTATTCCATCGGTGTACCTTACTCGGTTAGAGCAACTCACTCCGGAGCAAGGAGAAGTGGTTTGGAATCTCTGTCATAGACAATTTTTACAAGGTGATGCACCAGATGCATGAAATGTTTCTTTTAGATAGTTTGCAAGTTCTTCAGGACCCATACCATGTATCAACGTTGCATTTTTCTTTCAGAAAAATGCCGTGAAGTTTCATTTCATCGCATTTTTCAAAGTTGGTTATTAAAGTTGGCAAGAACATTTTTGTGGTGTTTTTCTTCGATTTAAAACACATCACCAACGCTTAACATGGTGAGAACTTTGAGTCGTTCAGTGTACTACAACGTCACAAACTCGATTCCTCAGCTTCAGCGTATGAACGCTAACGAGCTGCGTACCCGACTTTCTTTCACAAAAGAAGCATCTATCTTTGACTTTGTTAAAAAGAAATGTGGAACGCGTAGTTCTGGGCGTACTTTACTGATCACGTTTCACAGTTATTTTAATTTTTTTTTATGGCTCCAGTCTTCAAAGTTTAGATTTATCATATTTGTTATTACAATTTCTATGGAACTTTGCGCAGGATTCTTACATCACGCGGTTGTCTCCATCCAGTGTAGGTATGGCTTTCTTACATGGAACCACCAAGCGACGAAAAGGTGACCAATGTTTTTTTTTCTTTTTCCATGGTACACGCGAAAGAAAACTTTCATCACACTTTGAGAGTTGACAGTGAAGCAAAAATAAAATCCCCTCTTCACAGATGAGAGTCGTTTCAGTCTGTCTTTGGATTCTAGACGTGAGTTAATCTGGCATGAAAGTGGTACTGAGTGCCAATACGGAATATTTAGGAAAAGGACAGACACGGCGATGGTGGGAAGCGGCACCGTGATTAATGCATTCACCGAGCTAGAGTAGAGGTGCTGGAAAGTGGGACTATGAAAGGCGAACGATAGTGCAACAAATTTCTTCTACGTCATGTTCGATTATTCCGTAGTTCTATAGAAGACTTTCTGTTCCTCATCGTATGACAGCAGTCCAGACACTTCTGGAGACCGAGGATATTCATCGCATCTACTGGCCAGCACGCTCCTCAGATCTCAACCCCATCGAACGCGTCGGAGATTCAATGGGGAGGTACATTTGTGCACGAAACCCCCTCCAGAAAAGAAGCAAGGGCCTCATCCGTGATCTGAAGGAGGAGTGGGCTAATTTGCCTCAGAAACTCCTTGATCACTTGGTGTTCAGTACGCCACGACGTTGTGATAACTGCATCGTAGTTCGGGGTAGACATGTTCCATACTGAAAAGTTTCTCCATCTCGTTATCGGTAAGAATTGCAAATCCATTCTCCAACTATGTCCTTTGGAAATTTGTAACATTTGCGTAAACACTGATTAGAATGTAATTTGTGCGTCATTTATAAACATGTGTCTTTCCGTGTATTCGTATGATGGCAATATAATTATTTCCCCATTTGGCTGCGTTCATGCATTTTGTTTCTTATACAGATAAAAATGAAGTCCGTCCTTAGGTTTTGTGCACCAGTGTACATTTACTGAAATGTAAACTCAGAAACACTGCAGCAAAAAATTCTAAAGTAGTAAATGAAAATATTTATCAAAATACAGTAACCCTAGAGTACTTCTTTTTCCAGATAAGGATATCGTGTGTTTCTGTATGCTGATGTTTACAGTAAAGATTTGAAGCTACGTTACAACAGTTTTCAGATGCTTTTGTCTACAGAAAAATATAATTTCTTGAAGTCGTGTAGAGTATAAACAACTTCAACACTATTCTATCCATCTAAAAATCCAATACAGGAAGAAATACGTTCCGCTTGCTTTTCCCTCTACGTTGCTAAAATGTATGGAAATGCGCTATCGTCTTAAAGTCTACTCGCTTGTTTTAAACTAATTTTGAGAGCCTTTTAAGATCTTTATCTCAAAACAGTGATGTTTCGACACAAGTATGTATTTGCCCTTTCAATCTTCGCGTTGCAACAATATTTTCACAATTTTGTTTTTAATTTTGTGTTTTTAGGTGTACTCGCGTCGCTTCTGTATTGAAACGTTCTCTATAGATTTGAGAAATGTTTCCGAAAAAGCTTCTCTTGTATTCTTGCAACATTAAATTGATGCCGTCTCGACCTTTCACGCCGATAGGCTGCGCGGTAAGCGTTGAAAATACATTTGCCCACATTAAAATATTCGTAAGCAAATCCTATAAACTACGAAACTGAAGGCGAATGCCAACCCCATTGCACAGTAAAAGCTGTAATCCAATTTCCCAGTCATGCACTGTTTAGAGAAACTTGTTAAACGCGATAACATTGCAGGTGCTTTGCCCATATCTTTTGAAAAGACCGAGCACGATAGAATGAACATTTAGAGTCGGCTTTCAAAAAACTCAGTTTACTATAATGTTTTAGTTTATTATTGCACAATTCGCTACGAAGCTACTGCATGAATAATTTTATCAGTTAAACAAAACTCTGTTAATTATAAAATACGCCGAAGTTTCAGAACTGGAACATTCTGAGGAGAACTTAACGATTGCATGGTACTCAATTTAATTTGTATTACTCCCTCTTTTTTTACTGTAAAATTGCTAAAAGGCAAATAACTTCTCGGAGATAAAATCCAGCAAGGCTTCTTTTGCTTTAGAGGAACGTAAATTTGTTTTGGTTAAGCAAAGCCTTGTGTGTCCTGAAAGTTATTGTAATTATCTTTAGCTTCATTGTGTGAAATCAAAAACGCTGAGAGAAGTGGATAAGCGGTAACGGTGAATACAAATAGATACATTTTATCGCACATTTTTGCAAACTAATTTCCAGTTGCAAGGAGTTGAAATAAATCCAGATTTCAAATGCAGCTTGGGAAATACATAAGTGATGTGATTTAACAGATCAAGTTGTGATGTTTCTGAATCCTAATAATGAAAATCATTCTCTGGAGTCATTTTAATGTGAACATGCACCGAAATAAATCCTTTGGTTCATTTGTTGTGCTAATACGCAAATCTGGAAATTAAAGTTACGTAACAAAACACTCGCAAAAGTTTTAGAGGGCAAAATGCTTTGCTCTCTCTCTCTCTCTCTTTCTCTCTCTCTCACACACACACACGCGATAAAGACGCGCGCGCGTTGGCTGATACAAATACATTGTTCTAGGAAATACAATGAGACTGTGAAGATCTTTACAAAGTCGTTGAAACTCTGGAACTAACTCTTAAACGTGCATTCAGGAAATGGTGCAGGCATGCGTAAGGCCGAATCTCTTTTCTCCGTATTGATAGCTTAATGATGTGGAGGGGTTGTTTCACTCTTGCTAAAGAGCTAGAATATCAAAATTTAATTCACTAATTGTTTACGACTCATATAGAAAATTATTTAGCATATTTCTATCCATTTCGAAACCTTTTAAGAGACATTATTAACATGTTTTAAGTTCACACCAATGAGCCGTTACATCATGACCACCGCCGCCTAGAGAAATGAGCGCGCCTGGAGACCGAACGGTGAGTTCACCGAGCAGTATATATACAACCCAAGAACCGGCTTTCGGTTAGTGGAGTGTTCGGAGTCAGATCGATAGCAGCTCCCGGTTTATCGGAGTTAGATAAAGGACAAATTGTGAAGCCACGGCGCCTTGGAACTAGGATCTCGAAAACGGCGCTGCTTGTGTGTTGTTCACGTGTCGCTTTAGTGAATACGTATCAAAAGTGGTGCACAGATGGCCAAAGGACGAACCGTCGTCCGCAGCTCATTGATACGAAACGGTAGCGGACACTGTCGCGCATTATTCACAGCGACCGCAAGGCCACAGTGCGGTAAATCACCCGTGGCTATAACAGTGGTGATCAGGGGAATGTGTCACAGCACACAGTTAATCACAGCTTTCTGCACATAGGCTTGCGTAGCAGAAGACCCAACCTGGTCTCCATGCTCACTGCACTTCATTGCCAACAACGCATTAAATGAGCCCAAGATCATGAAGATTGAACCGTGGATGATTGGAAGAAAGTGGTCTGGTCTGAAGAATCAAGATTTCTGATGCATCACGCAGACAGCCGAGCGCGGATACGGCGATTACAAACGAGGGCTATGGCACCTGGATGCACTGTTGCGCGGAAACAGGCCGGCGACGGCGGTGTTATGCTGTGGGCAATGTTTTCTTGGGACACCTTAGGCCCCATTATCCCAACAGCACAATCCTTGACAGCTGTCAGGTATCTGAACATCGTTGCTGACCAAGTTAATGCATTCATGGCAACTGTGTTTCCTGATGCGGATGGCCATTACCAAGAGGATAATGCGCCATGCCACACGGCCAGAATACTCAAGGAGTGGTTCGAGGAAAATGCTGGTGACTTTCTGCTAATGCTCTGGCCTCCAAATTCACCTCACGTGAACGCAATCGAGTATTTGTGGTTCGACTTGGAAAAGCGGATTCGCGCTAAATCACCAGCACCCCGAAATGCGCGGAACTGGAGGACCTGCTGTTGGTATTATGGCACCAGATACCCCAGGATAACTATGGCCACCTCATCGAATCGATGCATCGCCGATGGGCCGCTGTTTTTCTTGCCAAATGGGGTACTACACCTTATTAGGTAGGTAGTCATAATTTAATGGCTCTTCGGTGTAGATTATGAACTCAAATGAGCCGCCCCGGTGGCGCAGTGGTCTAAGGCGTTGGCCTCTGATCATTCTTCCGAAAGGGGTCCGGGTTCGAATCGCGGTGAGGCATGGATGTTGTGTTTGTCTTACGGCACTGGCTCTCTCCCTTCCCTGGAACCAGTGACCCTAAATTAGGGACGGGCGACTCCTTATAGCCCATTGAGTTGCTCACGGTGGTCGTTAATCCCTCCAATCAAAAAAAAAAAAAAAAAAGAACTCAAATGATCAAAGCCGGGTCTCAATATTGCAAATCAGTTACATAATGAACTCGTAGGTTGCTCAGTGAAAGTCATTAGATATTAAAAGAACAAGATGATATGTTTATTTAATTAATGTTGAAAAACTATAGAAATGTTGCATAGTTAAAATGAGGTTCGTTTCGATGATACTAGTAAATACTTTACATTTCAAGACAAAGTTTATTTATACAGAATATTTTGAAATCTTTCTGCAATTTTTATTAGGAGAAATCTTCAAGGCAATGAGAGATAATCTCTTCTGCTGCTGATGTCTAGATGTCTATAATAGAGCAAAAAGTTTGGCTTGAGAAAGTTCTACTTACGAATTCGTTTGAAAATTCACTTATTAGTGTATAAAATAAAGCTCAGAGGAAATCCATTTCATTTTACGGAAAAGAAGAACGTGATGCATGAGAAGTAACTCACGCAGGCCATTATTATAATTTCTTTTACTGTAGTTAACCGCTGTTGCGATGGTCTATCTTTCGTATTTTTCTTCCTGGTTATAGCTGGTTCTGTCATAAATTACAAGCTTAATTTAATTTAAAACGTCGTTTTGTTTTGGAACCGAATATGCTAATTTTTTTTATCACTACTGCACGTTTTACTTAAATTGCTCCTAATAGCCTTCAGGAATTTCCGTAGGCTTTTAAGAAATTACCATGTGTTAAATATTTGGATTTTAAAAGAACAGTGTTGGGAATCTCTTGGCACGATCTTTCATCCATTTGCAACACCCTCACTTGAAAAAGAAGGAGAAGAGATTCACTAGATAATTTTTAGAAACTACTTTGTGATCCTTTTCCTCTTTTGCATTCTCTGTTTAATATTTTAAAACTGAAATATTTCGTCTTAATAACTTATCTTTGTAATTTAACGTAATGTATTTACTTTAGCATTACATAAGACTCTGTTTTCGGTATTTTGATAAAAAGATAGTGCACGTTTTACGATTTACTTCAGTAAACCTATAATTTTACCGTCACCTTCTTCTCTATTTGACATTTTCGTTTTCCAAAAGTCGACCGATTTTCTCTGTAGGCTATTTAAGTTCATTTATATCGTTTATTTGACCTCTACACTATTTGCGCGGTAAGCACTGTTTTGTTAAATTCCATGGTTACTCAAGTTTCCCCATCACCTCGTAAAATGTTAACTACATTTCTCTTTCCTTTCGTTTTAAGATCCTATGAATGAATAATATCTTAATAGCTTGTCACGCAAAGCTGCGAAAAATAATCCCTTACCTTTTCATATCTTTAAGAAAGCATTCGGGATATGAACTGTTCAGCCTACTTGGGTACGATGTAAATGATGATAAATAGAAAGTCAGTTTCTGAGTAGTAAACGGATTGTACATGATACTGCAATACTGCTAAGTCGGGACTTTTTCCTGCATAATAACAAATAGAGTCGAACTAGCGAATGTTTCCATTTAACGAACATTTCCGGTGCACTTTAAAAGTTGTGGGAAAAATGTAAAATAATTTTTATTTATCAAAATCAGTTTCTATGTATTGTATGTTAAACAATAAAACTTATTAGTTAGTCTTAGCTGGGATTCACAAATAACTTCCTCTCTTCCTGCTTTCTTATCTCTGTTTTTGTCCATTTATTCGCAAGTTCCCCATTTCAAACAGAAATTTTGTTCCTCCGCTACAATTGTTGGAATTATTCTGAGAGGACAGACTTTGCACTTTGTGACCACAAAACATTCAAAGAGATAGTACTGTTTTAGTGTTTGTGATAGCCTTCTTTTTTCAATACATACAGTTTGTCAAAAAGGTAGTGGTACTGGAGAAGCTTAGCCTGTAGGGAGATGAAAATAGACACTGATCAAAGAAAGGGCTAAATGCATTGTTTCATGAATACCGTAAATGGGACTTTGACGTGTAGCCCCGTGGAGCTCATTGAACCAATATCTAGGTTTCTAAGACTGACTAAAAGAATATGATTGGCGTATTTCCTAGATTGTTCTGTTTTTTTTTCCTCTGGAGATTCTAGAAAGTTTAGAAACCACTTTACTTCGATGTTCCTAAGGCATTGGACACGATTCTACATTTGTTGCAATTTCAAGCTGCTGTACCGAAAATGAGGCTTTTTTTGTTACGAACGCGTTGTGTTTTGTAACTAAGATAATTAACAGAAAATAAACGACTTTTTCTCCATCCTATGTAAAAAAATGAATGTTTAATTCATCTGCCAATCATGTAACTTAAAAATGATAGGAGAGCTCTATTCTTGTGATGCTATGAGTTCTATTACTTTCCATGAAGGTGAAGCATTAGTTTCTCTACAGTGAGTTTTCTATTCAGTGAAATTTTCGCGGTGATCTTGTGATTCCTTATATGCAAGTTCGACTATTTACATAATTTATATTCTCACCCATGCTTTTTTTTTCCTTCTTTTATTTTTTATTCCATCCATGTCTCATTTCATCAAACCTTTAACCCCCTTTCTCTCTCTCTCTCTCTCTCTCTGTTCCGTGATTTAAGTACTGAACCATTTTGAGATTTTCCGTGGAGTCAGATCAAGATGTGGTAGGTTTTATATTTTTGATTCGTAAATATAGTGAGCCAAGAAACAATGTTGTTTTTTTCTATTCTCTCTCTTTCTTTTATTTTTTTTATTTTTTATTTTTGGAACACGTGAAAATGAGCTTTTGAAATGAGGAAATACCCAATCACTTGGAAAGGATGGAAACATTATTTTAAAACAAATGCTAAGAGTAACTGTCATCCCGGAAATTCCCAGTGCGCATGGAGGACTCTAAAGTGATGGCCTTTCCTAATTTGAGACAACCGGCAGCAGGAGAATGGCAAGTTCGAAGCCGTCGGATGAGAACTCTTCCCATTTCTCGTCCTCAACTCGAGCTCCTGCTCAGCATGGCCGAATACTGGCAAATGTAGCCGCAAGAACGATACGCTGGACCTGTCTGGAGTTGGAACTGAATCCGGATATTTCGGTTTCCGTAAGATGAAATTAGTTTTTTAATTACACGTTGACCACTACACAATGAAATGAATGGTGAAGGGGGGTGGGGGGGTCCTTGTAGACGGGGCTTGAAAAACACAGTGGGTCGTTGCAGACAACGAAGATGCCGGCCAGACGTCGTGCGCGCTAACCGTTAAGATACGCGACTCTAATCTGCCGTGCCAGCACTGTACCGCTACAACATCCACGACACAACACCTCCAAGAAACTGACGCCATTTGTTTAAATCTTTAACCAGCAGGATAGATCTAACTCGGGGTTGAAAATATTATGCAAAATCAGCTCGAGCACATACAGGGTGGCCAAAAAAAAAAAAAAAGGTGTTACAAAGTGAAGTGCTGTCATCAGGTCTCTGAGCTCTATAATTGGGGTATGTTTTTTTTCACAGGACAGTATAGAGATTGAAATTTGAAACGCTTTTTCAAAATGGAGTCCCTCAGCATGGAGCAGCGACTGTTTACAGTGCAAGAATATAACGGTTTTGGAGACACTGAGGCAGTGAAAATCATACGTCCGCCAGCTGGCACCTCTGCATTCACAATGTGTGACGGTGTGGTGTGGAATCAACGTGTGACGGTGTGGTGTGGAATCAACGTGTGACGGTGTGGTGTGGAATCAACGTGTGACGGGTTGGTGTGGAATCAACGTGTGACGGTTTGGTGTGGAATTAACGTGTGACGGTTTGGTGTGGAATTAACGTGTGACGGTTTGGTGTGGAATCAACTTGTAACGGTGTGGTGTTGAATCAACGTGTGACGGTGTGGTGTGGAATCAGCGTGTGATGGTGTGGTGTGGAATCAGCGTGTGACGGTGTGGTGTGGAATGAACGTGTGACGGTTTGGTGTGGAATGAACGTGTGACGGTGTGGTGTGGAATCAATGTGTGACGGTGTGGTGTGGAATGAACGTGTGACGGTGTAGTGTGTAATCAACGTGTGACGGTGTGGTGTGGAATAAACACATAATCGGACCCATCTTCATCAACGGAACTGTTACTGATGCAGGTTACAGGCAGCTACTGGCCGAGTAGTTCGGACCCCGAGCAAGACGTCCTCGGATGGTCAACACCTACTGGTTCATGCTGGATGGTGCACGTCCACACAGAGTTGTTGATGTGTTTTTCTTGCTACAGGATACCTTTCAGGACCGTATCATCGCTTTAGGCATTGCGAGGTTCATTGGACAGGGCATTGAACGGTTACCCTATAGCCCTGACCTGAACCTATGCGATATTTTCCTGTGGGGTTATTTGAAGGATCGAGTCTTCAGGACTGGCGCCAAGAAACTAGGGGACCTGGAAAAGTCATTGCAGACGAAATCCAGGCAATCAAAGAAGACGTGCTGCAGAATGTTATCGGCAATTTCCAGTCCCGTTTCTATACGATGGTTTGTGGCCATTTTGAAAATCTGTTCTATTAATTTCACTCATTGCTTAAGTTTCTCTGTAAATTTCAGTAAATTTGTTCCAGTAATAGCGAAGTTGTGTCATTTTATTTTGTAACACCTTATCTTGGCCACTCGGTATATTCACCGTCTGAAAAGAGGGCAGAACGACGCTTCAATGTGGCTTTCCTGTCTGGCACTCGAATCTCTTAGCTTCCTACTTGTAAGAGTTGCTTAAAACCTGGGGTCACACACTACTCTCCTAAAATCATCTGCATAAATCTCTAAAGCTCTGAGCGGTGAATGCGGCTAGATTCAGTGAAGAGTGTCAGAGACCATTGCTTTCCCCTTAATTTTGTTATTCAGGGTTGACATTTAAGAAGATGATTCACTCTACTCCTTTCACACTAATCACCTGCCAAAAAGGATAAAACAATGGCTTAAAACCTAAAATAGGAGTTAAATGTTTGAGGCACTTGTTTCTATCTAGTGGCATGATGTTCATGTCAGGGGACATCTCATCCATCCAGTCGTAAAGAGAATAAGAAAGCCACCACCCGAAAGGCATTTTCTCTTCCGATACTTTAGGATGATAGAACGTTTTCGTCATTTTTTTGGCACTTTTCAGTCTTAATGTAACAGGGCGACAAAGGACAAATTCTCTATGTACCGTGCGGAAGAATTGTTTACCGTTTCCTTTAGGGCGCGGTAATAAGTTAGGATGCACCGCTGTATGCCCCAATGAGAGCACACTGTTACATGCTAATCTGTGACGAGTAGGAGCGGAAGCGCCTTTAGTTTAAGTTTTCGGCTTAGAGCTGACTCTGTTTATGTGAAGAAAAAGGATGGTTTGTAAGCATAGAAGAATTCCTAAAACCTGTTATTCCATTTGGTGCAACCATAAGAAGTACTAAACAAGAAAGATGACACCGAATTTTCGGGTGTAATAAGCACGTCTTTTGAATCCATTCTGACGCAAATTAAATTTATCAAAGCTATTCAAAGTCAATAGAACCGGTATGGAAAACAATAGATCTGACCAAAGAAAGAAGATTTTCAATTGGGTTTTTAATCCCTCAGATATTGCTGTAAACGGAATCTTGAGCTTACAAACTCTTAGAAACAGAGTTATCGACAAAAATAAGATGTGACTTTACGTCCCCTGGTGGGAAAACCATGCATTATTTTACGAAGAAAGTTTTCTCAAAAGATTTATCCATATGAGAGGTATCGGTCAAAAAAAAAAAAAAAAAAAAAAAATTGGTCGAATTTTCTGGAGCCCAGATTTTGCTACAAATTCATCAGAAGCAAAAATTAACCCTTATGACTCCTGGTGGCCAAACCATTCTTTACCAAACATTAGAAATTACGTGAAAAATATTTTCCGTCAGGTCTTGTATGCGATACAGGAAGAATTTTTCAAATCGGAGTTTTAGGAGCAGAACACGCAATTTACCTTTGTGCGCCCTAGCGGAAAGTCTATGATTTACTTGAAAATTTTGAATGTATAGGAAAAACATTTCGCATCGGAATCACTATCCCACAAAGAAGGAATTTTTCAAATCGGACTTTTAGAAGTAGAGATATTGACAAAAATAAGATATACATCTACGCCACCTGGCGTAGAAACCATGCATTATTTCAAGAAGAAAATGTTCCTACAAGGTTTGTCGACATAAGTAGCATTGGTCAAAAAGGACTTTTTCTTCAATCCAGATTTTAGAAGCTCATATTTTGCTGCAAATACATCAGAAGCGGAAATTAAGACTTAAGCCACCTGGTGGCCAAACCATTTTTTACAAAAATTAGAAAATATGTGCAAACGATATCCCATCAGGAGCTGCATCCGGTGCAGAAAGAAATTTTCAAATCGAAGATGTAGAAGCAGAGATATAGGGAGACACGCAATTTACCTTTACGCCCCCTTGCGGAAAGTCTATGAATTACTTGAAATTTTTGAAAATAAATGGAATCGAAAGATAAAATAATTTTTTTAATCGGATGTTTAGAAGCAATAATGTGGAATAAAACGTAATTTTGACGTCGAAGTCATCTGCATTTACGCCCTCTAGCGGCAAAATTGTACATCGTTTAAAAAACTAAATGAAGGATCATCATTCGCATATTTCAAGCTTCGGAATGTAAAAAGAATTTTTCAAATCTGACTAATAATTGCAGAGATACCGTGGGTACAGGCGGACGGCGATAACATAAGCACGATTTTTTTTTTAAAGACGTGCTAAAAATGGCATACAAACATGATGTTTATTAAGACTCTGTAATTTACGAAACTCGTGGAGGCAGGGCCCGCATAGTTTTTAATCTGTGGGGGAATGCGTCCACGGATTGGGCGCGTCCTTATAGGAAGTTGTGAGAGCATCTTGCATAGATTTCGCGAAAGTTAAGTCTCTTGAGCATGATTTCTTAGGAAAAATCGTTACAAATTACGGTATGATTTGCCGCTTCATCAATAGTCAACTTGCAATTTTTCAGAACCACGCTACGTATTTGTTCAATGTCGTCCTTTGCCACGAACCTTAAAAGAGCGGGCTTTTCCTTCTTCATGCGTTACACAGTTTTGACTTTGAAATCCATTTGTGAAACATTGGAAGTGACAAACACTGTTCCCATTCTGTTCCGAAAACCGTCAATGAATTTAAGTCCCTGAACCAACTTCAGCCCACAAAAAACGGATCAATATTTGCTGTTCTTCTTTGGTGAACACGGAAAGCAGAGTGGCCATTTCAAAGACACGACGCAACACAGGAACTAGCCGGCCAAGCTCTTGAGAGCTTGCCCGGCTTGGCTGACTAGTTAATTTTTTACGCTTTCCAACCGTAGGTAGAAGAAGCGCATATGATACACCTTTGTCTGACCGTCCGCACGATAACTCACGTAAAAATGGTTCGATTTCGATGAAATTTTAGTATGTGGTAGTGGACCACCTGGGGTCGAACCCTATTGAAAATGGGCGAAATGGTAGCAAAGGTCACGACATAGGAGCGGGATCCATTTCATTGCCCTTATGCATCCACAACTTGAGTAAAAATGGTTCGATTTCAATGAAATTTCAGTATGTGGTAGGAGACCACCTGGTGACAAATCTATTTGAAAATGGGCGAAATAGGGTCAAAGGTCACAACATAGGAGCGGAATTCATTTCATTGCCCTTATGCGTCATAACTTGCGCAAACATGGTTCGATTTCGATGAAATTTTAGTACGTGGTAGGGGACCATCTGGCGACGAAGCCTATTGAAAATGGGCGAAATGGGATCAAAGGTCATGACATAGGAGCGGGAATCATTCCATTTCCCCTTATGTGTCATAACTTACGTAAAAATGCTTCTATTGCGACAAAACTTTAGTATGTTGTTCCGGAGGTACACTTATCCGCTTCTGTTGAATATCATGGAAAAGGGATCATAGGTCAGGACACAGGAGCCAGAATTATTCCACAGCCATTATCCTCATTACTTGACTAAAAATGCTTCTATTGCGACAAAACTTTAGTATGCTGTTCCGGAGATATACTGAACTAATTCTGTTTAACATCATCGAAATGGGGTCGAAGGTCAGGGCACTTGAGATAGATTTATTCCACAGCCATTATCCACAAAACGTGAGTAATAACTTGAGTAATGATTTCTGGTATGATGGAAAGCGTATCATAATCAATGCATTGCATGATTTTACTAACTTTTTTACCTAAATGTTGTACCACAGAGACGATAGCCATAACACGTCGATACATGTGCGCACAATAAGCAGTACAATCAAACGGGAAAAAATTCAAATTTCAACAAGCAGTAAATTCAACGGACAGAGCAAAGGAGTCCCTATGAGTTCTCCTGTGTCTACTGTTCTAGATTAGGCTGTTCTTCGTCCTCTGGGGAACAGTATTTTCAGCACACCTGCGCTGACTTCTCAAGTGTGGCTCCGATACCCCGACGACATTTTCTTTATTTGGTCCGAAAAGAAGGACTCTTTGCAGCAATTCTTAACGACGATAAATGCGTCGCACACGGATATTAAATTTACTATGGAGTGCGAGACAAGTGGTTTGCTGCATTTCCTTGACGTGCTAGTTGGAAAAACGCCCACAGGAGCGCTTCAAACATAGGTCTATTACAAGCCTGCATATGTTCTGAACATCCTACTCCCTGCATCTGCGTGCCCGGATGCTCACAAATTGGCCCATTTCCGATTTAGGGCTAATAAAAAGGCTTTTGCACTTTCGTCGGATCAATCTGCTCGTGATTTTGATATTGGTAATTTAAGATCTCTCGCCTTGTCCGCTGGCTTTGATGCAAAGAAGATTAACAACAGAGGATCGACAACATCATTAGGAGGGCTGAAGCTGCCTTTATTAATCGTATTCAAGCACGCATAAAATCTCCTCTGCGCTATATTGGAATTATTCTCAATATTTCAGGATTTACATACCATCTCAAGAACTGTCTTTAGAAGTTTGGACTTGGGATCGGAGTCCGATTACCAAGATCAATTTCAACTCTTCTAACCACACATAGAGACCGTTCCACGCTAGTTTTGGATGCCGGTGTAGACTCCATCCCCTTGGAGTATCCTGATTACTCTATAAAGTATTATGCTGGTATGACCAAGAGATCCTTCAAATGGGGGCTTCTTGAGCACAAACGGGTTGTTAAACAAGGCAAGATAACGACAGCGTTTGCGCTCTAGGTCGAAAACCACGCTGCTGTTCCTAAATGGGATGAGATAAAGAAAATCGCTGCATACACTAACGCGACAGTCACTTCATATAGGGAGACTATTGAGATCCGGTCCAACCCTAATATTTGCAATCAAGACGTTTTTACTGAATTACCTGCTATTTGGCGGGCGCTTCTGGGTGTTCCGCATGTTTGATTGTCAGAATATTGTAACCTGCGTGAGGCATTCCTTATCTTATCTATTTAGAAGCACGTTTAATTATTGTTCGAGGCATTCTTTATCTCATCCACTTAGAAGCACGCTTTAGTTATTGTTCGAGGCATTCTTTATCTCATCCATTTAGAAGCGCGTTTTAGGTATTGTTTATGTTTTTAAATTTTAAATAGAACCTCTCATTCTTCCCTTTGAGCTGTTTACCTGATGTAGCCACTCGTACGGTGGTGACAGCTTGCAAGTTTATGCTTGTATACATATATCGCACACCTAATAACTGGAGATTTAAGAACGATTGCGCATACGCTGCTCATAATAATTTACTCGCTCTTGTACATCCCATGTTACAAAACAAATACTTGCAGAAATAATTTAATTTTTTTCATTGTTTAATTTTTCTCGGAGGCTTCATAATTTCATTGTTGAAGCCCGGTTAAAAAACTGGTATTGTATTAGTTTCTCATATTTTAGAACAGACTAAACTTTGTATTGGATAATCTTCTTCGCGAATTCGACCTCTTTTTATGAAATGCGTTCTTCGCTTTTTTAATTGGATTATTTTAAATGACTTACTCTGCGTAATTAACCCCAGAAAAAATTATTGTGATTTACTTTTGTGTAAAACCTTCGAGTATTCCATTAAATTTGGTTATTTGTTCCTTAAATTAAATATCAACATTTGGTATTTATTTATATTAGATCAAAGAGGGTATGATTTGAAATCGAATAATTTGTTGGCATTGATGGAATTTTTTTATAGAAGAGGGAAATATTTTCAGTATTTTTCATGTACATTGTTAAACCAAATAAAAAAGAACATTTTATTCAAATTGAACTTATAAAGTGAATTTCAAAGGTTCGTTTACTAGTTTATTTTATAGCGAAACTTTCAATAATCTTCTATCGTTCCTTTAATGTTGCATAAATTATAAACTACGTAAGTTATAGATATTTTTTCAAGTTCCTTCACATCATAATTTGCTGCGAGAAGTGAAAGTAGTGATTTCATATGCCGTGCAGATTTTTGTATCAAAGTCTTTTGTTGAAAACAGAAAAAAAGTAATGCGAATTTGAAGAAAAATACAAACTCCATTACGAGTGGTTACAGGAAGTCGCTAATGGAAGTGTGGCCACGAGTGATTATACATAACCGTTGCATAAACATTTAATAGTAACGATAAAAGCCCGATGAAGTTCGCACATCATTTAAAAGAACTAGGAAGTTCAAAAACTTCAATCAAGTAAAAATGCCATGCAGACTTTTAAAATTACTTTCGCAATATCTTCGGAGAACAAGGTGAACTTTGTTACCAGAACAGAAAAAAGTGTGCTAAAGTCTTTCTTCAAGAATCTGAACACTCATGTTTGATTAAAAGTTGATAAAAGCTTTATACACTGAGTGGCCACTTTATTATGACCACCCCCTCAAAACTTTGTTGGGCCACCTTTTGCCTTTACTAATGCTTCGATTCTTCGTGGCATGGACTCCACGAGTTGTTGATAGTTGGTTTGTGGAATCTGAGACCATGCTTGATGAATAGCACTTTCCAGGAGTGTGAGATTGCAGGGTTGTGGGTCCAGCTGTCTGATGGCTTGTTCAACTTCATCCCACACATTTTCAATGGGGTTGAGATCTGGAGATTGTGTGGGCCACCTAAGAAAAATAAACTCACCGGCATGTTCCTCAAACTAATCCTGTACAATACAAGCACTATGGCAGGACGCATTATCTTGTTGAAAGTAGCCATCGCAATTGGGATAAACCATCCACATTACAGGATGCACTTGGTCCGCGACGATGTTTAGATATGATGTGCCAGTCCGACGTTGATCAAGACAAATTAAAGGACCCAAAGCATGCCAGGAAAACATTCCCCAAACCATAACGTTGCCTCTCCCAGTTTTAAGGGTGGTAGCAATGAATTTGGGTTCCATGTTTTCGTGCTGTTTCTGCCAAATTCTCACTCGGCCATCGTCATGGTGCAACTGAAAACATGATTCATCGGACCACATAATTTGTTTCCAATTATCGACTGTCCAATCTTTGTGCTCCTGTGCGAACTGGAGACATTTTCTCTTGTTAACTGCAGACAGCAAAGGTGTTCGAACAGGCCTTCTGCTGCCATATCCCATCCGATGCAGTGTACGGCGAACAGTGCGTGCAGAGATCATTTGAGGGGATCTTTGATTAAGATGGTCTGTAATTTGCTGCACTGTTGCCCTTCTGTTGTCTGTTACCAGTCTGGACACTCTCCGTTCCGCACGAGCAGTCACTAGTCGATGACGACCACACGTTGCACGTAGAGACCCAGTTTTTTGGTTGACAGTCCAATCTTTAAACACTTTAACAACAGCTGCTCTGGAACATTTCACGAATGCGGTGGTTTCGGTGATACTCGCTCCATGCCTCCGAGCTCCTACAATCATCCCACGTTGAAAGTCCGTCAAATCGCATTTTTTACACATCTCGTTCCCCAAAAATCACTTCTAATACTGTCGCAAGCACTAAGCTTTCCATTTTTATACTAGCCTCGCCCTCTGGCGGCAACAGCGTGCAGCCATAGCTCATTTGCTTAAAACTGTCAGGTGGTCATAATAAAGTCGCTTCTCAGGGTATAAGAAACCGTTCTGATTTAATTTCATAAGGATGAAAGAACAAGTTTTCTTTCTTGCAGTAAAAAAACTTAAATAAATTGTAAACTATAAGCAGAAATGCTCTCAATTCAACTACTGTTTCTGAAAATTGTAACAACAGAAAAGTATCGCGCTATTCAAATGAGATTTATATCACAGGTCCCTCATGTTACAGGAGATAACTAATTACATGTATAGAGCTATACAAGATTTTTCGCTTCAAAACTCAGTATCGTGTGAAGCCACCTTGTTCCAAAATAACAGACGGCGTGGCATTGAATGGAAGAAATGTTTGATATTGTTCTGGGGAATAACCTATTAGGCTGCTTCTATGAGAGACAAGAGTTCCTTTATGGTGACTGGAGGAGGCTCCTGACAGGCCACTCGCTTAACTACCATGTCCTAGACATGTTCGATCGGGAGCATATCCGGTGAATGTGCTGGCCAGGGAAGAAGCAGTATCTCCCGTGCATGGAAGAGATCTTACACTCCATGCAACATGTGGCTGAGCACTGTTCTGCTGCATTATAGCACAAAGACAATTCTGAAGAAAGGCTATCACCTCTGCCTCTAAAACCTTCCTGATTTATGGCTGGCAGTTGAGGATTCCCTCAATTCGTATCAGGTGAGATCGCGAATTGAATCCAATGACACCCCAAACTATGACGCTTAGTGTTGGGCCGGTATGACGCTGTGAAATGCACGCTACAAGTTGATACTCATGGTGCACTAAGTTGAATCGTGACTCGTCAGAAAATAGACCTGTTACCCATCAGCGATAGAGTGTCTGTGTTTGTGACTTCATTGCAGCTTGAGGCGTCTGTCGTTGAGGGTCACGGGAATGCTCAGCAATGGGCTGCTAGTGAGCAGTCTTCTGTTAAGAAGACGATGTTGAACTGAGCTGGAAGACAAAGCCTGAAATGTAACAGTGCACCACTGCTGTGCTAACACCGTGTATGTCGTTGTGCGATCTGTCACTACCATGCGGTAGAGGTGTCTGTCACCCTGTGCAGTCGTGCGACTTTGCGTTCCATTTCCCGGATTGCTGTGGGTCCGTATCTCATCTGTTCTCTGACGTCACGTTCGCAACACTGTACTGGCGTATCAACCCGTACGAGTGGCAGTTTCACTGTAGCAAAGCACACCATCTTCCATAGCAACAATCCTTCAGAATTCAAAGTCCGTCAGGTGTTCATAATGCGAACTTCTTCGGGTACGGGCCATAGTGAGACACAAGAAACACCCTTTCGCCTCAATGTCGACTCTTCGCTGATTGCAACATCTCGTTTGAGCGAGCTCTTTATACCCAACACCGGACAGTTCAGAGGGTGCAGCTCCAAAACTCCACGCGCGTTACCTCTGATATAGTTTAATCATTTCCATCGCCTAACCTGTTGTACATACTCTGTAAGTTTCACGCTCATACCAGCAGTCCTTCATGGTGTTGCAATTTTCACGAAAACTACTGTATGTGTTCTCTAAGACATTAGAAATTGTTTTCTGTCAGCAGAAAAAAGCCAGTAAATTGAAAATTATCCAAAAGAATTTATCAGTAGCAGTATTTTTCGGAATAAAAGACATACTTTTTTCCAAAAATATTGGTTTCAAAATGATCTTGCTTCTCACATACCGAAGATCACCACTATTGCTAATAATGCACATGCATTCTTCTACACAGTCGAGTCACATTATTGTGACCACCTCCTACTTTTGACGTCAACAGAGCGTAGCCAATGAAAGAAGGCACGTGTCGTCAGCTGGCTTGGAGGGTATATCAGGTGTGCTGTAGGCAATCTGAAAACATATCCCTCGTTGCTGCCATGGATAAATAGAGCGATTTTTCAGATTGGCAAAAGGAATGATTAACGCTTTCGTGACAAGGGTGGCAGTATTTCTGAAACAGCGCAGTTTGTGAACTGTTCGTGTGATGCTGTGGTTAAAGTGTATCGTGATTAGAGAAATGGTAACACTGCGAATAAGAGACGTAGAAACTGCGGAGTACCACGTGCCATTGATGTGAGAGGTGAACGTCGGCTTTGGATGTGCATGAGGGCCGATAGACACGCTACAGTGGAGCAACTCACTGCCTGAATGAACCACGGAGATACCGGAAGCTTGTCTAAAATGACATTTCAGCAAACCCTGCAGCGTATGCGACTCCGATGCAGACGGATGGTCACTGAACACATACAAACAAAGGTGTATCGGCAGAAAAGGCTTATATTTGCACGGCAATATCGGAATTGAACCTCCGCTGATTGGCAAAGGATTGTCTTCTCGGATGAGTCACGTTTTCTGCAACGGATGGACGTTGGCGTATAAGGCGCAAAACATCGGAGAACAAATGCTCTTCAACCATTGCTGTAAGAACACAAGCTTGTGGGGGCAGCGTTATGGTATGGGGAATGTTTTCGTGGCATTCTCTGGGTCCGCTCATACCTGTAGAAGACACTATGGGACGAATTCGTTATATAAATCCAGCCTTGCAGACCACGTACATCCATACATTCTGATTGTCTTCCCTGGGTCAGACGAAATCTTCCAGCACGACAATGCGACGTCAAAGTACTTCCCTGGCCCCTAATTTCCCAGACGTAAATCCAATTGAGCATTTGTGGGACCACCTCGATCGTGTTCGCTCCATGGATCCTCCACCACGCACCCTCCAGCAGCTGTCAGATACACTGAATTCAGCATGGCTCCACATACCTGTGAACACCTTCCAGCACCTCATTGAGACACTCCCAGCCAGTGTAGCAGCACGGGAACAGTTCACAAAGTGCGCTGTTTCAGAAATACTGCCACCCTTGTCCCGAAAGCCGATAACCATCCCTTTTTTTGCCTATATTACAAGTCGCTCCTTTTATCCATGACAGCAACGAGTGATACGTTTTTATAATGCCTATAGCTAACCTTATATACCTTCCAAGCCAGCTCACGACATGTGCCTTCTTTCATTGGCTGCGCGCTGTTGTCGTCAAAAGTAGGAGGTGTTCAGAATAATGTGATTGGACTGTGTATTTTCGCCTTTCAAACTGCAAATGTATATTCCAAGCTATGTTATATATAATATATGCTTAGTTGTTTTTGTTTTTTCAAAATGTGCCCTGATTATTTACCAAAGAATGCAAAGGCAGTGAATAAATTCAGAGTCACATGCAGTATTCCATCTTTTGTTCCGCCTACTTTGTGCACATATGTTAAGCATTCTTGTTGTAATTAAACGCATTGTAGTAATCCTGTCGACGCAAAGAGACTGGAATGCACTGATTCAAAATGTAGATTACAATATTTCATCTGATGAAATTAATTTCAAGCAGCATTAATAGATAGAAGATAAATCATAGCCCGGACACAGGTTGTAATTATATAACTCGCTATTTGAGACACTTCTCCTGTACTTGGTAATTATGAGGGCTTTCCAAGGGTAGTTTCAAACAACGATTATACGAGTACAGTGAGTGGCCAATTTATTAGGAACAACCTTTGCATTATATATGTGGAAAAGAACGTTCATAGTCAACGTAACGTTTCAAACACTTTCGAGAGAAGGATTTCACAGACGATAAGTTAAACTTGGATAACTTAATTAAAGCACTTAATTAGAGCACAAACTATTCATTATACTGCAAGAGTACGGGAGCGCTCAGATTTTGAAACTGATTTACTGCGACAGAGATTCAATGTCTGATGTTTGATAAAATGTGAATAAAAGTTTTCTCTTTTGTGTCAAGCTTTACAACCAATTACTTCCCTGTATTTTATCCCATTTCATTCAAATTGAGCAGAAGAATTTGTGGAACAAAAAGTTCATTTGTCATATTTAAGAATTTATACAGCGTATATATATTTTTTTTAGTTCGGGGTTTATCGACCACATTGAGCAACTAGGTGGGCTACGAGCAGTTTCCCGTCACTTATTTAAGGCCACGAGTTTCAGAGAAGGGAGAGTGCTACTGCCGTTATACGAACACAGCATACATGCCGCACCGGAATTCGAACCCGGATCCATTTCGGAAGAACATTCATAAGCCAGCACTTAGACCACCGCGCCACCGGGTCAGCACAGCGTGGTTTAAAAAACTAGGCGTAGTTGCGGAAAGTGTTTAGCTGTGCATGATGATGAAGAAACTTCCTTTGAAGATCGGGCAAGAAACCTTTCCATTCAGAGTTATCGCTCATTTTGTGATTACATATAAGAAATCCAAACGTTGAAAGGTAAAATATAAGCATTATTTTTATGATTTACGATATAGCATATCTATGCAAAACTATACAAAGTAAATCATTTAATCTTGTAAATGACCGATGTAGCTGAACTAAATGGTGCTCAAAATGTTCTATGCTCCCCAACTAGAAATGTTCACATGTTGGCAATATTTCACGATAGCTATAACAAAACAATACCTTTCCCCCTTGCATCTCAGCAGCACAGACCATAAACCTATTATCGAATGTAAGTGCTGCCTTCTATTTTTTTCTCGTTTCAATGACTCAAGTCATTACAAGAAAGGGCTAGTCCCCCTGAAACACACATCATGCCACTGGATAGAAACAAGTGATTCAGGTATCTTCTTACTCCATTCTTAGGTTCATTTCATCTTTGCAGCCCCTTTATCAGGTAATCAGCCAGAATGGATTAGCGTCAATTATCCCATAAATAACGACTTTGAATCATAAAGCTAGAAAAAGTAACGACTTCTGATTCACAGGTTCACTCTTTCCAGCCGCGTTCGGCCCAGTTTCCAGACTGACTTCCTATTCGAAAGCGACTGTTCTCCCAACTAAGCTATGATTTCTAGGTGTGTAACGAAAGAACAATCGAATTGCGAATGTTTACGCAGAATTTACATTTGCCGAAAAAAATGCCACTGAAGATCCACAGCATTTATTTAAAACATATTTGTCTTTTCCTATGGAAAGTGTAAAAATTAGGAAAACGGCAAATGGTTTCCATTCTGTATTAATCTGAAAAGCGGTCAGTATGCAAAAGATGCACGCTATAAATTTATACAAAAGAATCCTCGCACTAAAAAATAAAATGTACTATTTAGAATTTATTGATTTGGAATTTGAAAATTCCATCTAAATTCTTTTAAAAGCAGTTTCGTTGCTTTTATCGGTATTAAGCGGGAGGGACGTATGAAAGATTTTAAGCAGAAAATTGGCTTCATTCGAAAGATTGCGCATTCGCTGCATTAATGGGCGCTTATATTATTCAATGTAAGGTCAGGTGATGCGTAACATCACAGCCTCTCCTTGACAAATGTCAACCCCGCCTTCTCGTGGTGCATCCTGTTCCCAATAAAGGGGCTCTGACGACCGCAAATAGCGGTATAACTATACCATCGGGATCAGAGGAAATGCTATCCCACACTCACCAACCCGCTTGGCCAGCGTGGTGAGTTATGGCCAAACACCTCCAAAATGACTCTACAACTTAAATCTTGGCCCTCAGTCTCCGGCAGCTGGAATGTACCTGGCCAAGGCAGCGGCCAGTGCGACATGAAGGCAGAGGGTGCTAAGAATCCCCGGAGGACCGGACTAGGCTGCCATTTGATGCTGACCTTGGCTACCTACAACGGACGCTCCCTATCTTCTGCTTCAAGGCTTCTTGAATTGGAAGAGGAACTACAAAGGATCAAGTGGGACATCGTCGGGCTAAGTGAGGGAAGGAGAAAAGGAGAAGATCTCATTGAACTGAAAAGTGGACATATCTTCTATTATCGTGGGACAGATACTGGCAGAACTACTGGTGTTGGATTTATAATAAACAAGAAACTGAAGGATAAAGTGGTAGAAGTTGAAAGTTCCTCTGACAGAGCTGCACGACTCGTTATCCAACTATCGAGAAGATACCAGGCTCAGATTATTCAAACTTATGCACCCACCACAAGTCATCCTGAAGAAGAAATTGAAGAATTTTATGAGGAAATTCGTCATCTAAATAATAAAGGTAAGCAGCACTTGAAGATAATTATGGGAGATTTCAATGCAAAAATAGGGCACCAGCAACAGAATGAAACTTCAGTAGGTAAATTCGGTCACGGCAACAGAAACCAGCGTGGAAATACTCTCGTTGAGTTTGCAGAGGCAGAAGGATTTTTCATCTTGAATTCCTTTTTCAAGAAAAAGCCACACAGGAAATGGACATGGAGACATCCAATTGGGACGACAAGTGAAATTGATTTTATTATGTGTAACAAAAAATGCGTCATCGAAGACTGCAGTGTGCTGAACAAGTTCAACACAGGTAGTGACCATAGATTGGTGAGATGTAAGATGCACCTCAACACTAAACTGGAACGTGGCAAGCTCATAAGACAAACAAAACGTATTGACATAACCAACCTTAAAAAACACCATAATACTTTCAAGTTGGAACTGAAGAACAGATTCTCTGCTTTAGAAGGCCTAACATCGGAAGAAGTGGATATTTCGGAAGTTAACAGAAAAGTAACCAAAGCTCTTATGGAAACAGCAACAAAATTAGCTGGGTCTAAGAACAAGTTGCATGTAAACAAATTATCAGGAAAAACCAAAATGTTGATGCAAAAAAGAAGAGAGATGAGGACAACTAAAGAAGATGTGACTTCCAAAGTGGAATATATAGAGCTATGCAAGACTACGAAAAAGTATCACTGAAGACGTAAGAAAATTCAACTGTGAACTAGTGAGGAAAACAATTGAAAACAACCAAAGCCTAAAGATAGCAAAGGGACATCTCAGTAAGGGAAGAAAACAGATTATGGCTCTGAGAAAAGAAGATGGTTCTATAACAAGAAATAGAGGCGAAATTTTGACAAGAGTGAAAGATTTCTACTCCAAATTATATGAAAGGGATGATACATGTACTCCAGACATCATGAAAGGTACCAGAGTTCTTCCAGTCCTCCCAGCAGAAGTTGCTCATGCAATCAAGAACATGAAGCGGGGGAAAGCTCCAGGAGAAGATGGAATTACTATAGACATCATACAAGAAGCAAGTGGAGAAATTGAAACAGTACTCGCCCAAATTTTCACTCGATGCCTTAATGAAGGGAAGATTCCTGAGGATTGGAACAATGCTACAATGATCCTGCTACATAAAAAAGGTGACATTGAGGATCTCAGGAACTACAGACCTATCAGCCTCCTATCAGTGGTTTATAAGATCTTCACTAAAGTTCTTTTACACCGCTTGAAGGTAACACTGGATATGGCTCAACCGAGAGAACAAGCTGGATTCAGGAGTGGCTACAGCATAATAGATCATATCCACGTACTGAGAGAACTAATTGAAAGAGCGAGGGAATATGAACTTCCATTGTGCATGGCTTTTATCGATTATGAAAAAGCCTTTGATTCGGTGAAACCATCAGCAGTTACCACGGCTCTGAAATCCTGCGGTATTGAAGATGCATACATTAATATTATTAATAACATCTATGAAAATGCAAGTGCAAAGATTCTGCTGTTTGAAAATACAACACACATAAAAATTGGAAAGGGAGTGAGACAAGGTGACACCATATCTCCGAAGCTCTTTAATGCCACATTGGAAAATGTATTTCAATCACTGAACTGGGAAAACAAAGGGATAAAGATTAATGGAGATTATCTAACCCACCTTCGTTTTGCTGATGACGTAGTCATTTCTGCAACTACCCCATCAGAGCTGCAGAGCATGATCCAGGAACTTGCTGACAAGAGTAAAGAAGTGGGATTAAAAATGAACTTTCAGAAGACAAAAGTGATGTTCAATGCTTTTACAAGAAATGAAGATTTATCGATTGATGGAGAAAAACTGGAGATAACAGATACGTATGTTTATCTTGGACAGCAGATATCAAGTGAGGGTCACATTGATGAAGAAATTAATCGGCGTACAAAACTTGCCTGGAGAGCTTTTGGAAGAAACAGCATAATTTTCAAGAGCAATATGCCATTATGTCTTAAAAGAAAAGTGTTTGATCAATGCATCCTTCCAGTGCTTACGTATGGTGCAGAGACGTGGACCTTAACTAAAAGAGACATACAAAGGCTGCAGACAACTCAAAGCAGCATGGAGAGGTGCATGCTTGGTATAACCAGGAGAGATAAGAAGAGGAACTCGTGGATCCGAAGAATGACGAGAGTGGAAGACATCATGATCAGAGTTAAATCCCTGAAATGGCAATGGGCTGGACATACTGCCAGAAGGACAGACCATAGATGGACAGCCGAAATTTTAGATTGGATTCCAAGGGACAGGAAAAGACCCAGAAAAAGACCACATGGGAGATGGGTGGATGAAATTCGTAAATATGCGGGAGTGACATGGAGGAGACTGGCACAAGACAGACCGTTGTGGAGGAAACTTGGGGAGACCTTCGTCCAGCAGTGGATTGATAATGGTTGACAATGATGATGATGATATTATTCAAGAGCTAATACCAATACCATAACACGCTTTCATCTGCATGTAAATAAAGAGTATATTTTCTTCAGTTTGTCATTTGCAAACAAAACATTCCTTCAGATTAACTTCATTATAAATTATAAATAAATATAGTTGGTGAACACTGACATAGGATCACTAACACAACAGATAAAGTATGAACTGTGTCTTTAGGATAAAAGCTCCCTGTGCGACGAGACTTGCTACACTGTTAAAAAAAATTGTTATAGGTTGCACCAAAAAGTGGTGCTACACCAACGGCACTATTTTCTGAGAAAAGCAACACCGTTCTGTGGTGCAAGCAAAACCCAAGAACATAGTGAAACCTTGCAGCATTATGTGAACTTGTATCATAACATGGTGCCCAGTTGCACCACGTTGTTGGGTTTTGTGTGTGCACCACACAATGATGTATCTTTTCTCAGAAAGTAGTGCAGCTGGTGTAGCACCACTTTTCGGTGCAACCTACTACAAAATTTTTAACAGTGTAGTTGGTATTTGTTAGTACTGCCTTTAATCGCGTAAGCATAAGCACACCTGTAAGCGCCGAGATTTAGAAGGATTTGAACCAAGTGTGATTGTTGAAGCCAGAAGATCTAGTGATTTCAACACTGAAAGATCGCTGTATTTGAGATGTACGTGATGAAAGTCAATACAGACTGGAAATGTAGCGGAGAGACAACCACTTTGTATAAAACTGCCATGGACAATATAAAATGCATGCGTGAGATGTATATATGGTAAAAGTTGGTTTAAGTGGATATTTAAAGTGAAACTTAGACCCGAGCAGAACAACATTGTGTTAAGTACTTTCTAGCGGCTAAACTATAACACCTGAAAACTAATTAGACACCCCAACCAGCTGCTTCTCGCACGCGTCCAAGAAAAATAGACTAACGATGATTGGAGAAGAGGTTGGCCTGCAGACGATTCTCATTTTACTTGGGATTATGTTGATGGAGAGTCCGAATGTGGCTCAGAAGTAGGAGAAGAACTCCGCGTGCTTAGCATGATGATGTCAAGGGGTAAGATGGAGTGTTTTGCTTTAACATATTGGATGTTATTATGTGCGGAGAAGAGCCATTTACGATTAATGGTTAATTTTATTTTTGCAAATCGGATTCCTGAATGCTCAGCTTGCTCCTGACGTTAAATGTGTCTTCCTTCAGGACAACGATATCCCGCGATCGGGATCAAATCAAAGAACACTCGAATGAGCTCGTCTTCCTTTAGGGACATAGTAATTTCCTAAATGTGAATCTGAAAGACCATCTGCGAGGATGAGCACCAATGGACTCGCAACATTCGCAGATCTCACAGTTCTGGGATGCTTTGCAGACCGTAATGCACACACTATGTTCCTTGAATTCTGCAGATAGCCATCGGAGCAAATTGTAAGGGAATTATGTGACGTACTACAGAGGTGAAGCACGTGTCAAGACGACAAATCTGCAGCGTTACATTCCGTTGGTGTAGTTTAGTCGGTTAGAACAACTGGCGTCGGAGCGAAGAGGCTGGGTTCGATCCTTGTCACCGGAAAATTTATGAATTTCACAATTATTTGAAGAATCGAATGAGTTTGCCTTTCCTTAGTGATCTCCTAATTTCCCAGGCGTGAATCCGATAGAACATCTGTGGTATTAGCCCAATGGACACGCCACATTCACATGTCTCACAGTTGTGGGTGCCTTGCTCACAGCATGGTATGCTATGATCCGTGACTTCTTCAGAGATCCATGTCATAGGGTCCTCAAAGCTTGGAGACACCCAACTCGATAATAAGTAGCTGATTTTACACAGTAAGTGCGGAAATTTCCAGGAAATATTTTTTGGACGTACTGTGAGTGCCTTTCCTTGGTCAACACATGAACGATTTCCCATGAACCCTTAGTAAGTGATTTTAATTTTTCACCAAGTTCCGGGTCGGCCATGGTGAGGTGAGCAGTGCACGTATTTTTCACGCTGTAATGTTTACCTTATCGCACTTTAGAGGAAGGAACAAAGGGCCAAAACTGGTTGCTGCTTTAAATGCCGCAAATCTGCATCATAAACCTACAAACTAGTGAAACAAGCATACGGTGAGGAATGTTTATCTCAGTCCAGGGTGTATGAATGGTATGCACGTTTTCGTGATGGTCGACAGTCATTGGAGGACGATTAAAGAAGTGGACGACCTTACAAGCAACACTAATAAAAACGTGCTGTCTGTTCACAGCTGCTGGCTATGGATCGTCGATTGTCATGTCGATTGATAGCAGAAGTACTAAGTTGTAGTAAGACAGTAGTACATAGCATTATTTGTGATGTTCTTGGCAAGCGGAAGGTGGGCGCTAAGTTCGTTCCACACTTTCTCACTCCAGAACAAAGAGAGTTGTTGCCAGTGACCGCTTCGCAAAACTTGGTGGAGTTAGTGAATGGCGAGCCAGATTTTCTCAGCAATTTAATATCTGGTGATGAATCATGGTATTTTGAGAATGGCCCTTTCACAAAACTGCAAACTGGCGACTATTCAAATCCTGGAAAGCCGAAACCAAAGAAGGCGAGGACTGTGAAGTCGAAAATCAAAACGATGCTCATTGTGTTCTTCAATTCTCCTGGGATTATGCACCGTGAATTTGCGCCTGAAAGCCAAATGCTCAATGTTTTATTCTACAAGGAAATCATGGATCGCCTTTTCAAGAGAATTCGGCGAGTTATGCCGGATTTGTATCGAAGTGAAGAATGGTTTGTCCTCCATGACAATTGCTACCCAGTATCTAGATGAAATCTAAGTGACAACGATCATGCATAACACCTAATCAGCAGGTCTAGTCCCGGCAAACGTTTTTCTGTTCCCAAACTCAAAGCGCCCATGTAGGGAAGATGATAGGCTCCATTCCAGATAATCAATGGACCGTGTCAACGTACCTGAAGAACATCTCAGGAAAGGATTTCCCCAGAGCATTTGAGAAACTTTTACTATTAATATATTTTGTGTGACGATTCATACGGTGTATCGAAAGAGGAGAGGACTATACTGATAACCAAATCAGCAAAATTGCTACAGGTAAGACGTTTTTTTTTTCACTGAATTATTCCTGGAACTTTCTGGATAGAGAGTGTACATGTGTATGTCAACGCCCACGCAGTTCAAATGAATTTAATTGTAGATATTCGATCTTATTTGTCTACGATAAGATGGAATACCTACAATAAATTCCATTGATTTCAACAACTTCTTATTAAAAGGAATGTTCAGTATTTTAACAGTCCTATATCCGAAAATATAAGAGTCGCTCCGTTGGAGCATTAGTATAACAGCTGGCATTTTACAGTTTGTCAGTGAGTCCAGACTTGAATACAGCATGGATGGTGTGTTTGTCTTACGGCACCGGATTTCCCTACTCTTTGAAACCTGTGGCCCTAAAGTAGGGTAAGGCTTCTACTTACAACTCTTAAATTTGCTCACGGTGGTCGTTAAACACTAAAATAAAATACAAATGAAGGTAAACATTAGCTTGTGTGAAATTTAAGTTTACTATTAATACATTTTCCGCAGTAGAAGTTCCCGAAATCACAAAGCTGATGTATAATTAAAGCAGTGTTCGAGCCTGACTAAACAAGAAAATAATCACAATAACTGGTAATGAATCATAATCATGCTTAGCGGAAAGTTATGTTAAGTTTCAACTGATATATGCTGTCGACGGTTCAAAAGAATACATCAAGTGTCCTGCGAACACGTTGTTTCCAGAAATAATTTTGAACCAATTTAAGCCGCCCGGTGGCGCAGTGGTCTAAGCAATAGCTTCTGATCATTCGTCCAAAAGGGGTCCGAGTTCGAATCCCGGTGAGGCATGGATTTTGGGTTTGTCTTACGGCACTGGCTCTATCGTTTCCTTGGAACGTATGGCCCTAAATTAGGGACGGGCGGCTGCTTATAGCCCATTGAGTTGCTCACGGTGGTCGTTAAACCTCTAATCAAAGAAAGAAAAAAAGAACCAATTTAATCAGTGTCTCTTACTGCTGTGACTATTATCTCAGTGTTAACAGATAAATTTGGGAGGTTTTTAATCATTTCCTGCGGATTGTACCTCTACATTGTGTTGAAACGTTTTGTAGAAATTCAAGTGAAATCCGCAGTTCTTTAAGGAAGTTTTGACTTAAAAAGATTCATAAAGTACGTTTTATTGTTCTATCGACACGGAAGGCGAATAGTTTTCAATGCTTTGTACTTAATTTGGCATTCCCCATTTAAGATATTATGAGGTACAATAAAAAACAATATTTCAAGGCACGAGGTATAGAAGCGTTTCAGCGTTTTCTTAAAATGTAGATGTTGAGATATGTCTAAATTTAGTCATATCTCAATATGTAATTACCTGTTATTTTTAGCTGTTAATATAAAATGCACAGGAGAACATAAAAGTTTACTTATTTTTTGATTTTCATGTTCAAATTTGAAATTTTTATCATGGCTGCTTGCTTAGTTTTCGGTTCTCCATAAATAGCCGCTGCTCAAAGCTGATGCGGTAATTTCGGTAGCTTTAAACAGGTACAGTGAATTGTAACGAATATAACAATACTTCATGCTATTCCGCTCGAAACCTCTATTAGGAAAAACTAATCGATAAATCGGATTGAGTTTACAAGTGCGTTATTATTTTGAACTATTATCTCAGTAATCAGTAATAAGGAGAATAAGCTGAAAATATATGCCCAACTGTCTATGACACGCATTTACAAAGCTTAACTGGATTATCATGCTTTTGTTGATCAAACCTGACATAAAGAGAATAAGAGGAAAGGCGAAATTTAAGAGGAAAAGTTCTATCTCTTCTTAACTTTGATTTTTTTTATGTTTATAATTTTTTCGTACGTAATGCCAGGAAGAAAATAGTTCTTTTTTTTTTTGGAAGATCATGGGAATATCAACTAGTTCCTCCAAAGAAACTTGGATTTCTTAAAAAAATATTTATTATTATTTTTCTAAACTACTCTTGAATTCATTGGAAAAAAAAAGGCAGAAAGTTTCGACATAAGTTACCAGAGAAAAAACTTCTTTTGCTAAGGGCAGAGCTTTGATGAATGAAGCTTTGATGAATTCCCAGAATATCACATCAGAATAAAAATAAAAATTCAAAAAGAAATAAAAAAAATTCCTAATCCTTTATTCCGCGATAAATCTTATTATCGAAGGCTGCTCAGTATTTAAAAGTCAATAGTCCTATTATATCGTTCACACATTTAATGTGGAACGTATCTAAGATTAAGAAAATGCATTTTCTGGGATCTCTTCTTAAATATTTCTTTTCGGATGATGAGCTGCATAATTAAGAAAACAAAACTTCCTAAGTTCGCTTCCTTAATGTTCAGGCTTTACGTATTTGCAATGCAATGCGTCTTAAAGTACTGTATAATTTACATAGATCCAAAAATTGCGCGTAAACTTGAAAAAGCGTCTCTTTTTCAGTTTCATTATATGCATATGCTATCATTACCCAAAATGCACTGCCTCTCAAAATATAAAAGAACGCTGCATCATAAAATAGCCTTAATTATACAAATCTAAATTCCCAATCCGTTTGATTTCTGTTTTTATTCACACCCTTTGAAATGTAAAGCCATCTGTTTTTCTCAGCTTCCAAAGCCCTAGTCCAGATTAATAACGAGCGATAATTCCGCTTCTGAATGCAAGTTTAGTAAATATAAGAGATACATTTATTGTTAAGTATTAAAAATACTTAAGGAGGGGCACCAATTTATATGTAAAGATTTTATTTCTTTGGGAAAGGGTTTCATATAAAATCACAGCGCAATAAAAAGAAACTATTGCAAGTGTTTCTTGTGGGACTGTCTCTATGATAATAGCAGAGGAAGCAGCTGAAATACCATCAAAGATCCTGACAAGAAAAGTGAGTAAAAATCTTATACAGAAATCGTTGCATCGAAAACTACTTTCAAAAGTCTATCACGTTATGACCAACTTATTTTCTTCTATTTTCCAGAAAATATTGGGGAACATAAATACATTGATATAAAGAGAGCATAGTTCTCTAACTGTTTGGAACTACAATATCAAGGTCCAGAGATTATCGCTATTTATATTCCACTGCATAAAGCTATTGTAGTCTAAACATATTTGTTTACACTCGTTTATTTTCAAGAAATTGCTGAAATCTTGATCTTTTAAATTAACGCGGATCGCTGTGAAGAAATACACTTCTCAAGTGACTAGCTTTGTGGCATAGCAGAGTGTTTTTAACCCTTAAATTCGTCAATTCTTCGAACAGGATGTTTATTTTAGTTTAAGCGCCTACAAGCTATGTGATGTCCATCAATAAAATTATGATAGTTTATATCTCTTTGTGTCATCCTAAAAAAAAAGCAGAAGGATTTTGCTGGAAGAAAATTTTACGTTTATTGCTCCACAATTGACACAAGAGAAATCTTTGCATCTTGGTATTAAATAACAGTTCTCCAGTGTTTGAACACATATTCATCAAGAGAGATAACATTGAATTTTCGGGTGTAATAAGCACGTCTTTTGAATACGTTCTGACGCAAATTAGATTTATCAAATCTATTCAAAGTCAATAGAACCGGTATGGAAAACAATAGTATCTGACGGAAGGAAGAAGTTTTCAATCGGGTTTTTAATCCCTCAGATATTGCTGTAAACGGAATCATGATCTTACGCCTTCTGGTTGCAGGCTTGTGCGTTAAGAAAAACATGAATTTATATGACAAACATTTCGCACCGGAAACGCTTTCTCAACACAGAAAATTTTTTCAAATCAGACTCTTAGAATCGGACATATCGACAAAAATAAGATGTGACTTTACGTCCCCTGGTGGAAAAACCCTGCATTCTTTTAGGAAGAAATTATTTTCAAAAGGTTTTTCCATATGAGCGGTATCGGTCCAAGAAAAAAAACTTTTTCAGGAACCCAGATTTTGCTGCAAATACATCAGAAGCAGAAATTAACACTTATGCCCCCTAGTGGCCAAACCATTCTTTACCAAACATTAGAAATTATGTGAAAAATATTTCCCATCAGGTCTTATGGGCGATACAAGAAGAATTTTTCAAATCGGAGTTTTAGGAGCAGAAATAACGCAGAAAACGCAATTTACCTTTGTGACCCTAGCGGAAAGTCTATGATTTACTTGAAAATTTTGAATTTATAGGGAAAACATTTCGCATCGGAAACACTATCCAACAAAGAAGGGATTTTTCAAATCTGAATCCTAGAAGTAGAGAAATTGACAAAAATAATATATACATCTACGCCCCCTGGCTTATAAACCATGCATTATTTCAAGAAAAAAATGTTCCTAAAAGGTTTGTCGAAATGAGTAGTATCGGTCGAAAAATGACTTCTTTTGCAATCGAGAATTTAGAAGCTCATATCTTGCTGCAAATACATCAGAAGCGGAAATTAAGGTTTACGCCATCTGGTGGCCAAACCATGTTTTACAAAAATTGGAAATTAAATACAAAGGTTTTCCCATCAGGAGCTGTATCCGGTGCAGAAATAATTTTTCAAATCGGAGGTTTAGAAGCAGAGATATAGGGGGAAACACAATTTACCTATACGACCTCTAATGGGAAGTCTATGAATTACTTGAAAATTTTGAAATTATATGAAAAACATGTCACACTGGAAACACTATCAAACAAAGAAGGAATTTTTCAAATCGGACTCCTAGAAGTAGAGAAATTGACAAAAGTAAGATATACATCTACGCCCCTGGCGGAGAAAATGTGAAATATTTTAAGAAGAAAACATTGCGAAAATGTTTATCGATGTCAGAGGCATCAGTCCACGAAACAATTTTTTTAATCGAGATTTTAGAAGCTATGATTTTATGGCAATTATATCAGAAACAAAAATTAACGCTTACGCCCAATGGCGGCCAAAGTATTCTTTACCAAAAATTTGAAATTATATGCAAAGCATTTTCGATCAAGAGTTGTATCCTCTGAAGAAAAAAAATTTCAAATCGGAGTTTTAGAAGGAGAATTATCGGGGAAAATGTAATTTATTTTTACGCCCCCTAACGGAAAATCTATACGTAATTTGAAAAAGTAACTATATCTAAAATACTCTTCGACATAAATGGAATCGAAAGATTAAAGATTTTTTCACTGGGTGTTTAGAAGCAAATATGTGGAATAAAACGTATTTTTGAATTCGACATCATCTGCATTTACGCCCTTTAGCGGCGAAATTGTACATCGTAAAAAAAAAAAACGAAATGAAGGATCATCATTCGCATATTTCAAGCTTTCCAATGCAAAAAGCATTTTTCAAATCAGACGAATAGTTGCAGAGATATCGTGGGAACAGGCGGACGGACAAACCGGTAACATAAGCACGATCTTTTTTTACAAAAGACGTGCTAAAAACGAATTACTTTATCAGGAAATAGTGCTTATTTTATTGAACCGAAAGGGCAGAATTACCTTTCATCACTGCAGCCAACTCCTTAAGACACTTTTGTACGCATTGGAAATGTTTTCTTAATGGACTTATGCTATCTTAAATCTCAGCTCAGGATGGAGATTACATGGCTTAGATTCATGTATCAGGTAACTGAGTCCTTTTTTATGAGTCAGAGGCCTCAAATACAGCTTTCTGAAAATTCGCACGGATTCCCCTATCATATGTTTTCGTTTCTTTTAAATACACTCACGGACAATGAAATTGGCGCACCAAGAAGGAAACATCGGATTGAACTGAAATTTTATGGACGTAATGATACAGATGAACGATACGCAATATGGCAAAAACAGAGCTGCGGGACAACTACAGAGGGATCTGTGGTATGCAGTCCGATCATCTTCAATAGCGCGTCGCACCGCCTCGTACGGCGATACATGCTGCAATACGGTCCGGAATGGAGGAGAACAGACACCTGATGTTGTACTGAGGTAGACTGGCCCACACGTGTTAGACGGTGTGCTCCAAATCCCGGATAGTGCGGCACGGCGGATGCCGACGTTTCATCTGGTCCCACACATGCTCGATAGGGGACATGTCCGGGGAGCGGGCAGGCCATGGATTAGATCACCATTTGAAAACTGGTATACTGATGGCTAAAAATAATGATCACCGTTGGAAACCTGATATACTGATGGCTAAAAATACTGATCACCGTTGGAAAACTGATATGCTGATGGGTAGAGGTACTGATCACCGTTAGAAAACTGGTATACTGATGGCCAAAAGTACTGATCACCATGCAAAACTGATATACTGATAGCTAAAAGTACTGATTACCGTTGGAAAACTGATATACTGATGGGTAGAAGTACTGATCACCGTTGACAACGTGCGAGTTTGGCGGATGAAATTCGAAAGTATGCCGTTGAGAAGTGAAAGCGAATTACTCAGATGAAAGGGATGTTAAATCAATAAACGTCGGAATATTTTCATCCAGCAGCGGATTGAGAATGGTTGTTGATGACGATGATGATGATATATCTAGAAATTTCTATAAACTGGATTTTCTATAAATATATAATTTCTAAGCATACATAGCAACAATTCTTTTATTCAGATAACGGAAACCAACGAAAAATTAATTTTATCTCCAAAATAAAGAAATAATATGCATGAATGTTTGGATCATTATTAAGCCGTTAGTTTGATTATTAAATAGTCCTATTCAGAATACACCATTCTCACAAACATGATTTATTTATTTCATATTATGTTCACTAAAATTTGTAATTTTCCATGGATATTTATTATGACGCTAGTCTAATTAATATATAATGCCATTAAGAGAGGAACGGGAAGATTTCACAATATATGTGCGCGCAGCAAAGAATATTTAGTTTCTTTTTAAATGCATCATTTTTTAAATGAAATCAGTTATCATCATCATCATTGTCAACCATTATCAATCCACTGCTGGACGAAGGTCTCCCCAAGTTTCCTCCACAACAGTCTGTCTTGTGCCAGTCTCCTCCATGTCACCCCTGCATACTTTCGAATTTCATCCACCCATCTCCCATGTGGTCTTCTTCTGGGTCTTTTCCTGTCCCTTGGAATCCAATCTAAAATTTCGGCTGTCCATCGATGATCTGTCCTTCTGGCAGTATGTCCAGCCCATTGCCATTTCAGGGATTTAACTCTGATCATGATGTATTCCACTCTTGTCATTTTTCGGATCCACGAGTTCCTCTTCTTATCTCTCCTGGTTACACCAAGCATGCACCTCTCCATGCTGCTTTGAGTTGTCTGCAGCCTTTGTATGTCTCTTTTAGTTAAGGTCCACGTCTCTGCACCATACGTAAGCACTGGAAGGATGCATTGATCAAACACTTTTCTTTTAAGACATAATGGCATATTGCTCTTGAAAATTATGCTGTTTCTTCCAAAAGCTCTCCAGGCAAGTTTTGTACGCCGATTAATTTCTTCATCAATGTGACCCTCACTTGATATCTGCTGTCCAAGATAAACGTACGTGTCTGTTATCTCCAGCTTTTCTCCATCAATTGATAAATCTTCATTTCTTGTAAAAGCATTGAACATCACTTTTGTCTTCTGAAAGTTCATTTTTAATCCCACTTCTTTACTCTTGTCAGCAAGTTCCTGGATCATACTCTGCAGCTCTGATGGGGTAGTTGCAAAAATGACTATGTCATCAGCAAAACGAAGGTGGGTTAGATAATCTCCATTAATCTTTATCCCCTTGTTTTCCCAGCTCAGCGACTGAAAAACACCCTCCAATGTGGCATTAAAGAGCTTCGGAGATATGGTGTCACCTTGTCTCACTCCCTTTCCAATTTTTACGTGTGTTGTATTTTCAAACAGCCTAATCTTTGCACTTGCATTTTCATAGATGTTATTAATAATATTAATGTATGCATCTTCAATACCGCAGGTTTTCAGAGCCATTGTAACTGCTGATGGTTTCACCGAATCAAAGGCTTTTTCATAATCGATAAAAGCCATGCACAATGGAAGTTCATATTCCCTCGCTCTTTCAATTAGTTCTCTCAGCACGTGGATATGATCTATTGTGCTGTAGCCACTCCTGAATCCAGCTTGTTCTCTCGGTTGAGCCATGTCCAGTGTTACCTTCAAGCGGTGTGAAAGAACTTTAGTGAAGATTTTATAAACTACTGATAGGAGGCTGATAGGTCTGTAGTTTCCGAGATCCTCAATGTCACCTTTCTTATGTAGCAGGATCATTGTAGCGGTGTTCCAATCCTCAGGAATCTTTCCTTCATTAAGGCATCGAGTGAAAATTTGGGCGAGTACTGTTTCGATTTCTCCACTTGCTTCTTGTATGATGTCTACAGTAATTCCATCTCCTCCTGGAGCTTTTCCTCGCTTCATGTTCTTGATTGCATGTGCAACTTCTGCTGGAAGGACTGGAGGAACTCTGGTACTGGTATCTTTCATGATGTCTGGAGTGCATATATCATCCCTTTCATATAACTTGGAGTAGAAATCTTTCACTCTTGTCAAAATTTCGCCTCTATTTCTTGTTACAGAACCATCTTCTTTTCTCAGTGCCATAATCTGTTTTCTTCCCTTACTGAGATGTCCCTTTGCTATCTTTAGGCTTTGGTTGTTTTCAATTGCTTTCCTCACTAGTTCACAGTTGAATTTCCTTACGTCTTCCGTGATACTTTTTCTTACTGTCTTGCATAGCTCTATATATTCCACTTTGGAAGTCACATCTTCTTTAGTTGTCCTCATCTCTCTTCTTTTTTGCATCAACATTTTGGTTTTTCCTGATAGTTTGTTCACATGCAACTTGTTCTTAGACCCAGCTAATTTTGTTGCTGTTTCCATAAGAGCTTTGGTTACTTTTCTGTTAACTTCAGAGATGTCCACTTCTTCCGATGTTAGGCCTTCTAAAGCAGAGAACCTGTTCTTCAGTTCTAACTTGAAGGTATTATGGTGTTTTTTAAGGTTGGTTATGTCAATAGATTTTGTTTGTCTTATGAGCTTGCCACGTTCAAGTTTAGTGTTGAGGTGCATCTTACATCTCACCAATCTATGGTCACTACCTGTGTTGAACTTGTTTAGCACACTGCAGTCTTCTATGACGAATTTTTTGTTACACATAATAAAATCAATTTCACTTGTCGTCCCATTTGGATGTCTCCATGTCCATTTCCTGTGTGGCTTTTTCTTGAAGAAGGAGTTCAAGATGAAAAACCCTTCTGCCTCTGCAAACTCAACGAGAGTATTTCCACGCTGGTTTCTGTTGCCATGACCGAATTTACCTACTGAAGTTTCATTCTGTTGCCGTTGCCCTATTTTTGCATTGAAATCTCCCATAATTATTTTCAAGTGCTGCTTACCTTTATTATTTAGATGACAAATTTCCTCATAAAATTCTTCAATTTCTTCTTCAGGATGACTTGTGGTGGGTGCATAAGTTTGAATAATCTGAGCCTGGTATCTTTTTGAGAGTTGGATAACAAGTCGTGCAGCTCTGTCAGAGGAACTTTCAACTTCTACAACTTTATCCTTCAGTTTCTTGTTTATTATAAATCCAACACCACTAGTTCTGCCAGTATCTGTCCCACGATAGTAGAAGAGATGTCCACTTTTCAGTTCGATGAGATCTTCTCCTTTTCTCCTTACCTCACTTAGCCCCACGATGTCCCACTTGATCCTTTGTAGTTCCTCTTCCAATTCAAGAAGCCTTGAATCAGAAGATAGGGAGCGTCCATTGTAAGTAGCCAAGGTCAGCATCAGATGGCAGCCTAGTCCGGTCCTCCGGGGATTCTTAGCACCCTCTGCCTTCATGTCGCACTTGCCGCTGCCTTGGCCAGGTACATTCCAGCTGCCGGAGACTGAGGGCCAAGATTTAAGTTGTGGAATCATTTTGGAGGGGTTTGGCCATAACTCACCACGCTGGCCAAGCGGGTTGGTGAGTGTGGGATAGAATTTCCTCTAATCCCGATGGTATAGTTATACCGCTATGGGCGGTCGTCAAAGCCCCTTTAGTGGGAACAGGATGCACCACGAGAAGGCGGGGTTGACATTTGTCAAGGAGAGGCTGTGATGTTACGCATCACCTGACCTTACATCAGTTCTTATATATCCTTTGAAAACTCAGATTTAATTAACACTTAAAATGCATCCGAACAACATGCAAAACCCAAGTAACACTGTTAATTCATTTTTAGTTGCGAAAATATTTGGCAAATTTCAAATTTCGAAATTTAATTAGTTTTAAGGAAGAAAAACTCTATTGCAGTAAAATAGTGTATTTAGATTGGAATATATTTACATCTGACGAGGAAGAATAATTGGTGCCTTACGAAATTCCCTAGCAGTAATGAATTCATAAGAAATGCACGCGTCCTGCTCAAAGAAGAAGGAAAAAAAAGATTTCAAGAGTGCTCAAGACTTTTCTCTGAACAATACATATCGCTATTTCCAGAAGTGCCGTATCAAAAGAATTGCATCGTAAGATTACCTTAAAGATACACTCTTGATATTCTAAAGTACATGATATTCTAAAGGCCAAACAAAAAATGTTCGTAATTCTTCAAATCGTACTGCAGCGTAACTCTCTTTCACGTTTCACCTTGTGGAAAAAGTTCTAATTATCTAATACACTATATGATTAAAAATATTAAGACACCCTTTTGAGTAGCGGATTTGCTCACATACGCCGCAGCCCTATAGGTATAAACAAGTTGGTAAAATCATGCAATGTATTGACTATGATACGCTTTCCAACACACCAGAAATCGCACGCAGACAAACCCTCCTCTCTACCCTGACTATTGATTCATTCAGTATACCTTCGCAACAACATACTAAAGTTTTGTCGCAATAGAAGCATTTTTAGCCAAGTTACGAGGGTAATGGCTCTGGGATAGATCTCGCTCCTGTGCCCTGACCTTTGAACCCATTTCGATTATATTAAACAGAATTGGTTCATGAATACACAAAATTAACGTGCATTAGGAACATCAAACAGAAGTCATCGCTCTTTCCACGTTTTCTTATAAGTGAGTCACGGAAAAATTCTAATCGGCCGCCACCGGGAACCGAACCCAGGGTCTTCCCATTAGGCGCCGGACATTCTATGACTGCACTACAGCGGCATCGAATCCTTCCAGACTCCGTCGCTTCCAGAGAAATCTGAAATTCACCATCGAATTTCCTATTTCTCTGGAAGCGACGCAGTACCATAACTATTCATCGAGAGCTGAAGGGAATACATTCCCATGGCCGACCAGCTGCGCAGAAGCTTAATATCAGCAAGATCAACGCCAAGCATCAGTTAAATTGGTGTAAAACCCTGCGGCAGCAGACACTGGTGTCTTTGAAACGCGTTCTCTGGAGTGATGATCAAATCATATGTAAAGGATTTTCGGGAGGGAGTGTCTGACCCCAGGTCTTTAACAACCATTAGAAGTAGGAAGCTAGGAGATTTGGGCTAGAGTGCCCGATAGGAGAGTCACATGAAAGCGAGGTAGAAAGGAGGAGGAAGACGCCCTTATTTTTTTACCGGGGGGGGGCAGTACCCGCTGTCCGGTGGCTTAACTTGCCCGTCCGACGCACGGCGGATATTTAGTAGTTCGAACGTTCGTACCTGCCTGGGATTGAACCCGAGGTATTCTCCGTGGAAGTCACGAACGCTGACCACTAGGCCATCCGCAGCCCGTATGGTGTGATGAATCACTTTTCAGCATCTAGTAGTCCGGTGATCGAGTATGAGTGCGAAGAGTGCAAGGGGAACACTACCTTCCCGACGGTGTATTGTCAATCGTGAAGTCTGGTGGAGGAGGTGTCATGCTCTGGGGTTATGTTTCATGATTAAGACTGAACTTCCAAGTTCCGTTGCCCGAGAATTTTAACGGTGTGATCTATAATGGCATTCTCGACAATTCTGTTTTCCAAACATTATGGTGCCGCCCCGGTGGCGCAGTGGTCTAAGCGATAGCCTCTGATCATTCGTCCGAACGGGACCGGGTTCGAATCCCGGTGCGGCATGGATGTTGTGTTTGTCTTACGGCACTGGTTCTCTCTCTTCCCTGGAACCAGTGACCCTAAATAATTAGGGACGGGCGACTGCTTATAACCCATTGAGTTGCTCACGGTTGGTCGTTAAACCTCTAACCAAAAAAAAAAAAAAAAACATTATGGCAACAAACAGCTCGGTGAAAACCCTTTCCTTCTTTTACCAATAGGACAATGCCCATCCACTAAACGAGATGACTGCAAGAATGTTTTGTTTAAATGGGTGTGGAAGAACTTGACTGGCCTGAACAGAGCCCCAATATCCGCACTTTCGAACACCTTTGGAAAGAACTGGAAAGCCGACTGCTAGTCAGGTCGAAGCGTCTTAAATCAGGTACCGACTTTACTATTGCGCCTGCGGCAGAATCGAAAGAAATTCTCGCCGGAACATGCCAAAATTATATGGAAAGTCATCCTAGCAGAGTGGAGGTTGTAATAGAAGAGAAGAGCGGACGAACACGGTTTTAATTCCTTTCCTATTACAGGGAGTTGGTGAACAAGCAAGTGCACGGATACTCTTGTTGTGATGGTGTACAGTATATGTGCGTCAAAATATTTTTTAACATGTTCCATCCTCTAAGCACAGCAAACATTCTTCTCTCACAAAACATTCAAGATTACATGTTCTATTCAAACTGGGTGTTCATTCTGAGGAATTCATTCCAAAATTTTGAAACAAAAATATTTTCTCAATAAATGATACTTGAATGATATACATATTCGTTAGCCGAATAATATAGATGGATAGCAGAACATTTCTAATTGATAACTGAAATATATTAACACCTTAATCTTTTTGAGCATCTTATACATTACGTTATATTTTTGTCACTTGTACTATGGGGAGAATATTAGAAAGTTTCGTTTTTTCACAAAAGACACGTACTTGCTTTAACTGGGTTCCTAAACAAACTCATTTAGAAAGGAAAGGAACAAGTTACTGAGTTCTTTTCTCATATAGCAGATTTCTCTCATACTGAGTTAGGGGAGCTAAACTTCTTAAATTTTAAATACACATGAAATAAGCTACTGGATCAATAATGTGCGAAAGAAATGCAGCACAGTCTTTTTTTTATGTTTTTCCCTTTCTTTTCGTATTGGAGGTATAACGACCACCGTGAGCAACTCAATGGGCTATAAGCAATCGAACTGTCCTAATTTAGGGCCACTGACTTGAGGTAAGGGAGAGAGCCAGTGCCGTAAGACAAACACAACATCCATGCCTCACCGGGATTCGAACCCGTATCCTTCTCGGACGAATGATCAGAAGCCAACGCTTAGACCACTGCGCCACCGGGGCAGCTAGCAACGGTTAAAAATTTACATTTAATATATTCAGTGTCTGACATTCGAGTGTGATAATTCCATGAATATATAAATGTAACACGATCGTCAGTTTTCCATTTTAAAGGGTAAGTACAGAGAACGTTTACACATTTTTAGAACTTCTTGATAAAACATTACAGAAAACAGAATAAATTCAAAGAATTAAACTGTCAACAGAGTGTTGGATGAACTCGAAAGAAATATCTGCTGCAGTTAAATATCGTCTTCTAAGAAATGGAGCGCGTCAACAAGCAGCGGGTAGGGGGTTATGCTTTTGCTCATTACGAAGAGAGACATTCGTATTCTGTAATTAAAGAACGCTGGAAAAAATCATGGAATTAGCATTTCTAAATATGAAATAAGCACTATTATTAATAATAGAGGGAACACCAAGCAAATATCCAAAGAAAGTACTCAATTTTACTACTATCTCAAAAGTAAGGTTTTTGGTCTTAAACGAAAATCCACTGACTCAAAGGGCAATCGTTAAAAATCTCTGTATCAACAGTAAACAAGGAAATAAACAAAGATTTGTATCTGAACTAAAAACAAGAGAGAAAAACACACACAATACTGCCTTTTACCTAGATACGTGGCTGAGGGCAAAACACGGTGTAATTTTATAAAAATCACTTAGGCAGAGACAGATAGAAATTTATTTTGACTACTGATGAAACATGGATCTACCTAAACGACTGTAACTGCAAAAAATCCCTTTACTCATGAAAAAGAGCAGAAAAATATTTACAAACTTGGTTCTGAGAATCCAAAGAAAGTTTCAGTAAAGGAATGATTATTGCTGGTTTCTCGTACAATGGGAAAATAAAGTAAAGAAAAGTTGAAAAGTATGTTAAAATTAATTCTACATATTAAAAAAATAATGTTTTAGCTCCTTTATTTAAAAAGGAAATACCATTCCTTTATCCACAGAGCCTTCAAATGGTAGAACTCCACCAGGATAAGGCTACCAGTCAGTCATGTCATACGTCCAAAGCTACCACTCTATTTTCTGAAAAAATGAAAAAAAGAGAAGGGTACCTTTAAATCAATGAATGAAGAAATATTCCTCATAATACATGGGAAATCGATAGAATATTCAGTTCAAACAGAATATAAATTTCGAATTTGCTTGTAACACTTAATGGTCATCCATGTAACATCTCTCAGAAAACTTGAAAATTTCATCGTGTAACGGTTAGCATACTCGAACGGAAATCGGGATATGCGGGTTCGTTTCCCACTCCAGGGCGATGAAATTTTCAAGTTTTCTGAGAGGTTTTACATGGATGACCCGTAAGTGTTTCAAGCAAATCCAGAACTTATATTCTGTTTGCTTCGAATATTCCATAAACCTAATGTTTCTTCAAAGTCCCCTGATGGACTGTTGTGCCTTCAGACTGCTAAAAAGAGCGCTTTCTAAACGCAGATATGTACTAATGATTGAACTATAGAAAGCAGTGGAAGAGGAGTGGAAAAAAATACCACAACCAATTTTAAAAAGTGCCCTGTTATCTCGGAAATCTAGATGTAGGTTTATTCCAGAGAAAGGGTTGTCAGATACAACATTTAAGAAAGAAATAATTTATTTTAAACATTAATTATATTGTTGGAAAATCGATATAAAATGTGTGAGAACATCCCCTATGGATGCATTTTGGAACCATGAAAATTTTCTTGACTTTCAAAATTGAAAATAGGGTAAGAAAAGGAGGAAGGCCCTCTCTGCAATTTAGCTTAAACACATAAAGCCAGTTCTGAGCACAGGTGGAAGAGTATTACTTATGTATAAAAATGGATACTTAAAATGCTTCTGAATGTGCATAAATTACAATTTTAATTGGCAAACGAAATTCTTTGGGGGACCGTGATTTGAAATGGAAAGAGCTTCTGCGATTGCAATAAATTCCTACAGTGGGGTAATTTTAGCAAGCGTAAATGAAAGTTTATCACATTTTTCGTATTGCTAATGAAATAAATAAAGAAGGATTTACTAAAAAAATCCCTTCTTTCATTAACACGAGATAAATCTTTTAATACAATTAACTTCAAGGAGTTGAGTCGGTCCGATAATATCATTTTGGCGATACCAAATTAAATTCTTTGAAGTATCATTTAAACACAACTTGTATACCGCGTAAAAAAGTTTTATACAGGAAAGATACCGATATGATTTCTCAGATGTTTAGCTAAATAACATAAAGCTACATTATGTTCTGTTAAAGAGGAAATTACAGCGAATTTTTTTGCTAAAGAACAGACCGTGCGAAATTTTTTTGTTGCGATGAAGGAAAGTATATAGCATTTTACAATAAAAGACGCTTACAGCGTAGTAAAAATTGGCATATTTACTGGCATAGAAAAAGCCCATAGAATATACCAAGCTTTCGCTCTCCATGGGAGGTTTCGAAATCTTCTGAAGCAAACTGACATGAGATGGTACCGTCTCTATGCAATTACTAATACGCAGGGGGAATCGAAAGTTTTGCAATATTTGCATAAAAGCACGAGCTGTGGTGGGTATGTCACGTGTTTAAACTAGTTCAAGTCGCACACTGCAGTCAGTCGAAAGGGATATAAAGTGATAGACGTTGCTGTGAACAAACAGCATTGTAAGTTGTCGTTCTGTCTGTGGTTGGAAATCCTAAAATGTGAACAGCCGCAACCGGCTAATCAGGAAACCTTTGCTTTACGAGTTTGAACTCGGCCATAACGCTGCCCAAGCAACACGAAACATTTGTCATGCGAAAGGTAAAGGTTGCGAGGACCACAGAACCGCAAACAGACTATTCAAGAAATTTCGCTCAGGTGACAGAAACTTCGACGATTGGTCGAGGTCAAGTAGGCCGCGAACCGTGGATTCGGAGGCCGTGCGCCAGATCGTAGAGGAAAATCCGAAAACCAGCACTCTGAGATTATCAGGCGAGCTGGGCATATCACAGACCACCGTGGTTAGTCGCCTTCAGGACCTCGGCAAGGTCTACAGGACTTGCCGCATTGTCCCTCACGAACTGACGCCAGCTGAAGCAAACCGCCGAGTGGAAGTGTGTATGAAACTCTTAGAAAACTCGCATGATGTACGTTTCGTCAAAAGAATTGTTATATACGATGCAATGCGGGCCTAGTTCCGTAATCCTAACACACAACGACAGTGGTTGAGCGCGAGCGAGCTTCCTGAACCTGTTCCCAAACGTAAGCGCTTCGAGCACGAGGTGATGATCTGCGTCTGATGGAATTTCAAGGAGATAATCCATTACGAACTTCATACGGTCGGACCATCAACGCCAACCTCTACTCTTAACAGCCGGAGCTGATGTATGCCGTTTTGGATGAGAAGTACCCGGTACTGGTGAACAGAAAGCGCGCTCTCGTACAGCAGGACAACGCTCGGTCTAATACCACGCGAAAAACTCCAGTAACTTGAGGGCATCGAACTGATGCCACACCCAGCATATAGTCCGGATCTTGCACCGTCGGATTATTACCTGTTCCGGTTCATGACCGATTTCTTTCGCGGGCGGCACTTCAACAACCCGGAGGAAGTAGCAGCTGGGGTGAAAGAGTTCTTCGCCTCGGAAGACAAGACTTGGTACCGCCGCGGAATCTAAGAACTGGCTGACAGATGGATAAAGACGGTGCAACACGATGGCCTATACTTTGAATGCTAGTCAGTTTTCGTCGTAAAGGTACGTATGAAGATATAAAGTAATCCAAATATTGCAAAACTTTCGACTCACCCTCTGTAGTTTGGGACGCATTATTAAAGGATATAAACACATAGCAGCTCACCATATAATTCCCTGTAATAATCGTAATACCGCTAGTGACGTTTTCTGCATTATGTTTCAAAAATGATATTTGTTTCTTACACGTTCCAATTTTCTGCAATTTATGTCTATCTACTGCCCTAGAAAAGCCTACCAGCGGAGAGCAAAACTTGGCGATTTTATAAACTCTTTTACGCCAGTAAATAAACGGATTTTTACTATGCTATAAACGTTTTCGATTGTGCGAAGTTTGATTTATAAGTAACTAGTACATATGACTTTTTGCAGGCAAAAAAAAAAAAAAAAGATTTGACGCGTCTTGTTTAAAAAATGACGAAAAAACATTTTCTTTGGTAATTTTCGGTGTTTTGTAGAGCAAATGCTTCAAAGAGCCAAAGTGCGCCATGTCTGAACACTTTATAACTGAACACCAAATGAAAAACGAATACAGGTAGGCTCAGTTCTGATTGAGCCGTCAGTTTAGAACTTAGGACTACTACTTGCAGATCGGAGAGTTGAGATGAACCAGACGAGTATGGTTTCAAAGCGTTTCTTTAATTTGTTTTATCCAATACAGGTCTATCATATGAAAAGTAGCTTACATAATTTTTACAAATAATGCTGGATACATTGCGAACACAAAACAGATCTATACCACCCAACGTGGTGTTCTACTTTCTTGGGCTTCTTACATTCCTTATCACTTGCTCTTGCCTCTCGTTTTGATTTTCTCCATATTTGCTTGCGTTAATTCTGCGAATTCCGCGACACTGCTAACCCGTTTACACAAACTTTTTTTTTAATTTTAGTTTAAAAAACTGCGATATGTTGTTTATATATTTGAATAGATCTCGTCGAGGGCTTTCAAACGATACCACGCACAATCGTGTTGCACTCACAGTTGCCGAAATAGACTGAGACAAACGCAGTGGCGTTAGACTCAGTCTATCTGAGTAAATTGCATCATCTCCCCGCGCACAGGGAGCGAGGATAGCGTCGCGCGCACCTAGTATTGCGCAGTACGCGGATTGGACTCCAGGCCGTTTAGGAATATGCTAACAGGATTAGTGTGCAGCACGTATTTTTAACACTATAATGATTTCGATTGGGACCTGTATTTGTCACAGGCTGTCGGCCGTAAGTTGCCCCATACTATCCGTGGAGTTAGACGTAGTCCTACGTCAAAACGTAAACAAAAAAAAAGCATGACACCGAATTTTTGGTTGTAATGGGAACGTATTTTGAATCTTTGCTGACACGAGTAAAATATTTCAAAGTCATCCATAGTCAATCGAATCCGTTAAAAAAAAATCAAGCGGATTTCTGCAATCGATTTTGCCTATACAGTAGCTAGTTTTTCCCACTAGCGACTCAAAAGCATGTTGCGAAAATTAAAATTGTGTGCAACAAATTGTTCGTATATCAAAGACGATATCAGAGACGGATTTCCAAATTGAAAAGTTAAAGGAAGAAATATAGAAGGAAACATGATATAGCTCTACGTCTCCTAGCGGAAGAATTGTGTTTAATGAAAAAGAAAATATGCGAAAAATATTCTTCATAGCAAAAGCTACGTGTATGCAAAGAAAAACAATTTTTCAAAAAGGTCTCCTGGAAAAAAGAGAGAGCGAAAAAAAAAAAAAGTTTTTGGCATTTACGCCTCCTAGCGGAAAAACAATGCAATATTTAAAAAGGATAATGTTACCCAACTTTATTGTAGCGAGTGGCATACAGTAAAAAAAGAAAATTTAAAATTTTCAATATGATTTTTAGAAGCGGAGATACAGCTACAAAAAGAAATTCCCGCTAACACCATCTAGCGTTAGTACTCTGAACTACAAAAACCCACGAGTACAGGCAAAATATTCCACAAACTTCATGGTATCCGTGTTAAAAGAATTTTTTTAAATCAGACATTTAAAAGCAGAAATATCGAAAAAAACATATTAAATATTTGTGCCCCTAGCGGGAAAATTTGCAATATTTTCGGAAGAAAATGCCCACAAATAGTTTTCGTAGTTAGTATCTGACTGAAATCGATTTTTTTTAGTCGGGAATTTAGAAACCTAGATATTGTTGTGAAAATGCTGTGCACAAACGAGAACTTTCACTTTCTGGTGGCAAGTTTGTACGCTCAGAAAAATTTGAAATTATATGCAAAACATTTTGCACAGAAACGCTCTACGATAAAGAAAGCCTTTTTTGAAATCGGACTGTTAGAATTAGATATGTAGAAAAACATGAAATATATCTACGCACCCTGGCTGAAAATCTACGCACCATACAGATTTTGCAAGAGCTTTTCGTAGCGAGCAGTATCTGAACACGAGATAAGTTTTTCAATTAAATTTTCAGAAGTGCAGATATAGCTGAAATTACATCAGAAAAGTAAATATGTACTTACGTCCTCTAATGGCAAAACCGTGCTTTACCAAAAATTAGAAATTAGCTAATCCGATGCAAAAATAATTTTTCAAATCGATCATTTAGAAACAGGGGTATCGGGGAAATTGTGATTTAATTTCATGCCCCTTAGACGAAAACGTATGCATTACTTTGAAACAAAGTATACCCAAAATAGTTTTTGTTATAAATAGAATCGAAAGGAAGAAATAATTTTATTTAAAGCAGAAAGTACTCTCAAAAATGTTTTCGAAGTGAGTGGTATCGACTTACAAAATAATTTTTTGAATCGAGCTTTCAGAAGTGTAGATTTTGCAGCAAATGCATCAGAAATAGAAACTTACGCCCCCTGGTGGCCAAACCATTCTTCACTAAAAATTAGAAATTATATGCAGAACATTTTCTACCAGCAGTTGTATTCGATGCAGAAAGAAGTTTTCCAATAGGACTTTTAAAAACAGAGACATTCGGGGAAATCGCAATTTAACATCCCCACCGCTAGTGAAAAATCTATGCATTACTTGGAGAAGACATTGTCCTCAAAATAGTTTTCGTTATAAATTGAATCGTAAGGAAGAAAGAATTTTCTAGAACTGATATTAAGAAGCAAATATATGGAATAAAATGTATTTTGATTTCAATATTATCTGCATTTACGCCTTCTAGCAGCGAAGTTATGCATTACAGTAGCTGAAAAGCGAGAATCGTCTTTCTCACGTTTCAGCTTTCGAATGCGAAATGAATTTTTCAAATCGTACTAATTACTGCAGAGATATAGTACCAAAGGCTGACGGAGGGGAAAATTGATACTATAAGTACGTATGTTTTTTCACAAATCAGGTGTTTAAAAATCATAAACAAATCGAAATTTCTTCTGCTCTGCAGTATATTGGGATAAATGAATGCACAGAAAATGAAAATGGAAGTAATTTTGTGCTGCCGAATTAACATCTGTTAACGATAATTACGTAAATGTTTACTGAGACTAGCTTGGGACCGCGCCCTTTTGCGTCACAAACGAACAGGTCTACTGTATCCTCTAACTAACACTCTCCTATAACTACTAGTTTTCTCTACAAATGCACTCAAGCTTATAATGGCGTTGTAAATTCTTATTTATTATGCACTGAAGAATATAATGGCTTTGGCAAATTCTTATATATTTTACGGGATTACTTTAATACTACCTAACACGTAAAAAATTGCCCTTAAAGGTGATTTTATGTTTCCCTAAGTCGTCGTTGCGAAAATCACAATGCAATTGCAATCCTTATTCCCTAGCAAAACAAAGAAATACATTTTTATAGCTTTACTGATGAGAATAAATCCTGAATGAAAGGATATCAGATGATATGGGAAACAAACCTTCTGTTCGTTCCTCAAGCAATTCTTGCAAATGATAAATGTGATATGATGAAAACAGTTGCTTCCTTTACTATGAGTATTTTCATAAGAGCAATAAACGTACTGCGTTTATACCGAAATCAGCAAACCGAAATCAAAAGTGCTATCCAACTGAAATCATTTATAATAGAAATAATAATTTCTCTCTCAGTAATGTTATAACACTACGTCCAAAAACAACGTATTCTGAAATTTTGCAAAGATAATTTATAATGCGCAGTATGGTTATACTGGTTCATGCACTTGAAAAACGAAACTACTCACATTTTATTTTTATAAAAAAATTCATCACCCGCGTTGCTTTTCCTTTATATCTCGGGAAGGGGCAGGTCTAGCTTCTTCAGACAAACACCCTACCTGTACTATATTTTGGACTCAAACCGGGCCCACCTCGGATTATGGTCAGATATCAGCGCCTCAAACCACTCTTCTACCGGAATGGTTCACCCTCTTTAAAAAAAAATGTGTGCTGAATAAAATGGTCAAACTAAATTACTGCGTCATTTAGCAAGTTAGCATTAGAATTTTAAGGTTTTGTTCTATACGTAAGAAAAGCGTTACAAATGCCGACTTCCAAAAAAAATTGTGACGTGCTTTCATCATTAGCATTTGATTTCAGGATTTTCCTTTTTCAGTCCTTTTCAGTTCGTCTTTTGTAAAAAAAGTACGTGCTAATGTTATCAGTTATCACCTTCTCCGTCCGTTCGTTCGTCGATACCATATTTCTGCAACTATTATTCCGACTTAAAAAAAAACTATATGTTTTGCTTTAGGAAGCATGAATTGTGAGAATGATGATCCTTGATATCATGGGTTTTTATGGTGCATAATCTTGCAGCTAGAGGGCGGAAATGCAGGTTCTATCGAATTTGAAATGTGCTTTATTCCATAAAATAGCTTTTGAACATGCAATCGGAAGTATTCTTTCTTCAATTTGATACCGTTTATAACCAAGCCTGTTTTGGGTACAGTTTCTTTTCCAAGTAATATATAGATTTTCCGCCAGAGGGCGAAAAGTTAAATTGCGATTTCCATGATATGTCTGCCTCTAAAAGTCCGACCGGACTTTTTTTTTTTACTTTTTGCATCTGATGAGCTCTTGATGGGAAATGTTCTGTATATAATTTCTAATGTTTTGGTAAAGAAGGGTTAGAGGGCGGAAATGCAGCTAGAGGGCGGAAATGCAGATTCTATCCAATTCAAAGTATGCTTTATTCCATAAAATAGATTCTGAACATGCAATCGGAAGTATTCTTTCTTCCATTCGATACCACTTATAACCAAGATTATTTTGGGTGCAGTTTCATTTTCAAGTAACATAATTTTTTCCCAACGGGTATAAAGTTACATTGCGATTTCCCAGATATCTCTAATTCTAAAAGTCCGATTGCAATTTAAAAAAAAGGTTTTACATCTGCTATAGCTCCTGATGGGAAATGTTCTGCATATAATTTCTAATTTTTGGTAAAGTAGGGTTTGGCCACTTAGCGGCTTAAGTGTATGTTTTTGTTTCTGATGTAAACTACTGATTGCGAATATTGCAACACCATGAAGGAATGAAGGTAATCTCGAGAAACTTACATTATATGCAGATCAGTGTAGGATATGCAAATGATTAGAAGTGCAGAGTCATTGCGCATATCTCGACCTGGCAGCGCCCTCTGGACAATCGAGTGAGGGGTATAAAGAGAGGGCTGTTTAGGAAACACACCAGTAGTGCATCGCGGACAGCGAGTTGTAAAAGGGTCTCCAGTATTCAGTAATGCCTCGGCGACGGCGAAAGGCGCAATATCATCATACTACAGGGTTTGAACGGTGACGAATGACTGGTTTGCGAAAAGGTGCATTTTCGTATCGCAACATTGCGGCTCGGGCGTGACATAACGCCACGCCAGTGATGCGCGTGTGGCGGCAGTAGACCGAGAACCAGGTGCAGTGACAATCCGGCAGTGGACCGAGAAATATGACGACAAATCCGCATGACTGTGACGAACCGTTCCGCATCTTCATTAGTGTTAGCACAACAGTGTAGCACTACAACAGGTGTGGCATTGTCTGCCTCCACAGTTCGACGCCGTCTGTTGCACAGAGGACTGGTTGCACGCATCCCTTGGCGGGGGACTCCTTTCACCCTGAAATATGGACGCCTCAAGCTGGAATGGGGTTTTCAATACAGACAATGGCGTATTGATTGGCAACATGTTGTGTTTTCTGAGAAGCCACGATTCAACTTGAACTACCATGGTGGCAGCATATTCATTAGACGGTATTACGGTGAGCGCCTTCTTTCATCATACATTGTCGAGCGTCACACGGGCTGGACGCTACGTTCAGCCTGTATGAACTAGAAACTAAGTTCAGCCACCATAATACCGTCTAATGCATGTTCTTTAGTTATCAGCACTACACACCAGCGTTCAGCCCGTCACACTGGCTGAACGCTGGTGTGTAGTGCCTGTGAGTATCATTCGCGATCTCTGCTGCTACGACTTGAGGGTAACCTCAACAGCGACCGTTTCATCAGGGACGTTGTACAGACAGAAGTCATACCCTTCCTTCATAGCACTCCTGGCGCTATATTCCAGCAGCACAATGCCCGACTTCATGTTGCCATTCAAGCCCTCTTCGCAACACAGCATATATCGCTTCTTTCTTGGCCTGCACTTTCGCCAGGCATGTCGCCTATTGCAAATGTATATGGGATATGGTCACTTGGAAATTGGCCCATCAAAGTCCTCCAGCGGTCAATACCAATGATCTGCGGACTCGCATACATGCAACGTGGCAAATAATTACCCAGGACACCATCCAACGTTTCTTCGATTCAATGCCATGCCGTATAGAAGCTGTTATTGCAACTGGCGGAGGCTTGACAAGATACTGATTTTTGTAGGTAGAAATTGTTGTATTATTCTGAAAATTAAATCACTTATGTACAGTCATATCAGCAATCTGTGGTATACATTTCATTTGAATCGCAAGGTTCATTCTTGGTGTCGCAATTTTCACAAGCAATAGTGTATTTGCAGTAATATCAGCGTTTCTTTAAACAGGATTAAAAAAATTATTTTGCGGTCAGATAATGCTCACTGTGACAAAACTTTTGAAAACACCTTCTGCTTAAAAAATGCATAGCTTTTTTTTTTTGCCAGGAGCACAGATGTATATCTTATATTTGTCTATATATCTGCTTCTGACAGTCCGATTTGAAAAATTCTTTCTTTAAGGGAAAATGTTTCTGGTGTGAAATGTTATACATATAATTTGAAAATTTTCAATTTAAAACTTAAGGACATAAGCTGATAGCTAAAGGGCATAAATTCAAGTTTCCGTTTGCAGCATATTAGCAGCAATATCTGTGCGTCCCAAAATCCGACTGAAAACATTCCTCTTCGGTCAGACTACTAACTGCCAAAAATATTTTTTGCAGATTTACTGCCAAAAGTAGTGCATAATTTGCATATCTTTTGAAATAATGAACGGTTTTCTTGCTAAGGGGCAGAAATATGAAAAATATTTACTCGCTATCTCTGCTTACAGGAGGTGTATTTGAAAAACTATTTTTTCGTAAAATTTATTTTGCCATAAGGAATGTTTTTCGCAAATGTTCTACTTTTCCATAATTAAAATTCTTCAGCTTGGAAGCGTAAAGTTATATGATGTCTTCCTCTATATCAATTTTTTTAACTGTTTGATTTGAAAATATCTTTGTATCTGATATTCCTTCAGCAAAGAGAAGCTTTTGTGAACAGTTCTTTAATTTTCGTAGCATACTCTCAGCCGCTGGTGTGGAAAAGCAATTGCTTCTATTTCTAGATGCTGCATCGGTTGTGAAAGTACGGTTGATATTTTTTTCATTATTTGTTTTATTTTTGCAATATGTTCCGTTGACTATGAATAACTTTGAAATATTTTATTCATGTCGGAAACAATTCAAAAGACGTGCTTATTACAACGTAAAATTCGGTGTCATCTTCCTTATTTATTACTAAAGTAACGATCTTACAGTATTATGCTTTCATAAGTCCCAAAGTCTTTCGAGAAAGTTTCATGAAAATACAAGATATTACCTCTTGGATTTTGCAAAGCACGTCGAATGAATACAAAGATGTGGTAAAAGCTAGTTAAGTGAACTGCGGCCCGTTCATTTGGCTATTATCGGAGCTGGGTATACTTTCGAATCCCGCATTTTGCATTTGGGGTGTGTTTGTCTTACGGTGTTGGTTCTTTCACTTCCCTATAAGTAGTCGCCCTAAATAAGAAACGAGCGACGTCTAATAGCCTTAGATGCTCATGATCATTAAACTTTGAAACTAAACGTGCTGTAAAAATTAATACTCGCTAACATACACTTTAAGCCTTTAACTGGTGTGGGAATAATTTGACTCGGGGTTTAGCAAAATGGGTTCAACTCAGCATTAAATTTACTGTCTAAAACGTGGGCCAAACGCAACTGGAGCGAGTGAACCTGCACATCAGAAGGCGTTGTTTTCCTATTAGCTTTGTTTTTCAAAGCGGCGAAATAGATTGTCCCTAACCTTTTCTGAATGATCACCAGTTAAAAAGGCTATAACAATGATAACGGACCTTAGATATGAAAGAGAACGAATTTGAATCAATGATTTCTATGCAATAGCATGATGCCCGTGCCAGGGGAACTAGCATTTCCTCATAATACTTTGGGTTATGCACTGTTAGAAATTTTGTAGTAGGTTGAACCGAAAAGTGGTGCCACACCAGCTGCTTTCTTGAGATAAGGTACACCATTGTGTGGAGCAAACAAAACCCTATGACATGGTGAAACGTTTCACCACGTTACAGTACAAGGTTACACATCATTATGGTGCAAGTTGTACCATGTTGTTTGGTTTTGTTTGCACCTCGCAATGGCGTATCTTTCCTTATAAGGTGGTGCAGCTGGTGTAGCAGCACTTTTCGGTGCAACCTACTATGAAATTTTTTAACAATAAGGGACTAGAAGGGAACGCTTATCACCAACATCAGGTTTATTTTCGGTACTGCTGAAATGAGAGAGAGCGGTAAAGGATTTGTTTTGCGGTAGCTTCCGTAAAAACCCATTTCTGTTTGAGGAGCGCAGAACATTTTGGACACCATTCTGTTCAGGTACATAGGCCGCATAAAGGGATAGCAAGTGCCATTGCAACCCAGCAAGAACAGTGTTGCTGGGCCAGTACTGAAGCCATCAGTGACTCAGCACTGTGTTGCCGCTGCCCAACCGTCAATAAAATGCCCCGGCGGCCGCCACATCGGCCAGCAGTTCCGGCCAGCAGCTGGCCAACAGTTGGCACCCCATCACTTTTCATATGCCAGAACAGTGCCACCAGTTATCCATCACTGGCAGTGGCTGCCACAAACGGCTCTTAAGCGGCCCTGTCAGCACGTGCCATGAATGATGGCCAGCCTCATGTGGTCCGTTAGTTTCCCGGCAGTGGCAGGCGACAATCACGTGACGTAAATGATGGCTTACCGAATCTTGTCCGCCAATTTCCCAGTAGTAGCATAAAAAAAAAAAAAAAAGAAGTGATGACCCCAGTTTCCCGAAAGCGCAACTACTTTTTTCCCCTACGAAACTTCTGCATTACGGCACGGTGCTGAGGAAATTTTCTCAACAGGTCCTGAAAAACGTCCGTTTCGATCTGGCTGGAAACTAACCAATCGACTGTCTACTTTTAAAGCGAGGGAAGGCTCGTGTGTGGCAAACCAGTGTAGCTCTACCAACTAAAATGGTTTGCCACGCACGAGCCTTTGCTTGAAGCTGAGCCTCTTTCCAGCGCGATATGAAACGAAGGGTTCCCTTTTCAATTTCACAATATTGCGATATATTTTTCACAAATGTCCGTTTCATATGATTCATAAATTTATTTTTTCAACGTAATGATTGTTTTTATTAACATTAAGGGAACTTCACTCATTTTTAACGAGTGTATACCAACTTAAAGGAGCTTTCCAAAGTTTTGTGCTGTCCTTGCGGTCTTCAAATGCAATTGTTTAATTAATATATTTACAAGTTCATGTCACATTTTGTTATATTAATAACGTTATATCCTTCCTTTCCGCAGCCGATGCTACATTTCTGGTAAAGAGGAAAGATATTTTATTTTACTTGACATTATTTTTTAGCAGCGAATTCCTTCAATCTTGTGTATTCAACATATGTATTATAATGTATTAGCTTTAATACTCCTTTTTGCTAAGCTAATTATTATGAATGAATAATGCTCTAAGCTTCAAAATAATGAATTCCCAAAAGGGTGTTGTTACTCGTTAATTATGAACTTAAACAAAGTCTCAACGCTGGTTATTTATATTAAGTAATCAAAGTCATAAACCTAACAGCCAGACAGAGGTCTGACAAAACTAAGAATTGAGAAAGACTGAACTTACTGAACAACTATTTATTTCCTAGACTCGTGGTCAACTAAGGCACTCATATATCTTGTACATAATAATGAATAAACGTTCCTCTTCTAGTACGCACACAACTCCAACACAACGCAACCTCTCTACAACACAACACCTACTCGTCTCGATGAACGCGCCTATATACGAGCTACCACCACGTCATGACTTACACTCATTGCCAGATCTCATTCAGCGGGTGAAATAATATTCCGTTCAGTAGGAAGATAATTTACATAGTAAAATAAAATAACCAGAGATAGTAAAATCAAAAGGAAAGTGAATATAGAGTATACGTTACAGTATGAGTACATTATATCCACATAGCGTTGATTTTTTTCATTTGTTTTTATTTTTCCAAATAATTGATAAATTCTGTACGCGTATAATTCTTATTTTTTCCAACATAACGAGTTTTAATGTTTTTTTCGGGACTTTTGCTTCAAGCGGTTTAAGTGCATGCTAAAACAAAAGGTTATACGCAGAAATTATTTCTTGTTCATGGAAATGGAGTGGGTGTGTTTCACGGCTGTCTGTATTCTCGATTCTTTGTGTGTCAGTACAGGAATTTTGCTACGAAATGAGTTTCTATAAATACATGAAAGTAATTGAGTATTTCTTACAGTCCATTAATAATTATTTATATAAATTTCTAACGACGGTAACCTTCGTCGACGTTGGATTCCATTAGGAAATTAATTCGCCTTTCTACATATGCGTTTTTTTTTCTTAACATCCACTGAAACAATACGATGGCGATAACGTTGTCCTCAACTAATTGGTACCAAGAGAGATACAGGACACGTTGCTCCTGCACATGTGCAGTCCCGTTCCTTCCACCTCGTGTTGCGGTTGCTTCGGTTGCCAGCTACGGGCCACTAGGGGCACTTGTTTAAAGGCCCATTATTAACGACAATGCTGCAGGGCCATCAATGGCTGCCAACTGATGGCGCTGCCACCAACAGACCACTACCGTGCCGTGACCATCATATTTCATCCGGCAGTGACCCATTCCTGCCAGCTCCTGGCCAACAGTTTCCCAACACTTGTGTTTTTGCTGGGCAGTTAAATACGATTTCAAACATTTAATGCTGGAAACAAAATAGTACCTTTTAATCTAAGCTTACGAAACTGAAAGTATCTTCTCGAACTATTCCTAAATGTTCGTGATGAAAATGATAAGCCGATAATAGTCTTTCAAAATTCTCATCAATTCTCAAAAACTGTTTTAATAATTTGATAGCTGAAAGAATAAGTACATAATAGTGTCAGCAATTTCAAGACTGTTTCAAGATTTTTGTTGCAAAGTTAAATGTCGTATTCTGGTATATTGCGCTTACAATTGCCAGATACGTCTCTTACACAAGTTTCAACCACTACGAGGTAATTTTTTGAATATTTAATAAAAATCACGCACCGTCTATATTAAATGTTAGAATGCTTTTGACAATAGTATTTCAAAGCTTTTGTTAATTTCATCAAAGAAAATGAAAAGAGAAATACCTTCTATTCTAACGAGTAAGTTCCATTAAGTGAAATTTAATTTGGCTCGTATTTAGCTTACACGGTCGAAAGGCGATTTCAAAATGTCATTTCGGCGTTGCGCTCCAGATATTTTAAATATTGTAAGAACAGCTATTTATTCGACGTTTAGTAAAAGCTTAATGCAACCGTCATTAATGAGAACAATTTAACGAAATGGGACTTAAGATATTTTTTTCAAAATTAAACGAATGAAGGGCATTCTTAAGCTCCGTTAAATGTCGCAAAACTGCAAACAATTTTCCATCAAATGTATCCATCCATTGCATCAGTTAACTTTTACTTTCGACATGAGTGGAATTTCAGGGATTATATCTACTAAGCACATTATCTTTGAACAGTTCGTTTCTGTCTAACAGAAGGCAAACATGGTTTTCCTTGTTCCAACTTACAAGGTTCATTTTTCAGCCATTTACAATAGCAAAAATATTTCACATCAAATTATCTGGTCTTGAAATAACATGCATCATTTCCTTTGTTCAAAAGGGAAGATTAAATTCAATTTAAAATCACATAAATTGAGATAAATGGAAACTCCAAAAGACGCCTTAAGCATGTTTACTATGTTTAAGCTCACAACTTTGGTACGAACAGAGTGCTTTATTTTCTAGTATGATTACATAACATTTTATGCTTGGCTTATCATTTGACCAAACCGTCTTGGGTGCTCTTGCCAAGAAAAAAATAGAAGAAAAACGTAAATGAAGTAGTTTCCTCATGGAAGTCTGCCATGACGCAGCGGTATCAATTCTAAAAAAATGCGTCATGTACTCTGACATATCGTGGTTTAAATTTTTCCCGGATCGTTTCATTCGTTACAAAATAAAGCCTTAAAATTAATCTAAACGCGAAATTTAAATATTAATTGAGTTTGAACAAATTTCTGCGAAAAGTGCGTCAATGCAATGCAACTTACAAAGAGGAATTACTTTTCATATACTATTCAACATGTGGAGATAAATTGCATAAGGCTGAAGCACATTACTCTGTTTTCTAGTGAACAATACATAATTCACACATCTTAATTTTCTAATCACTTAGCTTCAGATTAAGAAGTTGATGAATATGAATTAAGATGTAATTTCTAATCATTCGCGTAAAATTTATCATGAATTTTTCTTTTCTTTCTTTTTCTCTTTTTTTACGCTTTCCAACCGTAGGATGAAGAAGCGTATATGCTCCAGCTTTGTCCGTCCGTCCGTCCGCACGATAACTGGCGTAAAAATGGGTCTCTTTCGATGAAGTTTTAGTATGTGGTAGGGGACCACCTGGGGACGAACCCTATTGAAAATGGAACAAATGGGGTCAAAGGTCACGACGTAGGAGCTTAATAATTCCATTGCCCTTATGCGTCATAACTTGCGTAAAAAATATGGTTCGATTTTAATAAAAGTTTACTATGTGGTAGGGGACCACCTGAGGACGAACCCTATTGAAAATGGAACAAATGGAGTCAAAGGTGACGACGTAGGAGCGGGGATTATTCCATTGCCCTTATACGTCATAACATGCGTAAATATAGATCGATTTCAATGACATTTTACTATGTGGTAGGAGACCAGCTGGGGACGAACCCTATTCAAAATTGATGTAATGGGGTCAAAGGTCAGGACGTAATATCGGGATGCATTCCATTGCCCTTATGCGTCATACCGTGCGTAAAAATGGTTCGATGTCGATGAAATTTCAGTATGTAGCAGGGGACCACCTGGGGACGAACCCTATTGAAAATGGACGAAATGTGGTCAAAGGTCAGGACATAGGATTGCGATCCATTCCATCGCTCTTATCCCATATTATTAAGGTGGACGTCAAGTAATTTTGTTTCCTATACTTCCAATGGAAAAACGTTTGTACACATTTCCTTCACAATTAATGTGTTCCCAAGGATGAAAATTTGAACATCGATTAAAATAACTTCATATTATAACTTGGAAAACTTAATATTTTTTAAAACATAACCATAATTATATTAAAAAACAGAAAATTTTAACTTTGGTGGTGTTGAAAAAAAGAAAAGATGGCGCGAAATGTATTTTGATGACGTCAGTAGACAAATAAATGTCGGATTGCATAATTACGGTTATGGTTTAGAAAATATCAAGTATTCCAAGCTATGAAATGAAGCTATTTTAATCGATGTTCAAATATTAATCCTTGGGAACGCATTAATTGTGAAGAAAATGTGTACAGAAGTTTTTCCATTGGAAGTATAGGAAGCAAAATTACTTGACGTCCACCTTAAAGTAGCAATTCTTGTATGTATGTATATACATTTTATTTTGAAAACGGCTCTAAGAATTTTGGTGAAAGTCGTTAACTTACCGTTTTCTGGTACTAGAAATCGATTTAGCTTGATCTCGACTCTAGTAGAATTCGTTTAGTGGGATAAATAACCACCCCGAATTATAACGTTTTCAGTGTCATGGCGTTGTTCCATTAATGTTACAAATGCTCAGAAATCTTATGACGTCACAATCTTGCGTTTGAGAATGTTGGCGCGCGGTCACACCATCTGTCTCATTACGTCACGCGTTGTGTGCGTATGTCCGTCCGCACGATAACTCGCGTAACAATCGTTCAATTTCGATGAAATTTTAGTATCTGGTAGGGAAATCGCCTGGGAAGGAACCGTATGTAAAGTGAACGAAATGGGGTTAAAGGTCAGTACATAGGAGCGGAATCCATTCCACTGTTGTTATGCGTCATAACTAACGTAAAAAAGGTTCGATTTCAATGAAATTTTAGTATGTGGTGGGGGACCACCTGGCGACAAAACCTGTTGAAAATGGGCGAAATGGGGTCAAAGGTTAGGACATAGGAGCGGGATCTATTCAATAGCCCTTAAGCAGCATAACTTACGTAAAAATGCTTCGATTACGACAAAACTTTATCATGTTATTTCGGACGTATACCGAACCGGTTCTGTTGAATATCATCGAAATGGGATCAAAGGTCAGGGCACAGAACCGAGATTTATTCCACAGCCATTATTCTCACAACTTGAGTGATAACTTGAGTAATGATTTCTGGTATGTTGGAAAGCGTATTATAATCAATGCATTGCATGATTTTACAAACTTGTTTTTTTTTTTTGTTTTTTTTTGGCATGTAAAAACATCATTAATTAACACCCACGCCTGACAACATCCTCAGGAACTCTATTATCGGGAGGGTCTGGTGCAAGTTGGAAAAGTTTCTTACGGTTTGTAACATTAAATTAGTCAGTGTACTTGAAAACGAAGGTTCGAATCTAGCTTTTGGTGTTGCAAGTTCTCTGAGGATTTTTCCAGAAGAAAGATGCTTCATAACGGCATCTAAACACACTTACACACACACACACACACACACAGCAAAGCATAAATATTTTATATGGCTGCCATATATTTCATTTATCTTTGTCCAGAGGATATTAGCTTGAAGCGTTTCAGCTTCCATTCCATATTCTTTCTGATTTAATAAATAACTGGTGCCGAATTTGGGTTCTTTGCATAAATTTTGCTAAATTCTACATTCCTTCTCACGAAACTGATCTTAAAAACTGCAGAAACAGTGATCATAAAACGTTGAGCTACTTAACTGACTGCTAAGTGCATTTACAGTTTCTCTTGAGGAAACTTCTGTTCAGTATATTGCAATGACTATGAATGTTCCTTTGATAACGTGAGATTGTACCAAATACACTGGCCACTCAGTGTACCTTTTAATTCCTCTTGGATAACTTATTTTAAATGTCATACCGAATATCAGTATCTTCCCTCTCATAGACATAATATGAACTTGGTCTTAAAAAGCGAGTGCACAGTGTGTACAACAGAAAGAAATATTGTATAAATGTGATTCCTTCCTTATTGCACTCGGTCCGCCTCATTAAAAAAACAATTACTTTCTGTGGATAGCGTATTCCCAACTTCGTTAGACTTTCTGAAAACAAATTTTTTAAAAGATGAAAAATTCTTAACCTACTCGAAAAATACAGTGTTCTAATGCATTCTTTGATAAATAAAAAAGTCGTTATTTTTTGTTTTTTCCGTCATAATAAATCAAATGAAACTGTCAGAGGGGTTGAGTGATTTTTCATTGCTGGAAAAAGTGGAAAGAATTTTATGAATTTGATTAAACAGATTTATCTTTTCTAATTATGACTACCTTAAACAATTTTTATTCATTTCAAAATAGTAAAAATTTCGAAAAGCAAAAATTTGTGTGTACATAGGTAAAAATAATCATTAGCGCAAAAACAGCTGAGGCAATGAATCGTGGCAAAATGCGAAAAAATTGCTTTGAAAATTTCGAAGGCAAACACCATACCCAGATCTCATAATTTAAAAAAAATTCCGAAGACATGTGTGTTTTCTAGGGATGGCCTGCAATCAGTTAACTTTCCGCGAGAGAGCAAGATAAGTTCTCCGAAAGAAAGAACTTGTTCAGGCGAAGAAAATAACATACTGTGAATTGTAAATTATTTTGAAGAAGTTATTGCAGTAAAAAAAGAAGCTGACGAAAGTTTCCCTTATGTGTATTTTCGCTACTTAAAAAAGAAATGTTTTTCTTGGAAATGATTGTTATCGAATGTGTGGTTTTTCTACTGGGTTTCTAGTTAGGCTGCGTTTCTTTTTATACTGGGTTTCTAGTTTACCTCACGAAAACTATAAAAATGCCATGAATTCATTTATTAGATCAATCATTGAAAAAAAAACAGTGCCCACATCGAGACGCGATCTTTTTCCCCCCGTTTTCGAAGATAATAAATGGTGGTAAATTTAAAGTTAATTACCGTTGAATGTGAAAGTAAATAATTTGAATTTTGTTATCTCATGCCACGACAGGAAATGTTTCTGGATATAAGAAAACTGGCGATTTTGTATTGAATGCAAGCTAGAAATGAATGCTTCATACCAAAAGATTAAATATCTAGCATAATTTAGCTAAAGATCATGACTAAATTGATAATTGAGAAGAAACGTCCAATATTTTTGCTTCATCCAATAGCGGTTTAGGAACAACTCTTCGTTTTTAAATTTGCTCTCTGCGTTTGAGAGAATAACAGCTCATTAAGGGTGAGAGCGTCATTAGTCATTTTCTCTTAGCCAATGTCGTCTTCGTATGATGTTTATTAAGAAACCACTACTTTTTTTTTTTTTTTTGGTATGCTGCGCGTTACATGAGGGACAATATCTTAAAACATTCCTTTGAAATTTCCAATACATGGAGCCCAAGCAGCCGAGGACAATATTGTCAAGTTTACTAAACACACTTGGAGAATTAAATTCCATTTTATTTTTCTTATCAAATGTGCCGAATCGGCTGCTGAATACTTTATATCACAATGTACCGTATCTTTTTGCGTACAAGACGAGACGTTTTTCTTCAGAAGTCGGAGCCTCGACTTATCTACTGAAATCTTTTATCTACTGATAAAAAGAAAAATATTGTGCCTTAAATTCTATCGTGAACCAAGCATCCGAAATTCAATATTACACTGCCTGACAGAGAAAATGCCACACCACGAAAACGTGAACGCAGCGCGATGCAAATTGCAGGGTGGATGCACACGTACAAGTTATGCGAATGATTGCATTTGCAGGCCAAACGCACGAACAGCGCACTGGATATAAGTGAATAATCAGCCTGTGAGGTCATCCGTCGAAACGTCGTCACGGCCGCGAGAAGTGAGTGGTTCTGCTGTAAAACCGTGTCTGGAGAACAAACAAGGGGTGCCAATGCCGTTAAGACTCCGTCGTACGCGATTTCGTCAAACAGATGAGTTCACAAGAGGTGTGTCATCGTGGGTCTTCGTACCGCCTGATGGTCCTAGCTTCGTACTGCGGAAGAAACGCAACGTGATGCCACAACCGTCGTTCGCATTTGGAGACAGTGGTCCCACGAAGGATTTGTGCAACGTCGTAGGGGAACTGATCACGGAGACAGACGTCCGAGCGCACCGGTCGTCACATCCGACGTCATGCCTTAGCGGAACCACGTTTTTGCGGAATGTACGGGGAGTCCTCGATGCTCCGATATCGACGCGGACAGTGTCGCGCCGATTGCATGCGTCTGATTGGCTGTACAGCCGTGTGTTCCGAAGGCTATCCTTAACAGCAGCCATCGTCTTCACCGCTTGACGCGGTGTCCCTTCAGAGTTGCGTGGGGTTGCCGAAAGGAACAGTGTGGTGTTTAGCGACGAATCGCGGTTCTGTCTCACCACAGATGATCGCCGTGTGAGGGTCTTGAGGCGGCGTAGCCAACGGGCAGATTTCTCCGCCATTATGTAGCGCCACGTGGCCCGGCAACGTGGAATCATGGTGTGGGGTGTTATCAGCGCTAAAAGCCGTTCACCGCTGGTACACATTACGAGCACGTAGCTATGTAGATGAGGTGCTGCGGCCCTTGGCAGTACCGTTTCTGCAGGGCATCCCAAATGCCGTTTTTTAACAGAACAACGCTCGCGGCCGCATATCTCTCGGATCAGCTTGAATGCTTTACACGGTGTGCGCATGCTTCCGTGGCTAGCACAATCCCCCAACTTCTCGTCCGTCGAGCATCTGTGAGACACGATTGGACCTCGGTTAAGTACCCTCCCAACCCCGCAAAATGAAGATGAACTGTGGACTCGGATCAACACCACCTGATCCACGATACCCCAGGACTCTATTCGGACTCTCATTGTCTCGATGCCCCGTCGGATTCAACGCTGTGTCGCCCAAAACGGGGGCCACACTCCTTATTAATCATCCTGTATATTCAGCCACTGGAGCCTAGTCTGTACGTGGCAATTAAATCATTTGTTCAGGACCTACTTTGGTATCTGTGTGCGCAGTTTGGTCTGTTTCCGAGCATTCCTTCATGGTGTGGAATTTTCTCTGTCAGGCAGTGTACGTTCAAGACAAACTATTTCGAAAGCGTACAAAATTTAATATTCCGAACTTGTTCAAAAGCTCCTGAAACGGATATTTCTGTTCGACATAAACATTACAATAATCGTGGCTGATTTGGAATGGCAGCTGTCATATGTTAATTGCATCCCCTTCGCGATCCGTCCAAGACATCGTGGGTGGCATTCATATCTGGTTTTTACCCAAAACCGCTAGAACTACAATGGATGCATCTGATTTATCTCACAAAGATAAATCCTAAAACACGTCGCTGTCACGCATTTGATTGGCTGGCGACAATTGAGTCGACTGATGGTGGCATACGCTTCAAGAATAACAATGAACAGCTTCTAGTGAAGACAGTGTTTCTTCGCTCTGCCAATCTGTCAACTGTACCTCTCAACTGACTTAAAATAAACTATTGCTTCCATTTGTAATGCTTAATTTATTTCATTCTTCTGGTTGAAATCCAAAGCTTCTTTGGTTTCTGACTTCAATCGGACTCTGTGAGAATCTAGCGAATCAAAACTTTCTTTATAGAAAGAGAGCGAGAGTACATAAACATTTCTGTACCATCACGTCTTAAATGGCCCTTACGCTCTTATTAGAGCTTTGTACAAGTATGGCTCGTTCTGGAAAATACAAACCCGACCTGGCCCACGATTTGAATTTTTTTTTAATCATTTTAATCAGTTAAGTGAAAATTTCCGGACTGCAGCCTTCTACGGGCTATGGGGCTACACCCTGCCTCTAAGGGCTATACCTTGTACTGGAAGGTTTAACATTTTGCTCCTGGATTAAAAAAAAAACCTAAATTTTTGTTTTTACAAAACCAATACTAACTTTTTAATTAATCAGACGGCGAAGTTCACCGAGTGAAAAGAAATACCCCATCCACCACTGTATGCGTTGATTAATCACAGCTGAAACCAACAAATCTGGTAGTAAGATAAGAACACTTTATTTCTTTAATGGATGAAATCAAATTCCGTTTTCATTCCGATGCTTTTAGAGATTAATACACGTGTCTCTTTTCTTTTCCGAGAAATGTTTACACGAACAGAATTTTCAGCCATCCGAAACCAAAACCAAAGCGGATTTTAGACTCCATTCGATGCTACATCAGTGATGAGGAAGCTACAATTATTTGTTTACATATTTGAGTACCGACTGTTTCCTCATTTTTTTTTCTTAATTCTAAAAGAGGAAAAGCGTTGACATATGTAACAGAAGTATGTAGTCAGGTCCAAACCTCATCTGTAAGAGCAATTCTTACATGATGTGGCACGTATCTCTACGATACATTCCCTTTACTGCTAAGGTTCAGTAGAGCAGCCTTGTTTCTTTGGATCAAGGGGTCTTCAACTTGTTCTGAATCGCGGACGATATGACAAAATGGAATAACATTATCTGGCCACATGAAAAAGGAGAGTAAAAATCAATACATGTGTTTATTATGAATATCGTTTGTTTCAGAGAGGTTTTAAATCCGAAAACGTAACTTTCGAAAAAAGATACGATGCAGTTAACATGATATCTATGATATGGAAGAGGACGACCCCCTTAAGTCCGAAGTAAGTACCTGATAAGTCTATATTTTTAGTAGTCTTTAAAAATTTCAGTTATATAACTTATGGTAGCACTGCTCATAGCAAATTTGTGAATCTAAATTCCATGTACCCGACGTACCTAGATATTCATTGTCCCATTTGGAAAACGTATTCTTTATTACTTTAGAATTTCTTTTGTGGGCTTCTCGCAGGCCGCTAAAAAGTACTCCACGGGTCACGGATGGAAGACCCCTGCTATAGAGAAATAATTGTTTAATTTTTAATTTACAATAAGTGGGAGAGAATGCTGTATGAAAGTTTTTAACGATCAGATCAGATCAGATCATATGTCAAGGATTTTAGGAAGGGAGTGTCTGACCCCTGGTCTTTTTTTTTCTTTTTATTGGAGGTTTAACGACCACCGTGAGCAACTTAATGAGCTATAAACAGTCGCACGTCCCTAATTTAGGGCCATTGACTCCAGCGAAGGGAGAGAGCCAGTGCCGTAAGACAAACACAACATACCTGCCTCACCGGGATTCTAACCCTGACCCCTTTAGGACGAATGATCAGAGGCCATAGCTTAGACCACTCCCAGGTCTTAAACAACCTTTTAGAAATAGGAAGCCCGGAAATTTGGGCCAGAGTGACCGATAGGAAAGTGACACGGGAGCTAGGTAGAATGGGGAAGGAAGACCACCCTTATTTATTACCGGAGGGCCAGTACCCGAGGTCCGACGGCTTAACGTCCCCATCGGACGCACGGAGAATATTTAGTGGTTCGAGCGTTCGTACTTGCCCGGGATGGAACGTGCGGTTACAGGCCGGACTGTACACTGGGAAATTCTGAGCCGGGCTCCTAAAGATCGTGTTTACGCAGGGGTTTTTCGAAATTAAGGAGGGCACAGATATCCAGTTCTTATTTTTGTTAGGACTCCTTCTTTACTCTCAAACACTATTCAAGAACAAATATTGAAATCAGTAATAACAGAAAACAACAGATACCACGTCTAAATATGGGAAAATAGGTAAAGATTGTATTTAATAATCATGTTGTCTCATGATGATACAATAGAGAGAATGTTATACTGTGCTTTCATTTTTCCTTGGAAGTAGCAGCACTGCACTTGAAAGTACGGCTTCTCAAACGTATGGTCCCTTCTTAATCTACCCACTTCGGAAGAATAAAGGATGGCTGTGAGATATTTTTGTTTCCAAAATATCGGTTCAAGTGAGATTTATTGACCGATGGCAACTGTATGCAACTTCTTCCTAAGAGGGAAGGAATTATTTTAAACTATCCTTGGTTTAATACTTTGAATACATAAACGTTTAAACGTAGGCAGGTGAAATGCCATGCCGAAATAATATACAAATAAATAAATGGAGAGCTTTTGGAAAAAAAAAAGTACAATTTTTAAAAGCAATATGCCATTATGTCTTAAAAGAAAAGTGTTTAATCAATGCATCCTTCCAGTTCTTACGTATGGAGCAGAAATATGGACTTCAACTAAAAAAGACATACAAAGGCTGAAGGCAACGGAAAGAAGCATGGAGAGATGCATACTTGGTGTAACCAGGAAAGATAAGAAGAGGAACTCCTCGTGGATATGGAAAATGACAAGAGTGGAAGACATCATGATCAGAGTAAAATCCCTGAAATGGCAATGTGCGGGGCATGTTGCCAGAAGAACGGAACACAGATGGACAATCGAAATTTTAGACTGGATTCCAAGGGACAGAAAAAGACCCAGAAGAAGATTACACGTGAGATGGCTGGATGAAATTTGAGAAAGCATGCCGGAGCCACCTTAATGAAAATGGCTCAAGACAGACAGTTGTGGAAGAAACTTGGGGAGACCTTCATCCAAAAGTGGATTGATAATTGTTGACAATGATGATGATGAAATAAATGAAAGCTGTAAAATGTGCCGCTACATGATATGAAAAAAACGAAGAAAAAGGTACCTTTCATATCTGTATTGTAAAATGTTTACCACAACGCAATATACACGTTAATTCACTATCGATGACCTTTGTCCCGTACGCACTAAATTCGAGTAGTTTAAAGATATCAGATCTATTTAAAGTTAAAGCAATATTTTGCAATAAAATTCGCCCACTTCTTCCCTTTTCTGCATATGACTTCATGATAGCAGAAGAAAGGTAAGAAACAATCATCCTAAGTAGCTATTCACTCTCGGAGGAAAACTGCATTAAAAGTGTATTAGGTAAATGGTATGTAAGAAAGAAAGTGAATAAAATATATTTACTTTAACACTATTTAGGAAGAAATGAAATGAATATTCAAATCTGTTCCACAGACATCAGCGAAGAGATGAGAAACAAGTCAAAATTATCTTCTACGAAACTTTAAGAAGTAATTAAGAGAATTAATAGAATCTCTTAGGGAAAAACTAAAAAAAGAAACTAATAATGTCTGGCCCACAAACTTCAAGTATGAAATGATGCAGATTAACAATATCTCTTCTGGAGACTTTACCTAAGAACTGAAGCATATTAACAATAACTGTTATGCACCCTTCATTGAAAATGAAGTTAATTGAGAACATTTTGAAGATATAATTTAAGAAACAAATGAAGGAAATAAACTATTGTAATATTGCTTGCAGTAAATTACTCTCTATTATCTCAGGAAAAAAGCTACTAAACATTGGACTAAAATACTAAAGATATTCGGTTTCACGAGCGAAAGGAGCTAGCTAGCGTTGTTGGCATGCAATTCAAAATGTAAAAAATTCTGCATCAGATGCATAAGTTTTCGGTCAGATGATCTAAACACGTAGTATGAATTAATGCACGTACTATTTTGTTGTTCTGATGACGTGAAGTGGAAGGCTGATGAATTCTTGGTGAAAATTTTAGTCTCGCAGCTGCTGTCGTAATTATGTGCTGCATTAAGGAAGTTAATCGATGATCCAGAAGTCGCAGTTGCTCGTAAGCTATCTTAGATTAGTTAAAGCAGGATATGATTAACGTTGTCGTAATTCATCGTCAACTATCGAGATCTCAGAGCAAGTGCAGTTTCACACGCAATAACCGACGAATAAGTGACCGTATGTATTTTACAGAGTAATCTAACACAAAGTAGTTGCAGTCAATATCGGTTTTCGTTAATGGCGACAGAAAGAGGCATAATTTAAAATATACACTAAGAGTGCAATGTTAAAAACACACTGCTTGGCATAGAAAATCATAGACTATGTAGGAATGCATGGAATGAGACGAAACTGACTACACATGTAGACAAGTTGGAAAGGAATTTAATTTCTGAGGGATTGCGTGAATGCAATGCGCAAGGATGCAGTTTAAAATGGCCGGAGGTAGGACATAGTGTGACCGCCTGCGAAAACGCAAGTTTGTCCGCGATGAGCATCGAATCCGTGTCCCCTCACTCCGGAGTAAGTCGCTCTACCAACTGAGCTACGTGGACAGAATGTCTCGCTGCAGATTTGTCGTCTTGACACATGTTTTCACTTCTGTCGTACGTTACACTCCATGATAGGATATACGTTCGACAACACATCTTGACATCGAGTGAAAAAGTCAGCGGATATCGTGTTGAGGTACCAATGGCTACGCATCGTTTACCTGTGTCCAGATTCTTTGAAACTATGATGGTTTCCAGCAGAGGAGTTAAATGCCTGCCAACGGCGTTCTACACGTTCTCTATTCGGAAGAGCTCTGGGGATCAGGCTGTCCAAGATAACATCTAGACACCTTGTGGGCAATGTCTGCTAATGTTAGAAGTTAGTGGGTGGCATATTTTATGGAAACTGAGAATCAGGGATATCACGGTGATAGGGCAACAAAAAGCGCCGCAGCGTGTCATCATCGACGTTGTGTCGTCATGCGGCCATTGTACCCACTATGCGTGCGAGTGCTGAACGGCTGATGAAACTCATAGCGCCACAAACCATAATACCAGGCTGGGGACTCTATGACGCTCACGGATGACATCAAATTAAGCCCAGTGTCCACACCATGTCTAGGCTTTCAACCGGCGATCGTAGGCTCTGAGACAGAAGCGAAGCCACCCCGGTGGCGCAGTGGTCTCAGCGATGGCCTCTGATCATTCGTCCGAACGCGGTCCGGGTTCTAATCCCGGTGAGGCATGGATGTTGTGTTTGTCTTACGGCACTGGCTCTCTCTCTTCCCTGGAACCAGTGACCCTAAATTAGGGACGGGCGACTGCTTATAGCCCATTGAGTTGCTCACGGTGGTCGTTAAACCTCCAATCAAAAAAAAAAAAAAAGACAGAAGCGAGACTGGTAGCTGAGTACGACGTGGTTCCATTCGTCCCGGCATGCATGTCTGGAACAGCACCAGACATGACTGCTGCGAGAGAGCTATCCTACCTCACCAATCTGCAATTCACAGTTCGTGTCGATACGGGATGTCCATGGCGTCTTGTTCACGTCATCGAGTGTCGTTAATTGTGGAGCTGCAATGGTTGTTCGTGTAATTCGTCGATTGAGACGTTCGGACGTCCGCCTACGTGTACCAGCGCCACTATGGCGACGCACGTAACTTTCCACCAACAACTGTCGCTACATTAGGCCGAAAGTTGTTGCATTCCGGTGCCTTTCCAATGCGGCATAAAGACCAATCAGCAGTACATAAACCGATGAGCCATTACATTATGACCACCTACCTAATAAGCTGCAAGACCCCTTTTAGCCCTCAAAACAGCAGCCACTCTGCAAGGCATCGATTCGATGAGGTTGCGACAAGTATTCTGGGGTATCTCGTGCCATAATCTCAACATCAGGGCTTCCAGTTCCGGTACATTTCAGTGTGGTGCTGATTTAGCGCGAATCTGCTATTCCAAGTCGAACCACAAATGTTCGATTGGGTTCATGTCAGGTGAATTTGGAGGCAAGGGCATTAAAAGAAAGTCACCAGCATGTTCCGCGAACCACTACTTGACGATTCTGGCAGTGTGGCATGGCGCATTATTCTGTTGGTAAAGGCCATCACCAACAGGGAACACAGTTGTGATGAATGGGAGAACTTGGTCCGCAGCAATGTTCAGATATCTGACAGTAGTCAGGGATTGTGCGGTTGGGATAATGGGGCCTAAAGTGTCCCAAGAAAACATCGCCCACAGCATAACACCGCCGCCGCCGGCCTGTTTCCGCCCAACAGTACATCCAGGTGCCATAGCTTCCGTTGGTAATCGGCGTATCCGCGCTCGGCCGTCTATGTGATGCACCAGGAATCTTGATTCGTCAGACTAGGCAACTTTCTTCCAATCATCCACGGTCCAATCTCGATGTTTTTGGGCCCATTTCATGCTGTGTTGGTGATGACGTGCGGTGAGAATGGACACCCGGCGGGTCTTCGGCTACTCTGGCCTATGCGCAGAAGGCTGCGATGAACTGTGTGTTGTGACATTTATGTCTCTCCCTAATCACGTGTTTGGTTCGGAACTGTAATCATTTTTATATAACCCAACTGTCGTCACATACCGACCAATTTGCATGGCGCTCTTACAAATTCTTGCTAGTGTGGCATTTTTTTAATGGAGTTTTAACGAAGACCGTGAGCAACTCAATGGGATATACAGAGTTTCCCCATCTCTAATTTAGGGCCACTGCTCTAGGGAAGAGAGAGAGCCAGCACCGTAAGATAAACACAACATCCATGCCTCACTGCGATTCGAACCCAGACCCTAATATTTCATATACAGTCTATACTTATCTTTTGACTGGGCACACGTATTTCATATTTCACACCATATAATTATTTTAAATATACATTGTCATTCAGTAATGGTCCATTTTGATACGTAATTGCATCTTTGAATAACCATTTGACATTTTCACAGTTTTTGATGTGACATTATTTTCGTCATTATCTCGCATATTCGCTTTGAATTCAAAAAGAAAAATAAATGTCTTGCCCTGATAAAACTTTAATATAAAATTATGTTCTAGAATTGTACATTCAAAATAACATTCTGTCGTATTGCACAATCATTGTGTTTATACTTTTTTCCTTCTCAAAAGCAAAACAAAAAACAACAATTATTTACAGCTGAAAAATTCTATTTATATTACTAGAAATACTGGTTATCTCTTCCAATTCCTATGTCTTCGCTGAACTTCATTGGGATAGATGACCCACATAGTCTTTAACTTTTAAAACAAAACCCCAAACCCATTTCGGACGAATGATCAGGAGCCATCGCTTGGACCATTGCGCCACCGGGTCGGCATTGAGGCATTTTCTACGTCGACGAAATTATTTCCTGTGGCTGCTCAAGGAGTTTTAAAAATAATCAATGATTCATAGCTTTCTCTGATCTTAAGAAAACTGGGAAAAATTATATTTATAGGAGACGTGCACAGAATCAACTGTACAGCAGTACGTTTAAAACAAAATGCTAAATTGCCATTGCACTCTAAGTTAAAGCTAAACCCGTTCCTCACGGAGTTACTGCCGACTTGATAAATGTAAGAGCATCGTTCCATTGGAAGTCAACATCAACACATATCAAGTTATTATTACAGTATAAAGTACTGTAGCTGGTGTGCACAACTTAAGATCTGAGTGAATCCACTTTGGCTATACCCGCCAAATATCCACCGTTGTTAAGAAATAACGTTAAACCATGAGCCTGGAACACAGAGGTATTTTTTCGGTCAGGGCCATATTTTGACCGTTTCGTAACAAACGGAGCGTCTTATCCTATATCATCCAGCAAAGTTACTGTCTAAACAGGATTCTAGGCATAATTCCACATGCAGCTAACATTACATTAACATTCCATTTGGGCGTAGATTTGAAACGATGTTTTTTTTATTTGTTTTTTTTTCACGGTTGCGATAATTGTTTTCTTCACGCAGTTATTCACAAACGGTACGGAATAATTCGAGCGGCACAAACATTTTGAGCAAACATACAAATGTGAATAACGTCGGCTCAACAACGAGATGTCTTAGTGGCCAAACATCTTACCAGTTAATGATGGATTGTCAGAAACAACGGATGAAAATGTTTTTCCACAAGTCTTCGTCTAACGCTTTTAAATACCACACAGAAAAAAAAAAAACCACTTAACTAAATTTGCTTCTTCAAAAATAATACTTGAATTTCACTTTCCGAACTTATTTATCAACAATATACCTTCAGTAATAAATCTGACATATTACAGATCGGCGCTGGCAACGCGTTGGCTGCATGTTAGCTAAAGGAATGAACAATTATCACGTTTAGCTAAAGAGTTCCTCTTTTTATAACGTTGGAATGACGCTATTACACTGTTAATGCGCTACTTAGGTAAGACATCAACGCACATAATTACCGCTAACATATATTCTATGCGAAATAAAATTTAAAACGCGTTTACACAATATTGGAAATTTGCGTTAAAAGCAGTCATTTATTAAATTCGCATTGCAATAACCTTTCAGACGACATTAAAACTAAAAGACAATACTAAATGAAAAGCGAGGCATCATTTTATATGAAGCTGATCTGGGATATAGGAAAATTTCGAAAAGCCAACATTCTGTACGAAATTAATATTAAGCACCATTTTATACAAAGTAAATTCAGACGAACTCAGAATTCCCTTAGAATATTTTGATGCTACTCATTATCAGCACGATTTCAAAACAAGCAGTTACATTTTCTTAGGAGAAATAAAGATGCACATTACTCTGTCTTGAAAATGCGCGAGCTCAAAGGTCAAGGTGAAAACTTGATTTCCTTCAAATGGTTGTTTCTTAAGTACAGAATGAAATCTATGAAGGGAATTTCGGAAACGAAAATGCCTTAAGCGCATCTGCAACTCGTGTCGAGCTGTCCACAGGATGACTGCATTGTGTTAGAAAGTGAATGAGAGCAAGAGAGGCTGTCATCACGTGATTTCGTTCCAATAATTCTTGTTATAACACAAGGCCGGTAAGGTTTTCAAATTTTCTAAGAAGTTATATGGATGACAACTCCTGACTAAATCTCTGAGATTGAAACAATTTCCATATACAACATTCATCGTCAAAAAAATAGTTGCACCCAGAAGGATGTGTCGGATTGGACTGCTATTCGGGAGGTAGGTAAAGGTTACCAGGAACAATAAATGATCACACATTGAGACTGATATGGGCAATATTTATTGAGCTACATGCCAATAAGTAGTGTCTCTCAGTATGGCGTCTGGCCACCGTGTTTGTTCACACAATATGCTAGAAGTATCGGTATGGAGTCGTACAAGTACCTAATATTGTCCTGCGATAGGTCATCCCATGCAACTTGCATCTTCTCACGCAGTTCTAACAGATTGCGCAGCAGGGGTGGAGTGTGGATAGCGCGTCCAATGGCATCCCACGCATTTTCAATCGGCGATAGGTCTGGCGATGCGGCTGGCTATGGCAGAGTGTCAGTGCCTTGAAGGCAAGCTCTCGAGACAGCAACAGTAAGTAAACGTTCAGAAAGGGTGGAGCCACTGGTTGCACGACCTCATTAACGGAACGTTGAGCTATCAAAGTGCCTGTAATGAACACCAAAGGTTATCTGTAGTCGTAGACAATTGCACCCCATACCACGACACCAGGGCTTCTGGGCTTGTGATGCTGGACAACAAACCGTTCATCTTAGCACTAACCACGCTGCCTCCACACACGGATTCGTTTGTCCTTTCCTTCAAGACCAAAGTGAGACTCGTCACTGAACATCATTCGCTGCCGTTCTGAGTGGATCATTGACAGTATGGCATGACACCATTGCAGTCTTTGGCGACGATGGAATGGCGTTAAGGTCAGTCGTCGTAACTCTCTGCGTTTGTGTAGTCCTACGTCGGGCAGCCGTCTTTCAGGAGTTCTTGCACTAATCGAACGATGCATGGGGGGCACCACTGCTCGCTGAATATCCGAAATCGTGGCTGTTGGGTCACTCCGCGCATATCGGACAACCCATCAGTCCTCTCTCTCTCTCTCCGTGGTTCGTTTAGGTCTCCCAGACCCGTCCTGTCTCTGCTGCGTGTCTTGTTCTATCTATTGCCGCCAAGAGAGTGCTATGGTGATATCCGCATGACCGGTATGGCGCGTAATACGGCGATAAGACCATCCCGCCTCCCAGAGCCCGACGATGCGGTCCCTCTCAAACTCATCCAACTGGCCGAATTGCTTCCGAACTTTTCTGCGAGGCATGCTTCACTTGCAAATGATGCAACCAACACAACAGCACGAGTCAGAATGTCAAGCACGAACAACGGGACGACCTTATATAGCCGGTCAGGCACAGCTCTACGACCCCTCTTTGCTGGCGTCACATGCGCGACCGAGGGCTATACTCGAATCATTTGAATGTGTCACGATGTCAAACCTACCTACCGAATTTCATTCCTGTCCATTGCTTCTTTCTGGGTGCAACTATTTTTTTGATGATAAGTGTACTTTGAAAATTTGTAGTACGCCGATTCTCATGATACTTTGTTGTGAATATTTACGAACAAATTCTGTATAATAAATAAACAAGAAAGATAACACCGAAAATTCTCTAGTGTATTGAGGTCGTCTTTTGAATCATTTCTGATGTAAAAAGAAATTTTCAAAGCAGGTTTTTGGAAGTTCAGAAAAATGTCTTCCTGCTTGCTATTTAAAATACACAGTGTGCTCGATATTCTTCATAGTGAGTTGTGTACCGATAACAACAGACTTCATTTCAATATAGGCTTGATAGAATATGTAAACCGTCCACAAGTTACCTCACGTAATTACTTATTTAAGCTCCCTAGCAGCAGGAATGTGCGTTACGATAACAACCCCCAAATTGTACAGACATCTTCCTCATAACGGAAAATATTCGAGACAAAAAGAATTGTTCAAATCGAAACTTTAAAAAATGCTGCAAGCTATTTGATGCAGCAAATGGGCCCAATGTATCCTTCAGAACGAAGGTGATTCTACCAAGAAAGGATTTTTCCAAGAAGTTTTTAATATCTGAAATACGCTTTCAGATACAAATGTAAGTCGTCGCCACCTGGAAGCAGAACTGTGAATTATGAAAAGCAGAAAATATGCACAAAACTTTGTTTACGTAGAGAGCTATGCGATTAAAAAATGATTTTCAAAGGTAACTCTTAGAAGCAGAGATATCGAGAAAATTCTCTTCTTCTAAGAGTTATCTTTTCAATGATAGCGATAAAGCAGATATTACGTTTGCAAGCCTTACAGCGGAAAATTATGAGTTATTTAAAGTGGATTATAATTGGAATGTTTTTTACAACAAATGGCATACAGCAGGATCTTTTCTTCTAATAGGAATTTTACAACTGGAAATGCATTTGCAAAGAAAAACGACACCCGGCGTCAGAACTGCGCATTATAAAAATTCCAAGAGTATATGCAAAATGTTTCTTAAGTCACTGCTATCCAATATGAAAACAATGATAAAAAAAATACGTGTTTTCGCGGTGTTATAGATAAATTGTATATTAATATGGCTACAGAATGCATGAGCAGATGAAATGTTTTCGTGGCTGTCAGAATTTAACCGAAGACGGATTTTTCAGTCAAGCTTTCAGACCTCCGCAGATAGGGCTACAGATATACGGCAGCAACAGAAATATGTCCGTACACTCTCTAGTCAGAAAATTATATGATAAAAAGATTAGAAATTACATGCAATATAGTTGTCATGGGAACGCCATCTCCAACACAGAATTTTTCAAATGGGACATTAAGCCAAGATAACATGAAAAATATAGCACACATTTACGAAAAAGTTGGGTTTTATTTTAAGGAGGAAGTATACGCAAAGCGCTTTCTAAGGAGCCCAGATACTAATGCTCAGGGGCGTAGCTACCGGAAGGGCAGGGAGGATAACCGGCCTCCCAGAATGCTCATTTCAGGGGCGTAAATTCATGCTCTAAGGGATGTGAAAAATAGAAATTGTTACTGAAAAAGAAAGTTGCACCCTTTAGTATTTTATTTTTGAAGACTTTAGTTAGTCTCATACAGTATTTCATGCAGTTAACTAGGTTGCAGAGTTACATACACTATGAGGTATGAGCATCTCATATCCATAAAGGGAAATTTCCGAAAGAGTGAATGGTGACATAGAAAACAATATGTTGATATGCCCAATTTCCATGACCTCTCCGAACATGTCGCTGGGATGAAGAGCTAATTTATCATTTGAGCTGTGTCGTAGAAAGTTCTCATAGTGTTTGACCTTGAACGGGATTTTCCCAAGTCCGCTTCTTCCTAAAGCTTCTTTCTATTATTACGTTCACTATTCCATACTCATTCGTTATGTGCTGGTTTGCTTTCCGTTATGCACTACTGTGGAGTGTTGTGTTGTCGGCGTTCACATAACGTCAACGCTTTACTTGGTAACTTCAACCTGTGGTTCTTGGGTACTTACCTGGTTTTGAAAAATTTTGATAAATTTATGTCAAAAACCTGAAGTGCGACTTTTGAATGATAGAAATACTTTACTATAACGGCGGGGTGCGAGAAACTAAAAACCACGTATCATCTCAGTGGAAATCGAAGGGGCGTAATTCCAAGTTTCGCCCTCCCAGATAAGAAGAGCATTCTACGGTCCTGATGATGCTTACGTATCGGACACAGAACAGTGCGCATACGCCCCTTTGCGGCCAAACTGTGTGCTACAAAAAATCAGTTTATTGAAATCATTCATCACTACTAACTCCATAAAAAATACATCGTAAAGCAGACAATCCAAATTGAAATTTTAGAAGCAGAGATATCGGAGAAAATACAACACGTCTTAGCGGTTGAACTGTGGATTATTTTACTGCAGGTAAAAACTGTGCAGAAAAACAACTATCTTCGTTAAAGATATGGCAAGAAAGAAAGAAGTTTTGCAGTTGGATTTTTTGAAGCAATGATGTGAATGAAATACATTTTCAGTTCTATAGCACCTGCATTTACGCCTCATATAGGCAAAGTTATGCTTCGTAGAAAATCAAAAGGCTAGGATCAGCGTTCCCTTACTTCACAATTTTCTATTTAAACGGAAGTTTTAAAATCTGAAGAATACAGGAAAAGAGATGGTTTCCACAGACAGACGGATGGTTGAACATGATGGAAATATAAGCATGTCTAATGATATTTTTTCAGAAGACATGTTGTGACGTACCTGCCAGCAGGACACACACGACATAAAGGCAGATAGCAATCAGAATAAACGTCTGCGTACCATAGGAAGTCGATTTATCGTGCTGAAGGATATTAAAAACACAGTTTTGCCGTCTTTACACGATTTAAAAAAATTACGGTTAAAATGATATATACATGAGCACTTTCAAGTCCACTGTGGACCCGTCATCAGATGCTGTGGTTGCACTATGCCCTGGGAGGGTATATATTATGTAGTATGCGCACTGACGAAATAGTATGTTTTGGCATGCGCATAATATTGATACATAAACATAGGGCTGAATGCTGTAACGACGATACCCCTATCATTATACCGTTGCCATGGAAACTACTCTGTAACTATTACAACGAAAGAGACAATACCGGCTGCTCTAATGAAACGACATGATTGGGTAGTGAGCATGCGCATGCCCAAACATACTATTTCGTCAGTGCGCATACTACATAATATATACCCTCCCAGGGCATAGTGCAACCACAGCATCTGATGATGGGTCCACAGTGGACTTGAAAGTGCTCATGTATATATCATTTTAACCGTAATTTTTTTAAATCGTGTAAAGACGGCAAAACTGTGTTTTTAATAACGTCTGCGTAGCTCAGTTGGTAGAGCGACTTGTTCCGGAGTAAGCTGACTCAGGTTCGAATCCCGGCGTAGACTAAAAATGACGGAGAAATTTACTTCATTATTATGGCGCCCGAACTTTCCGGATGACCAGACCGTTCAAAATCTCGCAATGGTGTGATGTTCTTTCCACACCGCGAGATAGGAAAAATCAGAGAATCTCTTCTCCAGCGCTTCGAAAAATAAATGTGTGTGACGTTGCATTCCACACACCGGATTGACTGGGAGTTCTCAAGTGCACGTTCTACAGTGGATGGCTGCCTGCAACGATTCATGGTCACGGCTGACCCGTGGGCCATGCCCCCGGCCCTCTTTTGGGGGGGGGGGGATGTGACGTACCTACGAACAGGACGCACACGACATAAAGGCAGATAGCAATCAGAATAAACGTCTGCGTAGCTCAGTTGGTAGAGCGACTTGTTCCGGAATAAGCGGACTCGAGTTCGAATCCCGGCGTAGACTAAAAATGACGGAGAAATTTACTTCGTTATAATGTTTAAAATAAATTCCAAAGAATTCGTCGGCAAGTTTTAATGTACAAAGCGTGGTTTTGGGAAACGGTTTGTAAATCTCATCCTTCACATCATCGCATAAACAGTAAGAGAGAGAGAGAGAGAGAGAGAAAGAAAGAGGGAAATCCAACCACATCCGCCAGGAATTTACATAAAAAAGCCGTTCCATAATAGCTGAGGGTAATTTTTTTCGAGTTGGCAACAGTGCGAAGGGAAAAAATAACCACGCAGATGACTAACTGAATTAAGAAAGTATCTATGGCAACAGTTAAAACCGTGGCAGACGATTCTCTATTGCGCAGTTCTTTAAGGTATGTCTGCGTTTTGCCATACAGCTGTGGAGGTGAGTGATTTGGATTTACGAAGTGAAATGCGTTGTGCCATAAAATTTTGCTACCGTTTGGGTAAAACGGCTCCAGAAACAGTTGATTTAATGAAAAAGGCTTAAAGAGATAAATGTTTGGGTGAGTCAACGATTTTTAGATGGCACCACGATTTCAAAAAAGGGCACTTGTCGGCAGAACTCGCTTCTAGGCCAGGTTAACCTGAAAGTGTTATTACGGAGTGTATTTTTAACACTGTTTGAGCAATCCTGAAAGAAGATCGACGAATGACCTGCACCGTAATCACGGATTTGGCCTTGCTAAATTCGAGCACACAAAACGCCTTCTGTTGCCTCGACGCTATCTTTTCACTCACTAAGCGTAGTGGCTGTTTGGACGCTCGTGCTGCCATCTAGTGGTAGTCATAAAAAACTCTGGGCCACGCCCGTAGACATGATAAGAGTCGTATTCATCGGTGGTTCTTGGTTGCCGAGATATCCACTTTTCAAATCGGGACATTCTTTCTGAAACACCCTGTATTTGGGTGAGTCAACTATTTTTAGATGGCATCATGATTTCAAAGAAGGGCGTTTGTCGGCAGAACTCGATCCTAGGCCTCGTCGACCTGAAAATGTTGTTACGGAGCGTATTGTTAACACTATTCGGGTAATCCTGCAAGAAGATCGACGAATGACGTGTGAAGACATAGCTGCGTCAAGTAATATTTTAAAAACGTCGGCATTCCGCATTCTACGCAACAAACTATCGCTGCATTGCGTGTGTTCCAGATGGGTACCCCATCACCTGACGAGAAAAAACTTGGTAGCCATAGTTCAGGTGTGTCATGAGTGGAAATAAATGATTGCAAAGGATCCAAACTTTCTAAACACAGTATGAACTGCCGATAAAACACAGGTCCACTATTTCGAACCCCTCACACAGAGTGCAGCGAGTGTCTGAAAACACACAGGCTCGCCTCTTACGAAAAAAGTTCGCCAAACCAAATCCGCTGGGAAATTTGATGATGATAGTTTTCTTTGATCATAAAGATGTAGTCTACCAGCATATCGTTCCTCCACAATTTACTGTCAATCCTGAGTATTACATTTCAGTCTTGAAGCGTCTGCGACGACACATATCCATTAAGCAACCGGAACAGGCCGTCAAGTGCACCCTACACCATGATAACGCCCGCCCACATGTGGCTGCTTATGTTCAACAGTTTCGTATGAAATGCAATATTGAAATCCTCTACATGCTGCCTACAGTCCTGACTTCACCCTGAGCGTTTTCCGGTTGTTTCCAACAGTGAAGAAGTTTCGTGGAGCAACATTCAACACAGATGCTGACGTTATTCAAGCTGTACAGAGGTCGCTAAAGCAGCTTCTACAAAATGTCTTCGCCACATGCTTTGAAAAGCGGACTGAACGATGGGACCTTTGCATATCATCCGAGAGAAGATAATTTGAGAAAGAATAACATATACGTTGTTGTACCTATATTTCTTCATTGTTTGATTTTACTCTCAATCGTTCTGGTAGACCGTTGTATTATTTATTTACAATAATTAAATGACATTTCTGATTATAAAGTGAAATTCCCCAATTGTTTATCACTTACTTAAGATTCACTCCGAAGAAATTTCAAGAATCTTTTCGCGCGATGAAAGGATGAAAACTTTGTCCTGCAGTCAACATTGCTGTTTCCCCAAGTTTTTGGATTGAGGAGCGAAAATTGAATAACTTTTGAATATGACAATCCGTTTTTTGGTGTAAATATGACAAGGATGGTAAGTCAGATAATATCCAAAAATCTTCGTCGTCTTAGAGTGGGAATTGAACTCGTGTCTCCCAGATATCGCACGGGTATGTTACCTACTACATCACCCAGAACACCAAGTCTCAAGTTTCCGATTAATTTGAATATAACCATCACAGGATTCGCTTGTCGAAGCAACAGACATTTATGTTAAGCGAATCTGTAGATTAAGATTGTAATTCTAATTTGTAATATGTAATGGTGTAATCCCGTATTCTATTCTTGAAAATTGAATAGTCTAATATGTCAACTCTCCTTCCCCAAACTATCAGATTTTCAGAAATAAACGGGTTTCAGCATTGCCAGGAAGATGAATTCTGATTTAATACTGTCTGATATATACCCAGACTAACATTTCGGATTGATCCACAGTCTAATAACTTCCGGAAAAGGAAGTTCTACATTTTAAATTAATCTTCCATCGGGAACGCATTTGGTACATGATAGGAAGACGTCGTTATACCGAAGAGGATTTTCAAAGCAAGCGTACGTCTCGCTGGTTTGCATCGGCCATCTTTATAATGATTTATGATCTTCGACTGTCGTCTCTGAGTAGTGTTTACAAAAATTTCATTTCTCCATCGGATATTTCTTCCAATGCTAATGTTCTATTGCTGTCTTCGTTCAGTGAAAGTTCTTTGTTTGGCACAAGCCGATTTGTAATCAAATTTTAGCTTTGTTTGAGTTTCCTTTCAATTCCTTAAAAATACTTTTTCTTCCCCTCATCGTAGCTTTCAGTGCGCTGCAGAGGAAAAGCAGTGCTTTGTTTCTGGTTCAAATTATTAGATTGGTTCTTTTCTCTTATTCTCTTTCCTCCAGAGACATTTGTATTTTCTTAACTTTCAAAGTTTTTAAAGAAACGCTTTTATCAGGTTTTCGTTCTAACTTCCTTTCAGATGTCTTTGTAGACAAAATGCACTTCGGGAAATGCGTCTTGTGAAGCGTTTAGGGAGACTTCTTTCTTGAATTTACGGCTGGTAAAACCATTCGAACTATTTGAAATTAAAACGGCACAACGTCCCCTATTTACATTAATGCCTTAAAACTCTCACGGTTTCTTTTCTGCGGCTGGTTGGAGTGATGCTCAGAGACCGCAATTTCTAAATTAGTTACTTGAATACTATGCGTAGGAGTGGCTATACAATTAGAAAGTAGTTTGAATGCTACAGTTGCTGTTTGTTAGAGCATTGGAAATATTTATATTTATATATTTTTATGTGGTTTAGAAAATTACATTTCACGTAGACAAAAGATAAATGCAAAATAAACAGAAGCAAAATATCTGTGCATTACGTAAGTCACTATTTTTTCATGCTTCTTAATCCCATTGTTTGTTGAAAATGACTCGTGCTTATTACCTCTGTTTGAAGAAAGTCACCGTCACTGCACGATATAGCACATCAACTTCCAAAGCAAAGTGAATGACGTTAACGACTTTAATTCAAATAAAAATGAATATTAAAATATCACGATACTGAAAGTTAAAATATCACGACACATGATCTTTCATGCCAGCTTCTGGCTCATCATCAGGTGGTAGTTAAAATTATGATACTTTAAAAGTGTGAAAGAGTTCTACAAGGAATGCTACTGATATTTATACTGACCACAGTGCAGCTAACGCATGACATCAAGGAAAAACGTCGTCACATTGCAGCCAATGACCGTTGAATCACATATGGTCGACAATCAAATATAGGAATTAAGTACAAATTTTGAAGATGACAATCCGATTTTTGGCGTAAATGTGACAAGGATGGTAAGTCAGATAATTTTTGAAAACTTGAAAATTTTCATCGTCCTGGAGCAGGACTCGAACCCGCGTCTCCCAGAAAACGCCTAGGTATGCTAACCACTACACCACCCAGAACGACCAAGTTTCAAGTTTCCGATCAATTTGAATTTAACCATCACAGGATTCGCTAGTCGAAGCAACCGGCATTCATGTTTAGCGAATCTGGAGGTTAATAATCCTATCCCGTGATTGCCCGGAGAAGCAGATAAATCATGAAAGAAATACGGGATTACGCCATATAATACAAATTTTGAAGATGACAATCCGATTTTTGGCGTAAATGTGACAAGGATGGTAAGTCAGATAATTTTTGAAAACTTGAAAATTTTCATCGTCCTGGAGCGGGACTCGAACCCGCGTCTCCCAGAAAACGCCTAGGTATGCTAACCACTACACCACCCAGAACGACCAAGTTTCAAGTTTCCGATCAATTTGAATTTAACCATCACAGGATTCGCTAGTCGAAGCAACCGGCATTCATGTTTAGCGAATCTGGAGGTTAATAATCCTATCCCGTGATTGCCCGGAGAAGCAGATAAATCATGAAAGAAATACGGGATTACGCCATATAATACAAATTTTGAAGATGACAATCCGATTTTTGGCGTAAATGTGACAAGGATGGTAAGTCAGATAATTTTTGAAAACTTGAAAATTTTCATCGTCCTGGAGCGGGACTCGAACCCGCGTCTCCCAGAAAACGCCTAGGTATGCTAACCACTACACCACCCAGAACGACCAAGTTTCAAGTTTCCGATCAATTTGAATTTAACCATCACAGGATTCGCTAGTCGAAGCAACCGGCATTCATGTTTAGCGAATCTGGAGGTTAATAATCCTATCCCGTGATTGCCCGGAGAAGCAGATAAATCATGAAAGAAATACGGGATTACGCCATATAATACAAATTTTGAAGATGACAATCCGATTTTTGGCGTAAATGTGACAAGGATGGTAAGTCAGATAATTTTTGAAAACTTGAAAATTTTCATCGTCCTGGCGTAATCCCGTATTTCTTTCATGATTTATCTGCTTCTCCGGGCAATCACGGGATAGGATTATTAACCTCCAGATTCGCTAAACATGAATGCCGGTTGCTTCGACTAGCGAATCCTGTGATGGTGTAATTCAAATTGATCGGAAACTTGAAACTTGGTCGTTCTGGGTGGTGTAGTGGTTAGCATACCTAGGCGTTTTCTGGGAGACGCGGGTTCGAGTCCCGCTCCAGGACGATGAAAATTTTCAAGTTTTCAAAAATTATCTGACTTACCATCCTTGTCACATTTACGCCAAAAATCGGATTGTCATCTTCAAAATTTGTATTATATGGCGTAATCCCGTATTTCTTTCATGATTTATCTGCTTCTCCGGGCAATCACGGGATAGGATTATTAACCTCCAGATTCGCTAAACATGAATGCCGGTTGCTTCGACTAGCGAATCCTGTGATGGTTAAATTCAAATTGATCGGAAACTTGAAACTTGGTCGTTCTGGGTGGTGTAGTGGTTAGCATACCTAGGCGTTTTCTGGGAGACGCGGGTTCGAGTCCCGCTCCAGGACGATGAAAATTTTCAAGTTTTCAAAAATTATCTGACTTACCATCCTTGTCACATTTACGCCAAAAATCGGATTGTCATCTTCAAAATTTGTATTATATGGCGTAATCCCGTATTTCTTTCATGATAGGAATTAAGTGTTACGTTGAAAATGTATTAGTTCTTTATTGTTCATGAATAATGGTATCCAAGGGTAAAGGAATAAACTTTGGTACTTCATCGTTACAACATTTATTATCATTAGTGAAAATATAAAGTCTCTACCAGTAAAGTCGTACTTCTTGTGTTGTGGCTAGATATGACACGGGCCCCGTTCGGGACGAAGCATATATTATATCTAGCCACAACACCAGAAGTGCGACTTTACTGGCAGAGACTTTATATTTTCACTAATGATATGAAGTGCTGTAATGATGAAGTGCCAATGTTTATCCCTTCCCTTTAGATGCCATTATTCAGGAACAATACAGAACTAATAAACTTTCAACGTAAAATTTAATTCATAGATTTGATTGTTGACACTATACACTGACGGAAAAAAATCCCAACACCACGAAAAAATAGTTGTAGAGGAATGAAATGGCGGCAATACATTTGTATAGGTAACATATTTAATCGATAAAGGTTTCAAGATCACAGCTTATTGTAAGCGCGAGAAGAGCCATTTTAAATGTGAAATGCTGGTACATTAATAACCGGTGTAACCGCCAGAATGTTGAATGCAAACGTTCATGCATTGTGTCGTACAGGTGCTGGATGTCAGTTTGTGGGATGGATTTCCATGACTGATGCACTTGGTCGGTCAATACAGGGACCGTTAATGCTGGTTCGGGGTGATGCTGGAGTTGTCGTCCAATGATGTCCTATACGTGCTCGATTGGTGAAAGATCTGGTGATCTAGCAGACCACGGCAACATGTCGACACTCTGTAGAGCATGTTGGGTTACAACAGCGGTATGCGGGCGAGCGTTATCCTGTTGGAAAACACCCCCGGAATAATGTTCATGAATGGCAGCACAACAGGTTGAATCACCAGACCGACGTACAACTGTGCCGTCAGGGAGCGTGGGATAACCACGAGAGTGCTCCTGCTGTCATAGGAAATTGCTACGCATATCATAACTCCAGGTGTAGGTCCAGTGTGTCTCGGCCGCAGACAGGTGGGTTGCAGGCGCTCACCTGGCCTCCTTCTAACCAACACACGGCCATCACTGGCACCCAGGCAGAACCGGCTTTCATCAGAAAACACAACAGATCTCCACTCCGTCCTCCAATGAGCTCTAGCTTGACACCACTGACGTCGCAAACGGCAGTGGTTTGGAGTAAGTGGAATGCACGCTACAGGTCGTCTGGCTCGGAGCTGTTCCTTCAAGTAACCGATTTGTAACCGTTCGTTGTGTCACTGTGGTGGCAACTGCAGCTCGAATTGCTGCCGCAGACGCGGTACGATGCGCCACGGCCATACGCCGTACACGGCGGTCTTCCCTCTTAGTAGTGCCACGTGGCCGGCCGGAACTTGGTCTTCTTGAGGCAGTACCTTCCCTTGACCACCGGTACCAACAATCATGCACAGTGGCTACATTCCTGCCAAGTCGTTCTGCAATATTGCGGAACGAATATCCACCTTCTCGTAGCCCTGTTACACGACCTCGTTTAAACTCCGTGAGCTGTTGATAATGGCTTCTTTGTCTTCTTAAAGGCATTCTTGACTAACATCAACGCACTACGTGGAATCTCAACGATAACTAACGCTCACGAACGTTACAGCGCGTATTAACAGCAAACCTGCTTTGCATGTTCCGAGGGGCGCTACTAGCGCCACACGTATGCGCCGAGCGCGAAATTTGCATAGACCTCATCTTATAGATATACTCTCACCGCCTACCAACTGTCGTTTATCTAACACAACCCCTTCTTGGTGTTGGGATTTTATTTTCCGTCAGTGTATGATTTAACGGTTATTGGCTGCAATGTAACGACGTTTTTCTTTGACGTCATGCGTTGAGTGCACTATGGTCTCTATAAATACCAGTAGCATTCCCTGTAGAACTCTTTCACACATTTAAAGTATCATAATTTGAAGTATCACCTGATGATATGCCAGGAGCTAGCACGAAAGATCTTGTGTCGTGATATTTAACTTTCAGTATCGTGATATTTTAATATTCATTTTTTTAAAAATTAAAGTCATTGACATCATTCTCTTTGCTTTGGAAGTTTATGTGTTATATCGTGCAGTGACTGCGAACTTCTTCAAATAGACTTCTTAATCCCGTGGAAAGGCACAGTGAAAGATATTAGCAATTAAAAATTACATATTAAAAAGACTCGTTGGGGAAAAAGGCAAATATAGACACGAATCTGAGATACTTCAATAGCATTTTTATTATTCCTGATGTTTTAGTGCTGAATGTATCAACCATTTTGTTTTTCTCTCTCACGTTCTCTTAGACTTTGCTTTTCTTGTTATCCGTTCGCTATCTTGCTTTGTATTGACTCAATACCGTCGATTCATATCCATCTGTTTTGAATTTTTACCAATCCTACGTACATATACTGCCCTTCTGTACTTTCTCCTAACTTTCTCACTCTCCTTTCGATCTCATGCAATCGTTTATTCTCGTGCAGATCCAAACACCTATATCACAATGAGTACCGTCTATGAACGATAAAATTTTTTGTCGTGCATAAACGGTACTCAGTGTGATTTACGACTTCCGATCTGTTCCTCACTTTTGATCATTTCCTGTAACTTCCTCCCCCTATGCGGTCCGTTACTTTTACATAGATCTTGCATCTCCTTTTTACTTTTTCAACTGACCTACGTACGAGCTTTCCCCTCAGCCAGATAGATATAAAGAGCTGTAAGTGTGTGGTCGATATAAAGAGCTTTAAGGTTGTCTTCTCCACAGAAGTGACGGGCGGTGGTGGATACGATGTCAGACACACAAAAAACCAACATGCAGACACCCTTGCCGTTAAAGTACAGGCCGGCGGTGGCAGTGTGTATGTCTGAGGGTTGTTTTCCTGGCATGACCTGGGACCTCTGGTACCACTGGATGGGTCCCTGAACGCCAATCGCCACCTGTCCATCCTCGCTGACCGCATGCATACCTTCATGTTGAAGGTTTACGCTGGTGGTACCAACAGGACAATGCCCCGTGCCACGTCGTAAAAGGGTGCGTGACTGGTTCCAGGAGCACGACAGTGATGTCTCCGTTCTCCCTTGGCCGGCTAAATTGCCCGACCTCAACCCCATAGAGCACTTGTGGGACTATTTGGATTGACAGGTTCGACGTGCCGACCCACAACCACGTCATCTCCGTGACCTCCGTGCTCTGCTGCAGTCCGAATGAGCACGTGTGCCTCGGGCAATCTTCCGAGGCCACATTGCGTCCATGCCAAGCTGTCTGGCCACTGTCATCCGGGCTAAGGGGGTTATTTCCATTTTTAGTTAGGTGGTCATATTATTATGATACGACTGTGTATTTATTTTTTCGTATACACAGTGTGTTGGTTTTTGTAAATAAAAGTCATTTTTGTGCCAGTTATAAGATTCGTACCGATATCTTCCTACTCCGGAGCAGGGTATTTTACTGCCTTAACTACGCCGGCAGGGCTTATCTCTGAAATTTTTCGTTTTGACTCATGCGTCACGTCAGTGGTTCGTCACATCCTGTAGAAACTTGCATAACAATTGCCTTGCTGACAGCGAGTGATCCTTTCTCTTGACGATGACATGAGAAGCCTTTAAGAAACAGACGTCACGGTGACTATGAGTGTTCCTTTTCATCGACATAATATTAGGGTTCTGTAGGAGATGTTATATGAAGTGTCACAATGACTGTGAATATTTCTATCCTTGAACATAATGCGAGAGCATCGTAGGAACTGGTGCGTAAATTCTTACTTTAACTGGGAGCGTTCGTTCGCATCGACATAATATTAGGTTCCTGAAGGAAGTACACAATTTTTTGAAATGATACGCTTTCTATTAGTATTCCTTTTGGTATACATAATGTGGGAGTACCCAATAAAGTGAGCACACAGTGTACATTATTCGTCTTGGGGAAATTGCTATTTAAAACATTACCCTGAAATATTTGTATTCTGTTTACAGAGTACGAGGTTGTGCACAATACAGTGGTAACTTTGTGTATGTTCTACCATAAAAAAGCAAATCTGTAAAAAAGCGCATTAAGGTTTTTTTTTTGGTGTCACGAAGAAAGCATTTAGAAAATTGCAGACACCTAATGAAGACCGATGCTCCAAAAACTAGTACATACATCATTCTCTTAGAAAACCGGCTTATCGACATATGTTCGCTCCTGAATTTATTCCACTCCAAAGAGCGTCTATTCCCGGAACCAAATAATGATCCCCAGCATTCTTTCGACAAAGCAGAGCAGTTTGTTCTGACACAGTCATTCCGCTGAGGTAGTCACATATTGACTATTAATCATGTAAGGGAAGAATTTTTTGATTATTTGAGAGAAGCGCCTGTTGGAGTCTTGGAAAGACCAACAAAAAAGATATATTTAATTCGCATTCTTAGGAGAAAGGAGCATTCTTCGAGATTTGGGAATGTAACCTTTCTTCTCTCTGCTGATCCAGGCTTCTTTAAGAGTAATGCTACTCATACTTTTAAGAAAGATGCTAATTGATTAATCGGTTATCTTTTAACTTTAGTTTTTCCAACCAAACGCAGATTAAGTAAAATTATTCCGGAGAAGTATGAGAAATAATTTATACAATATACGTATTGGATTGGCTAAAATGTAATTGCATTTTTCCCTGTGTAAATGAAAGGGGAATTTTGAATGGGAAACAAAAACTTTAGTAAAAAAACATATTGTTTATTTTGTTCGATGACATTTTGCCATCTCGCAGGCAAGTTCATGATTCCGCGCTCAAAACCGTTTTTGTTTTTTTCGGCAAAAGAACAGTTCCAAGAATGATTAGATAGCCTCATCAGCAGACAAAACAAATGGTAGTCTGATGGTGCCAGGTCTGGCGAATACGGTACACTACATAGTAACACATCCCATCCAAGCTGCAACAAATTTTGACGAGTTACCAAACTTATATGTGGTCTTCCCTTTTCATGGTGAAAAGCAACACCTTTGCGATTCGCAAATTCTGGACGCTCCTGTTTGACTGCATCACTTAATTTATCCAGCTGACGACAGTAGACGTCCGAATTAATGTTTTAGTTCGTTGGAAGCAATTCAAAATACACAATACCTTTCAAATCCCACCAGACTGACAGCATAACCTTCCTTTGGTGCATATCTGCTTTTGAAGTGCTTTGCACAGGTTCATCAAACTTACACCACGATCATTTTCGTTCGACGTTGTTGTAGACGATCCATTTTTCATCGCCTGTTATCATACGTTTCAAAAATGGATGTTTTTTTCACTTTTCAAGAGCGAATCGCAGATGCCAACACCCACATATTGAGCTCACTAACGTATCCCAGTTGCTTTAAATAGTTTTCAACACTCCATTTCGATATGTTCAGATTCTCAGCAATCTATAGTGTGGTTAAATACCAACTGGGTTCAATCAATGACTTTATTTTGTCGTCATCAACTTCGATTGTCCTTTCTGAGCGTGGTACATGTTTCACATCAAAATCTCCAGACCGAAATTTCGCAAATCAATTCTGACACTGCTATAGTTTTAAGGCATCTTCACCATAAACATCACATAACTTTTTATGAGCTGGCACAGAGTTTTTCCTTTTGGAAGTAATGCAGGAAAACATAACAAAAATGTTCCTTTTGATGGCCCATTTTGAAATCAACGCCAAGCAAACACTTGTTAACGAAATCGCGCATTTTCTGTTCCTGAAACAAGCTTTATCTGTCAACTGTCGAGTTACATAATGAACTTGCGGTTTCAAATGGTGTTAGTTACATTTCAAGATATGTTTTGCCATTTATGTGTAAGAAACGCATTGCCATTTTGGCCAACCCAAAAGTTGCTAGTGCTCTACCTTCACAAATGGAAGTTTAAAGCTGAATCGAAATTTAAAGCAGCAATTCTATTATTTTACGCTCTGAAGAGCGTATAATTAGAAATGCCTAAAGTATGAAAAACTTTATTGACAACTGTAACTGAAAAAGAAAGTTATTTAGTGGAGGTCTACACTGGCCGGGCCAAGTAGGGGAAGCCGGACGCCGGGTCTGTACTAGAAGGTTACGTATTTTTCTCATGCATTAAAAGAACTTTTCGTTACACAAAACAAAGATTTACTTGTAAATGATCCAGATGGGAGTGTTCAGCGAGAAAAACAAAATACCTCATCGCAATCGAATGCATTGATTAATCAATGCTGAAATCAACAAGCTGGGCTGTAGGATGACAGTTTACGATGGGACAGCTAGTTTATTTCTAAAAAGGTTGAAATCAAATTCTGTTTTTACTCCGTTGACTATAACAACTGAAATACATGTTGTTGTTTTTTTTCCTTTTCCATGAAAGTTTACATGAACAGTTTTCAGTTGCACGAAACGAAAATAGAAAGGAACTTCTGGCGCCATTCCTTGTTACAGAGATGAGAAAATTCGAAGTATTTGTTTATATATTTGGAGGACGAGGACTACATTTTTTATGCTTAAGTATAGAAAAAGAAATGCGTTTACAAAGGCTATGCCATGAAATTACCAATGTTTACCCTATAGGTTACAGAAGTATATCGTTAATTCAAAACCTTGTCAGTGGCAGGGATTCGTGCTAGAAATGGCAAATCTCTCTGCTTTTGCATTACTTTTATTACTAAAGTAAATTAATTTAATAGAGCAACATTGTTTCTCTATTAGAGAAACCGCTCCCTCTAGCGGGCGCTGTACGGGCCTAACCGGCCGGCGACCCATGCTGTGAGTTCGTACATGAAGCCAAGCATGGCGGTCGATAAAGTTCATTTGCGGAACTGTTTGTTATTTATGTTTAATTTAAGGAAAAGTGCGAGTAAAGCATACGGTTCAATATGTCAGGCGTATGGCAAACCGATTATGGGTGTAAGCGGACGCGTCGATAATGGTTTGTCTGGTTTGAAAAAGGTTATATAAGCTTGGAAGACAAGCTACGTGCACGTAGACCGCAGGAACTTCTAGACAAGGAGCTGAAATCTATGTTGCAAGAGGATACCGCACAATCGATCACACAACTGGCGAAACGTTTGAAACTGGCCCAATCAAAGTTGGTGCGGCATCTACAAGCCTTGGCGAATACCCAGAATATTGGTAAGTGTGTTCAGCATACTTTAACGGAACGTAATATTAGTCAAAGATTGGGCATCTGCATATCGTTGCTGAAGAGGTTTCAAGGGAAGAATTTACTGTGAAAGGTTGTCATCGGAGATGAATAATATGTCTAATGCGAGAACCCGTTCGCCCGCGATTGCGGGTCGACCCTGGCCAACCATCAACATCCATTGGAAAACAGGATTTCCAAAATTGGAAAAGGTGCTGTTGTGCGTGTGGTGAGATATGCATGGAGTGCTGTTCTTCGAATTATTGAAACCAGGTGAAGCAATCACTGCACAAAGGTACAGCGATCAGTTGATGAAACTGAACGCCGCTATTGAGCAAAAACGCCCATGGACAGGTAAAGGACGCCGCCCAGTCATCCTTGTACACGATAATGCCAGATCACATGTCAGTGTCACTACGAAATCGACACGATAATGCCAGATCACATGTCAGTGTCACTACGAAATCGACCCTTGAACAGTTACACTGGGAGGTTTTACCACATCCGGCTTACTCCCCGGACATTGCACCCTCAGACTTTCATCTGCTTCGCTCTATACAAAATTCTCTAGCCCAACAGCGGTTCCCCACATTTCCAGAGGTGGAACATTTCGTCACTGCGTTCTTCAGCTCAAACCCGAGTCCTTCTACGACCGGGTCATTCATTTGTTGCCTGAAAAATGACAAAAGGTCACTTATGCTAACGGCTAATATTTCGTTGAATAAATGTGTACTGGTTTACTGATTGTCCCTGTCCCCTTTCTCCTTAAAACGGCGAAAACTTTTGCATACCCCTAATAGAGCAGGAGGTTTTCAGCCTTTTCTGAAACGCGGTCACCATGACTACACGGAATAGCACTGACACACCACAAGAAAGAGAAAAGGTAAAAATGCATGTGCTTATTGTGTATATCGATTATTTCAAAGAGATTGTGAATCCTAAAACTTAACTTTCGGAAAAAGAAAGTATGCAGTTTACATGATATCTGTGTTACAAGCAATAGGTACCTGATATACCTACATTTTTCAGTACACTTTAAAAACGTCAGTTATATATAATTTTTCGCAGCATAGCTCATAGCAGATTTGGGGATTCAAAGTCCACGTACCCAAGATGCCAAGATATTCAGTTTTCCGCGTGATCTTTCAAAACACAAATATTAAAACATATTAAATATAAAAGGCAATCATTACTAGCTGAGAAAATAAATTATCCCAAATAGAAAACATTTATCCCAGGTAAAGTGATCATATTTCTGTCTATAAACGTTAATTTTAGCACGAATTTCACGCTGTCATAAACTTTTAGCTTTCATTTCAAAATTTTTTCCCCATATCGTTTACTTTTTGTAGCTAGGGTTATAGCTTTACTATCACGATAAGCTAAAGAAATCGCTTATATTTATCATCATGTGAAAATATAAAGTATGCAAATTTCAGAATCTATAAATGAATCACACAGAGTAAGTCGTTCTTTATTCTTTGATTAACATACACCGTTACTTTTAAACCATGAAGTTACGTCGGTATATGAAAAAGTTCTTCACGTAAGTGTAAAAATATTAAGTTTGCTTATTTTTCTTTCCAAAGAAGGACGCTTATCCCAAGACATCTGTACAATTCTCCAAGATACCCCTTCCGTCTCCATTGGTAGCGGATATCTCTGCTCCACTAATATTTCCGGTCCGATTTTAGGCAACACTATATTGGCATTCTATTCCTCGTGTCGCACGACATGAGATAGAGGTGTACCCCCGGGGTTCTTGCCCGTCATTTTCCATTACTGAATGTTTGGGATTTGCTATGTTCATGCTAGAATCTCTGCCAAAATCTTTATGCTCCAGAGGATATATCACATTACTTCATCTGGAGACTTCTGCTAGAACCGAACCTGTACAGACGGCCACCACTTATAATATGGTAAATGATGTGTGATACGTAAACGCCAAACATTCCTTCTGTATTGACAACTCCTACTCGCACTTTACGAAAAACCTGCGGAACTCCAGAATTTGACATTCAACGTATTTGCATGCATCACTCATAGCTCTATTCCTCTACAAGCTTTACAGCCCTTTTTGCGTCGCCTTTCTGCATACTAGACATGACTTTCGCGCATTTCTATCGATGAAGTTTTAAGATAGCATGTTTTCTTCATGTGCTTTTTAATTTCTGAAAAACAATGTACTTTATTGTCATGATGTTCCTTTAATCATCTCCTTTGACAGATGTTCAATAAATTCTGGGGTATAAAGCATATTTACAAAGAGATGGTCAACGCTGTGAATACATGTGTAGCTGAAAAGGGTGTGATGAACACCACTACAAATCATGACACTGGCACTTAAAAGTAGATGTTGTCACGAATAATAGATACCTATTGTGTTGTCATGAATAATTGATCCCTGTGTGTTTTCAGGAATAATTGATTCCTATGTGTTGTCATGAATAATTGATCTCTTTGTGTTGTCATGAATAATTGATCTCTTTGTGTTGTCATGAATAATTGATCCCTATGTGTTGTTATGAATAATTAATTGACCCCTATGTGTTGTTAGGAATAATTGACCCCTATGTGTTGTCATGAATAATTAATTGACCCCTATGTGTTGTTATGAATAATTGACCCCTATGTGTTGCCATGAATAATTTATCTCTATTGTGTTTTCATGAATAATTGATCCCTTTATGTTGTCATGAATAATTGATCCCATAAATAATTGATTCCTATGTGTCGTCATGAATAATTGATCCCTATGTGTTGTCATGAATAATTGATCCCTATTGTGTTGTCATGAATACTTGATCCCTATTGTGCTGTCATGAATAATTGATCCCTTTATGTTGTCATGAATAATTGATCCCATAAATAATTGATTCCTATGTGTCGTCATGAATAATTGATCCCTATGTGTTGTAATGAATAATTGATCCCTATTGTATTGTCATGAATACTTGATCCCTATTGTGCTGTCATGAATAATTGATCCCTATGTGTTTTCATGAAGAATTGATCCCCGTATTGCATGACTTGAGGATAATAAACAAAGACATGGCTCTTCCCACGTTTTATTAACATATAGCAACCGAAAAATTGTCATCCAGTCACTGCTGGTATCCGAATTGCAGATCTCTTGATATCTAGCCGAGCGCGTTAGCCTTACGTTACGGTGGCTAAAAATCAACAGCGCAATATATGTTTTTCTGTCAGCTTCTGATATCATAAATCCGCTACTACTTGGAGGATTTTCATGACCTCAGGAATTGCCTGTGGTAAGGGACAGGGAAAAAAAGAACTGTAACTTATCAAGAGGGGAATCAGCAGGAAAGGCTATGGAAGTCATGCACTTAAGCTGCCCTGTAACTTGTTGGTACTAAGAATCAGGGATGGGAAGGCAGGTATAATATTTACTGTTATCGTTAAGACTAATTTCATTCCGAACTATTTCAGCTATTCTCACCATATCATTGATTAGAATTTTCGACTGGTAGCTTCGACTAGGTTCTCGAATAGGATTGGGCATTCCAACGCTTTTTGGATTTCTGGAAGTTAAGATATAGAATGACCCCTTCGTATGTATATGTTACCCCCCCCCACACACACACACGCATTGTACTCTTAGCACTTTTATTTTATTTTCCTTTTTGTTTCTAGGCTTAGGGATCCACATGAAAATTTTCCTCAGGTTATATGGCGTCGCTCATCGTTTTTCAGGGTGATTGCTTCAAGAGATAGCAGAGGAAGATCGCTCGAAAGAAAATCACAGCATCCATGTCTTTCACGGTGATTCGAACCCAGGTTTCCTCTACGGGAACTGAAAAACTCAGGTCGTAAAAGACTCGATCACTGGATTTTACACAAGTTAGTGTAACTTTTACGTGCCATGATTAAACTGCCTCTAGAGTAAAAGTTAGTTTTTCATTATGTCTAGTTCAACTGGTTTTCTGGTCCATCAGAAGACCTTAGACTATTGTTCTGACTTCTGTGAATTTGTTTAGACTAACTAAAGTATAGTTTTGTAATTAACGTGTTCTTAGGTGCCCTCTTCACCATTGCTGCCCAATGTTACTGCGCGTCTGCATGTTTCTCACCAACAAGGTCCTGTAGGTGAGGGTTTTTTTTTTTTTTTTTTTTTTTTTTTTTGTTACACCACAGGCCCTTAGATAAAGTTTAAAGTTTTATGTTCAACGCTTTCCTTATGTCTGCCGGGCTTTATAATTTCTGGTTTATGCTCACGGTGCTGAGCAAATGTTTGTTAATGTTTAAATTTAATTATTAATTTTGCACAGTGGGGTTTTTGATCATGTTACATGTACATAAAGGTATATGATCAGTCAAATACACAATGTTCAGCGAGGTTTAGCACTTTTGTTGTACAAAGAATAATTGTTCCTCGTTTAGATATTTGTACTATACCTGAAGTATAGTTGCTATGCCAAAAGCTCAGTTTTGTATATACTAACGTACTTTCGTAATTGCACTGTAAAATTTATGTTCGGCACATTTCGCATGTTGGGTCAAGATTAGATGTCTTAAAGTTTTATGCTCACGGTGCGGAGCAAACGTTTTGATAGTATTTCAATTATATGTTTAATGTTACAAAGTGTGGTTTTTCTCATGTCACATGTGCCTACCAGGAAATAATCAGTCTTTTACATAATGTTCTGCGCTGTATTGCACATTTGCTGTACAAAGAGTCAGTTTTCATATTTTCATTATTTGTATTGTATCCGAAGTATAAATTTTCTGTAAAACGCAAGTTCTGTTTGTACTAATATACTTTACTCTTTGCACTGTGAAATTTACAGTTGTACCATGGAATTGTAATTCTTTATTAGTGTCTTCCCTATGCCGTTGCACCTTGTGTACATATGTTGTTGTTCATTACATGTTAATCTATAGTATTGTGATTGAGGCACTTGTTTAAGCTTAAGTAATAGTTCTTTTTTTATAATTTGACAGTGTTTCACAATAGAGATATTGCATTCAATTTGTATAGAGTTCACACCATCATTGTAATTAGATTATTTATTCGCTTATCTTTCAGACACTGAAAAGTATAAGCCTTATGCTCTTTTCTTCTTTTTTTCAAGATTGCTCAAAATATACATGTTTGTTTTTGCACTGTAAAATTTATAGTTATACCTTGTAATGGTGTTCACCTATTAGAGATGGCACTCTGCTGATGCACATTGCGAACATATGATGTACATAGAATAAGTCAACCCTTCAGTCCAGTATTGTCAGTGTTATGAATTTGCTTACATTGTATATAGTGCATCCACATAGTGTAAATATCTCATCGTCATTGTAAATAGGTCATCTACTTGCTTATCTTTTGGTAACTGTTAAGCACAGGCCATCTGTATCTTCCTGTCCATGTTTGCTCCAAATAAATATTGTTGAAGCATATTCAAGAAAAGCACCACTCGATCTAATAATCAACGATTTTTATGCAGTGTGATACGAGGTAACAGCATACATTTTAGGTATTACTGGCTCCAAATTCGGGCGGGTAATTTCTGATATGCTGCTAGTTTAGTTCTGCATCTATCTATCATATGCTACATAATCTGTTTTAAACTTTCTCTTATGTTTCGGAGTACCTCTTGTGCTTTATTATCTGAAATTATTACTCGAATGGTAACGTTTAACGTGTTGCCATCTATTTTCCATTCTAGGTTCGTAACTATGCATTAGATGTAATAATGGTCACACCTGTATACGTTTTTTAACCACTATTAATAAACAGAATAGTTCCATATAAAGTTCTGGGAATAAATTTTATGCAGGAATTACGCAGACAGTCACAATGTTTCATCCGTTCCGGCTATGTTACCTGCGAAGAGAATTCCTGTAATGCTAGTCTCGAAAATTGTACGTCTGCATCTTTGTTCTACCAGACACGAAGGTTTAGCGCATTTATTTCTGCTTTTTATCCCTCTGCTCGGTTCCCTTCGTTGGAGAACTGGCTCGGTAAATGTAATAGCGCACCTGTCTGTAATTTGTGGTTTCAGTATCGAGCGGAACAACGTCACTAGAAGCTACATTACGTAAGCAGAACTTTGTCTGCCCGCTTCTCCTCAGCTGGATATATGGGTGTCTTCGTCTTTTTTATTTGGGGGGGGGTAATTCTTGCCGTGGGAAACTCACTGCGCTATAAGCATTCGCTTGTCTCTAATATGGTGCCACTGATTCCAGGGAAGGGAAAGGCTAGTGCCGTAATAAAAACACATCACCCATACCTCACCAGGTATTCGACGCAGCTCCAACCAGAGATCAGAAGTCAACGCTTCGTGCAACTCTAACGGCATCTTGGTGCGTGAATCTCCTTCTCGCTCATTAGGGTGCCCGTGTCGCATCTGTTACGCTTGCACTGTGCATGTTTATTTATTTATTTACAGGGTGTCCGAGATGTATTGGGCCCATTACAAAATTATATAAAACAAAACATTAAACAGATAGAAAGAAATTGACTGTACTGATTCACAATGCAACTACACAAGTTATTACATTTGAAAGTCAGATACCTTGGTTGCTTGTAGTACGTCCAAGCGATACTCGATTTCATGCCATGTATTGGCAAGCATCTGAGGAGTTATGGAATTAATAGCAGCTGTGATACGCTGTTTCAGTTCCTGCAAATCAGCACAAGGCGTCTGATAGACACGATCTTTGACATAACCCCACATGAAATAATCCAATAGAGTTAGATCTGGAGAGCGAGGAGGCCATGGAATGGCACCACCACGCCTAATCCATCTGTTGGGAAAATGCTCATGTAGGCACTTACGTACACACGTTGACCAATGCGGAGGCGTGCGCCGTCTTGTTGGAAAACGCCGTTGTCATATCTTTCGATCTATGGTATAGCGAATTTTTCTAGCATATCCAAGTAAATGTCACCATTTATGTTTTTTTCGCAAAAGAAGAAAGGGCCAATCACTTCTCTTTTTGATAGGGCGCACCACACATTAACTTTTGGAGAATCACGTTCCAGTTCAATAGCAGCATGAGGCGGTTCACTGCCCCATATCCTACAGTTGTGACGATTCACAATACCTGATACATGAAATGTGGATTCATCACTAAAGATTACAGTACTGAGAAATTTTTCGTCGTTTACCACTCGATTCAGCATACCCACAGCGAAATCGTATCGTAAAGTGTGATCATTTACATGCATCTTTTGCACTATTCGAATTTTAGAATTTTATAAGCATGAAACTTTAATTTCTTGTGCAAGATATCGTGAACTGTCGATTTCGGAATGCACAGTTCTCTGCTTGCTTCACGAACGGATTTCCTGGGGCTTTCGTCGGAAACTTTCATTAACTTGGTCAACCGTCTCACCGCTGACCTACCGGCTCCTCCACGATGTTCCACATTGCCAGTTTCTTTAAACTGTTTCATCCACCGCTTAATTGAATTCGTTGACGGAGGATTACAACCATACTTAAAACGGTACCGTCTTTTAACTTTAATGACGTACTTTAATTTCCGTAAGCCATAACACACACATCGCCTTCTGCTGTACGGATGACATGACTACTGATTGCGCATTTCTCATACGTTCCTCATCAGGCCACACCTAGCGCCATCTATCGGATTCTGGGGATAAGAATTCTGCAAAACAAAAATGTAGAAACCGTGTATTTGTTTATTTTATATCTGTAATTAGAAATTACCATCAGATATTTTAAGTGCTACAAACTGTCACCCATCCTTACTTTGGGGCCACTGGTTCTGGGAAAGTCAAAGACACAGCGGCGAGCTACCACCACGTGATGGCTGCTCACATACGCGATTTCATGCCCATCGCTCATCCTGCGGGAAATGGTCTGTTTCAACAGGACAATGTGCCTCCTCACTGAGCTGAAATCACCCAGGCATGGCTTCAGAAACACTCACCTGAGCTTAGAAGCATACAGTGGCCCCCAAGGTCCCCGGATTAAAACCCTATTGAAACTGTCTGGGACGCCGTGGAGCGGAACATCGGATCAATGGATCCTGGACCGTCGTCTCGAACAGAACTGTGAGTAATGCTGCAGCAAGCATGGCTGACATTATCTCTTGAAACATTTCGGCATCTGATGAAGTCGATGCCTCGACGTGTACAAACTGTTATTTGCACTAAAGGAGGATCAGAATGAACACGCTATTAGGCAGGTGTCTTTAATGTTTTGTCCATTAAGTGCATATTTAATTTTTATGCGTAGCACATATGTTGTTATTTGGTTATGCACATCTATCCATGTAGATATCATTTGACGCACTTTGGCATTGATCAGCATAGTGTGGTTTTAACCATTTCCTTTTGCTATGAGAGGAATTTAGATAGTTCTCTACTGAATTCTATTAGAAAACATGCTTTAAATATTCTTCATATTGTATAAAATAAAAATAAATATATATGAGCGGGTTTGTAAAAGTAAATATTTAGGTTAGAAGAAATAACACCCGTTTTGTTAAAACGAAAAGTTAAATTTATTTTTATCGGTTGCAATAGACTGGCTGAAATCAGGAATATTGTATTTTCTTTTCTAAAAGCCTACAATGTCACTGCTGTCATTCTGAATTTTATACCATCGTGGATTCGCTTTAAAGTTTCTGCGGGAGGATATTCCATGGCATCAGCGATGGTTATTACAGCTGACAGAGGTGAAGCGAAGACAACAACAACAATGCGGTAAGCCGATATGTGCAGTGATCCGTCAAGATAAATTCGCTGTCTGTTATTCTTCGTAGCTTACCAAGCAAGAAAAAGATGTTTATATCTACCACACTCACAACAATAAGAAAATTCATGCAAATAAGAATATATCCCGGAAAGGGATGACTGTTAAAGGACAGGGGAAAATGAGAAGGAATATAAGCTATGATATTTTCAAACACAGCGTCAACTTGTTATTATTTTTTGTTGACTGGTCGCATATCTAATGTCCCAGAAAAGTGAAATTCAGATCATATATAAGCAACTGAGAATTTTCGTGCTTTGATAAAATAATGTTTTGGATTTTTTCTCACGCGATAAGGACAATGATAAATTGTTCGTCGCTGCAGAAAAAATTATGTGATGTAATGTAGTGCGTTGAACATGAGAGTTAGTTAAAAAAACAATGCAGTTATGATTTATGAAATTAACATGATTTCATGTACAGAAAGGGACTGACATTTGCGATTTATTTTACAAAAATATTCGTAGGGTAAAAATAAGGAGAGAAGCTGCACTGGTAAATATAGAGAAATAAAGTAAAATAAGAGAGACACACACATAACAATGGCCACAGGGATCATGTATAACATCCCTATATGATATAACATGCACAGCAGAAAGGTATCAAAGATGCGAGAAGTTACACTGCGTGATAACGGATGGCAACCTGATGTTATACAATTCAGACTGCTCTGAAAAGCAGCCCATTCCATTTATGTAATACCATCACGGAGGTCTCTTGTGGGAATTTTCGAAAAGATATTCCAGACACATTTTATATGAGATTAATCAGGTAATACTGCAGGTCTCTCCATGTCAAGCATTATGCTAGTGTTATCCATTTTGAAACTCTGCCCTAGTTCATTGAGCATTCCCATGTGTGAACATAAAGTTTAGGGATTTCTCCCAGATGACTGTTAATAATTAATCAGTGATCTTTCAACGAACATGAGGAAGTCAGGGCTGCCACTGATGTTGATTCCTGCTGACACCCTGAAATCGCCGCATTCGTATTTTCCAGCGTTTCTGATATTATGGGAATAATTCCATGGTATTCGATTTTTTCAGTAGAAATGCTCTAACGGAAAGTTCCCCCTCCCCTCTCCCGGCGAGCTTAATCGTAGCAAATCTGCGGAGAGAAAATTCACATACTGTTTGTACACGCATGTCCAAGAATTAAGGATCAATTATATTTTCATAGCATACTTTTATTCCCTCAGGATGTGGACGAAAATATTTTATTAGGTGTACAAATAAGTTTTAAAGCATTCTAATACAACTCAACATGTAATTTGAGAGAAAACAACAATACCTTTACGAATCAAACTATGCACCGTCATTATCTATCACCTTCCGCCATCAGTAGGGCAGCTGACGGATTCCAGCCATGAAGAATATTTCGTCGCGATGATGTCGTCAACTCATTTTTGCACTTCGTCACATGTCTGGAATCATACAGCACAGAAATAAGGTTGCATCGATCGGAACAAATGATAGTCTGAAGGGCCTATGTCAGGACTACACGACGGGTGCTCTAAAACTTCCCAAGACAAGCGTCAATAACGTTTCCTTGACCGAATTCGCGACATGCGGCCTAGCGATGTCATCAGTAATTTCACGGGATGCAATCCTTTGCCTGTGAGTGGACGTTTCCGACAGATTCCCTGTTTCAATCGCAGCAATTAATGCTTCTAGCAATCAGCAGTAACAGTTTTACTCTGTTCCAAAAGTTCATAATAGAGCACACCATTCATATCCCACCAGACGCACAGCAGAACTTTCTTGGACTGCATATTACGTTTCGGTTTCGAAGTCGTTGCTTCACCGGGGTCTACCCAGTATTTTATGCGTTTAGAATTGTGGTACTATATCCATCTTTCATCACCCGTAACAATTTTCCACAGGAAAGACATTCTATGTTGTTTATTCAACAGATTTAAACTCTTCATGACACGCTCATCCTTGTTCCTCTGGCTCAGGTCATGTGGCACCAATTTTCCTTCCTTCCGAATCTTTCCCATTGCGCGTAAAGGAATGAAAATGGTTTGTTGAGTTACCCTCAGTTGTTCAGCTAGTTCGTTTTGCGTTTGAGAAGAATATTCATCCAGCAATGCTTGCAGTTTCTTATGTACAACCTTTTGCGGGGCGTCGTTACGTTCTCGATCGCTAATATAAAAATCACCTGCTTTAAACCATCTAAACCAAAACTCTCACGTGCTTTTCGATACAATATTCTCCCCCATAACAGAACAGATCGATGGACATGCTTTTGCAGCACTTTCTTTTTTTTTGGTGAAATTTGTAACGAATGCAGTGCCGAATAAATGCAGTATTGCTTGTTAATTTTTCACATTTTATACCCTAGACCAGTCACGGACACATGAAAACAATGCGAGGGAATGTCGGATATGTAAATTAGCTGTATACGTCAAACAAAAAACGCTTTAAAACTTATTTGTACACCTAACAATAGGGAAGTAAACAAAGATGAATAGCGAAATAGCAGAGCACAAGAAAATCGTAGAATGAATGATAAAAAAATAGAATGTGTGGAAGAATACATATTACTAGGAAAACAAATTACCACAAAAAATAGCAGGGAACTATGGAAGAAATTGACCGAAGAATAAAAATGGGGTGGACAGCTTTCCGAAAATTTAAAAAGTATTCTATGTGGTAAAATAAAGCCGGAAAACAGAGCAAAACTTTTTCAATCAATGTACAATACCAATTATATTACATATGGCGCTGAAACCTGACCTATCAAGAAAACATCTTACACTAACTGCAAAAAACACAAAGTAAAATGGAAAGATCCCTAATAAATATAAGACTTCAAGTTAAAATAAAGAATGCAGATATAAGATCCAGAACAAAATTTTTAGACAGAGATAAAAACATACTTAATTTAAAATGGAAATGGGTTTGGTCATATAGCAAGAATGGAAACAAATAAATGACCTATAATATAAATTTTGCAGATGACAATCCGATTTTTGGCGTAAATGTGACAAGGATGGTAAGTCAGATAATATCCGAAAACTTGAAAATTTTCATCGTCCTAGAGCGTTACTTGAATCCGCGTCTCCCAGAAAACGGCCGGGTATGCTAACCACTGGCGTAATCACGTATTTCTTTCATGACCTATAATAGAATATTCAAAGCAAATAGAATTTATATTGTGTTTATTTTTAAAATTCTGTCGATTTCCCATGTTAATACATGATAAATATTTCTTCTTTCATTGATTTGGACTAAAATAGTAACAGAATGGAGACCATACAAAGGAAAGAAAAGAGTAGGAAGACCAGAAGGACAATGGATGGACGATATAAACAAAACTATTCGGAGAATGCTATTATCGGCATATTTTCACTGTTTTCCATGTAACCACTTCCTTCAGAAAACTAGAAAAGTTTCATCGTCCTGGAGCGGAAAACGAATCCGCACCTCCCGATTTCCGGTCAAGCATGCTAGTCATTACACCACCCAGGAAAAGAAAACCCCAAGCAACTCAAAATAGATACCTGTGAACCTTCGAAGCTATTCCTCCCCATTGTAGCGTCTCACGACCATTTCTCACATCCAGGGTCGGATGTAGGTAACAAATTTCAGTGATGAAAGTACGTCATGGGTAGTGTAATGACTAGCATGCTGGATCAGAAATCGGGAGTTGCAGTTTCGATTCCCGCTTCCAGGACGATGAAAATTTTCAAGTTTTCTGAAGGAAGTGTTTATATGGTATACAGGGAAAATATGCCAATAATAGCTTTACAATGCCTACCATGTATTTATGAATAATTATTTCTTCGGGAAAATTCGTTTCCCAATTGTATATGACTTACTTTCATCACTGGAATTTGTGGTGTAGGTCACAAATGTTGTCGGATGTAGGTCACAAATTCCAGTGATGAAAGTACGTCATGGGTAGTGTAATGACTAGCATGCTGGACCAGAAATCGGGAGTTGCGGTTTCGATTCCCGCTCCAGGACGACGAAAATTTTCAAGTTTTCTGAAGGAAGTGTTTACATGAAATACAGGGAAAATATGCCAATAACAGCTTTACAATACCTATCATGTATTTAAGAAGAATTATTTCTTCTGGGAATTTGTATATGCCTCCACGAAAGCTATGAATTAGACAAGCACAATACAGGAATATTTGGAAAGAGATGAGGGAAACCTAAAGCTTTGGGTTGTTTAAGTCCTGGGGACACTCCCTTTCTAAAATCCTGTACATATGATCTGATCTGATACCAAGAAAACAAAAGTTCAGGCGTGGTTTGTCAGAACGTACCGTGGTTTGCAATGGAAATATGTAGACGCTGGATTTGAGAGTCATCTTCCTGTATGAATTTAAACTAGGCCATTCTGCAGGAATTGCCCCTCGAAACGTTAAGAAAGCGTTTGGGGAGAATACAGCTAAGGAACGAACCATTCGGCGATGGTTTGTAAAGTCTCGAAGCGGAGATATGGACCTGCAAGACGAAGCACATAGTCACCGACTTGTTCGTATTTCTGACTAGGGCATAGCCCTGGTTTCTGACGATGTTCTGTTACGTGTGGTTGAAGCGGACCCCCGAAAAACGTGTTGTGAGATAGGGGTAGAGATAGGTGTCTACCACACGACAGTTGTTCGGCATCTGGTTGCGCTGGGTAAGGTTAAAAAAGCCGCCCCGGTGACGCATTGGCTTAACCATGGCTTCTGATCATTCATCCGAGATGGCTCTGGGTTTCGAATTCCGGTGAGGCATGGGTGTTGTGTTGATCTTATATCGACGGCTCTCTCCCTTCTCTGGAACCAGTGTCTCTAAATTAAGGACGGGCGACTTCTTATAGCCCATTGAATTGCTCACGGTGGTCGTTAAACCTGCAATAAAAAAAGGAAAAGGTCAAAAAGCTGGACATGTGGCTCCTGCATGAATTGACAACTGCCAAGAAGACTAGGCGTTTGGAAATCTGCTCATCGCTGCTTGCCAGGATGTAACGTATACTCTAGATTCACTTTCCTTTTGATTTTTACTATCTCTGGTTATTTTATTTTACTATGTAAATTATCTTCTTACTGAACAAGATGTTATTTAACCCGCTGAATGCGATCTGGCAATGAGTGTAAGTCATGACGTGGTGGTAGCCAGTATAAATAGGCGCGTTCAACGATACCAGGGAGAGCTTTTGTTTGTGTTACGTGAGAGAGCTTTTTGCTGATGTGCGTAGGGAGAGCTTTGTTTCATGTGTAAATAGTTCTTCGTTATATGCGTAAGGACTTCGTTTATGTGAGTAGAGCTTCGTTCATGTGCAAGGAGCTACGTTTTATTGAGTAGCTGTGTGTCCGGTGAAGTGTATGTTGGATCATATCAAGGTTTTCACTAAATAAAATGTTGTTCTAGTAAGTACGTTTTTCTCAGTTCATAGTTTTGTCAGACCTCTGTCTGGCTGTTAGGTTTAGTTCTTTAAGTGTTATTAGTAACAACCAGAATAAGACTTTATTCATCTTAATTACTACTACAACATTACTACCAGTTATAAGCTTGTTCATTATTATTACTACCTTACTAGCAGGAAAGTTTATTCATGATATAATTAATAACACAACAACCATAACAAGAAGCTTAGAAGAAGCTTTATTCATTATAAGGAATAAACAGGAACCTCTATTGCATCGAATCGGCACCTATGATGAGAAGTGTGTCCTTTATGATAGCCGGAAACGATCCAATGGTCAAGCAAGGCATAGCCTGCTGGACGGCATCCGAAGCCACCCCTGCGCACCAAGAAGGTGATGATCCTTGTCTGGTGGTCAACAGCCAGGATAATTCATTGGAGTTTTTTAGTAAGAGGTTAAACCATCAGTGCAGAAAGTTACTGTTCTGAATTACACCAGATGCATCGGAAATTTCTGCAGAAACAACCGGATTTGTTCAACACACATGGTGCTCTTCTGCTCCAGGACAGCGTCCGCCCTCATGTCACACCGCGAACGATGCTGACACAAAGTTCCTTGGGCTATGTAGCACTGCCTCATCCTGCCTGTTACCCAGCGACAGACTACCGAGTGTTTTGTCACCTGTATCACTTCCTGTCCGGGGAAACAGTTCGCGACAGACAACGGGGTTCAACGTGCAGTTGATGACTTCTTCGCGTCCCAGCCACACAATTTTTTTCGTTTCGGGATCATGGCCTTTTCGAACAGATGGTAACTATGTGTCGATGACGAGTGGGTTATTTTGTCTAGGTAAGTTGTCCTACTTTTCCGTTCTCGCCGTCCACGTGGGCTGGTCTCTTGCCCGTCATTTCATTCGCACCAACAAAATACTTAATTTTACTGGTAAGCAGAATGTTTGATATCTGTCGTCAGAGTAGACGTCAGTTTAAAATGTGTGCCTCGAACAAAGATCAAACCAAAAATCTCTGTGAGCTCCTAGGCGATTGTAAACCTAATAAATATGTTTCATAGAATTGTCCTCTAGAGGAAAATAATGTTATTTATTATAACTTTTCAGCAGTTCTGTATCTCTGAGAAAATGATATTATGAAGTCGTGATGCATTTGAAACATCTCTTATGATCGTGGCGGAGAGTTGTCCTCGTCTTTTGAAACAAAATAACAGATTGTCTAATAAATACAACGATCCTAAGGCTGTTAGTGAAATTTCTGGAGCAGAAAGCGTATGCCAAGCAGCACTTAAAAGGATTATTAATTTCACATTCAGAGTGAATTCTAAGAAGATTAGACCTTGTTCTAAATAAATGCATTCTTCCAGTCGGGCAAGCCCTTGACGATTTTTCTACAATAAAAATGAAAGCCACGATGTCTTTGAATTCGAAGAATCTTCTGAAATGATATAACTTTCCATACTCAGTCGGTAACATTTTTCCTTTTTTCTTATTCTTTATCTTTATAAACCCGGTGTAAAATACCAGGAGATAAAAAATAAGTAGCGGTTCCTCAGTTTTGTCAATGGATGAATGGTTTCCCCGGGGATACATATGTTTACTGGCAGAGTATACACTATCTTTCCACGGAACTTTGCCAAGTTTTCCTGTCTTCTTCGTTTTATTAGCCGTTTTGATAAATCGATGAATACAAAGGAGAAGTTGGCGATAATCGATTAAAAATAGAATTCAACAATTGCAAGCCGAATAAAGAAAAAGAAATGTGAAGAATTTACGAGGTTGCTCCTGCACAATGAAAGGCAATTTTTTCGTAACTTGTAATTTCTGCGGGGAAGAAATGTGAAAGTTTAACGACGAAAAGATCCAAAAAACTTATGAGGACTATGAAATAAAAATATATTTTTTCGAATGCGATAGGAACATTTGTAAGAAACTTTCATTCAAAGCTTTCGTTATCATAGCGTACAATATTAAACAAAACCACTGTGATTTTTAAGTTTCTTTAAATTAAATTTATGTACAAACCTTAAAATTAAAATTGAGCCCTTCACCTTAACTTTGAAACCGTTTGCCGCATGTAAACAAGTAATGTACCGTTGGAAAGCACTTAAAGGAAACTGTCACGTGATGCGAAGAAACATAGTAATTGAGCTCATTAAAATGCTAATTAGCTATATATCTCCAAACTTGTCTAAATAAGAGGTATGTTATTTTAAGCGCATTCTATTTAGCTCATAGATAAACTCTTAAATCTTAAATGCCGTCTGAATTGGATGACCGATAGCGAAGATATTTGCTAAAAAATTTAAAAGGAGCATCTACACTATCTACCAACAAGTAATTGGGCAAACCTGCAATCGACGATATCTGATGTCCTGATACACGTCACGGCCGCCGCCGTTAAATATCGTGTGGGAAACAACAACGCAACCAGTCGCATGCAAGATGCCACGCAGTTCGGAGCTCTCTGATTTCGAGGAAGGTGTAATCGTCGGGTATCACAGAAATGGCCGATCCATACGTGACATATCCAGCGAGTTGAAGTACCCAAAATCGACAGTGGCCTACGTGATTGGCAAGTGGAAGATGAGAGGTGACTGTCGGAATGTGCCGCCACCCGGCAGACCCACAAAACTGATAGTTAGAGACCGACGGGTGCTGGCCAGAGAAATTCGGAAGAACCGCACCATATCGATGGGCAACATCCACGAGGAGTTTCAACAGGCATCCAAGAGTGTTCTTTCCTTCAATATCATCCGTAAGGAAGCCCATCTGCTCGGTTATCATGGACGTGCTGCCGCCTACAAGCCTTTAATCACCTAAGTCCAATAGCGCTGCTCGGATGACGTGGTGCAAAGAACGTCGACAGTGGACCGTTGAACAGTTGGAAACAGGTTCTCTGGAGCGACGAATCAAGGTTCAACCTCTACCGTTCGGATGGCAGGGTCTGGGTTTGGCGTCTGCCTGGAGAACGCCTCCTGCCGGAATGTATTGTGCCAACTATGAAGTTCGGCGGCGGTCGAATTATGCTATGGGGGTGTTTCTCCTGGTATGGCACGGGACCCTTGGTCGCAATTCCTGGTAGACTCAACGCCGTGACCTACTACACCATTTTGGATGACCATGCGCTTCCTACATTGTGGCAGTTTTACGGGGTGGATCCATGTTACTTTCACGTTAACAATGCCACCTGTCATGCTGCAAGGTCCACCATGGCTTGGTATGGTGACAATGGGGTTAATCGAATGGACTGGCCTGCGCAGAGCCCGGACCTTAACCCTATCGAGCACCTCTGGGACGAGTTGGAGCGTCTACTTAAGGGGTGCCCCCACCGTCCGAAATCGGTGTAGGAACTAATCTGTGTTTTCCAAGCCGAGTGGAAGAAAATACCGCTAGCCGTTGTAGAACGCCTGGTTGAGAGTATGCCCTGGAGGGTCGCTGCTGTAATCGCCGCTCGTGGAGGCTGCACCAACTATTGAAGGTGAATAAACTTCGCTTTTCTTTGCTATCACAGGTGTCCAATTACTTGTTGGTAGATAGTGTATGTTTGTAATTATGTATCTACATCTGGGAAACACACATGGAATATTTTATTCTGTGTAATAACAGCGATGATACTGGAAAGTATGCTTCATGTCCGATAAATCTTGATCGCTTTTGTAATGTTCATTGCGAATTGCCGATCGATGCATTGTATACAGAGTACAGCTGAGCAAAGGCCCTGACCGTGATCAGAGCCTATGCTCATAGCAGTGACAACGGTCAGTAAAGGAAGTCCATCCAGGGACGTGGTTCATTTACTCTTGCAGTTTCCTTTATAACCAATTCATTTACACCGATGAGCTATTTCATTATGACCACCCCAGCCTACAGAAATGAGCGCGCCTGGAGACCAAACGGTGGCGCATGGGAAGTTCACAGAGCAGTATTTATATAATACAACCCGAGGACCCGCTATCGGTTAGTAGAGTGCTCGGAGTCAGAATGGGAAAAGCTACGGATTTATCGGAGTTTAATAAAGGACAAATTGTGTAGGCATGACGCCTCCAAACTAAGACCTCCTGAAACGCGTAACTCTGTTCATGTGCCGCTGTAGTGAGTACGTATCAAAAGTGGTGCACATATAGCCAAGCGACAAACGGTCGTCCGCTGCTCATTGATGCCAGAAGGGAGGTTGAGACTGTCGCACAATAATAAAACCGCTTGACCGCAGTGCGACAAATCACCCGCAGCTACAGCAGAGGTCATCAGGGAAATGTGTCACAGCACACAGTTCATCGCAGTCTTCTGCGCATGAGCGAGAATAGCCGAGGCCTGGTCTGACGAATCAGGATTCTTCGTGCATCACCTAGACTGCCCAGCTCGTATACACCGATTACGAACGGAGGCTATGACACCTGGATGCACTGTTGGTTTTGGAAACAGGGCGGGGGTGTTATAGTGTGAGCGATGTTTTCTTGGGACACTTTAGCCCCTATTATCCCAATAGAACAATCCCTGACAGCTGTCAGGTATCTGAACATCGTTGCGGACCAAGTTCACCCATTCATGACAACTGTGTTCCTTGCTGGTTATGGCCATTAGCAACAGAATAATGCTCCATGCCACACTGCCAGAATAATCAAGGAGTGGTTCGTGGAACATACTGGTGACTTTCCGTTAATACCCTGGCCTCCACATTCACCTGACATGAACCCAATCGAACATTTGTGGTTCGACTTCGAAAAGCGAGTTCGGGCTAAATCACCACCACCCCGAAATGTACGGAAACTGGAGGACTTGCTGTTGACATTATGGTACCAGATACACCAGGATACCGATCACTACCTTAATGGAATCGATGCCTCGCCGAGTGGTTATCGTGGACAAAGTTGTTATTGGCCCATTGTTTATCGTGGACAAACCTGTTAACCATCACGTCTACCTCGATATTCTGGACAATTATGTCCTACCAACTCTTTGGCAATACTATGGAAATCGAGCCTTGTTGGTACCAACAGGATAATGCGTCGAGCCATAAAGCAAGGACTGTTACGCCGTGGTTTGACGATTATTCCGTATCGTGTGTGGACTGGCCAGACAGAGCCCTGATCTTAATCATGTTGAGCACCTATGGGATAAATTAGAGCGCCTCATAAGAAGTTTGGAACCAAGGCCTGCTACTAAACAACCGTTATCGGTAGCATTTTGTACTGAATGGAAGTGCATACCCTATCGCTGTGTTGCAAAACCTTCTCGAAAGCATGTCTCGAAGGGTCCGTGCATGCATTAAGGCCAAAGGTGGACAGACGCCGTACTAATGTATGTCAAAAAGTGCCATGTTGTGTTTCTATTCTAGGTATCCGGTGACTTTTGTCAATATAGTGAATATATATATATATATATACAGTATACACACATATATGTATAAGACATATAAGAGAGGGACACAATAATTCGCGGTTTTGCCCGGGGCGCAGGAATGCCTAGTTGCGTCTCGGTTCCATACCCTCCCTCTGTGTCCACCAAACTTCATTGTAGGGACTTCGTGGTCCGGGAAGTACCTCTCTGCCTGTATCTACCACATACACTAGTAACCATTAGACTGTTAAGTACGTGTACCGAACATTTTCAGTCCAAACTACCGTTTAAATTGTTTTACAGTCCAAGATCGAGTTTGGTTTCGAGCTGACGAGCGTGAGGCATCTCTCGAAGACATTAGAGACTTGTGTATTGCTGTTTGAACGTGGTAATTCATGTGGTGCAGCTTCTTGCTCAGCAGTACTGGTGGTAATATCATTTACAATCATCTCACATAGGTTTGGCGTTATTTCATAAAGTGTTGATTTGCATTATCAGCGAAGAGTGCCTTGTAGATTTCTATTTACACGTTTTGTTAGCATCGAGAGTTTACCTGGGTTGTTTTCTTTAATTCATCCTCAGGAACTTCGATTTGCGAATCACATTATTACCTAGGGATCTTCAATACGTTGACTTAGGGATCTTCAATACGTTGACCTAAGGATCTTCAATACGTTGACCTAGGGATCTTCAATACGTTGACCTAGGGATCTTCAATACGTTGACCTAGGGATCTTCGATACGTTACGTTGACCTAGGTATCTTCAATACCGCTGAAGTATCACATACGGAGGGATATCTTATGTGCTAACCTATTACCAATCGGTTGTGATAATCAGTTATCTCTGACAATTGAGGCATCTTGCACTGACAGTCCTGCTCTTGTCTCATCATAGTCTTACGAGCATAAATATATGCACTTAATGGACAAAACATTTGAAATAACTGCCTAATAGTGTGTTGGTCCTCCTCTAGGGCAAACAAAAGCCTATACACACTGAGGCATCGACTCCTCCTGATGCAGGAAGGTTTCCGAAGGTAATGTCAGCAATGCCTTTCGCAGCGTTGTTCACAACTACATCCGAGATGTCGGTCCAGGATCCATGGATGGGATGTTCCGCTACACGACATCCATAGAGAGCTTCCATAGGATTTAAATCCGGGGAATCTGGAGGGGGGACGGTATGGATCCAAACTCATATCAGTGTTCCTCGGTAGTTATGGCCGGTGGAGCGGCGCATTGTCTTTCTGAAACAGACCATCGCTCGCAGAATGTACGAAGGCCATAAAAGCGTGTAAGTGATCAGGCAGCAAAATACGGTAGCGCGCAGCGTTTAAGAACCTCTTCAAAAGTACCACGAGACCTGAAGTGTCTCATGAGAAGGCCTCCCATACCATCACAGAGCCATTACCGCCTTGAATAGAACCTACCTTGGCACGACGGGGCCCATGGCCTCCTGCTGTCGACGTTACACACACACATACCCTCTCGTTAGATCGGTACAGCTTAAAACGGAATTCCTCTAACTACACGACAAGACACCACACTCTACAGAGATCCAATTGTGATGTTCTCGGGTCCAGGTGAGGCATAGTTTCTAATGACGAGCAGACAACAGTGGCACACGAGTGCGTGTCGACTCCTGTATCCCAGGGTATTCATCGTGCGCCATATCGTTAGGTCACTGACGCTGCTTAGGCCTCTGACATTTAACCTGGATGTGATTTGCTCCGCCGTTGCCAAGCGGATGGTCTGTAAAAGCCTGAATAATCTACGACTCTGCGTCTACCACGGTCATCAATGGCTTGTGGCCGGCCACCGCTTGTTCTTTGGGAGCTGGTACTCCCATCGATGGTATATTCGTGGTTCACCCTTGATACAGTTGCTCTCGGGAATTCTAGGGTTCTTACCACTTGGGTAATAGAATGACCAATCTGTCTTGCGCCAACAATACGCCCACGATCAAAGTCGCTCAGTTAACCACCTTTACACATGTTCATCGATTGTGATACACTGTTGGTAAGCCGTAATGTCCCTTTATTTATCGCTTGCGTTCGGTTTGGGTCTGCTCCACTCTGCGCGGGAAGGATGTCCACATCACATTACTGATGTTTTCTGTACTGAGGATGCCCATATCATTACTAATGTTTTCTTTACTGAGGATGCCCATATCACATAACTAATGTTTTCTGTACTGAGGATGCCCATATCACATAACTAATGTTTTCTGTACTGAGGATGCCCATATCATTACTACTGTTTTCTGTACTGAGGATGCCCATATCATTACTAATGTTTTCTGTACTGAGGATAACCATACCATTACTAATGTTTTCTTTACGAAGGATGCTCATATCACATTACTAATGTTTTCTGTACTGAGGATGCCCATATCGCATTACTAATGTTTTCTGTACTGAGGATGCCCATATCATCATTAATGTTTTCTGTACTGAGGATACCCATATCATTACTAATGTTTTCTGTACTGAGGATGCCGATATTACTAATGTTTTTTGTACTGAGGATGCCCATATCGCATTACTAATGTTTTCTGTACTGAGGATGCCCATATCATTACTAATGATTTATGTACTGAAGATGCCCCTATCATTACTAATGTTTTCTGTACTGAGAATGCCCATATCATTACTAATGATTTATGTACTGAAGATGCCCCTATCATTACTAATGTTTTCTGTACTGAGGATGCCCATATCATCACTAATGATTTATGTACTGAAGATGCCCCTATCATTACTAATATTTTCTGTACTGAGGATGCCCATATCATTACTAATGATTTATGTACTGAAGATGCCCCTATCATTACTAATGTTTTCTGTACTGAGGATGCCGATATTACTAATATTTTCTGTACTGAGGATGCCCATATCGCATTACTAATGTTTTCTGTACTGAGGATGCCTATATCATTATTAATGTTTTATGTACTGAGGATACCCATATCATTACTAATGTTTTCTGTACTGAGAATGCCCATATCATTACTAATGATTTATGTACTGAAGATGCCCCTATCATAACTAATGTTTTCTGTACTGAAGATGCCCATATTGTTACTAATGTTTTCTGTATTTAGGATACCCATATCATTGCTAATGATTTATGTACTGAGGATGCCCTATCATTATTAATGATTTCGGTACTGAAGATGTCCATATCATTAATAATGTTTTCTGTACTGAGGATGCCCATATCATTAATAATGTTTCATGTACTATGGATGCCGGTATCATTACTAATGTTTTCTGTACTAAGGATGCCCATATCATTATTAATGTTTTCTGTACTAAGTGTAGTCTGTGATGTGGTGTTTGCGTAGGCCATTTATTTTCAAGACAGGAGTGTTCAGATATTAGTGACAAGGTGGTCATGAAAATGTTAGTACTTTTTGGCATTATGTTGTATATGTATTTTCTTGACAAAGCGAACTTTAAGTTTCCTTATTTTTACTTCAGATCGAAAGAAAAGCACTAAGAAGTTTTTTGACAGCAAAAAATTTCCTTATGTATATTAGAAATTAAAATACAATTATCGCTGAGTGTTATTTCATTTTTCCTCCCGATGACTTGTTCACTACACCATTGTATTTTACAATACAGGTTGAAAATCTAGTCTGTTAGGATCTTTTTACTTTGGTGGGTTTTGGCAAATGCAATTTCGTCAAAAAGATTTCTTTATGTCAGGAAAAGTAAATTGTTAAAGGGAGATAGATCACTCTATGTGGCTGGAATAACAGAGTAATAAAAATACGAGTATCAGAGGTAAAGAAATATAATGTGAGTTACATATATTATATTTTATAATTAAGAGTTGGTTTATTGCATTTTTTGCTGTTTACAGCAAAACTAAAATAATAGCCATTGATGCTCCGGAGTAAATTGTTATGTATACTTTGGTCAAGACAGAGAAGAGAATGATAAATTGCTTCCCGATATACTGTCATTTTATATTTAGCTATTATTTTGTGAATTATGCATAGTAAAAAACATATTAGCAATTTTTTGTGGGATAATAATCCCGGTAATTTTCTTCATAAAAAAGTTTCTGCTTCCTTGCATCATCGTCTTATCATTTTGCCAATACCTTCTCAACATAAACTCGTACATTAAGAAAACAATAAATTATCCACTCCTTCCTGAAAGCTGAAAGGACTAATCAGAGATTATAATAAATTCGTAAAGTACCTCCATTTATTTGACATCGTGCATTTATGTGCCATTTTAATGTTGCAATTATGATGATGATTTCCCAGTAACTTATCAGTGAGTTTTAACATATCGATTCTAGCCAGATGGGTGCCTAAAAAAATTTATCAAAGTTTTGAATTATGTTCACTTTCATTCAAACCGCGAAATAAGTTCTGTGTTTTAAAATGGAGCTAAAAGTGCAGTGAAAATTTCTTAACAGCCAATTATCTGCTACCGTGTTCACCTATCAAAAATTGTATTGATGCAAAATTTGAAGTTATTCCAAAAAATTATTGAGATGGAAATAAAATTATCAAAGCTTTAAAGGAGTGGAGCCTTAAACTTCAAGTCTTAAAAGTTCTTTATAAAATTAGTGTTTCGCACGAAACATATATAAACAAGGAATGCAGACCTTTGTTTTTTTTCATGCCATTCCTCTTTACCCGCCTCATCACCCCCCCCCCCCCTTGCAAGCATACAACAATGTAAAAGGCCTATTTAAGATATTTTAAAGCAGAAATTGTTTGATTTCTGAGTCAAAATGGAGGACTTCGGTGTTATATCTGTTGCTTACCTTAAGTAAATTATAAAAAGCAGAGAAGAATAAATTTTATGATTGAAACAAAGTGCTATTAGAAAACACTTATTCCTACTGAGAAGAAAGAACTACATGTTTCAAGAATATACATTCTACGAATAATCTAAAGTTATGATAATTAACACATCAATCAGACATATCTAAATTGACTGTATTTACTGTTCTTCATGTTAATATCAAACATATCAGAAAACTTGAAAATTTAATCGCCCTGGAGCCGGAATCGAACCCGCATCTCCCGATTACCGTTCTAGCATGCTACCCATTGCACCAGCCAGGATGACAAAGTCCGAAGTATCTGAGTGTTAAGAGCATCGGAATATTCTGCGACCGCATTCTTAATCGAAGCAAACTGTGCTGCCATCTAGCGTTGTTAAGCATATCACCAGTTTTGTCGTCCTGGGTGGTGTAACTGTTGGCATACTCGAACAGCAAGCGGGAGATGCGGGTTCGAATCCCGCTCCAGGGCAAAGGCAAGTTTTCTAACGTGATTGATATTATGTGAGAAACAGTAAATACAGTCAATTCAGAGAGGTCTGATTGCTCTGTTAATTAATTATCATGACGTATTTGCCACATATTATGAGAAGAATATTTCTTCCACGCTCTATAATCTAAAGTTATTTCAAATGCAACATGAATAACAAAGTGGTAAAAAAAATAACAAAATCCATAATTGTGTGATAATGTTTTATTAATATTGACAGAATTAGTAAACATATAAAATTAAAACCGTAACAGCCTATTTCAGTCCTTATTAAATTTTTTGAATCTCTTTGACATTCATGAGTTCATTAATGTTGACAGGGGCGCAACTTTGACATCCATTAGTTCATTAATGCTTGCAGGGTGCAACCTTGACATCCATTAGTTCATTAACGTTTGCAGAGGCGGAACCTTGACATTCATGAGTTCATTAATGTTTGTAGGGGCGCACCCAGGATTTTGATATAGTGGGTCCGGAAAATGTCGTCTTTAGTATCACAGGCATTGTATTAGACGTATACTGATTGGCAAAATTGTTATGGATTGGACAGTTGCATAATATCTCATCGGGCAATACTTCATCTGTACACGCTGTTTTTTCTTTTTTTCGGGGGGGGGGGAGGGGGGTGCTGTTTCGTTTTTTTGTCTTTATACTTTAGATACAAATATATCAATATTTCTGTTATTTCTACATTGTCCTAATTTCTACCTCGATCTTTCATCCGATTTAGGACACCAGCATTCTATATTTCCCTTCTCCATTTCAGTCAGTGAAAAAAACTTGTTCCGCCCTTAAAGAGAACTCCGAAAAAGCTCTAGAAGCTTTCACGGCCGACAGAATGCCTCTCTCCCGTCTTCTTCTTCCCCCAAAGTGTTCCCCACGCCCACAGGTCATTTGTTGAGCTGTCCTCTGACACGGTGAACACCCGTTTCCCCTAATCCGTTTCCCCTAATTCCCTTTTGCCGTAATCACGTTTACCCCAATGGCGTTTCCCCGAAATCGCTTTTACCCGAATTCCTATTTCCCCTAATTTCATTTCCCCTAATTTTACACCTAAACACGTTTACCCCAATGGCGTTTCCCCGAAATCGCTTTTACCTGAATTCCCATTTCCCCTAATTTCGTTTCCTCTAATTTCGTTTCCCCTAAATCTCGTTTTCCCTAATTCACTTTTGCCCTAAACGCGTTTACCCCAATAGCGTTTCCACGAAATCGCTTTTCCCCGAATTCTCATTTCCCCTAATTTCGTTTCCCCTAATTTCGTTTTCCCTACATCTCATTTTCCCTAATTCACATTTGCCCTAGACACGTTTACCCCAATGGCGTTTCCCCGAAATCGCTTTTACCCGAATTCCCATTTCCCCTAATTTCGTTTCCCCTAATCTCGTTTCCCCTAATTCACGTTTACCCCAATGGCGTTTCCCCTAAATCGCTTTTACCCGAATTCCCATTTCCCCTAATTTCGTTTCCCCTAATCTCGTTTCCCCTAAATCGCGTTTCCCCTAATTCACGTTTGCCCTAAACACGTTTGTCCGTGTCAAAGTTTCCCCGAAAAACATTTACTGTATCAAGTATGTCCTAATTTTCCTTTGCCTTGATTCGCGTTTTCCCAAATTCATGTTTTCCGTAATTCATGTTTGTCCTGATTTTCGTTGAGCGAAATAAAACGTTTCTTTTATCGCCAAAATTCAGGAAAAAAAATCGGATTTATCGTCAAATTTAGGAGAAAAATCGTTGTATGTAATTTTTTATCGTCAAATTTAAGAAAATATATGTATATTTAATCATCATCATAAACCATTATCAATCTACTGCTGGATGAATGGAGATCTCACCAAGTTTCTTCCACTACGGTCTGTCTTGCCCCAGTCTCCACCATCTCACTCACGCATGCTTTCGAATTTCATCCACCTATCTCCAATGTGGTCTTCTTCTGGGTCTTTTCCTGTCCCTTGGAATCCAGTCCAGAATTTCGGTTGGCCGTCGGAGGTCCGTTCTTCTGGCAACATGTCTAGCCGATTGCCTTTTCAAAGATTTTACTCTGATCATGTCTTCCACTCTTGTCATTTTCCTTATTCATGAGTTTCTTTTCTCATCTCTCCTGGTTGCACCAAGCATGTATCTCTCCATGCTACTTTCAGTTGTCTGCAGCCTTTCTATGTCTTTTTTAGTTAAGATCCATGTCTCCCATCCATATGTAAGAACTCGAAGGATACATTGATTAAACACTTTTCTTTTTGAGACATAATGGCGTATTGCTCTTTAAAATTGTATTGTTTCTTCCAAAAGCCCTCCATCCATCCATCCAAACAAGGGCGAGCGAAGGACATTTGCCGCGCCGTGCAAGAGAATATTTGTAGCACGTAGTTTGTAAAACAGATATCGTGTTTATGTTTTCTGTTTGTCCGTCCGTCCGTCTGTGGACACAATATCTCTGCAACTATTAGTCCGATTTCGAATATTCTTTTTGCGTTGGAAAGCTTAAAATGTGCGAATGGTGATCCTACATGTCGTTTTTTTTATACGATGCACAATTTTGCTGCTAGAGGGCGTAAATGCAGGTGCTGTTGAATTAGAAATACATTTTATTCCATATATTTGCTTCTAAACATCCAATTGAAAAAAAATACTTTTAACTTTCGATTCCGTTTATGTCGGAGACTATTTTTTAGGCAAAGTCACCTTTTTATGTTTCGCAAAGATTTTTGGCTAAAGGGCGTAAAATACAGCTCCTGATGTGAAATCGTTTGGATTATAGTTTCTAATTTTTTGGTAAAAATGGTTTGGCCACCAGGGGACGAAAGGTGGGGAGAGAGGAGGGGTCTAGTACGCTAAGAACTCTTAAAAAGTGGAAAAGTGGGCCTTCTGCGTTCACAATTCTATTTCTTGCTTTAATAAAAGTTTAGTGCGATGTAGTACTTTATCTGTGGGGGCGTGACGGATACAATAGCTGCGTTAAGGACAAACCTTATAATGGTCCTCACCATGTGCACTTTTTTACACTTTTGTTGGCATGATTATCGAAGTCATCAACAAGAAAGGAAAGAATAATTCTCTTGCGATATCAAGACCCACCGTTTTATTTCGGTTAATAAAAATGAGGACAAATAGAAATTAGGGCAAACGCGAATTAGGAAAAACTTGATACGGGCAAACGTGAAATAGGGGAAAAGCGATTTAAGGGAAACGAGATTAGGGCAAACGAAATTAGAGGTAATGGGAATTCGGGTAAAAGCGATTTCGGGGAAACGCCATTGGGTTAAAGTGTTTAGGGCAAAAGTGAATTAGGGGAAATGAGATTTAGGGGAAACGAGATCAGGGGAAACGAAATTAGGGGAAATGGGAATTCTGGTAAACGCGATTTCGGGGAAACGCCATTGGGGTAAACGCGTTTAGGGCAAACGTGAATTAGGGGAAACGAGATTTAGGGGAAACGAGATTAGGGCAAACGAAATTAGGGAAATGGTAATTCGGGTAAAAGCGATTTCGGGGAAACGCCATTGGGGTAAACGGGATTAGGGCAAACGGGAATTAGGGGAAATGAGATTAGGGGAAGTGAGACTACGCGTCTGACACGTGAGTCGTCCCTCTCCTCTCCTTCGTGTCCTTTCAGCCATTTGTAAATGCACCACTACACCCCTACAACACCTCCGAAACTTCTTAAACTCCCCCATAAAAAAGGCTCAGTAGCCTTCCACGTGACGTTGGGTAACATACAGGTATATATATAATGTAAGAAAATATAGTACATATTTTATTACCACATAGTACGGTTATCAATAGCAGTTTGCATTTACATGAATTCTTCAACTTTACCTTGAAGTATCTTCTACCATAAAGCGATATTCTTGTTTACAATTTGAATTGCATGTTGTTGTCTAACGTTTAGTTTTTAGTGTTTCTCTTTAGTATGCTAGAGTAAAGCATATGTTTAAAGTCAGTCACATGCCGCCCCGGTGGCGCAGTGGTCTAAGCGAGGGCTTCTGATCACTCGTCCGAAAGGGGTCCGAGTTCGAATCCCGGTGAGGCATGGATGTTGTGTTTGTCTTACGGCACTGGCTCTCTCCCTTCCCTGGAACTAGTGACCCAAAATTAGGGACGGGCGACTGCTTATAGCCCATTGAGTTGCTCACGGTGGTCGTTAAACCTCCAATCAAAAAAAAAAAAAAGTCAGTCACTGCAATCACAAAACGTATATATATATATATATATATATAGGCATCTCTTCACTTAAAGCAGCTACATATTTTGCTAATACAGTCCTCAGTCACTTCAGCATACTAAAGATTTGTGAAAATATCAATACCTACTCTTTCAGCAACCAATGGTAATATTCAGTTGCTTTTGTCTCGTTGAGGGAAGGATTTATGCATGAGACATAAAAAAATAAGGACAGCACAAAAGCAAAATGATCGTGTGTATATTCAAGAAACGCACATAGCGTATTAAATCCGTTTATTTCTTAAGGTGTAGTAATCACAGAGAATCGCCAAGCTTTCGCACTCCACTGGGAGGCTTTTTCAAGGCAACGGTAGACATAGCATTTATGTCTACCGTTGCCTTGAAAAAGCCTCCCAGTGGAGTGCGAAAGCTTGGCGATTCTCTGTGATTACTACACCTTAAGAAATAAACGGATTTAATACGCTATATGCGTTTCTTGAATATTCATATTGTGATGTATTTAACATAAAGTGATCGTGTGTAGTTTTGGAAAAATCTATCACAGTTTTAACTGTTCTTAATTACGTAAAATTCAACAGTTCTCAATTTTTTAAAGTTTTCCTTAGTATACTTCATGGAAAAAGCCTAAATACTTCACTGTAAAAGAAAAAATCAACCTTCGAAAACTTGTTTTTCATCCAACACTCCTACGAACTTTTTCAGCAACCGTTCAATTTAAAATTATTGGACAAACCCCTGTGGTCCTTAATTCCCAACTTATTTGGCTCGCGTGAGTTACAATCATCGTGCCATCACTATCGTGAGAATTCTCTCATTAAGAACAAAAGCTGTAAGAAAAAGCTACGTGGTAGAAACTCTCTGTACGCGAAGACGGATGGCAATAAAAATCCATCACACCATTTCTCAGCTCCTTCTCTAAGTTTCATGACGAGGTGAAAGGTCTCTTTTCCAGATGCAGGGATTGTCACCCTCTGCCTTATTAACGGCTATATATGCGCGAGGCTTTCTCTACTTTCTCAAAAAATAAAAAAAATAAAAACACTTACGAAAAAGGAAAATGATTTTAAATTCTGAAACGATATTACATGAAAGTCGTTAATGTTAACTTTTGTTGAATTGTCAGGACCTTGGTAACACAACACTTGATCCTTGCCATTTTTTGCGAAACGAAAAATCGGTTTTAAAGCAAAAGCAAAATATGATTTTATATATTACCTGAAAAAACAGATGCCCCTCCCCCTAAATGGTGGAGTCATTTATCGCGATTTCTGTCCATTCGTCCGAGTGAGCCAAATTTTGAGTCCCGGATGAGGCCCGGGGTGGGGGTGCTTACGGACTGGCTCTGTCACTTCCCAGGAACTAGTGGCACCAAATTAGGAAAGACCGACTGCTTATAACCTTCAGATTTGTTTATGGTGGTCTTTGAACCTCGAACAAAAAAAGAAAAACCGTATGTGGATTAAAATATTTTACAAGGAAACTTAGAATTTAATAATTGCACGATGCGACCGTCATTTATCATGCAAAGTTTAAACTTAAGCACGAAACAATTATATATATACATACTCGTACATCCGCTAGCGTTTAGTTCTTCGCAAAGCGCATTGTAAGAATAATAAAACTAATTTAGCTGGCGATTCGTTCCGGTTGTTCGGATATGCTTTCTGTTTACATGCGATCACTTATTCGAAAGAACTCTAGTGAAGTAGACTCGATTAGAAACAGGGTAGACGTCGTTTATCGGAGCTTCACCTTCCGTATCAGTCAGCAATAGTAGTCTGAGTCAGAGCAGTGGCTGCTGGAGCTATGGAAACGCATCTCTGCAGTCCTCCACCCAGAATAGTTGCCGTTTCTCATACCGTACCAAAGTTTTCTAAAATCAGCTTGGTGTTTTTCACGCATAACTCGCAATCTGTTATATGTGCAGTTTTCTATTTACTGGCAGCAGAACTTATTGCAGCTCTTAAGTCTATAAAAACCAACTCATATGGAAATCTCAGCCAATTCTTACATCAGTTAGCTGTTGTTTTAAATTCCTCGGGGTAAATCCTCACTCGGAGAGGTATCTTGATGAGGTATCTTAAATCCTCACTCGGAGAGGTATCTTGATGAGGTATCTTAAATCCTCACTGGGAGAGGTATCTTGATGAGGTATCTTAAATCCTCACTCGGAGAGGTATCTTGATGAGGTATCTTAAATCCTCACTCGGAGAGGTATCTTGATGAAGCCTTTGGGTGGCAGGGCTTGTTCACAAGAGACAGCGGATTTGAGCTGTTCCCAGAGTCACGGCCCGAGACGTAGACATACTAGAGCAGAGAGGATGCACATTTGCTTCCTCTCTGCTCTAGTATGTCTTGATGAATACAATTACTGCGCTGCCTAATATGAGAAAAAGAGGTGAAACCCGTTAAAAAATAAAAAGATTTTGACAATTTAAACTTTTTTTTTTCTTGTTTTTTTTTAATTTTTGGTTTGATCTTCATTTTATTAAACGTAATATTACTAGCAGCAATATTACTAGCAGCTTCCATCAAACTGGTGAATTATCCGTGTTCCCCAGTTGCAATCTCAACTGCTTTGATTTTTGTGAAAGTTTTGGTTATTTTTTTTACTAGACAAAATAGCCAGGTTAATAAATTACTTAATATAGACATTTGACGTGGACCAGGAACATCAAACAAAAGTCTTCACTCTTTCCACGTTTATAAGTGAGTCACGGAAAAATTCTTATTTTCCGCCACCGGGAATCGAACCCAGGGTCTTCCAGTTACGCGCCGGATATGCTTCTACTACACCACAGCTGCCTCGAATTCCTCCAGACTCACACGCTAACTGCCAAGCCAAGGGTTCTGGAGGAATTCGACGATTAAGAATCAAATTCGGTAACGAAAAAAAAATAAAAACTCATTTTTTAGGAAAATGCGTACATAACATCTATTTTTTCACTTATCTCGCAAAACGAAAATTTCGATTTTTAGCTCCTATAAATTTTAATTCCTCAAAAACGATTGAAGTTATGCAGTTACTGCTATTGATTAAAGTCATTACAATTATCATTGATTTGGCGCATCTTATTTTAAACATTTGTTTTTTTCTGGTGCACTTTTTGTGTGAAACAAACTACTCATTTAGTAGAGGTGGTGAACTCTTCTAAAGATGCACACTTGACTAAACAACAAACGAATCGCCTCCTCTTTCACAGAAGAAAACTCTTTTTTTCAGTTCTTCATTCAGTTTCCTAATAACTCCTCTTTTTTACGATAGTTATCTCTATGAGTAGCACAAAAGTGGCTTCAAATTTGTTAATAGTTTGCATCCACGAAGATGTTGGCATCATAAGTTTTCCAAATAAAAAGATCCAACTCGCATGTGGAGGAATTTTTATGATTTTTTTTAGGAACATAACCTAAATATGATTCTCTTTTACAAACATGATACGCAGTACACCCTGCTACACAAATGGGGGTTCTTTTTCATGTGACAAACTGTATGATGCTTTTCACATTTTCGCTTCTCATGCCACAGAAAAAGTATCACCGTTAAATGCATCAACTGACGTACTTTGAACGTTCAGTTACATTGTGTGTTCTCCTTCTTTGGCTTTATAGCATTTTGTAGGAATTCAGCTGACAAATATGAATTTAAAATTTCCTCTACATCAGATACGTTTGCTTTAGTTGAAATCGGTAATTTATTAGCAAGAAGTAATTGCGTAAGACAGAGCATGCCTTCTGAAGGAGAAGGATGACCGCTAAATCGTCGAAATAGTCTAATTTGCCTAAACAAAGTTTCCAATGTATTCTGTGTCAGTCGAGATACCATGATATACCATTAGTTAATTCATCACCTTAAGCCTACCGGATCACTACAGCATTTGTGGTCTGATGAGCCGAAAAGGGAAGTGGCCTTGTTTCCTCTTAGGCGTCGAGTATTCATCCAATTCATACGCAAGAATATGGATTTCCGCACCGCTAAGAATCATTAAGAATAATTTCTGCTGTTCGTGTAGAATGCACAAGCAGGATTTTTCATAATCGTTTCAAAATATTTTGCTACAACACAGAGATGTAATCATTAAAGGAAAACGCAAAGAACGCCAAATAAGCAACTTCCGATCAAACCGAAGGCTTCAAACAATGTAGTATTTATTGTTCAGAAAATTTGCAAAGATGGTAAATATCGAAAACAAAATTATCTACAGTTAATTATAGTCATGGATTCATAATAATACTGCTTGTGTTTCTATCTACAATAGTCAACAAGAATGCCTGTGTGCTCGTATCACAGCCATAACTCATCGCTGCAAACGCTTCACAATTTGTCACATTGTTCTTCATTGCCGTTCAAGTTGCAGTGGCTGCTTTCAAGCGGAGCTTATTAGAATCATAAATATCTAGCATGATATTTCGAGGTGGTATGTAAATTGCGAACTAGCGTGTGTAAATTGCGAACCAAAATCAGACCGCCGTTAAAACTCTGTATCTAAATTGCGAACCAAGGCACATAACCGAACCCATTGTTGAGCCTGAAATAATGTTTGCCGATTTCGGAAAAGCGATTCATAATGCTCTACGTGTCGTCTGGCCAAACGCACAGTTGCTTGGATGTAGGTTTCATTTGGGCCAAGCTGGTAACGAAAAATTCCGAAGCTGAGTTTGAGCAAAGAATATTATAAAGATAAAATCAGTGAGGTAGGCCAGTTATAATGTATTAGCTTTATTTACTTTCCGCTAAGCTAATTATTATGAATGAATCTCTTCCTACCAGCTAGCTAATGATATACTTGTACTAAGCTTCAAAATAGTGAATTCAAAAGAGTGTTGTTACTAGTTAATTATGAACGTAAACAAAGTCTCAACGCTGGTTATTTATAGGAATCAAATAAATGTTATAAACCTAACAGCCAGACAGAGGTCTGACAAAAACTATGAATTGAGAAAGACTGACTTACTGAAAACTTCTTTATTTCTAAGACTCTTGGTCAACTAAGACACACACAACACTTGTAGAACAATAATGGATAATCACTCCTCGTATTATACACGCTCTCGCTTAACGACCACAAGCTCTCCTCATAACAACACACAGCTCCTCATAACAACACACAACGCTCCTCATAACAACACACAGCTCTCATAACAACACCAAAAGCTCTCTCGATGAACGCGCCTATATACTAGCTACCACCACGTCATGACTTACACTCATTGCCAGATCTCATTCAGCGGGTGAAATAATATTTCGTTCAGTAGGAAGATAATTTACATAGTAAAATAAAATAACCAGAGATAGTAAAATCAAAAGGAAAGTGAATATAGAGTATACGTTACACAGTGACTGCGAAACTTGTTTGGACTGTCATTTTTTGATCCTATAGAAGTAGGTGAGTGTCTTGCAATTGATTTAGCCGAATTCCAACCGATTCATCCAAGTGTCACGAAAATGGTAGATTACTTGACTGACAATTATATTGACAGCAGTTCGAATTTTCCTCCAGATTTGTGGGCAGAGGCCAGTGCATCTAATGAGCACATATAAATCATGTGAGTCCTTTCATTCTAGATTCAACACCAATTCTTATCATCTTCACCCAAGTTTGTATAATTTCGTAGAAGAGTTGACATTATTTCAAACGCAAACGTACATTAAAATTCGAAGTGTGAAAGCTCCAAAGAGAAGAATCAATAAAAGTGCATTCCAAGGATAAAAAAAATTGCAAAAAGAAATAGACGAGCACAAAAGAGGACTTATTTCAAGAGTTTCTCATGTAAAATTTGCATCGCGTCATTACAAAATGTGATTGTTTCCGAAATTTGGGGGGGGGGGGATTAGCATGGCCCCTGCGCGCGCAAGGATGCAAGGATGACAAACTGATTTTCTTGTTTTTGTGAATACATTGCTTCACATTGTTTTACATTATTTTCACAATTATGTGTTTACTCTTTAATACTCTTTAAGTACATATGTATAATACACTTACTTGACACATTGGTTGTTATTGTGAATACATTGAATTAAGTACATACATAAATATGGAACATTACAGAGAAAATTAACATGGCCTTTGCGCAAGGATGACAACCTAGTTTTGTTGATTTCGTGAATACATTGCTTTAAATTGTTTTACAATGTTTTAATCATTATTTTTTTCATACTGGTTTATTTTTTGATATTTTTTTTGTTTATTTTTTGATATTGGTTCGCAATTTACACATACGGGTTGACGGCGGTCCGATTTTGGTTCGTAATTTACACGCTCCGATATTTCTACAGGATGCCAAGAGACAGATGGCAATGCGTATGCGACCTTGAAGGTGCGTGTGCAGCCACCGGCGCCTCCATTAAAATGTTTCTGTCACATGTGCATTAGGAGAAGCGGAACAGGCTCGTTTATTTGGGTATTTTTTTTATTGAAGGTTTAAAGACCACCGTGAGCAACTCGATGGGCTATAAGCCCCATCCCTAATTTAGGGTCACTGGAACAGGGAAGGGATAAAACCAGTGTCGTAAGACAAATACAACATTTATGCCTCACCGGGATTCGAACCCGGACCCTTCCCGGACGAATAATCATAAGCCAGCGGTTAGACCACTGCTCCCCCGGGCAGGATTTGGGTATTGTCATTTCATCGTTGGTCGTAATTTCGTGGTGACGAGTGAAAGTCACTCTCACAAAGTATGCAATGTTTTACTACCGGTCTGGAATTGAGGGAGATTATCATGCTTACGGTTCATAAAAAATCATGCATGTCAAACAAACTTTCGTTACATTCCTTCTGAAAGATGTTTGGAGCTACAGCTAGAGCTATGGAAACAAAAGAAGCGAGAGAGAGAAGATACTCTAAGCATTTTAACAATAAAAAAGATGACTACTGAACTGTGGCAACGTGTGGAGGCAGCCTGGACCGACATACCCCAAGCCCACAATCAAAGCCGCTTTCGTTCAATGCCGGGGCGTGTAGAGGCCGTTATTGCCAGCCATGTGGGCTACCCCAACTATTGATGTCTGCGTGTTCCGCAAGTCGCACGGGCCTGTGAGCTCAATCGTTTAATCTTTGTATCTGTTGTTATGCGTCCAGTAAATCTGGCTTTGCTATCTCGTGTCCTTCTTGGTGTTGCATTTTGGGTGGCCAGCAGTGTAGTTACATCAGATACGCAGTTCTTCGTTCTGTCGCTGAAGGACATGAAAAACAGAATGATTTCATATAAGACACGACTCGTCCTCTTACTTATATACATTCTAGGCAGCTGTCACGTCATCATCATCAACAACAAGAACTATGGGAAAGAGTAATGTAGGTGTGTGTTGCCATGAGGCATCATATATCAGTCGCCTTTTTTATTGTTTTACAACCAGCGCATTGGCACTCATCTGTCAAACCCTGTTATTCCTGGAAAAGGGAGGGAGTATCCAAGAACAAAGTGCATCCCAGGCCGACTTGAGAGGGAACCAACCACGCATTCGCATACCCAAACACGGGGTCTACGAAAAACTGCAGATAGCCGGTAGGGCTAGGGTTTGAATACCCGTTCGAAACGCCCGCCTCCCACACTGAGCATAGCGAATGAACCAACTGCGCCACGCTGGTGGTAGCTCTCACGGGCTCACAGCTAATTTGCATACGGATTGCTCATCACGAAAAGCCTTCACATGTCACACCGCACTCGTGTGCATATGTTAACAAGATCGTTGAGCATTAAATCGCTACCTTTTAAATTTTACCTTGTATGATTAGAAGAAGGTCGTCTGGTCCGATGAATCTCGCTTCCTGTTGCACCATGTGGACCGCTGGGTACGTGAGCGTCGTTCATCTGAGGAAGTCTTGGCACCAGGATGCACCGTGAAATGAAAACGAGCCACTGCAGAGAGGGTAATGCTTTTTCACGCTTTCCAACCGTAGGTTGAAGAAGCGTATATGCTTCAGCTTTGTCCGTCCGTCTGTCCGCACGATAACTCGCGTACAAGTGGTTCGATTTCGATGACATTTTAGTATGCACTAGGGGACCATCTGGGGAAGAACCCTATTGAAAATGGACGAAATGGGGTAAAAGGTCAGGACATAGCAGCGGGATCCATTCCATTGCCCTTATGCGTCATAACTTGTGACAATATGGTTTGATTTCGATGAAATTTCAGCATGTCGTAGGGGACTACATAGGGACGAAACCTGTTGAAAATGTGTGAAGTGGAGTCAAAGGTCAGGACATACGAGCGGGATGCAATCCATTGCCCTTAGGCGTCATAACGTGTGTAAATATGGTTCGATTTCAACGAAATTTTAGTATGTAGTAGGGGACCACCTTGGGACGAACCTTATTGAGAATTTACGAAATGGGGTTAAAGGTCAGAAAATAGGAGCGGGAACCATTCCACCACCCTTATGCGTCATAACTAGCGTAGAAATGGTTCGATTTCAATGAACGTTTAGCATGTGGTAAGGGACGAACCGAAGACGAACCCTAATGAAAATGGGGGAAATGAGGTCAAAGGTGAGGGCATAGGAGCGGGATCCATTTCACCAGACTTGTGCGTTATAACTTAGGTAAAAATGCTTCGATTTAGGCAAAACTTTATCATGTTGTTCGGGAAATATACTTTACCGGTTCTGTTGAATATCATCGAGATGGGGCCAAAGGTCAGGTCCTAGGAGCGAGATTTATTTTACAGCAATTATCATCATAACTTGAATAACTTGAGTAATGATTTCTGGTATGGTGGAAAGCGTATAATAATCAATGCATTGCATGATTTTACTAACTTGTTTGCAATGTTCTGATGAAAAAGCCTGAGGTAAGGTACTAGATATCACAAGACACCTTTAGAAATCCTGCAGCGTCCATGTCTCGCCGCGTAAGATATGTTTTGGCGGTGCGGCGTAGAAGACCACCACCATATTAGGCGGGTGGTAATAATATTTTGGCTGTGTGGTGTAAACGCTAGAGAAACCAAATTATGTATACATCTGCATAGTGGATAGCTTGGATTACACAATGATTTATTCAAGGCTTTCAAATGGCAAAGCTCCTCATTTACTTAAGTTGAACGAAGCTGGAAACAAAGTGTTGGGGATCACGGTCTTATCGATTTTTCCATCGAATCACCATAGTCGGAGATCGTTATCATTTGATGGAAAAATCAATATGATCATAACTTCCTCATTTATTTCTCAGTGTGAGCGATTTTCTAATTTTTGCTACAATCTGCTGCTAGAATATGCGACAAGAACCATTCTATCTAACTGCTAAGTACGTGGTGAAACTTTGGAATGCATGGGATTACATGGTAAAGCTGACGTTAAATCGGTAATCTAATCGTTTCGCAATGCAAGAATACGGCTCTGAAATGCCAGATTGCAGCCCCGGTGGCGCAGTGGTCTAAGGCGATGGCCTCTGATCATTCGTCCGTAAGGGGTCCGGGTTCGAATCCCGGTCAGGCATGGATGTTGTGTTTGTCTTACAGCACTGGCTCTCTCCATTCCCTGGAATCAGTGACCCTAAATTAGGGACGGGCGACTGCTTATAGCCCATTGAGTTTCTCACGGTGGTCGTTAAACCTCCAATCAAAAAAAAAAAATGCCAGATCATTTAAAATGCACGCATGAAAATTATTTTGATGTTCCTTTTTTACGTAGTGTAGAACTATGAACTAGAGTATGGTAGTCATTACTGTTCTAATGTTGACGGAAGGGCTTTTATTGTGGTTATTTAACACATTTTTCCAGGAACAAGTTAACTATTTAAGGTTAATCCAATTATTTGGTGCACAAGAATAACAGTGACATCCTCAGGAAATGACGCATCTCGAAAAAATAAACAGAAAAGGCAGCTTCACTATTTTATGAAAATTTTTACAGTACTCTAACGCCTGTCAGAAGCATCGAAAATTTAGAATAGCAACTTAGGCCTAAAATTGTGGGAAGCTATAGTCAAGGGAAAGAATCATATCGGCAGCCCACACACAATACCCGCGTTATACCTGAAAATCGAAATTAAACCATACGCGTGAGAAATTCCATCTTAAGCATATAGACATCCGCCACCCTTGATCTTGTTTATTTAGTGACATTTTGGTTATTTGAGCAATAACATCAATGAAACATCCATTTATTAGCGTAAGTACACCTCACTATTAGTAGCAAGCTTTTGACATCTAAGGGTGCCTTCATCAGGATTAAAATTGATTACGCTTAAGACTAAAGGGGAGCAACAAAAGTAAACCAACAGCTGAAGAATAATTCAAAATAGATGAATTTTGAATTATTCTTTAGTTGTTTGTTTATCTTTGTTGCTTCCCTCTAGTCTTAAGCGTAACCATTTCTAATCCTGATGAAGGCACCCGTAGGTGTCGAAAGCTTGCTACTAATAGTGAGGTGTATTTACGCCAATAAACGGATCTTTCATTGATGTTGTTGCTCTAGTTTGGCGTATGACTATTACCCGTTTCAATCACTTCATTATTTGAATTCGCTTATGTAGTGTTACTGGTCTATTTTAAATATGTTCATGAAAACAGCTTGATGGTTGTTTGATGCCGTTTACGAACGTGATTTTGCTATTTGATGCATTTAATCAAACGTACGCTTACGTTCTGCTTCTTAACTGTTTGCTGCGTTTCACCAGAGACAAGGTTTTGGTTGATGTTGTGACATAGCTACCTTTGAAGTGCAGCACAAGTCAAAATGGCAAGTTGAAGCAACAAGCCTTGGTCAGTTTAAGTGGTAGAATATCCGACTCCAGTGAAGGAAGATATGTGTTGAAATGCTGGCAGAAAAGTGGCTTTATTTTCACAATGTAGACAATCAGATACATCTGAGTGCCTGATGTATCTGGCAAAGCGTTTAGGAGGACTACAAGCAAGACGCGAACTATTCCCGAGTGGCAAGTGAAATTTGTCGGTGCCATCCATTATGTCCCAGGACTGGCTTATGTGCTCAAGAACGCTCTAAAGAAGCAAAAGCTTAGCATCGGGTTTAGATCCCCGAATCTTATGGCAGCACTGCTATGTCCAGGATGGGACAGAAGAGATCTTCCTTGGCAAGCATGCGTGTATGCAATCCCTTTGGAATACCCTGACTGCTCCAAAAACTATATCTCAGTGACCGAAAGATCTTTCAAAATCCGCATGGCGGAGCACCAAGGAGATATTAAAAATAAAAAGTTAACCACAGCTCTTGCTAGAGACATCGAATCTTATAGTGCAAAGTCCGTTTGGTCTGGCTTAATGAGAATGACTCCCTACGACGGCCCAAAGTCTACAGCCGGAAGGTAATCCGTCGAGATCTTGTCGTATATCACATCAGACCTCTCCCCAATTTGGAACAAGGTCCTGAGAAGGCAGTGCGAGAATGCGCGTTGAATACCATAACCACGCCCACGGCGGTGGCTCTCGTGCTTTGCATCTCATGATTGCTTACACATTTTGTTTCGTGTTCTGTACTGATTCTATTTTAGTCTACGTTCTGCAGCCTGGTGAAGATGATCGTTGGCAGTGAAAATTCGCATTTTGTAGTATTTCTTGTTACACCTATGAACGGAGATAATAAATACATGGCTGTATTCGTGTGTGTTAAATAAACATGGTGTACTTGAAGCCCACTTCTACCTCCATTATATGCCTGAGTAGTTCATGTCGTTCATGGAAGTTGCATCATTATTGATACATTTAGTCAAAAACAGGCTGGTGTTCTGATGCCATGCATCTAAACAATTTGGATGTTTGATGGACGTAAAAAGCCTTGTCTGGCAGGCTGTAGGTCATCAGAGACATCATAGCTATTTTATGCAGTTTGTGGAACTGTCCTAATTGAATAATACATTTCATCAAACGCACAGCAATTTTTTTTTTCAACGTACTACGACAATTAAACTATTTTCTACTCCTCATCAAGGATAACTTAGCTGATTGATATAGAAGAAGCGTATATGCTCCAGCTTTGTCCGTCCCTCCGTCCGTCCGCATGATAACTGGCATAAAAATGGTTCGATTTCGATTAAATTTTAGTATGTGGTAGGGGACTACCTGGGGACGAACCCTATTGAAAATGGACGAAATGGGGTCAAAGGTCAGGACATAGGATTGCGATCCATTCCATCGCCCTTATTCCATATTATTAAGGTGGATGTCAAGTAATTTTGCTTCCTATACTTCCAATGGAAAAACTTTTGTACACATTTCCTTCACAATTAATGTGTTCCCAAGGATGAAAATTTGAACATCGATTAAAATTACTTTATATTATAACTTGGAATACTTAATATTTTCTAAAACATAACCATAATTATATTAAAAATCAATAACTTTTCCTTTGGTAGTGTTGAAACCAGAATAAGAATGGCGCGACCTGTACTTTGATGACGTCAGTAGACAAACAAATGTTGGATTGCATAATTATGGTTATGTTTTAGAAAATATTAGGTATTCCAAGTTATAAAATGAAGCTATTTTAATCGATGTTCAAATTTCCATCCTTGGGAACGCATTAATTGGGAAGAAAAAAGATGGCGCGACCTGTATTTTCATGACGTCAGCAATCAAACAAATGTGCGGATCCTATTTAAGATTTATGACGTCACACTTTTGCTAGCAGATGGCCGCGATTCCCATCTGCCTCATTACGTCACGCGTTGTGTGCGTATCTTCGTCTGCACGATAACTCGCGTAAAAATCGTTCGATTTCGATGAAATTTTAGTATGTGGAAGGGAATCACCTGGGAAGGAACCATATTGAAAGTGAACTAAATGGGGTCAAAGGTGAGGACATAGGAGCGGGATCCATTCCACTGTTCTTATGCGTCATAACTAACGTAAAAAAAGTTCGATTTCGATAAATATTAGTATGTGGTAGGGGATCACCCGGGGACAAACCCTATTGAAAATTGGCGAAATGAGGGTCAAAGGTCAGGATATAGGAGCGGAATCACTTCCACCGCCATTATGCATCATAACTTGCGTAAAATTGTTTCGATTTGGATGAAATGTTAGTATGTTGTAGGGGCCTGCCTGGGGACGAATCCTGTTGAAAATGGGCGAAATGGGTCAAAGGTTAGAACAAAGAAACGAGATCTATTCCATAGCCCTTATGCATTATAACTTACGTACAATTGCTTCGATTGCGACAAAACTTTATCATGTTATTTCGGAGGTATACTGAACCAGTTCTGTTGAATATCATCGAAATGGGATCAAAAGTCAGGGCGTAGGAGTGAGATTTATTCCACAGCCATTTTATGATTTCTAGTATGTTGGAAAGCGTATCATAACCAATGCATTGCATGATTTTACTAACTTGTTATAAGAGGTTTAACGACCACCGTGAGCAACTCAGTGGGCTATAAGAAGTCGCCCGACCCTAATTTGGGATCACAGGTTCCAGGGAAGGGAGAGAGCGAGTGCCGTGAGGCAAACAAAACATCCATGCCCCACCGGGTTTCTAACACGGACCCATCTCGGACGAATGGTCATAAGCCAGCGCTTAGACCACTGCGCCATCGGGACGGCATATATATCTTGAGATACGATTATTTGATACAGCTCCTGAAAGTATCTCCATTTTTTAATGTAGTTCATTAAAGGCAAACTGCCTTTTAGTTGCAATGCATCAAAATAATCATGATTTGATGTTTTTTCACAAGAGTTTTCTTTTCTGGTAGTAAAACAATGAATCTCTTTTCTGATTATTGTAGTTGAAGCGACTAAGCTACACTGTTAAAAATTGTGTAGTAGGTTGCACCAAAAAGTTGTGCACACCAGGTACACCAAAAGATACACCATCTTGTCGTGCAAACAAAACCCAACTGTATGGAACAAGTTTGCCCTAAGTTATGGTGCGTGGTTGCACCACACTATAGTGAAGTTTTACCATACTTTTGGCTTTTATTTACACCAGGCAACGGTGTATGTTTTTTTCAGAAAGTCGTGCAGCAGGTGTAGCACCACTTTTTGGTACAACCTACCACAAAATTGTTAACAGTGTATTTTCAAAGTAGTTCACGTAACAGAATTTGACAGTTTCACAAATACTGCGAAATACATCATTACTCTTAATATATAAATTTCTTGAAGGGTAAATTCGGTATTTAATATAATTCACTCCCAACTAGCTGATAATTAACATTTTTACTCCACGTTGCATCTCATGCATAAAAGAGAGGTCGAAAAAATCTGAAAATACCTCACTGAATGATACGGTTCACGACAAGCAACGAAGTCATCGGATGTAGTTCATACACACACACACAGATACACATAAAGCTACATCAGTAAAAATTTATTTGATTTGATGCAGTTCGTCAAAGAAAAATCGTCCATTTAATTGCTGCTATTAAATCACTAAGTTTTTATTTAAATAGCAGCTTCAAAGACAAATAAAATAGTTATTAGACTTACCATACACAACTTGCTTACTTGGCAATGTTCATTAGTGACAATTTGAGTAAACTTTCAAGGAAAAAACTGCTTTATAAATTGATTTGACGAGAAATAAATGTTATTGTACTGCAGGGACGTTTCCAAGGGAATACGAGGGTGGGATCATCCTGAAATTCGTATTGCACACCCTGCCGTCCATCCATTTCAAGATGTGCCACTTTTAAATTGTTTTCAACTTAAATGTGCATGGTCGTATCAGAATAATATGAAAACCCCCGGAATCACAGTGTACCCACCAAGACACATCACAGAATGTACGGGACAAGATCAGCCTCACGGAGATATAAATGAACAGCTAGGATAGATGAGCCATAGTGCGTGAAGTAAGCACTTGTGATTAGAACGATGTTTAAATAGGAAAGATCATCGGCTTCCGTGCCAAGGGTGGAAGTATCTCAGAAACAGCAGACTTTGTGGGATGTTCGGATGGTGCTCTAATAAGGGTGTACCAAGAATGGACTGCTGGCAGACCGAGCAGCTCCAGACGTAATAACTGTGGAACTCCAAAAGCCATCGACCACAGAAGAGAACGTCGCCTGGTAAAGGGCAATCGACGCGAAACAGTGCAGCAATTCGACAAGCAATTGAACGCTGGGGCACCCGCGCATGTGTTCTCGATAACTGTAGAGCGTCAACTGCTACGTACGAGTCTCTCGATCATACCAGGAAAACATCCCCTAGACATGCACACTGCAATCTCCGGCAGGTATTTGACCGACGCTGCGTCATGGCGCCCATGTTAACCCAGGTCCATCGGCAAGGACGCCTGCAGTTCGCATGGGACTGCCGTCAGTGGACAGTGGACAGTGGAAGACTGGAAAAGGGTTGCCTTCTCCGACGAATCAAGGTTTCTACTCCACAGAAGTGACGGGCGGTGGCGGATATGGAGTAAGACACACTTGAACCCACATCCGGACACGCTTGTCGGTCAAATACCGGCCGGATATTGCAGTGTGCATGTCTAGGGGATGTTTTTCCTGGTATGATCTGGGACCGTTTGTATTACTAGATAGGTCCCTGAACGCCAATGGCTACCCGTGTATCCTCGCTGACCACATGCAACCTGTTGGTAGACACAGCCACCACCAGGGTGATTGTGTCTACCGATAGGACAATGCGCCGTTCCACGTCGCTAAGGGAGTGTGTGACTGGCTCCAGGAACACGACAACGATGTATCCGTTTTCTCGTAGCTGGCGAAATCGCCCGACTTCAACCCAATAAAGCACTTGTGGTACTTTTTCGATCGAAGGGTTCGACGTACCGAGCCACAACCACGTTATATCGGGGACCTCCGTGCTCTGCTGCAGTCCGAATGGTCACGTGTGCCTCGGGTAACCTTCCAGGACCTCATTGCGTCAATGCCACGCCGTCTAGCCCATGTCCTCTATTCCAAGGGTGGTTATTCTCATTGTTAGGTAGGTGGTCACTTTGTTCTGATACGACTGTTTAATCTTTAGTTTGCCAAGTAATAATATGTCTCGTGTTTTTTGTAGTGCTTCTTACGTATTTCCCTCTAAGTAGTGCGTTGTTTACGTCTTCGTAGAAAGGTTATCAAAATAGCAGCCCCAGAGTCATGAAAATGCAGTTGTTATCCTTAGTTTAAACCTTTTTTCACGTTAGTTTAGCCGGGGCGAAGAACGAGGGTGGACAGAAATTCACTGAGAGTGGTCGTTACTAATTGCTCTGATGTTTGTTTGTGTTACTAAGTTGGGGATCCCAACACGGAAAATGGAGTCTAAAGCTATACCACGCAGCTCGTTGACGCAGTGGTTTAACCGTTCGCTTATAACTATTCGTCCTAGATGGGTCTGGGTTCGAATCGCAAAGAGGCAGTGTTTCTCTCAATTCGCTGGAACCAGTTGCCCTGAATTAGAAACGGGAGACTGACACATTGAGGAGTTGCTCACTGTAGTCGTTAAACCTGCAAAAAAACAAAAAAAAAGCTATAGCGGCGCTCTTAAGTCTTTCTTGGGGCAGTAGGACGTGGCAGACGTGGCTTTAGTGCAGAGTAATGCAAAGTAAGGTTGCTGGGTAGAAGGAAGATAGTTTTTGTTGTTCTTGTTCCTGCTGTTTAGAGGGCTGAACGACCAAACGACCAGCTTGAGTCACTCGATAGGCTATAAGCAGTCACCCATCCCGTCTACTACTCATGCATACAATCTTTATGGAACTTTTGGTTCATAATATGAGGTGTCATGCATTTGTAACTATTTTTTTAACAGAAGAACTCGTGAAACGTTGAGAAGCCTTGCAAATTTGCGTCAGTAGACAGCATTAGAAATTTTTTAATACCTTTTGAGGAATATTTATGCTCATTTTTTACAAAAAAGTTGATTTGCACTTCTAGCAATAATTTTTACAAAAAAAAAAATGTTCGATTTTAAGATCAGAATTTTATTGTTGCAACGGTCTACGAATTTCTTTTTGGCGAACTGTTTTTTTTTTTTTTTTTTTTTGTGAGAAGAGAAAAAATAAGAAATGTTTTTTTTCTCAGATGACTCCATTGTTTCTCGAAGTGTGTTATTCCCGAAAAAAAAGGAAAGAAATACAATAATAACGTAATCTCTCGATCCTTTTGTTTCTGCCATTTTCAGCACTGAACAAATGGTGCTGGTGGCTTATACGTAGGGGTGCGAGATTGTGCTTTCTTTATCTATATTTCTAAGGATTTTGAGTAGCAAAAAGGGTGGGAAAAGCCTTTGTTATCGGATAGAGGTGAGAGTAGAGGCTATTTGTAGGACGCTCACAGCATCGTTTTCAGGGCAATTCTCCCGTTTCTCATGTTGTGTGCCGATCAAGGTTTAAATAGCGCATTACTTGAAAACAACTGACGACACTACCATCTTGTAATGCTCTACATAAAGTTTTGACTGCAGTCGATGTTTGAAAAAGCCTAATCGTTTACGTTTCATTTATGACCCGTTTTAAACTTTGAAATGTAATTATTTTGGATCATGGAAGACATTTTTAAAGACAGCAGCATAACAAAAGTTTTAATTTGCATCCTCACATACACATCAGTATAAATACAGATGTGTATGTGAGGAAAGAAGCATTAGATATCGCTACGTGTGACTCTAGTCTGGATAAATGATTTGAGTTATTTTATTACCACTTTGACTAAATGAAAGATACGCCGCAATTATTATTCCAGATAGTTAATTCGTTTGTGGAAGTTTATTTTCTTTATTGCACTTAAAAGGTGAGGCCATAAAATACAGTTAAGGTGGTTCCACCTAAAATCTTTGCCTTGTATTTCCAATGGGCAGACTTCTGTAGCCATTATGTTCACAATTAATGCGTTCCCAAGGATGAAAATTTGAACATCGATAAAAACAACTTCATATTATTGTCTAGTATACTTAATATTTTCTAAAATTTAACCAAAATTACTGTGTATAAAAAATCAACAACATTTCCCTTGGTGTTGTTGAGACCAGAACATAGATGGCGCCACATCTACATGTTACTTACTAAATGCTGTCACGTCGCATTTTTTTCAATAATTTTACTAATTCTCGGAATGAAATCAAAATTTGAGTGCATCCATACGACAGTCTGGAATGTTTATAGTGATTTCAACCACTTAATAATAATATAGCTAAAAATATTAACACAATTGGAGATGCTGCTGATTTTTAATTCCTATATAAACCAGCAAGCCCACTCTGCAACATTTTCAGCTAATATAATGCTAGAATATTTAATCTAAAGGGCTCGAATCATTCTAAACATTCCGAACTATCGCATGGATGGACAAAAGTGTTGATTGTAATCCAAAACTTAATGAAATTGAAAAAAAGGTGACGTGATTGTATTTAGGAAGTCACATGCTAGAGAGTCAGAGATGTGGCCCCATCTACTTGCTGGTCTCAACAACACCAAAGGAAAAGTTATTGATTTTTAATATAATTATGGTTCAGTTTTAGAATATATTAAGTATTCTAGGATATGATATGATGTTATTTTTATTGATGTTCAAATTTTCATCCTTGGGAACGTATTAATTGTGAAGTAAATGGCTACAGAAGTTCGCCCAATGAAAATACAAAGCAAAGATTTTAGGTGGATCCATCTCAATGCAGGATAAAAATGCACAATAGGTTAGAGGCTTTAAAAACGAGTAAAGTAAGCTCTTACTTTTAGCATGATTCGTATAAGTGCAGGTAGCTTTGGGAAAAATCTTTCTTCGTTGTCGTTTGCAATTGGATCGTTACATTCGCTTGAATGTCCGAATTACAGGCAAATCAGTTCTCTCTCAGTGCTACGAAGGTAAATTAAACAGTAAAGTCAATGTTGCCGTATATTAAAGAAACTGAGAGGCATACAGATAACATTTGCCTTATTGCTTGGCATAGTCCCCATGTCGTTGACCGCATATTTTATATCTGTCTACAAGTTTCTGGATTCCTGCAGAGAACAATGCTTTGGGTTGTTTCTGCAGACAGGAATGCACCGCTTCCTGTACCTAGACATCACTTTCAAAACGGCGGCCTCGCAAAGCGTCTTTCTCAGGCCCGAAGACATGAAAGTCGCACGGTGCCAGATCGGAGCTGTAAGCAGGATGTGGTAACTGTCAAACTTCAACTCGGTAATTGTTTGTTGAGTTGCCGACACCTCTCGTCTATATACGGACACTTTTTTGGAAAACATTCCCACTCGTTTTGTGCGAATTACTGGTTTCAAATTGTCTTTCAGCAAGTCATAATATAGACGACTGTTAATTGAGTCACCTGTGCTTGATAGTGTTGAACGATTGGTCCTTTCATCTCAAAAAAGAGAGTCATCATTAATTTTCGTGCCGAAGGGACAACTTTAAACTTCTATTTGCACGGAGAGCTCAGATGTTCCCACTCCATGCTTTCCCTTTTGCTCTCGGGGTCATACTGACGGACCCATTTTTCGTCACCAGTGGCAATCCTCTCCAGAATACTGGGAACTGACTCATACCGCTGCAGAAAATGTGTGCAAATTTCCAGGCGCTGCTGCTTGTGCGCATCAGACAACTGCCGTGGCACCCATCTGGCACACATTTTATGACATCTGAGATCGTCATGCACTATTGAAATGCAGAACCATAGCTAATGTGAACCTACTGGGCGATCTCTCAGACATAGTAACCCGGCGATCTTCTTCAATGAGCGATCCAAATGGTCCTTTGTGAGAGACGTAAACAAACAGCCCAAGCGAGCTTCATCAAACACATTCGTTCTATCGGCTTGAAACTTTTCTATCCACTTGTACACGTGTCCCTGGCTCATATAATTGTTCTCTCTGTATTGTGCAAGCATCCGACGATGAATTTCCGCAGGTTGCACGCCCTCAGCTTATAGAAGTCTCACTACACGTCGCTGCTCGACGATGGAGCATTTCGACAAACGAGTAGCCATGTTAACGCCGTTACAAATGCTAAGTAACTGCGGTTAGAACATCAATGATTGCATCCGCCATGTATCAAGGTCACGTGCCCTTTCTTCGCCTGATAGCAATCTGTCGCAGCTCTGCTTGCCTGCGTCACGAGAGAATTGACCCTACGTTTTGATTTATCCTGGTAATTTCAGTTGGTACAACAAAAATCAGTCAGCCAGTGCCAGATCTGGCAAATACGGTGTAAGAATCTAAGTAAAAATGGCTCGCTTGGCTTGAAGAATTTGAAATTAGTTATTTGTTCCATTTTCGCATTTTCGCCCTCTAACGACAAACCCCTCGATTAGCTGCCGCGACAATCTCTCTGACCCACACCGTCTTTCACAGCTTCATAATGGTTGCATACATACATGTCTCCCGTGTACCCGACTGCTTTAAGCAATTTGTCGCACCTCTCGCAACCGTTCATTTTACGCGTTATGACAGCATTCACCGAACTTTTTTACTTACTTTTTTTGACACATTTTGTATGGAGTAACTTTATAATACGAAATATCTGACGGCAATTTTTTAATGATAGCTTCACTTCGGTATTTCAATCTAGTGTTTTACGTGATGCGGATTAATAAATTTAAATATTAAGTATTGGTAGCACGTAAGTTATCATGGCTTATGAAAATGAATTTTATAGTGAATTGACGATTATAGCAAATCAAATAGTGTGTGTTTATGTCTAAAATCTGAGTTGTCGTTTTTGGTACTGTAGTCTTCTTAGTTGCACATGATCCCTTTGTAAGAACTCATTTCGATCTTGGCTTTGACGCTGTGATATAACAGCCAGTTAATAATTTTAAATGCGATTCTCGGCCTAGGTGGGCAACACCATCATAATAATTGCGAATGATATTTTAAGACCAAGTATTGAAAAATTATTTCAGGGAAAATATGGTGTTATGAAATATGGGGAAACGAAGGGATATTTTCTTCAAAATGATTAAGTTAGAGAAAATATGTATGCTAGAGAGTCAGAGATGATGAAAAATGAAATTCTCTGGCTCTTGCGAAATTATTTTCTTTTTTAAATATTCCCATTGCATTTCTTAAAATTACTTGAAAAGCTTGGTATTAACTCCAGCGGAAGTTACTTTAGATTACATGGCAATCCATTCAGGTGCATTAAAACCTTCTTCCTTGGAAGACCTTGGCATGGAGAATCACTTAACGAAAAGGTACAACTATTTTTTTCTGTTTGTTTCAGTCTAGGCACTGCTTAAAGGTCTGCATTCATTCTTTCGCAGGGTTATCTTGCTATTTAAAAAGTTGCGACCTGAATACCAACTAAGAAAGCCGAATGATTTTGATGATTGCCGCAGAGATTGAAGAATGCATCTGCGAGTGGAATAAAAAGAGACAGAGAGAGAGAGAGAGACAAAAGACGAATCGCTTTCTCGATCGAGCATTCCAGACACTATTGGTTAAGCTTTTCTTTCTTATATTTTCGTGATTTGTTTCCACCAGAGCTGTAGCTTCAACATTCACGGTACTTGCTTTCTCTTTCTTTATTTTTATGACCGTTACTTTGTCTTTTCCTTCGTATTCTGTTTATCATGATCTCACGTTTGAACTTTCAGCTTCTGATGTCATTCACATCGCCTTTAGCGCTTTATTTAGCACGTTTTTTTTTCTCTCCTTTACTTCATATCAATTACATTCAGGGTTTGTTTTATTGTTCCGGCACCAAATTTGGCACAAAATATTTGATTTTTAGTTTTGGAAAAATATTCAATTAAGATAACGTAATAACGTAGCATGCAATTATTTAATAAACGTAACATGTCAAGGAAACAGATAGCGGAAGTTTACTACTTCCGTTTGACTTTTTTCCAAAGCGTGCACGAAACGGTGTCCTTGTTATACATAATGCATCGTTGTACTACCTTTGTACAGCAATGCATTATATATAAAGAAAAGCACAATTACCAACGGAAAGGTTTCCCTGCTATAGGGCAGTGGCGGCCCCAAGTACGGGCATAACGAGCAACCGCCCAGTACCCCGCGCACAGAGAGGCCCAGCCTCGCACGCCCGCCATCTAATTAGTATTTTTTGCTTGGCATCACCTAAAATATTGATATTGTAATTATAGTTCCCGATCATATACAAATAAATGACCAAGTTTAATATTTGTTTACTTCTTTTAATTAGTGACATCAAAAAGTTACGCTGTTAGAAATTTTACAAATTTTAAAGATGACAATCCGATTTTTGGTGTACATGTGACAAGGATGGTAAGTCAGATAATATCCGAAAATTTGAAAATTTCATCGTCCTGGAGCGGGACTCGAACCCGCGTCTCCCAGATAGCGCCCGGGTATGCTAACTACTACCCTACCCAAAACGACCAAGTCTCAAGTTTCCGATTAATTTGAATGTAACCATCACAGGATTTGCTAGTCGAAGCAACTGGCATTCATGTTTAGCGAATCTGAAGGTTAAGAATCCTATCCCGTGATTACCAGGAGGAGCAGATAAAACATGAAAGAAATACGGGATTACACCATATAATACAAATTCTGAAGGTGACAATCCGATTTTTGGTGTAAATGTGACAAGGATGGTAAGTCAGATAATAATCGAAAACTTGAAAATACACGAAAAATCAGCTTGTAATCTTTAAAATTTGTGTTATATGGTGTAATCCCGTATTTATTTCATGAGTTAGAAATGTTTTTATTTTTTGGTCAGAGACATTTTTTCAGCGGGAAAGTTGTGGAGAAATGTCTAAATTTAATTTTTTTCCAAGATATTTTTTGATAGGAGTTTTGCCGCAGTTTCGGATACAAGTAATGAGTTGCAATGTACGCACGGAAGCCAGCTACCGATAAAGGTCGCAGAATTCTTCTTTAAATAATAGACTTACTGTATCTTATAATTATACAGCTATCCTTGTTTATTTAGTAACAGGTCATTTTGGAAAAGGTGATCGTCTTTATTTCATATAAATCAATACCACAATTCCCAATAAAAAAATGCTTAGGGAGCACATTACCCCAAAGTGAGGGTTTGTGTGAGAAAAAAAAACGTGCCACTGATTTACGGTTAGAGTAAGCAACATTTAATCTTTTACGTATGTATACATATATATATATAAAGGGTTATTCCGATGGTTTTGGGTTATTGCGATGGGCCCGGTGAAGAGCTATCGCCCGGGACCCCGCAAGGGCTAGGGACGCTACTGCTATATGGTGAAGAATAAATCAGGAAATTCTCTAACACGTTTAACTCAACGAAACAGACGTGGTTTGCGGTTTTAGGAAATACCTACGATTCCAAGGAAAAATTATGTAAGCAACTTTTACAGAATTTTGCAGACCCTTACTGTATCGTCAAGTGAATGTTCAAAGGGATTTCTCAGTTGAATATGATAGTAACCCGGCAATATCTTTCCTTTGAATCACAAGAATACCTTCATTATTATTCATAAAAATATTAATTTAAAATAATAACCATAGCATGTGAGAAAGAGATTTGGCAAGTTAAACCCTCTTGTTGTTTTTTTACTAACGGAAAGGTTTCCCTGCTATACACAATGAATGGTTGTGCAACCTTTGTACAGTGGTGCATTATATACATAAAAAATACACTGTACGATGAAGAAGAAATCAGGAAGTTCTCTAACACGCTTCAACTCACTGAAACAGACGTGATTTGCAATTTTAGGGAATACCTACGACTCCAAGGGAAAAATAACCCAAACAACTTTTGCAGAACTTTGCAGTTCATTGCTGTACTTTCAAATAAATGTGAAAGGGGATTTCTTCAGATGAATGTGATAGTAACCTTAGCTAGATCTTTCCTTTCAATCATAAAAACCTATTAATACTCACACACATTTTGGGGCCTCCACGATCGATTGTGACTTCTTCGAAGACACCATTCAGTGGTGGATACGAAAAGTTAGGTGTGGGAGAAAACTGTAGAAGTTTGTGAAGAGTCAAACAAAATTCGTACTGTATTTCAGAATCAAATTAAATTTGTCCTGTGATCGTCAGTGTAATGTAATGCTTAGAGCAAATTTAATTTTTATTTGGGAGTAAGCTTGATAGAAATTTTAATGTCGTCATTTGCTATGTACTGTCAAACTGTTACAGAATGCTATTTTCTTAATATAATTTAATATAATGTAAATTGAACATGTAAATTATGTTTTCGCATTTTGTATCATGCAGCAACGAGATTTAAAGAACAAAGCTAAAGAAACTGAGTTGCTTTTTACGAAGGCCGTGTATATTTCCAGATCCAGATCATATGTAAAGGATTTTAGGAAGGCAGTGTCTGACCTTAGGTCTTAAAAAACCCTTAGAAATAGGAAGCTAGGAGATTTGGGCTATAGTGCCCGATAAGAAAGTAACATGGAAGCAAGGTTGAAAGGGGGACGAAGACATCCTTATTTAGTACCGGGGGGGGGTCAGTACTCGGGGACCGACGGCTTAACGTGCCCGTCCGACGCCTGGCTAATATTTAGTGGTTCGAGCGTTCGTACCTGCCTAGGATCGAACCTGAGGTTACTCCGTGGCGTGGCAGTCACGAACGTTGACCACTAGGCCATCGCAGCCCTCGAAGCCGTGTAGAAAGTGCAAGGCCATAATATTAGAAAGATCAGTTCCCTCCGTTTCTGACGTCATTCTCATGTTACCCTGTTTAATACGTCGGTGTCGCATGTGACGTCATACACGATAGCACTGGAAACCAATCGGAAGTTTTGGTTTTCACGTGACGTCACTCAGAGGGGGAACTGATCTCTCTGATGTCATGGCCCTGTATTTTCCAGACGGCCTTGCTTTTTATTTGCTCAACGCATACACGCTTTACAACAACTTACAGAGGTTTATCAAAATTATGGAAGTACCGACTGCGACATGCATTGCGAAGTACCGACTGTACATTAGGGTAGAGCGAAAAACACTTTTTTTATTTGAAACGTCACCATGTGCAATAGTTGCGATTTTATTACTGAAATGACCCACTGAAATATGGATGACATTATTTGATATCTTAGGCTGCACCAAGAACCTCGAAGTTTGAAAGTTATAGGGAAAAATGGTTTAAAAACATCCGCTTTCTCCATTTTGTAAATATAAAAAAATACTGTGTCACCATGTTACTTAATATCCCCTTTTGAGTGTATATACACAGGTAAAAATTCAGCAGACGTGTGTTAATTTCTTAGGCTTCACTAAAAAGCTCAATATTTGTTATATTTCCTTAAAAATGGCATAAGTTATGTAAATATGATAGACACCAGACTTACCTAGTAGCATAACTTGAGGAGTTAGTTTATTTCACTTGGAAATCAGACTTTTTTTAAAACTTGGCATCAGCTTCCTATCCAAAAGTTTTGCTCTCATGAATCCATCTCTTGCAAGAAGGCCGCACACATGAGCAGAAGAATCTGTTACAATCTTAACCGTCCTCTCTACTGCCTGAGAATGGCAGGGTGTTTTTGTAAATTCGTGGCAAGAACTTGGATATTTATCCGACTGTAGTAATTCCAGAAGCTCATCGTCTTTCCATTTCCGTGTGATGTGAGGCTCAGTCACATTACACTCTTGCCAGTCGATTAGGTCGATGTAATCATTGCTCTTGAAATTCAGCTTAGGAATCCGAAACTTCCTAATGGTAGTTGTTTGTTCGGAAGATTTCCTGGCCTTCATGATACGTCGAACAGTAAGCTCACGGACATACCTTCTGTCGTCAAACAACATTGCAGCGAGCAAGTTTTCTGCATGGGCAAAATACGCGTTGTCTTGGACGACTCTTTTTACAATAACCTTTAAATTATCTGGAAGATACTGAAACCTAGATATAAAAAGCAGCAAATTTCTTGGACCATCTTTAAGGTACCGTTACATTTGATCGCGAACCACGATGGTGCATAAACTTTCATTATGAAGGTGGCTAATGAGGCAAGTTGTGGTGTTTTATCACTAGTTGCAACATACAAACGCAGAATGCGATTTGCGAGGGTCAGCCAACGGGAATGGGCAAGTGCTCCAGGATCCCGATTTGCCAGATCTTGTGGGCAATCACCTGCAGAGACTGCCTTACAAATGTCCCACAAATAAAGTTGTTCCGAGCTAAGATCTCCATAGTTAATGTCGGACTGAAGCGAAAATTCAGTTTTCTAGAAATTAACGATAAGATGTTTTGCGCACGTCTTCAGGCGCTTTCCAATCAATCCACTAAATCCTCTTGAACCTGATGTTTTCCCATCAAGTGCTTCAGTGAGGTGGCGTAAAGGCAGTTCATGAAAATGAAGTTGACATATAATCCAATGTACGGGAGAATTGAGCTCCTCTTCAAGGCGCCTAATTACACCTGCATTTGTGCCAGTATTAGTCACTTCAAATAAAGACTAACTCCGACAAGTCAAATGCCTTCTGGTTCAATAAGTTGAAGATACCGTCGGAAATGTCCTTTGCACTCTTGCTCTTCGGTGCAAAATGTCCCAAATAGACTGAACCCGGTTCTTCAACAAGTGTAATATGCTCCTCCCATTCTTTTCGCTTGTGCCACTTGCCATCATCTGTCTGTGTATTCGTAAGAGTTTCATCCCTTCTTCCGTCCAAAAATAAAGCTACAATCTTGAGACCAGTCAAGTTTACCTTATCTTGAATTGTTTGACGGGACTTTTTCCTTTTTCGTCGTACTTTATACCGGTCAATAACAGATGCATTACATTCTTTCGAATGAACCGGTGCACTTAAATCATGAAGCAACGCCGACGCAAGATCAGTTGCCGCATGGTCGCTGATGCCTCGCCTATCGCACTTTCTAGAAAATGCAGACAGTGTCATCTGACGCCTAGGTTTCGAAAAACGACGTGGAGTGAAATCGTAATTTTTCTCCGAGGCCAACAAATGACTAGGACCCGGCTCGTCTGGTTTTCCTGGAGAAATAGTATTTGTATCCTCTTCTGAAGGATCATCCTCGACTCGCAAGGCCGAATTCAGTGACGCAGTTTTCTGTAATTTCCTACGGACATGCTCTTCCCTATCACTCTTTCGAGCTGATCTTTTCTTCAGTACACTGGTGGTTTTTGCGTCAAGCCCACCTACTATCATTCTTCTGTTTGTTTTGTGGTCCATCAGAAAGTCTCGCTTTTTCACGGGTACCTTTTTTGCAGAGCTGCATTTGCAGGTTCTAAAACATTTGCACTTGCATGAGCATATGTCAAAGATACGTTGCGAATCTGCACGAAATTGTTCAATCTTCTTTCGGTAGGTTTCATCCATTCTTGCAGCGTGTTTTTTCAGCTTTCGGATTTCAGTGTTGTATGCGGTAATACGCTTTGCAACAGATTTGTAGAGAGATGTCGGAAGAGATGCTTTCTTCCATATACTTAGCACTTTGTCCGCGACAATACTTGCTATTTCTGCTGCAGCAGGCTCATAATTTGCACCTTCCGGTCTAAGAGTATTCCTCACAAGGCAGTAATGGCGCATTACATTTTCGTACGTAGGCAACACATTTTCATGCATCTCCTTATAACTCCAGAGGATAGGGCAATCAGCTTTATTTCTTGTTTCAGCCATCTTAAGTACTTGGACGACAAAACGAAAATGTCGGTACAATCCAATCAACGTCACTAGGAGTGAAAGAAACTGTTGCATCATTATGACGCAAACCCGCCAACACTCTCTCCCAAACGGACCTGTGCGACTGTGAAGAGATGACTCAGCGAGTTTGCAAACAGAGCTCCGCTGTGAGAGAGGGGTGGGCTGAGATGAAAAAGGTAACAAAAACAAAGCAGAGCGCAAACAGCAAGCTATGTTTCTGAAAATCAACAAGAGGTTTCCAGAAAGTATGAGAGAGGTAGGGGGGCGGTGTCGTTAATGTTAAGCCCAAATTGGTAACAATAAGGCTGCTGTCGAACTTACTGCTTACGCAACTTATCATGCCATTTTTGGCAAAAATTACATACTTTAAGGGATCTGAGGAAGCCTAAGAAATTAACTCATGTCTGCTGAACTTTTACCCGTGTTTATACAATCAAAGGTGATATTAAATAACATGGTGACACAAGTTTTTTATATTTACAAAATGGAGAAAGAGGGTGTTTTTAAACCATTATTCCCTATAACTTTCAAACGTCGAGGTTCTTGGGGCTGCCTAAGATATCAAATAATGTCATCCATATTTCGGGGGTCATTTCAGTAATAAAATCGCAACTATTGCACATGGTGACGTTTCAAATAAAAACAAAAGTGTTTTCCGCTCCACCGTACTGTACATGCATTGCGAAGTATACAAACACAGGGACGACGGAACCTTAGATGTTGAGGTATATAAAGTGGTTTAGTACAATGTTGAATACCACGCAGTAGTGCCTCAGGCCCAGATGAAACAGCTTTTGTGGGGCAATTGTCGCCGATGTCAGATAGCCCTGCCGTCAAAAAATGGCATCGACGCGCATCTGGAAAGAGTTTCAGTAACTAGAACGGCAGAAACACAGTACACTCCCGTTATAGGAAACTCGGATATAAGAAATTTAAGGTTATAAGAAAGAAAGTTATAACTTTGGTTGGCCCAATATTAAAGTATAGGAACGTTTCATGTTTATAAGAAAGAAAAAAAAGTCAAATTTCGGTTATAAGAAAGTTCCAAAAAGTTTTTTCTGACCTATATTTCAATGTTTCTTCTCTTTATCTCCAATGGAATTTGAAAGCATTTTCGAAGCGACTTCCACCAGATAATGCACGTCGTTTTTTTCCCTTTGCCTCTCCCCACAATGCGAGATAAACGTTTTCTTGGAAGGGGTAAATCCCGTTTTGACTTACCCCTTCCAAGAATTCTAAGTCATCACCTGGGCGTTCATATATGAAGATCGGTACATAGCTACATACACCAATCTTTTGTTCTCATCTATGCATTTTGCGTTGTTTTTGAGTTCTATATCTTCCTGTTTGCGTCAGCGAGCGAATTAGCGATTTAGGAAGCGCCTAAAATTGCGCGCCAAAGATTGGAACGACCTTGGAAGCCATGTTTTAATTACGTAACAAGCGCGAGTCTAAGCTGATAGAGCTCGTTGGGGAAATTTGCCGGTGTGCAGTTAGTTGCAGGGTCTGTGGGCAGGAAGAAATCGGTATGTAATTAACGGGGCCCCGGATTGTCACGTTGTCTAACCCGATCACACAATCACATGAAGCGTTAGAGTTGTTGCAGTTCCCAGTTGTTATATTTTTTCAGTTGTTCGTGTACAATGGCACCAAAGCGTAAAGATCTGTCAATCGAGCAATGGATAAAAGCTGTTGATAGTAGAAGAAAGAAGATGGAAATTGTCGCAGAATTCGGAATTCTGCCTCCACACTTTCCAACATTCTAAGCGCGTGGGGTAAATACTGTCTGGCACCATTAATCAAGATCGGAAAAGGATTTTGTCACCGCAGATAACGGTGTGCAAACATCGCCTGAGCTAACAGACGCCGAAATTTTCGCCGAAGTGAATCTCGTTGAAGAAACTGGAAGCAGTAGTGAAGAAGAGGATGCCAATTTTTCTGAGCTGCAGGTACCGACGCAGGTGGAAGTCATGGATATCATTCAGAAAGTGAAGGACTATGTGAGTAGGAATCCAAGTGCTCAAGAAGCAGAGAAAGAGTAATGTTTGATTGGACTCCAAAAAGGTGAGACGGATGTAATGGTAAATGCAAAGCAACAGACTTCTATAAAATATTTTTTTAAATAAAAGGTATGTATTAATGTACATTTTTTATTCATAAAATACATGTACTGTACGCTATGTATCTCCTTTAATTTCGAAGTTTTAACAATTTTAATACAAATTCGGTTATAAGAAACTGATTTTCAATCCCTTTGAACTTTCTTATAAGGAGCGTTGGCTGTAGTAGAAAACCCCAGCTATATGGTACCAATACGCTGCTGATATTTTTTTCATATGGACTGGGCAACCGACATAACTTATCCATTTCTTTAATGTCCTTAACGCTACTCATCCCCGTATACAATTCACTATGGAATGTGAAAAAGGCATTTATCTACCATTCCGAGACATACTAATCACAAAAACTTCCACAGGAAAACCGCATACACAAAGGTACAGTACAAACCAATGTATGTCCCAAGCCTTATCATACCTTCCTCGTCAACATTAAGTCGCAAATAATGGTGTTTTTCCGAAACTGAAACAAAAGGGCACGCAGCCACAGCTCAGATATTTCAACCAAGCAAGACGAACTACATAAGATATGAATGCAAGCAAAAGCAGAAGGATTTTAGGCGCAATCAATCGAAAAGCTAATCCACAGTATAACCGCTAATGTGACAGATATGTATGCAGCCCGCCAAAGACCGTCCCTCCAATATACACTGAGTGGTCACTTTATTATGACCACCCCCTCAGTACTTCGTTGGGCCACCTTTTGCCTTTACTACTGCGTCGATTCTTCGTGACATGGACTCCACGAGATGTTGATAGGTGGTTTGTGGAATCTGAGACCATGCTTGATGAATAGCACTTTCCAGGAGTGTGAGATTGCAGGGATGTGGATCCAGCTGTCTGATGGCGCGTTCAACTTCATCCCACAAATTTTCAATGGGGTTGAGATCTGGAGATTGTGGGGGCCACCTAAGCAAAGTAAACTAACCGGCATGTTCCTGAAACCAATCCTGTACAATACGAGCACTATGGCAGGACGCATTATCTTGCCATAGTGCTCGTATTATCCTGCCATAGTGCTCGCATTATCCTGCCATAATGCTCAGACGTATTTAAAAACGACAGATATCGGTGCAGGGTGGTGTAAAACATAAGTTTGTCCGTGTCCCCTCAATCCGGAATAAGTCGTACTCCCAACTGAGCTACGCGGATAGAATGTCTCGCTACAAATTTGTCGTCTTGACACATGTTTTTCACCTCTGTAGTTCGTCACAGTGGATGATTTTGTGTTGGAAAGAAAGTAATATCTTCAAATGCAAGGCAACAGAGAAGTGCAAATTACCGTATATACAAGTAGAAACAGGTCTAAAATGTAGTCGCCACCGTTTGCCACGACCTGTTTCCATCGTCTGGGCAGCTGTTGGATAGTATCTCTGTAGAACTGCGGCGGCTTGGACGCAAAGAAGTGAGTAAGCGCGCGTTCGACATCGTTCCTGTTGGTGAACCACCGTCCGTCCAGGAAATTCTGCAACGACCGGAAAAAATGGTAGTCGCTTGGAACAATGTCAGGGGAATGGGCTTGGTGTGGCAGCAGCTCCCAGCCTAGGTCCCTGATCTTATGAGAAGTCACACCTGCTGTGTGAGGTATCGCTTTATCCTGATGTATGAGAGCCCACTTTTGGACCAGTAGTGCTGGTCGTTTCGACATGAGCGATGCGTGCAGATCGTCGATCTCACGGCGGTACACATTGGCGAGGATAATGGTGTGGTCTGGTTGAAGCTCAAAAAACCCGACACTCTTCGTATCCCACAAAACAGACAACAGGAATTTACGTGGGTGTAAGCCGGCTTTGGGGCGGCATTGGGCTTCTGTTTTAGGTACAACCACTGTTTCCGGGCGCTGATATTGTCATGCATGACCCATGTCAAGTCACCTGTCACACTGCGGTCTAAGAGCTGTTCAACGTGGTCCCGTGCAAGCAGGGAAAACGCATGCACTCGTGAAATTTGCTTTCTGCTCAACTGTGAGTTGATGGGGTACCCGAACTCCCCTCTTATGCATCTTTCCAAGTTGACTCAGGTGGGTGATAATGCTCGTGCGGGTAGTCCCAAGCTGTTCGGCCAACTCCCGCGTGGTTACACGTGAGTCGGACTCCGCTAAGGTCTTTAGCAGGTCTATACCCAATGTTGCAGGACTTCCGCAATTTGGGACATTCTGATAGGTCAAAATTTCCATTTCAAAACCGTTCGAACTAAGGACAGTACTGACGATTTGATATGGCATTGGAGTACACATTGGTAATTTTTCTTACAGCACTTGCGGTGGTGGTACTGCGACAAAATTCATAGAGCATGCAATGGTGGATGTGCTCTTTGTCCACTTTGATGTTGATTGGTGCTTACAGTCTTAGTCTTCTAAAGGCTAACTGCCACTTACTTGATGGTGTCATGCCGGTGTGCTGAACAATCTCAGTGGCCAATGTGGCCGTTGCAGGGGCTCCGATTTCGGGTACCTTGTTATTGGACATTACTTTGTTGCCAACTCAGTAAAATACAACGATGCCTATGTTAAATATCCATCACACCTATCTTTAATTGTTTTGTCTACGGAGTGTATTTTAAGTACATTGACTTGCAAATGTACTAACAGAAAGCATATTGCCACGTAGCTGTCACAGTCTCAGAACTTCAGTCAAAACACTCTCTTTGAAAATGGCATTGACTATAGGTGACTATATGTAAAACAATTCGTAGAAATCGATTTAAGTAAAAGAAATTCAACAGAAACGGCAAAAAGTTAAAAACAGAAGCCTAATGTGCAGAAACTGGTTTCTCAGAAAAAAGTTTCGTTTCACAAAATCTGTGATCTTATTATAGGTAAAATGATCAGATGTCAGTAAAATCACCCCATGTAATTTAAAGCATGAAATATTTATAGCAGTAACTCCGCTGAGTTATTTCCTAACTTCAGTTAAACTACGTATATTTACAATTTTTTCATGTGCATGCCTCTCTCTTTCTTTCCTGTTTTTCTAAATTGTTATTTAATACTTACACCTCTTTCCTTTCTGCGGAATTTTTGTTAATTTTCTGCTGTTGTTCTTAGCATTAATCTCTCTCTCTCTCTCTCACCCTCTCTCTCTTTTTCGCACACGCACACACACACACACACATACTTTTTTTCTCATTATTGTATTTTTTTTTCTTTTTTTATGTATCACTTTTCTCTCAGCATTTCTGTCTTCAGTAAAATAGGAAACCTAACAGAAGACATCGCTCTTTCCACGTTTATAAGTGAGTCACGGAAAAATTCTCATTAGCCGACACCGGGAATCTAACCCAGAGTCTTCCAGTTACGCGCCGGACATGCGACTGGAGGAACTCCAGGCCGCTGTGGTGCAGTGGAAGCATGTCCGACGCGTAACTGGAAGACCCTGGGTTCGATTCCCGGTGTCGGCTAATGAGAATTTTTCCGTGACTCACTTATAAACTTAGAAAGAGCGATGACTTCTGTTTGATGTTACTGGTCCACGTCAAATGCCTGTATTAATAGGAAACCTGAAAAGAAATTTTAGGAGCTGATACTTTTTGTATTACTAACCTCGACTTTTGTTTCCTCTATTAAATGCTGACAAATTGGATGCAGTAATGCTTTGTCTTCAAAAAAAAAATGTAGGGTACTAGTAATTTTATTGCTGCTATTGTGATCTCCATTTTTTTTGCTAATACCTACGGATTTTTAATCAGCCCTTTCTTTTTCTACTTTATGTTCTCTATATTCAGTTAATCTCACCATCTCCGTTTCATTCTACTTTTTAACTAACCACATACTCTCTCTTTTCTGTTGGATATTTATCTTCTACAAATTCCCTACTTTATTATGTCTTTCCATTTTCGCTGATGTACCTATATATCTCTCTATCACATTTGCTGTTCCGTTTCGAACAGACTTATCTACCGTTCTACATCTTGCGTTTTCTGTCAATCGCCTTCCGTTTTCTTCTATCTCGCCATCTGAAATTTAATGTTTTCCGTTAATTTCTCTTTTTTATACGTAGCGCGTGCCATACGTTTTTAAGTCTAGAGCACAGAGACAAAGTTTGTTTTTCTTTCAAAAACCCACCTTTATATTTCCACATAGTCTCCCCTGGTTTGGATGCACCGATCATAGTGTTGGCGAATTTCCGCTGCGAAAAACGTTTTAGCTTTCTCCCCAATTCAACAGTTGGTTGCCTCCTTCAGTCGGCAAAAGGCCAACCCCACAGATCTTTTTTCAACTCTTTGAAGAGGAAAAAGTTACTAAGGTCGAGGTCAGGCGGGTAAGGTGGTTTGAGAAGCAGGTGGAAGCACATTCTGTCACAACTTGCATGGAAACACTGGAGGTGTGAATTGGAGCATTGTCCTGGAGAAGCAGAAAACCTCGTTGCAATTTTCCTCGCTGTTTACTCTTGATAGCTTCACGCAATTGTGGCTATAGCGCGGCATAACAGGCAGCATTCATAGCCATTTAATGAGGGCAAGTAATTAATTAACAGCAACCCTTATGAGTTTCACATAATGGTGGCCATAATCTTCCTCGTAGGTGGTTGTGCTTTTAAAATGTTTGGTGGCGGTGATCCAGGATGCTTCCGCTGCAGGATGTTACGTGTCACCACCTGTCACAATGCAGGAATAGAAGACGTCTGGGTTGTGATTAATGCGGTTAGTTTGAACCCGACATTCTGCAGCACGATCATTCTTCATCTCAGGTGCCAACATTCGAGGAAACCATCAGGCACAGATCTTTGACGCCCTAACCTCCCAGGAAAAATGACACTACTGGTACTTAAGTTCAATTGCCCAAAACTATGTACCCCGCGTATTACCCGGTTTGACATTACCGGGTCGTCCTTTTCTGGAACATTTCATCTGTGGTCACCTATAATGAGAGTCCCTGGAGAAGGGTCGCCTTCCATTGAGTCTCAAAGAGAGCAGCACATTTTTGGCTGTGGCATGTGAATACTGCACCATCAGCGTACACACTGACCATCCCTTCCGGGACACTGACTGGCATTTACCTTCCTTCGTCAAAAATACAATCACCGCTTAGTTCCGCAATTTTATGTGTCACTCATTAATATACACAGTGCGTCAAATAATTTTTAAGACTGGCGCTATATTTCAGCCTACGGTGGCGCCACCAGTGTAATCGCGAATGCGTTATAAACCGTGACCATCTGCTTGCTTTCTGCCAAAAGTGATGCGCAGTTGTTAAAGTAACTCAAACCAAACGGCCGTTCATTAGAGAAGTAAAATTTTTTTCATGTTGAATTATTAAGATGGAACAAAGGGCTGTTAATAAACTTAACGTAAAACGTGGTAAAAGTGCCTCGGAAACGTACCAAATGATGAAACAAGTTTATGGTGAGTTTTGTTTAAGTAGATCAAATGTTTTCCTGTGGCACAAATGTTTTTTGGACGGAAGAGATACGCTAGAAGATGATAAGCATACCGGAAGACCAAGTTCATCTAGGACACCTGAGATTATTGAAAAAGTGCGTGATTTTGTGGAAAACAATCTATGTGCGTCCCTAAGAATGATGTAAACGTCTTTAAACATCAACAAAGAAACAATTCAAACCATCCTGCATGAAGATTTGGGCAAAACAAAAGTCTGTGCTAAATTTGTTCCACACACGTTAAAAAATGAACAAAAATCAAGGAGAAGTGCCCATTGCAGAGACATCATTTCAGCCACTGAAAATGATCCAAACTTCTTAGAATCGATTGTTACGGGTGATGAAACATGGTGTTTTCAATATGATCCTAAAACAAAGCGACAAAGTGCGGAATGGAAGTCAAAAAACTCACCACAAGCCAAAAAAACAAGAAAAGTTCCATCGAAAATCAAAACAATGCTCATTACATTCTTCGATAGTAATGAGCATTGTTTTGATTTTCGATTACATTCTTCGATAGTAATGAGCATTGTTTTGATTTTACATTCTTCGATAGTAATCCACAAAGAATTTGTTCCAAGTGGACAAACAATTACTGGGAAGTTTTATTTAAATGTTTTGAACGTTTGATGGGCAGAATTCGTCGCATTCGTCCAGAATATCGAGATGAAAACAGTTGGTGTTTCTTGCACGATAATGCACCCAGTCACACTTCACTTCTTGTTCGTAGATTTTTAGCGAAAAATAACGTCTGTGTGTTGAATCATTCACCGTATTCGCCTGATTTAGAACCCTGCAACTTTTCTTTATTCCCAAAACTTAAAATGACGTTAAAAGGGTGTTATTTTGATGATATTTCGACCATACAAACAGCTTCGACGCTTGATTTTGGAGGCAATTCCGCAAAGTGAACTGGAACAGGCGTTCGAATCATTATGAAATCGCTGTAACAAGTGTACTGAAGCCGGAGGGACTTATTTTGAATAATAAACCAAAAAAAATATAATTCTTGTTTCTATTTCATTTTACAGACCCAGTCTTAAACATTCTTTGCCACACTGTGCATACATGCTTGTTATATGCAATGTGATGCTGTCTTTCAAGGCTGCCAAATTTGCAACATGTCCTTGGTAAACCATACCTTTTCACTGTACCCACTGCCAGAAATAATAAAAATTATGATCAAGGTAACGGGATGGCCAGGTGGTAGGGAATGCACGACTTATCACTTTGTTCTCGATGAAATGTTAACGCACAAGCTGCCGTACACGGTGTCCAACATGTGGAGGATGAAAGTGTTTGGCTCAAAGCATTTTCGCTGTTGCAGTTGAGGAACGACAAAAGTGTTAAGCATTTGTCGGTATCTCTAGGCCGTCATAAAACATGTCAGAGGGCCGTTGGGATGAACCTTTTCGTAGAAGAATGGTCCAAGGATAAATGTGGCTGTGAATGCACACCAGGTCGTATATTTAGGCGAATGAAATCGAATCTGGTGGAAAACATTTGGGTTTTCCGTGTTCCAAATGCGACATTTACCGGTGTTCACTGCTTCACTGAAGCGAAAATATGCCTCATCGCTCCATAAGATCTTCCATAGCCAGACGTACCCATTTCCATTCTCGCAAGAAATGTCAAAAGCAAAGGTCAGTTGGGTTCTGGTTGTGGCTGATCTTATACAAATAACAAAGCACCACCTTTATCAATATCTTCTAAATTGTGCCATAGGAAAAAATTTACCTTTCATGACACTGAAGGTAAATTACTGGAACCTACAACATTATTCATTGCCTGTTCAACAATAGCTGTGGCAACATCTTCAACGACTCCCGAAGTGATAGGTTTGCCCCCTCGATCGGGTGCAACTCTTAGATGTCCGGTTTCTTCTGATTGACTGATCATTCTCCTTAGAGCTAATGGAGTCAATGGTTCACGGCGTAATTTCTTACGACAAAGAAATTTCCGAAGTGCAGCCTCAGCATTGCCATTATTTTCACAAAACAACTTCAAACAAAATGCGCGCTCAGGCATGGTAATGGTCAACATGGCTGATAAGAATGACATTCAACTATTGTGGCAACATTTATACCCACAACTTGGTTGCAACACATGTACATATGCAAATGAATTTGCGTTTTCGTCGCTTGCAGCGCCAGAAGTGCCATATAACGGTGAGTTTGTGTACTTTCATTTTATGGAAATGTCTTCCTCATGTCCTGAAATATCGCCATACTATATTTGATATATATATATATATATATATATATATATATATATATATATATATATATATACATGGGATGTAAGGTCAGGTGAAGCGTAACATCACAGCCTCTCCTTGACAAATGTCAACCCCGCCTTCTCGTGGTACATCCTGTTCCCACTAAAGGGGCTCTGACGACCGCCAATAGCGGTATAACTATACCATCGGGATTAGAGGAAATGCTATCCCACACTCACCAAGCCGCTTGGCCAGCGTGGTGAGTTATGGCCAAACCCCCCCCCCAAATTACTCCACAACTTAAATCTTGGCCCTCAGTCTCCGGCAGCTGGAATGTACTTGGCCAAGGCAGCGGCCAGTGCGACATGAAGGCAGAGGGTGCTAAGAATCCCCGGAGGACCGGACTAGGCTGCCATCTCATGCTGACCTTGGCTACGTACAACGGACGCTCCCTATCTTCTGATTCAAGGCTTCTTGAATTGGAAGAGGAACTACAAAGGATCAAGTGGGACATCGTCGGGCTAAGTGAGGTAAGGAGAAAAGGAGAAGATCTCATTGAACTGAAAAGTGGACATTTCTTCTACTATCGTGGGACAGATACTGGCAGAATTAGTGGTGTTGGATTTATAATAAACAAGAAACTGAAGGATAAAGTTGTAGAAGTTGAAAGTTCCTCTGGCAGAGCTGCACGACTCGTTATCCAACTCTCGAGAAGATACCAGGCTCAGATTATTCAAACTTATGCACCCACCACAAGTCATGCTGAAGAAGAAATTGAAGAATTTTATGAGGAAATTCCTGATCTAAATAATAAAGGTAAGCACCACTTGAAGATAATTATGGGAGATTTCAATGCAAAAATAGGGCAACGGCAACAGAATGAAACTTCAGTAGGTAAGTTCGGTCACGGCAACAGAAACCAGCGTGGAAATACTCTCGTGGAGTTTGCAGAGGCAGAAGGGTTTTTCATCTTGAACTCCTTTTTCAAGAAAAAGCCACACAGGAAATGGACATGGAGACATCCAAATGGGACGACAAGTGAAATTGATTTTATTATGTGTAACAAAAAATTCGTCATAGAAGACTGCAGTGTTCTAAACAAGTTCAACACAGGCAGTGACCATAGATTGGTGAGATGTAAGATGCACCTCAACACTAAACTCGAACGTAGCAAGCTCATAAGAAAAACAAAATGTATTGACATAACCAACCTTAAAAAACACCATAATACCTTCAAATTGGAACTGAAGAACAGATTCTCTGCTTTAGAAGGCCTAACATCGGAAGAAGTGGATATTTCTGAAGTTAACAGAAAAGTAACCAAAGCTCTTATGGAAACAGCAACAAAATTAGCTGGGTCTAAGAACAAATTGCATGTGAACAAATTATCAGGAAAAACCAAAATGTTGATGCAAAAAAGAAGAGTGATGAGGACAACTAAAGAAGATGTGACTTCCAAAGTGGAATATATAGAGCTATGCAAGACAGTACGAAAAAGTATCACTGAAGACGTAAGGAAATTCAACTGTGAACTAGTACGAAAGCAATTGAAAACAACCAAAGCCTAAAGATAGCAAAGGGACATCTCAGTAAGGGGAAAAAACAGATTATGGCACTGAGAAAAGAAGATGGTTCTGTAACAAGAAATAGAGGCGAAATTTTGACAAGAGTGAAAGATTTCTACTCCAAATTATATGAAAGGGATGATACATGTACTCCAGACATCATGAAAGGTACCAGTCCCAGAGTTCTTCCAGTCCTTCCAGCAGAAGTTGCACATGCAATCAAGAACATGAAGCGGGGAAAAGCTCCAGGAGAAGATGGAATTACTGTAGACATCATACAAGAAGCAAGTGGAGAAATCGAAACAGTACTCGCCCAAATTTTCACTCGATGCCTTAATGAAGGAAAAATTCCTGAGGATTGGAACAACGCTACAATGATCTTGCTACATAAAAAAGGTGACATTGAGGATCTCAGGAACTACAGACCTATCAGCCTCCTATCAGTATTTTATAAAATCTTCACTAAAGTTCTTTCACACCGCTTGAAGGTGACACTGGACATGGCTCAACCGAGAGAACAAGCTGGATTCAGGAGTGGCTGCAGCACAATAGATCATATCCACGTACTGAGAGAACTAATTGAAAGAGCGAGGGAATATGAGCTTCCATTGTGCATGGCTTTTATCGATTATGAAAAAGCCTTTGATTCGGTGAAACCATCAGCAGTTGCAATGGCTCTGAAATCCTGCGGTATTAAAGATGCATACATTAATATTATTAATAACATCTATGAAAATGCAAGTGCAAAGATTCGGCTGTTTGAAAATACAACACACATAAAAAGTGGAAAAGGAGTGAGACAAGGTGACACCATATCTCCGAAGCTATTTAATGCCACATTGGAAAATGTCTTTTAGTCACTGAACTGGGAAAACAAAGGGATAAAGATTAATGGAGATTATCTAACCCACCTTCATTTTGCTGACCTTCTAGAGCAGAGAATCGGTTCGTCAGTTCCAATTTGAAGGCATTACGGTGATTTTTAAGGTTGGTCATATCAATACATAAGCTGGCCACGTTCCAGTTTAGTGTTGAGGTGCATCTTACATCTCACCATTCTATAGTTACTAATTGTGTTGAACCTTTTTAGCACACTGCAGTTTTCGATAGCGAATTTCTTGTTAGCATAATGTCGTCCTATTGGCATGTTTCCATGTCGATTTCCTATTTGGCTCTTTCTTGAAAAAGGAGTTCATGATGAAAAACCTTTCTGCCTCTGCAAACTCTACAATTGTATTTCCGCGGTGGTTTCTGTTGCCCTGACCGAATTTACCTACCGAAGTTTCGTTCATATGCTGCTGCCCTATTTTCGCATTGAAACCATCCGTAATAATGTTTAAGTGCTATTTGACCTTGTTATTTAGATGCCGAATTTCCTCGTAAAATCTTAAATTTCTTTTTCAGAATGACTTGTGGTGGGTGCATAAGCTTGAATAATGTGAGTCTTGTATCTTTTTGATAGTTGAATAACGAGTCCTGCAGTTCTGTCCGAGGAGCTTTCAACTTGTAGAACTTTGTCCTTCAGTTTGTTTGGCTATTATAAATCCAACACTACTAGTTCTGCCAGTATCTGTCCCACGGCAGTAAAACAGATGTATTTATATTGCACTATGGCTCCGTCTCAAATGTTGACACAGCAACTTGGCGTATCTGTTATATAACTGAAGGGTGAGGCAGTACTTTGTAATACTCGTGTCTCAAATGTTGACACAGCAACTTGGCGTATCTGTTATATAACTGAAGGGTGAGGCAGTACTTTGTAATACTCGTGTCAGCCATCAACCACTACTTTCTATACTTTCTAGGTAAGGCTCAGATATCATTGCACGTTCCTCTTATGTGTCTCAGTTTCTTTCATTAGGCCTCATTGAATGACTAAAAGTTTCTATTTCCCTCCGTCTTTCTACCAGCATTTTTTCCCTTTACGATTAATCCTTTATTCTATTTTATTTTACTTTTACATCATTACTTTTCATTTATTCCGTGCCCGTGTGGTTTAATTCTTTGTTTCCTTATTTTCGTTTGTTTTCTTTGATTAATCCCACTCGAGCTCTCACGTTCTGCAGTTACCGCTCCTTTCACAAGATATTTAATTTCTCTTTTTAGCGTAAAAAAATTGGCATCGATGTTCAGAATTACATCAGCACATCTGATCGTATTAAAAATGTCATCCTCTATTCCTCCTTTTCTTTCAGATCCTTTCTCGTTTCTTCTAAGAGAAAAGAGAACTCCATTAGCTGTGAACTCCATCTGCATAAAAAACGTAAATTGTTGATTAACGAAACTTAAACTTAGATTTCAATCACTGGAACCTAATACCTACTTCTAAAAAAACGAAACTGAAAGAAAAATAACAACTTCGACGCAATTTGTAAATTAACGAGATACACAGGAGTCGAAGAATTTTCTACTTTCTGTTTTTCATAAATAATTCATTCTTCCTCAGAGGCCAACGATGAAGAAAAAAATGATTTCGGTGATCTGAAACTTTGCATTTTATGCACAGTCCTATCAATATTCTAAGCGGTAACTATTTTAAAATTTTTAACTTGCCAAGTATTTTAAAACCGCTTTGTTTTCCCGAAGTAAATAGGATGAGTCATTAAAGAAGCGAAAAAGTTTCAGTGTTTATTCGAAAGAAGATAATGTATAAAACCTTCCGCCAATCCCAGTAAGATGGTTTAAGGTGATCCGTTGCGAATGTCAAGTAGGAAATGGTTTCGACGGAGACTAAAGATTCTGAACGGTTAACAGTACGTACACAGATTCATCATATTCTCAAGTCACGCTCTCTGGTATGTGTGTAGGAAATCCTTTCTCTCCTCCCTCATCCAATCTAACTCTTCTCTTCTTCCACTCAGTTGTTTCTAGAGAAGAAGTTTTTTTAACTTTCGAGGAAATCCTAGGCATTTTTATTGCTTATTTCCGCGCAATCACTATTGTTCCCTTTCTCTTTTTCAGTAGAATTATCAGGTTCTTCTGGAGTTTTTCTTTTTTGCTATTTTTCCTCATTAACGTTTTTACTTACCGTATTTTTGTTACTTTTTTTATTTTATCGCTTCAACAGCTCTTCAATAGATTTTTTTCCATTTTTCATTTCTGTCATCCTGGGAATTTTTTCCATCGATCTTTAAGAGCAATGCGCACGAAAAGTTTTAAGTCCAGTAACGTGCTTTTAAATTCTTATTCGGGTGTGCTACCGGAGAAATTAAATAAAGATTTAAAGGTTTTCTGGTACATGAAATAAATGTCTACGGCTGATTTCTTGGTCGTGAGAATTAATATTTTTTCATTGGGAAAATTTTCACTTCGTTTATTCGCTATTCATATATCGAATAATGTTGCATATCGATGCAGCGGAATTTTGATTTGAGATCCAGCACGATATTGGAATAATGCGCTCTGTTCCTTTCAAGTGTTCTAATGCCAAATCCATTTCTTATCAAAACTGCGTTTCTCTGATTTATTTAGAAGAAATCTATGTGTCCAATGAACGTAAAAGAGTTGCTTCTATCACATTCGCTATTGAAATAACGATTTCAGTTAAAACGGCGATAGATAAGAGTTAGTAAAGTTAACTAAATATTACAAAAGCCTGCCAGTAGAAAGGAAGAATCACAGAACGACTGGTATAAAGCAAAGAGGACTTTGCACATATACAAAATGAAACGTAACTGAAGGAAGGATAGTATGATTTTCGTGTAGTAATGTAAAATGAATACAACACACACCGTCTTTACATGATTTAAAAACTTGATGAACCCCTAAAGCTTACACAAGTGAAAAATTAGTTAATCACTAAAATGTTTAAAATATATACGAACATGAGACGTTTTGAACCCACAGTGGGTTCATCCTCAGATATGGATTATATTACAGGAGGCCAGTAACGGGTTTATACATGCTTGATGAAAGTCACTGTGATGACGCAGGATATAACGTACGTCATCATATGACGTCAGTCTATAACTTCAGTTGAGAGTCATTATTGGAGGGAGAGTTTCACATGTGATCTTGAAGAAACGTGGAAAGTAGGAATTTCCACGGAGTTGGAATGTATGAAGGAATATTGTCATTGCCAGACAATGAACTATAATGATAGATGTACAGACTTTCGGTGAATTGTAAGAAAGCTGTATTTTGAGGTAGGGCTCCACTCTAGATTTTCGACTTTCGTGGGTAGTGAACACCAACTACTACACGAATGAAACTAGACCATGCCTTGGACAGTTAGCTCCACTGCTCTACCGGAGAAACTTCCTTAGAACACGGCACAAAGTATTATTGTACAAGAAGGTTGTCAGGTCAGTGTTCACCAAGCCACCCCCATGTAAATAGGTGTTAGTCTGAATCAGAGAGAGAGAATCGAGAGGGTGCAGAGCCGAGCACTTCGTATGATCACTGGGACTCCGACCTGGACCAAACTTCGGAACCTGAGAAACCGACTTGGAGTTGAGAAGGTACGTGAGATCTCCACCAGGCTCGCCAAGAAGCTCTTCAAGGAAGCGGAAGCCCACCCTAATGGACTTGTTTGGGGTGCGGTTGACTACGAGCCCAGCGAATTCCATAGGTATCCCAGAACTAAGGCGGTGATCGTTGTCCCCTATTGACAGGGACTTGGGAAAGGGCAACACTCTTGAGCACTGTTTCATGATTTGGAAGCCTTGCATCATATGGAGGGATGGAGCGCAAGTGTTTCAACACAAGTGGATGTCAGACAGACCACCAGCCCCTTCTTTTTTAGGTTGGCAGTGAGATGGTGAGTACTTATTGCTGCTCTGGTATCCGGATGTGGTTTCTGTGAGTTTCAGTTCCACTCGGGGTTGGGGTGTTTTCGGTTAGGTACTGTTGTGGTTTGCTGGGATGGATGCTGTGGTTCTTGATCCCCCTCCTCTCTCCCTTTCCGACGCGTACTGGTGTCATGGTTTGCTAGAAAAATATAACCTACTCCCCTTTCATTTATTTTTCTGTTTATATATCCTATTGAGTTAACTTACTCAGATCTCCTGGCTTCCGATTTCTAAGGCCTGATTTAGACCTGAGAACATACACTCCCTTTCCAAAACATTTTAAACGTAGCATAGGAATCTGTACGTAATCGGTAAGCGTTTGCCAGTAATGCTGAAGCGTTGCAACTTAAGTCTATTTGACAGCGGCCGGATAGTTAGAGACCACAGGGAAAGTGCCAGTATTTCGAAAACAGCCGCTCTTGTTGGCTGCTCCTGTTTTACTGTATTAAGGATGTACCCGGACTGAATGAACCACTCACAGATATCTAGCAGAAAGGCTCACATTAGTCAGCCTCAACAGCTATGCAGTTCGACCTATTTTCACGTGCACAATAGACTGTATTGTGCTTCACCTGGGGCTCCACAGCAAGAGACCAACGAGGTTATTTATGATGGTTCCAGTCATCGCAAAAAACACCTCGCATGGGTCAAGGAACATTGGCAATGGACCCTCGGCAGGTGGAAGAAGGTCATCGGAAGTGATGAGACGCGTTTCCTGCTACACCATGCTGATGGTTGGGTTAGAATATGGCGTAAACAGCATGAAGATCTATATCTTGGTTGCACAGTTGGGGTTCAACAGGCCTGTGGAGTGGTATTTTGGTCCAGAGATCTGTAACGTACCTGCCAGAAGGACGCACACGACATAAAGGCAGATAGGAATCAGAATAAAATGTCTGCGTAGCTCAGTTGGTAGAGCAACTTGTTCCGGAATGAGGGGATCCGGGTTCGAACCCCGGCGCGGATAAAAATGACGGAGAAATTTACTTCGTTATAGATCTTTACCTGGCAAGCCTTACGTCCATTGTGTTTTATACCACATAACACTGAATGGTGGATGCTACATTGACCAGTTAGCCGACTATTTCCGTCCATATCTTCCGGTGGTTCACCAGACCACAGTGGTATCTTTCAACAGGAAAATGCACAAATGATCATATGTAGAGGATTTTAGGAAGGAAGTGTTGACCCCAGATCTTAAACAACCCTTAGAAATAGGAAGCGAGGAGATTTGGGCTAGAGTGCCCGATAGGAAAGTGACACGGAAGCGAAGTAGAAAGAGGGAGGAAGACGCCCTTATTTATTACCGAGGGGCTAGTACCCGGGGTTCGACGGCTAAACGTGCACATCCGACGCACGGTGGATATTTAGTGGATCGAGCGTTCGTACCTGCATGGGATCGAACCTGAAGTCCTTTCCGTGGCAGTCACGGACGTTGCCCACTAGGCTAACCGCGGCCCAGGACAACGCATAGTGGTATCGGGTCATATAAATACCGAGAGGTTGTAGGAACACGGCGACGAATTCTCCACATTGCATTTACCCCAGCCCCTCCAACCCCCGTGACTGTAACCAAATTGGGCATTTGTGGGATGTGCTAGAACGGGGTGTGAGACTGCTAATCCTCCTCCACGGAATGAGCATGAACTGAAGGAGTTGCTGCAGCGGACATGGGTCCAGTTACGCATGGAGAAGGTTAAGCACCTTGTAGAATCTGTACCTAGGCGTCTGCGAGCCGTGACGACATAGAAAATTGGACCAATGCATTCTTAGGTAGGTGTTTCTAAAACAAACCTAATTCACTGTGCAATGGAAAGTATTCGAAGCGAAAAAAAATAAAATCAGACAACGTGAGGCATAGGTGTAGATGAAAATCTGATATACGCTACATGAAGTCAAACTTTCTGACGCTACTTAAAATACGGGAGCACTCACATGTTCTTTTCCCGCTCGTAAGCAGTCACTTCTTCGCGTTTTCATCCTGCCAAGATTCATCTGTCTGCATTTCTGCTTATCTCCTGTCGTTTTCTACCTTCTAAAAAGAAAATCTCCGGTCAGACAAAACTCATCTTGCGTTCTTTGTGTTAAGTACCGCACAAATTGATATGCAAACGTATACATACCAGCCACTGAATGAGAAAAGTTTATTCAACTAGAAGCTGTGCCTCTAGGCTCGCTACGCTCGTTTCTAGAGTAGCGCTTGGCACTGCAGCCCGCTCTTCAAGTACACTGGCGGAAAGTGAAAAAAGAACACCAAGAAGGAGACGTCTGATACCAACGAAATTAATACAGCATAATAACGGAATACAGAGGATAACGTGATCAAAACTTTGTGGCAAAATACAGCTGTATTTGCTGGTAAACTGAAAAATAACATTTCCATGTAACATGGTTAGTACGAGGTTGAACCGCCATGAACTGCGTCACACAGTTCAGTTCTGGCATGGGGTATGTAGTACAGATGTTGGATGTAAGTTTGGGGTATTGAGTTCTAGGCATCCTCAAACTGGACGCGTACATCGGGGATCGTAGTGGCTGGCCGTGGAGACCGGATAAGTCGTTGTCCCATAAAATCCCACACGTGCTCAATGGAAGACAAATCCGGTGAACGTACAAGCCATGGAAGTTGTATCACACCCTGAAGTGCATGTTGCATTGCACGTGCCGTGTGTGGGCGTTCGTTATCTTGCTGGAAAACACCCCGATAGATCGACCTTACAAATGGCACAACAACGGGCTGAATGATGTTGTTGTTGTAGCCGGTGCTGGTTAACGTACCCGGTACAAACACTAGTTGTGTACGGGAGTGATAGCTCATCGCTCCCCACACCAAGAGACCAGGTGTAGGCCCTGTGTGTCGCTGTCGGATGCAAGAAGGGTGGAGACGCTGCCCTGTGCGTCTGCGAACACGCATACGGCCATCGGAGGCTCCCAAGCAGAATATGCTTTCATCGCTGAACGCGACAGATCGCCATTGCGTTCTCCAGTGCAGACGTTGGCGACACCACTGCAGCCGTACCTGATGGTGGGGTGGAGTCAGACGTACACATGCCACAGGCACAGGAGCACGTAGTCCTGCATCCAGTAGACGGTTGCGGATTGTTCGCACAGTCACCTCAGGTGCAACGGCAGCTCGGATTTGCGTTGCAGTGGATGTTCTGCTTGACAACGCCGCTCTTCTTATGCGTCGATCGGTCCGCTCATCAGTCCGTCTGTGACTCCTGGTTCCACGTCTTCTCCTGTGGGAATGTTCCTCGGACCATCTACGCCACCATCGTACACCACCGATACTTCCCGTCCGATTCGCTCCGCAATACGACGATACGACCACCTGGCCTCGCCCAGACCGACTAGACGACCTCGCTCAAATTCCGATAACTGCTTAAATCGTACACGTCTTCTATGTCCATGCATAACAGCTTCTTCAGGGTCTTCGCACGTGTCCGTACGCCGACGACTGATTACATTCACTTAGCCGTACTCGTTAAATGCCACCGACGATAATTTGCATATTATGCCGTGCTGTGGCGTAAGCGCTCATCGGTTGGTCCCGAAATTAACATCACACCGCCACCCATGCCTCATCTGATACTAAAAGACTCATGGGAATTTTCTGAAGTCCGCGCTAGGATCAATGCTCCCCCGGATTAACCCATCCCTCCCTCCGTGAGAGGATGCATCGTATAGCACGTAGCAATAACCTCAGCAATTGTCGCCAGATATATAAACGGTACGGGAGGAAGTAACAGTTTGCGAACATGAACACCAAAGAATGCGGAAAGGAAAGCGCATGTAGGAATTCTAACGTTAATGCTTACAGATCCCAGGAAGGCTGGGGCCAAAGTCTCATGAACACCCGACACAGCTAGCTTTCCTAGAGTCCCAGTATTGAAAGATTGGCTAAAATAATCCGAAAAAGGAATGTGCATGTAACTAAAGTGGCAGAAAAGTGAGATTCACATTATTCTTGGCAGTGAAACGGAACGCCACTTGTCACATGCTGTTCGTGGCTGCAAACGTGCACGATCCCAGAGTTAATCGATGCAGACAAAGAAGGGATTCCAAGCACACAGTCTGATAGTCATTCTTGAGAATGGGCGAAAAATATCTGCAGTCCTTTCATCCATACTGACCTACTGTGAAATTCCAACTATTCTCTGACGGTGACATCACATCCTTCTGCTCCGGAACCGAACGCTTTCCCAATTAAATACTCCGGCTAGGATTTATCACTTCTACTTGCGGTCTTGAAGTATGCATCGTCTCTGAAGAGGGCACACATATCCCCCCTCCTTCAGAAAGGGCTGAAAGGGAATCGTAGTTTTCCGGGTCAGCCGGTAAACGACGCTTGAAGGAGCACACTGTAGAAGAAGGAATTCTGATTCAAAACGATGGGTGCAAGAAGCATCACACACACTTTTCGAAGCGAAGAAGGAATTCTCATTAATTCCAGACGATGTGTCGAGAGAGCATCACACATTTTACGAAAATCCCAACAACCATGCACTATATCAATTTTTACGTACTGGCGCTAATGTGAAATTCAAACTCTCTCTCTCTCTCTCTCTGCCAGTAGCGAGGATCGACACCGCATCCTGCTGCTTCAAGGCTGAATGGTTTCGCAGTTAAGCTACGCTGGCCAGGGTTCATCCCTACGCCTTGTTGACTTGACATGTATTTCATCTTTGAGGTTAGTATGTCACACTACCGTAATCGGATATTCCTCTTCAATTGGCAACAGGCGCAGTATGACTAGACACTGAATTACTGGAAACGAATCGCTTTATCTAATGAGTCCCGGCAGAGCGCTCTCCATGCAGAAAACGTGGGCTCACGTGACTACGCGGGAGATTAGAAGGCCCAATTTTTTCTCAGCTTCGTCGAATTGCAGGTGGCGCTGCGCTCGCTGTTTTTATTTACGCTTTACAGCAGTAGGTTGAAGAAGCGTATATGCTTCAGCTTTGTTATTTACGCTTTCCAATCGTAGCTTGAAGAAGCGCATGGGCTCCAGCTTTGTACGTCTGTCTGTCTGTCCGTCCGTCAGTCGGTATGTCCATCTGTCTGCCCATCCGCACGATAACACGGCGTAAAAATGGTTCAATATCAATCAAATTTTAGTATGTAGTAATAGACCAGCTGGGGACGAACCCTATTGAAAATTAGCGAAATGGGGTCAAAGGTCAGGACATAGGAGCGGGATCCATTCGATTGCCCTTATGAGTCATAAATCACATAAAAATGATTCGATTTCGACGAAATAATACTATGTGGTAGGGAACTACTTGGGGACGAATCTTATTTAAAATCAGCAAAATGGGGTCTAAGGTCAGGACATAGGAGCGGGATCCATTCCATTGCCCTTATGCGTCATAACTCACATAAAAATGGCTCGATTACGACGACATTATACTATGTGGTAGAGAACTACTTGGGGACGAACCTTATTGAAAATCGGCGAAATGGGGTCAAAGGTCAGGATATAGGAGCGGGATCCATTACATTACCTTTATGCGTCTATGCGTCATAACTTACCTTAAATGCTTCGATTGCGATAAAACTTGTTGTTCCGGAGGTATGCTGAACCAATTCTGTTAGATATCATCGAAATGGTTTCAAAGCTCAGGTCACAGCAGCGAGATTTATTCTACAGCCATTATCCTCATAACTTGAGTAATGATTTCTGGTATGTTGGAAAGCGTATCATAGTCAATGCATTGCATGATTTTACTAACTTGTTTTATTGGCGTTTTTTAACCGTAGGTTGAAAAAGCGTATACGCTCCATGTTTGTCCGTCTGTCTGTTTGTCTGTCCGTCAGCACTATAACTCGCGTAAAGATGGTCCGATTTCGATGAAATTTTAGTATGTGGTTGGGGACCACCTCGGGACGAACCCTATTGAAAATTTGCAAAATGGAGTTAAAGGTCAGGACATAAGAGCGGGATCCATACCATTACCCTTATGCGCCATGACGTGCGTAAAAATGGTTCGATTTCGATGAAACTTTACTATGGTGTAGGAGACTACCTACGGAGGAATACTTTTGAAATTTGCAAAATGGGTTAAAGGTCAGGACATAAGAGCGGGATCTATTCCATTGCCCTTTTGCGTCATAACTTACGTAAAAATGGTTCGATTTCAATAAAATTTTAGTATGTGGTAGGGGACTACCTGGAAACGAACCTTATCGCAAACAGGTGAAACAGGGTCGAAGTCAGGACATAGAAGCGGGATCCCTTCCATTGCCCTTATGCGTTATAACTTACCTAAAGTGCTTCGATTGCGACAAAACTTTATCATGTTGTTCTGGAGGTACGCTGAACCAATTCTGTTGAATATCGTCGAAATGGGATCAAAGGTCAGGGCAAAGGAGCGAGATTTATTCCACAGCCATTATTATCATAACTTGAGTAATGATTTCTGGTATGTTGGAAAACTTCTAATAATCAATGCATTGCATGCTTTTACTAAATTGTTTTGTTTGCCGTAACGAGCTTTGCCTGGATAACGCTCTGCTGAGGTCAGTAAGTTATTGCTCAGTTAGTGTTTTTGATTAGTGGATACCGCGCTCTTGACGTCAGTAAGTTACTGCGCAGTTTGTTTCTTATTGACGTCAGCAGAACGGTATCCAGGCAACACACGCTACCGCAAACAAACTAAAAACAGCGAGCGCAGCGCCATCTGCAATTTTCTTAAGCCGGGAACATGTTTTTGGTCTTCTAATCTCCCGCGTAGTCACGTTAGGCCAGGTCTTTTTTTGTGGAGAGGGCTCTGGTCCAGGTTACAGTTCAAACTTGTGGGTGGACAGGACGACATTCTGAGCCGCTCAAATGAGAAACAGCAAAAAGAATGCACTGTGAACAGAAACTGCATGGCCGTAGCGACAACATGGTATGGAAACTGTTCCCATGGCAACACCATGGGCTTCGCTTGTAACAACTGAACACACTTTCACCACTAGAATCTATCTGGGGGAAGGGGTTTCCGAAGTAATTTTACGCTACCTGGTGACAGTGTATCCAGATGACACTAGACTCTTTTAGAAATACAGCTCCCCGTGTTACAAGTCTTGGGGGAAGGTTTATTGCTGTGTCTTGGGGTTGAGGATCGCGTACAAGTATTTCATATGCTCCCCTGACCGTTATATTCTTCCGAATTGAATCCTATGGAGCACTTGTGGGAAGCAATGAAACGCAGCATTCACATTTTGCCTTGCTGGTTCTCACTGCTTCGGAATGCCGTTAGGCCCAATTTGTACAAAACACGTGACGAGTCCAGGGGTGTTGATGCCAGGTCGGGTGCAAACGGTTACAGTAGCGAAACACTAACGAGCACACTATGAGGCAGGTGGTCATAATATTATCACTTATAAGTGTGTTTGTTTCGCCATATTAAAACAAATCTTTTAAGCTTTCACACGTTGTGCAGAATTTTACGCAATAAATTTCATTGCCATTATTTCAAATGATTTACGATCTTGTATTTTCTTTTCGCAAAAGTATTTCTCAGTCAGAAAATTTTAGGGGTTGTATTATATCTATGAAAGTAAGAGAAATTACTTCCATAAATATAATAAAATGTATACTCATATTGGGGGAGGGAAGGGAAGTTGCCAACTTTTTTGTTGTTCGAAAACGTTGACATTGAATACAAGTCCCTTGACGAATTTTGTTTCTTGTTGGGGGGGGGGCATTTTCTGTCATCCCCGTATAAGCACTTTGGAAGATCGAATTGGAGAATGCACTCTAGCTCTGCGATATCCACGTTCTCCTCCAGCAAGACTTCCACGATGCTCTCTTCAGTGCACTACGCTTATTCCAAGCATAAGGCTTGCAGAATTATTCTGATCACGTGATATCTCAGCATTGTTGACAATCCGGATATGGTTGCGTTGTCCTGCGTAGAGAGAAGGCTATCTGAATTTCTATCAATTCGCATTTCAAATTGGAATACGTATTTCTTAGAAAAACATCCGAACGCACACAATATAGTTGCCAGATTGTTTTTTTAAATAACGTAAACCGGGTTGGCACGTTTTTCTTCCAGACCTCGGCTCCCCAACTTTTTCTCCGTGAAAATAAATATGTGAGGAATGCAAACACGCAACAATAATAATAATAAAAAAAATATTCTAATCCCGCCTGGATGTCCAAATAACGTTCTCCCTCGGCAATGCCTACAAAACAGTCACATGTAAAAATCAGTCTGAACAGCACTTTACGTTTAGCTTTTAACACAACTCTTAATATTCGTATAATTAACTGTTAAAATAATTTCCTAAGATCGTGTTCCACTGAATTAGATTTATGTATAGTTTATTTCAGAAACTACCACCATAATTTGGCAGAAATAAGTACTTTAAATCAATTTAAATTAGTAAATGTGGTAATATTAGATATCCGATAAACATTTAAATATTTAAACATCGCAAGCAAATTTATTTCTCGTGAAATTTAGCATTTCCTTTCTTAATCGCACGGGAACGTTAAAGAAATCATATATTGTCCAATTTATTATCAGAACTAAATCGAATTCTAGCTGATGTGAGATCTTGTGACCAACAATCGTTGGCCACATAGGAAGCAGTCGATCGCAAAATTCCCTAGTTGCGATAAAATTCTTCAAATGGTGATTTTTTTTTTCATTTGAACAATATTAGCAGCTATGTCAGGTGAAAATTGGCTATAAAAATTGATAAATGGTGAAACAAAAAAATCCGTCGCGTGGCATGCAGAGTTATACTTTTGCGCTTGAGGAAGCACTCTAGGAAATAGGAAGTCCCAGTAAATTGAAATCATATGCAAAATATTTCCCATCAGGAGCTGTATCCCTTTCAGAAAGATTTTTTCGAATCGCAGTTTTAGAAGCTGAAATATTGGAGGAAACGCAATTTAACTTTACGCCCCCTAGCGCAAAGTCTATGAATTACTTGAAAATTTTGAATTTATATGAAAGCATGTCGCACCAGAAACTCTATCCAACAAAGAAGGAATTTTTCAAATCGGACCATTAGAAGTAGAGATATTGACAAAATTAAGATATACATCTACACCCCTGGAAGGAGAAGCCATGCTAAATTTTAAGAAGAAAATTTCCCGAAAGGGTTTATTGACGTGAGTGGCGTCGGGTCACGAAAAAATTTTTTCAATCGAGGTTTTAGAAGCTCAGATTTTGCACCAAATACATCTGAAGCAGAAATTAACCCTTGCGCCCTCTGGTGGCCAAACCATTATTTACCAAAAATTAGAAATTATATGCAAAATATTTTCCATCAGGAGCTGAATCCGCTGCAGAAATTTTTTTCAAATCAGAGTTTCAGAAGCAGAGATATCGGAAGAAAACAATTTACGCCCGTGGCGGAAAATCTATACGTAACTTGAAAAAGTGACTATACCTAATGACATAAATAGAATCGCAAGGTGAAAAATCTCTTTCATTAGGATGTTTAGAAGCTAATATATGGAATAAAATGTATTTTGAATTTGATATCATCTGCATTTACGCTCTCTAGCGGCAAAATTGTGGTTCGTAAAAAACGGAATGCAAGGAACATTATTCGGACCTTTTTATTTTTTTTTTTTTTTGATTGGAGGTTTAACGACCGCAGTGAGCAACTCAATGGACTATTAAGCAGTCGACCGTCCCTAATTTAGGGCTACTGGTTCCAGGGAAGGCACACAGCCAGTGCCGTAACACAAACATAACATTCATGCCTCACCGGGATTCGAACCCGGTCCCCTTTCGGACCATTCGGACATTTCAAGCTTCCCAATGCAAAAATAATTTTTCATATCGTACTAATAGTTTCAGAGATATGGTGTCCACAGACAGAAGGAGTAACAGACGGACAAACCGGTTACATAAGCACGATCTTTTTTACAAAAGACGTGCTAAAACGTTTCGTTAGACCTTCGATGAGGAAGTTCTGCCGGTGCGAGGTAAGTACTCGAGAAAAATTTCGATGAGTGAATGAGGAGATTAATTTTATCGCCAGAGAGGTATGCTGGCGATGCTCATATGCGATGCATAATTGCATGTAAGGTACTGGAGAGTGATGAGGAGCACTTCTTTCCGAAGCCGATGTGGTTGTTAAACGGCTTGTGTTTGAAATATGTACGGCCCAAATGCGTTACTCTGGACTACGAAAGAAAGACTGCCGCCCCGGTGGCGCAGTGGTCTAAGGCGCTGGCCTATGATCATTCGTTAGTAAGGGGTCCGGGTTCGAATCCCGGTGAGGCATGGATGTTGTGTTTGTCTTACGGCACTGGCTCTCTCCCTTCCCTGGAACCAGTGACCCTAAATTAGGGACGGGTGACTGCTTATAGCCCATTGAGTTGCTCACGGTGGTCGTTAAACCTCCAATCAAAAAAAAAAAAAAAAAAAAAAAAGAAAGAAAGAAAGACTTGTAACTTGTCGAGATGTCAGAATTTAGTAACAGTTCCTCTGAAAGCTACAATCCACATTTGCCATAAGGTTTCGAAATTAAAGTAGCCCCTGACTGGCGATGATCAGTCGTCCTGTTAAGCAATAATAAGAGCTGGGAATTTGCGGAGGCAACCGATACCTGTGGAAGTGAGGGAGGACAGAATGTTTCCTCTGGCCAGTGGATGACATCAGTCCCTCTAATTGGAAAGTGCGTGTAGTGTGAGTACTCCCAAAGCGAGTTGGTGGAACACCAACTCTGTGTACAACAACGGAACAATATGCAATTTAAAAAAAGACGTATTTTATACAGGTGGGCTGAAGAATACCGCAAATAAGTGCAATCATAGCTCGTGCGTGAACGAGTAAACTGCCATCTAAACAGTACAACCAGGTTCCCTGTAAGTAGCATATTATATGTTTTGTACATGACATCGTTTTCTGATTAGATATGCTCCGACCAGCCTACATCGAATAGATTTTCAGGGGAATTTACGTGCAGTCTACGTAAACCGAGCAATTTAGTCCACTGATTTTCAGACGAATTTACGTGAAGTCTTGCCCAATTCAAACGTTCCCCCTGTGACCGGAGTGGGCAGAGGGTCACCTAGTATAATGATCTCCTTCGCGAAGCCTTATTCTTAGAGTAGAAACAGCTATCACTGTTCCTGAAACCGCAGTAAGGGCAGAGCGCAACAGTGTCGGGGTAGCCGTCCTGTTCCTCTGCGCTGTATTAATCTGAGATAAGTACAAGTGAACTTCGTGCTATATACAACTCAATAAAACACACCATCAATGCACGATGATTTAATACTAAAAAACGACAAATATTTACAAGTTAAAACCGCATAAGCACTTTCGAGGCGACACTCGCATTCGTCTTCAGATGGAAAAGAGTAATTGCTGCCCATGTGCACCAATATATACAGCGGAATAAGATGACGGATGATGTGTAAAGCTTCAACGCAAGAGTATCCCAGCTGTTGACATCGCAACATAGCTAAACCACACATCAAATAAACCTAAGTGGGAACATGGTAAACCAGGTTTATATGATACAATTATATATGTAGCTGTTAAAATTCAAAAGTTAACTATGATTATTGTTATTAAAGTTCATAACCGTAATATGACATTTCCGTATTCTAGGTAAGTTCTCATTGCAACAGTGGTCCCCAAAAGCTTCGATGTTCAAGCTTTCAGTAAAGGGTAATGAGTGTATAGATGCAGGAGTATTTAGCAATTTGACATTATTCCAGTCCGGTTGAACAGTCCCACTTACAACATTTCTGGAGAGTGCTGTGTTGCTATGGTTTACACGAAGGTCATATTTATTCTCCTGCACTCGAATGCCAAGGCTACGTTTTGTGGATCCCACGTAATTGCTTACATGTTCACCAGTGGATGTATCCATCAAGGGGATATTATATACACCCCATTTACACAAAGTGTCTGTTCTTTCTCGGTCTCTTTTAATGTATGAAAAAAGGTTCCTGGATCTAATGCCAAACTGAATATAGTACTTCGAGCAAATGCGCGACAGTACATGTTTAATACACTGAAGAGCAATTGAATTAGAGATGCCTGTCTAGTAACGTGTAGCACCGCCTTTCGCCCTGATAACGGCGGCGATTCGTCTAGGCATGGACTCGACAAGACAGGGAAAGCGTTGGGAAGCCAAACGGATCCACGACCCATGAACAAGCTCCCACAATTCAGAGCCTCGAACATCTGTCTCGATAGCATCCAAGATGTGCTTGATGGGATTAAGATCAGGTGACCTAGCTGGTCAAAGAAGCGAGGTCACGTCGGTGGAGCGTTCATCCAACCATTCGGATACAATTCGGGAGCGATGGCACAGTGCGTTGTCTTCTTGCATTATGAGGTCCCCAGTAGGATGTTGAAGACGCACAAACATCAGCATAATTTCCTAAGATCGTGTTCCACTGAATTAGATTTATGTATAGTTTATTTCAGAAACTACCACCATAATTTGGCAGAAATAAGTACTTTAAATCAATTTAAATTAGTAAATGTGGTAATATTAGATATCCGATAAACATTTAAATATTTAAACATCGCAAGCAAATTTATTTCTCTTGAAATTTAGCATTTCCTTTCTTAATCGCACGGGAACGTTAAAGAAATCATATATTGTCCAATTTATTATCAGAACTAAATCGAATTCTAGCTGATGTGAGATCTTGTGACCAACAATCGTTGGCCACATAGGAAGCAGTCGATCGCAAAATTCCCTAGTTGCGATAAAATTCTTCAAATGGTGATTTTTTTTCATTTGAACAATATTAGCAGCTATGTCAGATGAAAATTGGCTATAAAAATTGATAAATGGTGAAACAAAAAATCCGTCGCGTGGCATGCAGAGTTATACTTTTGCGCTTGAGGAAGCACTCTAGGAAATAGGAAGTCCGAGTAAATTGAAATTATATGCAAAATATTTCCCATCAGGAGCTGTATCCCTTTCAGAAAGATTTTTTCGAATCGCAGTTTTAGAAGCTGAAATATTGGAGGAAACGCAATTTAACTTTACGCCCCCTAGCGGAAAGTCTATGATTTACTTGAAAATTTTGAATTTATATGAAAACATGTCGCACCAGAAACTCTATCCAACAAAGAAGGAATTTTTCAAATCGGACCATTAGAAGTAGAGATATTGACAAAATTAAGATATACATCTACACCCCCTGGAGGAGAAGCCATGCTAAATTTTAAGAAGAAAATTTTCCGAAAGGGTTTATTGACGTGAGTGGCGTCGGGTCACGAAAAAGTTTTTCAATCGAGGTTTTAGAAGCTCAGATTTTGCACCAAATACATCTGAAGCAGAAATTAACCCTTGCGCCCCCTGGTGGCCAAACCATTATTTACCAAAAATTAGAAATTATATGCAAAATATTTTCCATCAGGAGCTGAATCCGCTGCAGAAATATTTTTTTTCAAATCAGAGTTTCAGAAGCAGAGATATCGGAGGAAAACAATTTACGCCCGTGGCGGAAAATCTATACGTAACTTGAAAAAGTGACTATACCTAATGACATAAATAGAATCGCAAGGTGAAAAATCTCTTTCATTAGGATGTTTAGAAGCTAATATATGGAATAAAATGTATTTTGAATTTGATATCATCTGCATTTACGCTCTCTAGCGGCAAAATTGTGGTTCGTAAAAAAAACGGAATGCAAGGAACATTATTCGGACCTTTTTATTTTTTTTTATTTTTTTTGATTGGAGGTTTAACGACCGCAGTGAGCAACTCAATGGACTATAAGCAGTCGACCGTACCTAATTTAGGGCTACTGGTTCCAGGGAAGGCACACAGCCAGTGCCGTAACACAAACATAACATCCATGCCTCACCGGGATTCGAACCCGGTCCCCTTTCGGACCATTCGGACATTTCAAGCTTCCCAATGCAAAAATAATTTTTCATATCGTACTAATAGTTTCAGAGATATGGTGTCCACAGACAGAAGGAGTAACAGACGGACAAACCGGTTACATAAGCACGATCTTTTTACAAAAGACGTGCTAAAACGTTTCGTTAGACCTTCGATGAGGGAAGTTCTGCCGGTGCGAGGTAAGTACTCGAGAAAAATTTCGATGAGTGAATAAGGAGATTAATTTTATCGCCAGAGAGGTATGCTGGCGATGCTCATATGCGATGCATAATTGAATGTAAGGTACTGGAGAGTGATGAGGAGCACTTCTTTCCGAAGCCGATGTGGTTGTTAAACGGCTTGTGTTTGAAATATGTACGGCCCAAATGCGTTACTCTGGACTACGAAAGAAAGACTGCCGCCCCGGTGGCGCAGTGGTCTAAGGCGCTGGCCTATGATCATTCGTTAGTAAGGGGTCCGGGTTCGAATCCCGGTGAGGTATGGATGTTGTGTTTGTCTTACGGCACTGGCTCTCTCCCTTCCCTGGAACCAGTGACCCTAAATTAGGGACGGGTGACTGCTTATAGCCCATTGAGTTGCTCACGGTGGTCGTTAAACCTCCAATCAAAAAAAAAAAAAAAAAAAAAAAAAAGAAAGAAAGAAAGACTTGTAACTTGTCGAGATGTCAGAATTTAGTAACAGTTCCTCTGAAAGCTACAATCCACATTTGCCATAAGGTTTCGAAATTAAAGTAGCCCCTGACTGGCGATGATCAGTCGTCCTGTTAAGCAATAATAAGAACTGGGAATTTGCGGAGGCAACCGATACCTGTGGAAGTGAGGGAGGACAGAATGTTTCCTCTGGCCAGTGGATGACATCAGTCCCTCTAATTGGAAAGTGCGTGTAGTGTGAGTACTCCCAAAGCGAGTTGGTGGAACACCAACTCTGTGTACAACAACGGAACAATATGCGATTTAAAAAAAGACGTATTTTATACAGGTGAGCTGAAGAATACCGCAAATAAGTGCAATCATAGCTCGTGCGTGAACGAGTAAACTGCCATCTAAACAGTACAACCAGGTTCCCTGTAAGTAGCATATTATATGTTTTGTACATGACATCGTTTTCTGATTAGATATGCTCCGACCAGCCTACATCGAATAGATTTTCAGGGGAATTTACGTGCAGTCTACGTAAACCGAGCAATTTAGTCCACTGATTTTCAGACGAATTTACGTGAAGTCTTGCCCAATTCAAACGTTCCCCCTGTGACCGGAGTGGGCAGAGGGTCACCTAGTATAATGATCTCCTTCGCGAAGCCTTATTCTTAGAGTAGAAACAGCTATCACTGTTCCTGAAACCGCAGTAAGGCAGAGCGCAACAGTGTCGGGGTAGCCGTCCTGTTCCTCTGCGCTGTATTAATCTGAGATAAGTACAAGTGAACTTCGTGCTATATACAACTCAATAAAACACACCATCAATGCACGATGATTTAATACTAAAAAACGACAAATATTTACAAGTTAAAACCGCATAAGCACTTTCGAGGCGACACTCGCATCCGTCTTCAGATGGAAAAGAGTAATTGCTGCCCATGTGCACCAATATATACAGCGGAATAAGATGACGGATGATGTGTAAAGCTTCAACGCAAGAGTATCCCAGCTGTTGACATCGCAACATAGCTAAACCACACATCAAATAAACCTAAGTGGGAACATGGTAAACCAGGTTTATATGATACAATTATATATGTAGCTGTTAAAATTCAAAAGTTAACTATGATTATTGTTATTAAAGTTCATAACCGTAATATGACATTTCCGTATTCTAGGTAAGTTGTCATTGCAACAGTGGTCCCCAAAAGCTTCGATGTTCAAGCTTTCAGTAAAGGATAATGAGTGTATAGATGCAGGAGTATTTAGCAATTTGACATTATTCCAGTCCGGTTGAACAGTCCCACTTACAACATTTCTGGAGAGTGCTGTGTTGCTATGGTTTACACGAAGGTCATATTTATTCTCCTGCACTCGAATGCCAAGGCTACGTTTTGTGGATCCCACGTAATTGCTTACATGTTCACCAGTGGATGTATCCATCAAGGGGATATTATATACACCCTATTTACACAAAGTGTCTGTTCTTTCTCGGTCTCTTTTAATGTATGAAAAAAGGTTCCTGGATCTAATGCCAAACTGAATATAGTACTTCGAGCAAATGCGCGACAGTACATGTTTAATACACTGAAGAGCAATTGAATTAGAGATGCCTGTCTAGTAACGTGTAGCACCGCCTTTCGCCCTGATAACGGCGGCGATTCGTCTAGGCATGGACTCGACAAGACAGGGAAAGCTTTGGGAAGCCAAACGGATCCACGACCCATGAACAAGCTCCCACAATTCAGAGCCTCGAACATCTGTCTCGATAGCATCCAAGATGTGCTTGATGGGATTAAGATCAGGTGACCTAGCTGGTCAAAGAAGCGAGGTCACGTCGGTGGAGCGTTCATCCAACCATTCGGATACAATTCGTGAGCGATGGCACAGTGCGTTGTCTTCTTGCATGATGAGGTCCCCAGTAGGATGTTGAAGACGCACAAACATCAGCATAATTTCCTAAGATCGTGTTCCACTGAATTAGATTTATGTATAGTTTATTTCAGAAACTACCACCATAATTTGGCAGAAATAAGTACTTTAAATCAATTTAAATTAGTAAATGTGGTAATATTAGATATCCGATAAACATTTAAATATTTAAACATCGCAAGCAAATTTATTTCTCTTGAAATTTAGCATTTCCTTTCTTAATCGCACGGGAACGTTAAAGAAATCATATATTGTCCAATTTATTATCAGAACTAAATCGAATTCTAGCTGATGTGAGATCTTGTGACCAACAATCGTTGGCCACATAGGAAGCAGTCGATCGCAAAATTCCCTAGTTGCGATAAAATTCTTCAAATGGTGATTTTTTTCATTTGAACAATATTAGCAGCTATGTCAGATGAAAATTGGCTATAAAAATTGATAAATGGTGAAACAAAAAAAATCCGTCGCGTGGCATGCAGAGTTATACTTTTGCGCTTGAGGAAGCACTCTAGGAAATAGGAAGTCCCAGTAAATTGAAATTCTATGCTCCACGACCCATGAACAAGCTCCCACAATTCAGAGCCTCGAACATCTGTCTCGATAACATCCAAGATGTGCTTGATGGGATTAAGATCAGGTGACCTAGCTGGTCAAAGAAGCGAGGTCACGTCGGTGGAGTGTTCATCCAACCATTCGGATACAATTCGGGAGCGATGGCACAGTGCGTTGTCTTCTTGCATGATGAGGTCCCCAGTAGGATGTTGAAGACGCACAAACATCAGCAAATGGTCGTTCAGGATATCCCGGTAACGTTGACCTGTGAGAGACGTTGTCACATGTACAAGGGGTGCCATTTCAGTCCACGTAAACAGCCCCCAGACGAGAATGCCATCCCCACCAGCTTGAAGAGTACCCTGCTAGCAAGAAGAATCCAACGCTTCATGTGGTTTGCGCCGTACTCGTATCCTGCATCCGCACGTACCAATGTGAATCTCGACTCATCAATCCAGGCAACATTTTTCCACATGTCTAGTGTCCAGTGGTGATGTTCCCGCGCCCATGCTAATCTTTGCACCCTGTGATGTGCTGTCAGCAGCGGACCCTCGTGGGGCGATCACTTCTGTACCCCATAGCGAGGAGATGGTTCTGGATGGTGTGGCTGCTTACTTGTTTTTGTGCACCAGCGTTAAATTGCCGAGTGATTTCTTGCGCTATGGCCCGTCTATCCGCTGTTACAATGCGATCTAGCCGACGATGACCCCGTTCATCCACACGCTGTTGTTCACGGCAGTTGGCCCTTGCAGGGATGGTTTTACCGGATTCGATGTACTCATGGTGCACCCGTGACACAGTGGCTCGTGAAAATCCCAGTGTCTGTACGACGTCCGAGATGGAGTGTCCCATTCGTCGGGCCCCGACAATTTGCCCACGATCAAATGCGCTATGATCCTTCGTCTTACCCATACTGCGTCCTACTCTTACTGTTTCCCGTCGCATCACTCCATATATTGTCGGATCGCTGCATACGTCATGTCGTTTCCGTTTACAGGGCCGCCAACAGCGCCTCATTTGCATAACGCCCGCTGTCTCTAATTCAATTGTTCTTCAGTGTATATATATATATATATATACTGAGTGGCCGTGATGTAAGGTCAGGTGATGCGTAACATCCCAGCCTCTCCTTGACAAATGTCAACCCCGCCTTCTCGTGGTACATCCTGTTCCCACTAAAGGGGCTCTGACGACCGCCAATAGCGGTATAACTATACCATCGGGATTAGAGGAAATGCTATCCCACACTCACCAACCCGCTTGGCCAGCGTGGTGAGTTATGGCCAAACCCCTCCAAAATGACTCCACAACTTAAATCTTGGCCCTCAGTCTCCGGCAGCTGGAATGTACCTGGCCAAGGCAGCGGCCAGTGCGACATGAAGGCAGAGGGTGCTAAGAATCCCCGGAGGACCGGACTAGGCTGCCATCTGATGCTGACCTTGGCTACGTACAACGGACGCTCCCTATCTTCTGATTCAAGGCTTCTTGAATTGGAAGAGGAACTACAAAGGATCAAGTGGGACATCGTCGGGCTAAGTGAGGTAAGGAGAAAAGGAGAAGATCTCATTGAACTGAAAAGTGGACATGTCTTCTACTATCGTGGGACAGATACTGGCAGAACTAGTGGTGTTGGATTTATAATAAACAAGAAACTGAAGGATAAAGTTGTAGAAGTTGAAAGTTCCTCTGACAGAGCTGCACGACTCGTTATCCAACTCTCGAGAAGATACCAGGCTCAGATTATTCTAACTTATGCACCCACCACAAGTCATGCTGAAGAAGAAATTGAAGAATTTTATGAGGAAATTCGTGATCTAAATAACAAAGGTAAGCAGCACTTGAAGATAATTATGGGAGATTTCAATGCAAAAATAGGGCAACGGCAACAGAATGAAACTTCAGTAGGTAAATTCGGTCACGGCAACAGAAACCAGCGTGGAAATACTCTCGTAGAGTTTGCAGAGGCAGAAGGGTTTTTCATCTTGAACTCCTTTTTCAAGAAAAACCCACACAGGAAATGGACATGGACACATCCAAATGGGACGACAAGTGAAATTGATTTTATTATGTGTAACAAAAAATTCGTCATAGAAGACTGCAGTGTGCTAAACAAGTTCAACACAGGCAGTGACCATAGATTGGTGAGATGTAAGATGCACCTCAACACTAAACTCGAACGTAGCAAGCTCATAAGACAAACAAAATGTATTGATATAACCAACCTTAAAAAACACCATAATACCTTCAAATTGGAACTGAAGAACAGATTCTCTGCTTTAGAAGGCCTAACATCGGAAGAAGTGGATATTTCGGAAGTTAACAGAAAAGTAACCAAAGCTCTAATGGAAACAGCAACAAAATTAGCTGGGTCTAAGAACAAATTGCATGTGAACAAATTATCAGAAAAAGCAAAATGCTGATGCAAAAAAGAAGAGAGATGAGGACAACTAAAGAAGATATGACTTCCAAAGTGGAATATATAGAGCTATGCAAGACAGTACGAAAAAGTATCACTGAAGACGTAAGGAAATTCAACTGTGAACTAGTAAGGAAAGCAATTGAAAACAACCAAAGCCTAAAGATTGCAAAGGGACATCTCAGTAAGGAAAAAAAACAGATTATGGCACTGAGAAAAGAAGATGGTTCTGTAACAAGAAATAGAGGCGAAATTTTGACAACAGTGAAAGATTTCTACTCCAAATTATATAAAAGGGATTATGCATGTACTCCAGGCATCATGAAAGGTACCAGAGTTCTTCCAGTCCTTCCAGCAGAAGTTGCACATGCAGTCAAGAACATGAAGCGGGGAAAAGCTCCAGGAGAAGATGGAATTACTGTAGACATCATACAAGAAGCAAGTGGAGAAATCGAAACAGTGCTCGCCCAAATTTTCACTCGATGCCTTAATGAAGGGAAAATTCCTGAGGATTGGAACAACGCTTCAAATATCTTGCTACATAAAAAAGGTGACATTGAGGATCTCAGGAACTACAGACCTATCAGCCTCCTATCAGTGGTTTATAAAATCTTCACTAAAGTTCTTTCACACCGCTTGAAGGTAACACTGGACATGGCTCAACCGAGAGAACAAGCTGGATTCAGGAGTGGCTACAGCACAATAGATCATATCCACGTACTGAGAGAACTAATTGAAAGAGCGATGGAATATGAACTTCCATTGTGCATGGCTTTTATCGATTATGAAAAAGCCTTTGTTTCGGTGAAACCATCAGCAGTTGCAATGGCTCTGAAATCCTGCGGTATTGAAGATGCATACATTAATATTATTAATAACATCTATGAAAATGCAAGTGCAAAGATTCTGCTATTTGAAAATACAACACACATAAAAATTGGAAAAGGAGTGAGACAAGGTGACACCATATCTCCGAAGCTCTTTAATGTCACATTGGAAAATGTCTTTCAATCACTGAACTGGGAAAACAAAGGCATAAAGTTTAATGGAGATTGTCTAACCTACCTTCGTTTTGCTGATGACATAGTCATTTTTGCAACTACCCCATCAGAGCTACAGAGTATGATGCAGGAACTTGCTGACAAGAGTAAAGAAGTGGGATTAAAAATGAACTTTCAGAAGACAAAAGTGATGTTCAATGCTTTTACAAGAAATGAAGATTTATCGATTGATGGAGAAAAGCTGGAGATAACAGACACGTACGTTTATCTTGGACAGCAGATATCAAGTGAGGGTCACATTGGTGAAGAAATTAATCGGCGTACAAAACTTGCCTGGAGAGCCTTTGGAATAAACAGCATAATTTTCAAGAGCAATATGCCATTATGTCTTAAAAGAAAAGTGTTTATCAATGCATCCTTCCAGTGTTTACCTATGGTGCAGAGACGTGGACCTTAGCTAAAAGAGACATACAAAGGCTGCAGACAACTCAAAGGACCATGGAGAGGTGCATGCTTGGTGTAACCAGGAGAGATAAGAAGAGGAACACGTGGATTCGAAAAATGACAAGAGTGGAAGACATCATGATCAGAGTTAAATCCCTGAAATGGCAATGGGCTGGACATACTGTCAGAAGAACAGACCATCGATGGACAGCCGAAATTTTAGATTGGATTCCAAGGGACAGGAAAAGACCCAGAAGAAGACCACATGGAAGATGGGTGGATGAAATTCGAAAGTATGCGGGAGTGACATGGAGGAGACTGGCACAAGACAGACCGTTGTGGAGGAAACTTGGGGAGACCTTCGTCCAGCAGTGGATTGATAATGGTTGACAATGATGATGATGATACTGAGTGGCCACTTTATTATGACCACCCCCTCAGTACTTCGTTGGGCTACCTTTTGCCTTTCATTCTGCGTCGATTCTTCGTGGCATGAACTCCACGAGATGCTGGTAGGTGGTTTGTGGAATCTGAGACCAGGCTTGATGAATAGCCCTTTCCAGGAGTGTGAGATTGCAAGGTTGTGGATCCAGCTGTCTGATGGCTTGTTCAACTTCATCCCACGAATTCTCAGTTGGGTTGAGATCTGAAGATTGACGGGGCCACCTAAGCAAAGTAAACTCACCGGCATTTTCCTAAAACCAATCCTGTACAATACGAGCGCTATGGCAGGACGCATAATCTTGTTGAGTGTAGCCATTGGGATAAACCATCCACATGACAGGATGCACTTAGTCCGCAACGATGTTTAGATATGATGTGCCAGTCAGACGTTGATCAACACGAATTAAAGGGCCTAAAGCATGCCAGGAAAAAGATTCCTGAAACCTTAACGTTGCCTCCACCAGCTTGAAGAGTTGTAGCAATGCATTTGGGATCCATGCTTTCGTGCTGTTTCCGCCAAATTCTCACTTGGCTATCGGCATGGTGCAACTGAAAACGTGATTCATCGGACTACATAATGCGTTTCCAATTATTGACTGTCCAATCCTTGTGCTCCTGTGCGAACTGGAGACGTTTTCTCTTGTTAACTGTAGACTGCAAAGGTGTTCGAACAGGCCTTCGGCTGCCATATCCCATCCGATGCAGTGTACTGCGAACATTGCGTGCAGAGATCATTTGAGGGGATCATTGATTAAGATGGTTAGTTATTTGCTGCACTGTTACCCTTCTGTTGTCTGTTACCAGTCTGGACACTCTCCGTTCCGCCCGAGCCGTCACTAGTCGATGACGACCACAAGTTGCACGTAGAGACCCAGTTTTTTGGCTGACAGTCCAGTCTTTAAACATTTTAACACCAGCTGCTCAGGAACATTTCACGAATGCGGCGGTTTCGGTGATACTCGCTCCATGGCTCCGAGCTCCTACAATCATACCACGTTGAAAGTCCGTGAGATCGCATTTTTTACCCATCTCGTCACCCAAAACTCACTTCTACTACTGTCGCAAGAACTAAGCTTTCCCTTTTTATACTAGCCTCGCCCTCTGGCGGCAACAGCGTGCAGCCATAGCTCATTAGCTTAAAACTGTCAGGTGGTCATAATAAAGTGGTCACTCAGTGTATTTATATATATATAGTTTCTTCCAAAACGGTCTGTCTTGTGGCAATCTCCTCCATGTTACTGCTGCATGCTGTCGAATTTCATCCACTCATCTCCCATGTGGTATTCTTTTGGATCTGTCCCTGTCCCTTGGAGTCTGTGTCTTTAACTGTCCCTTGGAGTCTGTGCCTTTAACTGTCCCTTGGAATCCAGTCTAGAATTTCGGTTGTCCATCGGTGATGCGTTCTTCTGGCAACATGTCCAGCCCATTGCCATTTCAGAGATTTTATTCTGATCATGATGTCTTCCACTCTTGTCATTTTTTTTATCCACGAGGTCCTCTTCTGGTTACATCAAGCATGCATCTCTCCATGCTCTTTAAGTTAATTTTTAATCCCACCTCTACATTCTTCTCAGTAAGTTCCTGGGTAACACTCTGCAGCGCTGAAGAAATAGTTGCAAAAAGGACTTGCTATCTACAGTTCCCATATACACTGACGGAAAAAAAATCCGAACACCACGAAAAAATAGTTGTAGAGGAATGAAATGGCGGCAATACATTTGTATAGGTAACATATTTTATCGATTAAGGTTTCAAGATCGCAGCTTAATCTCAGCGCGAGAAGAGCCATTTTAAATGTGAAATGCTGGCACATTAATAACCGGTGTTACCGCCAGAATGTTGAATGAAAGCACGCAAACGTTCATACATTGTGTCGTACAGGTGCTGGATGTCAGTTTGTGGGATGCAGTTCCATGCCTGTCGCACTTGGTCGGTCAATACACGGGCGTTTAATGCTGGTTGGGGGTGACGCTGGAGTTGTCGTCCAATGATGTCCCATACGTGCTCGATTGGAGAAAGATCTGGTGATCTAGCAGGCCACGGCAACATGTCGACACTCTGTAGAGCATGTGGGGTTACAACAGCGGTATGCGGGCGAGCGTTATCCTGTTGGAAAACACCCCCTGGAATGCTGTTCATGAATGGCAGCACAACAGGTTGAATCACCAGACCGACGTACAGCTGTGCCGTCGGGGTGCGTGGGATAACCACGAGAGTGCTCCTGCTGCCATAGAAAATAGCTCCCCAGACCATAACTCCAGGTGTAGGTCCAGTGAGTCTCGGCCGCAGACAGGTTGGTTGCAGGCGCTCACCTGGCCTCCTTCTAACCAACACACGGCCAACACTGGCACCCAGGCAGAAACGTCTTTCATCAGAAAACACAACAGATCTCCACTCCGTCCTCCAATGAGCTCTAGCTTGACACCACTGACGTCGCAAACGGCAGTGGTTTGGAGTAAATGGAATGCACGCTACATGGCGTCTGGCTCGGAGCTGTCCTTCAAGTAACCGATTTGTAACAGTTCGTTGTGTCACTGTGGTGGCAACTGGAGCTTGAATTGCTTCCGCAGACGCGGTACGATGCGCCACGGCCATACGCCGTACACGGCGGTCTTCCCTCTCAGAAGTGCAACGTGGCCGGCCGGAACCCGGTTTTCTTGAGGCAGTACCTTCCCTTTACCACCGCTGCCAACAATCATGCACAGTGGCTACATTCCTGCCAAGTCGTTCTGCAATATTGCGGAAAGAAAATCCACCTTCTCGTAGCCCTATTACACGACCGTGAGCTATTGATAATGGCTTCTTCGTCTTCTTAAAGGCATTCTTGACTAACATCAACACACTACGTCGAATCTCAACGATAACTAACGCTCACGAACGTTACAGCGCGTATTTACAGCAAACCTGCTTTGCATGTTCCGAGGGGTGCTACTCGCGCTACACGTATGCGCCGAGCGCGAAATTTGCATAGACGTCATTTTACAGATGTACTCTCACCGCCTACCAACTGTCGTTTACCTAACACAACCCCTTCTTGGTGTTGGGATTTTTTTTCCCGTCAGTGTATATATATACATGCTGTTGCCACGAGAGGGACAGATCCGGCGCCATCAGGCGCGCGCGCGCACACACACACACACACACACACGCACGCACACACACACACACACGCACGCACGCACACACACACACACACACACACACACACGCACACCACTGATGACTTAACCATTACCCGAACCTAGTCACATTTCCGACAGAACCGTGTACCTCGGATTATTCGGGCACCAGGGAGACCATGCAGCATTATTAGTATTAGCAAGCTTGCCATTTTATTGCAGTAATAATAACATATTATCGCGATTAACATTTTCATTTAATTATTCCAAATATCAAAGCCACTTATTTTCATGCCGTGCAAAATATGAAATATCTATAATATAATTGCTTTTTTCCTCGGAAAAAGTAATATCTTAACACACTTTAGGTAGTTACTTTTGCGTTTTATGTAAGCACAGTTTGTTTGTTTTTTTTGCATGCGAATTCTTTTCAGCTTTACTTTTAATATTTTTTATGTGACAATATGAAGGTAAGCATCGTGGAATCAAAAATACGACATCTTCCAATTAAAGTAGACACTCTTCTGTGCATAAATGAAGATTGTTCAAACAAAAGCATTATTGCTATTCTATTAATGTTTCCTGCCTTAATAGGATTACAATGTCTAAATTCCAAGCTTTTGATTATTAGGAAATGCTTTAGCGCATTCAGAGGAGATTCTGATTCACAAACAACGAAGATTCCCATTTATTATACAGCAGAATACTAACTGTTATTAGCCAAAGAAAATCATCGTAACGTGAGAGGCAGCTGTTTATTTAAAAACATTGGGAACTTTCTTTTTATTTTCATAATCCTGTTTCAATATTTCATGCGGGGTCTTTTGCAATATCAACATCTTAAAACACTAAACAGAAACCTAAAAAATAACTAAAATGTTTCCATGTTCTCTTTCGCGTTTAATAATTCCTTTGATAAGGAAATTCCCCGTGTTTCTTTGTACTGTTCTTACTTCGGCGTAAATGATGTGGTCTATAAAACAAGATTAACATGTAAGAAAAAAAAACAAGTAAACGTGGAGAAAAGGCGCTAGACTGTTCATTTTCTCGACATTTGTCTTAAAAACATAACGCAACAAAACATCTGCGCCTTTTGCTTTAAGAATTCTCAAGTAATTTTGTGTCTGTTTACAACTAATTATCTGCTAGAATTTATAATGTTAAAGGGGTCTTAGTAAGTTTTTCTTTGTTTTATATGAGCCTCATGCAAGCTCCTTTAAATATTACGCTGTCTGTAGAGTAAGCATTTTCTGTGAGAGCTTTCAGCACTGAACACATTCAAGGAAAGTCCTCAATATCATTAAAATTCCATACTTTGCGTTATTTTGTAGTATTTGAAAAATCCCCTATTTACAGTTCCCACCTATTTTTTGTTATGTTTAATATAAACACATTAATAATCTCCTATTCTCATTCGTCAGGTATTAATAATCTCCTATTCTGATTCGTCAGGTACCTTTCCTTCACATCATGTTTATTATGCATGAAAATTTCAACTTATTTCTAAGCGCGCTCGACAAAGCATAGGCCGATTTTGTAGGGCTGAAAGTTTCTACGCAATTTAAGTTTTTCTTTTTGTTTCATGGTTTAATATCTTCCACTACCCCCAGTGTGCACCGCAAGTATTAAGTAGTCTCTCATCGCTAATTTCCATTACTCGCTCCTAAACTAAATCTCTCATTTACATCCCTATTTAAGTCATTCATCCCTAATTTATTAATACACACAATTGGCGTGAATTACGATCATCAAACAGCTTACAAAGCAGTCACTCATCGCTAACAATTTTTCCGTGACTCGAGATGATAATTTTTCCGTGACTCACTTATAAACGTGGAAAGATTGATGACTTCTGTTTGATGATCCGTAATTTAAGCCACTCATCACTAATTTGCCTCACGCTTCCCTAATTTAATGATTCGTTCTCCTTCAGTGAGCACCTCAAGTTGTAAGCAATCACTCATCCCTAATTTAAGTCACTCTTCTATAATTTCCAGTACTCGTCCCTAATTTAAGTCACTCGTTTACATTCCTATCTAAGTCACTCATCCCTAATTTGCGTCACTCATACCTAATTTGCGTCACTCATCCCTAATTTCCAGTACTCGTCCCTAATTTAAGTCACTCATTTACATTCCTATCTAAGTCACGCATCCCTAATTTGCGTCACTCTTCTCTAATTTAGCGATTCCTACTCATTCAGAGAGCACCTCAAATTGTAAGCAGTCACCCATCCCTAATTTAAGTCACTCATATCTAATTTATGTCACTCATCTCTAATTTAAGTCACTCCTATCTAATTTATGTCACTCATCCCTAATTTACGTTACTCATCTCTAATTTATGTCACTCATACCTAACTTTAGTCACCCATCTCGAATGTATGTCACTCATCCCTAATTTAAGTCACTCTTTTTTAATTTAGTGATTCCTCCTCCTTCAATGAGAACCTCAAGTTGTACGCAGTCACTCATTCCTAATTTCAGTCACCCCTCCCTAATTTCCATTGATCGACCCTAATTTAAGTCACTCATTTACATACCTATTTAAGTCAATCCTCCTTAATTTGCGTCACTCATCCCTAATTTAATGATTTCTTCTATTTCAGTGAGCACCTCAATTTGTAAGCAGTCACTAATCCCTAATTTAAGTTACTCCTCCCTAATTGCCATTATTCGTTCCTAATTTAAGTCACTCATTTACATCCTACTAAGTCACTCATCTCTGATTTAATCCACTCATTTACATCCTATTAAGTCCCTCATCTCTGATTTAAGTCTCTCATTTACGTCTGTATTTAAGTCGCTTATGCCTAATTTGCTTCACTTTTCCCTAATTTGGTGATTCCTCTTCCTTCAGGAAGTATCTCATGTATAAGCAATCACTCATCCTAATTTGCATCACTTTTCCTTAATATATTGATTCCTATTTCCTCAGTGAGCATCTCAAGTTATAAGTAGTCACTCATCCCTAATTTGCATCACTCTTCCCTAATTAATGATCCCTACTCCTTCAGTGAGCAAATCAAGTTGTAAGCAGTTACTAATCCCTAATTTAAGACACTGTTCCCTAATTGCCATTACTCGTCCCTAATTTAAGTCACTCATCTACATCCCTATTAAGTCACTCATCCTTAATTTAAGTCACTTATTTACATCCCTATTAAGTCACTCATTTACATCCCTATTAAGTCACTTATCCTTAATTTAAGTCACTCATTTACATCTCTATTTAGGTGGCTGATCCCTAATTTAAGTCACTCATTTACGTCTCTATTTAAGTCGCTCATCCTTAATTTGCGTCACTTTTCCCTAATTTAATTATTCCTCTTAACTCAGTGAACATCTCAAGTTATAAGCAGTCACTGATACCTAATTTACGACCAATGATGCTAGGGAACAGAGGGTACTATAGCCGGAAGTACCAGTAATGTTTCACCTCAGGATTGGAGCTCAGCATAAGAATTCGGAAATATTCTGTTTATATCACGCAGTTCAGCTTTCTATTCATCGAACATCATATTTCATGACGTAAATACTGTTTTCTCCGAAACTACCTCGTTGACGAAATCACATACCTGAACAAAATTGAAAACCTGAAATGCGTTTTTACCAACATGTCCTTCCATCGTTACCTAGTACGTCTGGGATATCATATTCCCTCGGCGTCGTAGCCAGCCATTGACCTAACAGTAAATTTTGTAAACTTATTTTGAATATTGAAAAATAGATTAAATAGCTACATGAAGGTGAGACACATTGGTCGGGCACCTGACGGATTCCAGCCATGAAGAGTATTTTGTCGTGTGAGGCGATGATGTCGTCAAATCATTTTTGCACTTCGTCACATGTCCGAAGCCGTACAGCAGACAAACCATGTTGCATCGATCGGAACAAATGATAGTCTGAAGGAGCTGTGTCGGTGCTCCAAAACTTCCCAGCCAAGCGTCAATAACGTTTCCTTGACCGATTTGGCGACATGTGGCCTAGCGTTGTCATGCAGTAATTTCACGGAACACAATCCTTTACCTGTAAATAGACGTTTCCCACAGATTTCCTGCTTTAATCGCAGCAATTGTTGCTTGTAGTGATCAGCAGTAACAGTTTGAACCTGTTCCAATAGTTCATAACAGAGCACACCCTTCATATCCCACCAGATGCACAGCAGCACTTTCTTGAAGTGGATATTACGTTTCGGTGTCGAAGTCGTTGCTTCACCGGTGTCTGAACAGTGTGTTTTGCGTTTGGGATTGTCGTACCATATCCACTTTTCATCACCCGTAACGAAATTTTACAGGAACGAGTTTCTGCGTTGTTTATTCAACAGATTCAAACACTTCATGACACGCTGAACCTTGTTCCTCTGGCGCAGGTCATATTGTACCCATTTCCTTCCTTCTGAATCTTTCCCATTGCGCGTAAACGATTGGAAATGGTTTGTTGAGTTACCACCTGTTCTTCAGCTAATTCTTTTTGCGTTTGAAACAATTCTTCATCCAGCAATGCTTGCAGTTCCTCGTGTGCAACCTTCTGCGTGGCGCCGCTACGTTCTCGATTGCTAACATCAAAATCACCTGCTTTAAACCGTCTAAACCAAAACTCACACGTGTTTTTCGATATGATATTCTCCCCCAGAACAGAACAGATCAATGCACATGCGTTTGCAGCTCTTTCTTGGTGATGAAATTCGTAACGAATTCAGTGTCGAATAAATGCAGTATTGCTTGCCATCTTTCACATACCGACGTGCTAGTGCGTTCGACTGTTGGGCAAACTTATGAGTCACATTTTATACTCTGTGCCAGTTACGATCACATGACAACAATTCTGGGCAATGTCAGCTATGTAAATTAGCGGTATACGTCACACTGAAAACGCTTTAAAACTTAAATGCACATGCAATATGACCACGTACATAGGTATTGAAATTTCATGCTTCCAGTAATTTAAAAGAAACGAAAAACATGTAACATCTTTGGCTTCTAACAGCTTTTACCGTTAACCGATTGCGGTGGTTAATAACGGTTAATCACACAACAAAATGAATATCTCCCTTCACACCGGTAGTGGACCTTTCAGGAGACCTCAGTGTCGTACTTCAGCGTGCAACTATTTAATGTATACAGTAAATGTAATACTCTGTACTTTGGGCAGCCCAGTAGTTAGAGCAGCCAACTATCGACCTAATGATTGCAAGTTCGAAACCTATTGCTTGTACAACGAACCTCGAATACCCTTCGCTCGTCGGAAAGCATATTGGGCTAAAGATCTCGTGGTAAGAATCTCCACGTTAAAAGCAATTTGAACGCCCCTTCGGCTTTTAAACCTACTTTCTCCGTCAGTTACTCTTTGCTATCCAAAACAAAGGTCTCCTCAGACTAAGAAAGTTAGGTCTAAAGAATGTGTATGAGAAAGAACAGCAGTGGTGAAAGTTCCTAAATCGAAATGTGGCGCACTGATAGTTGGAGCTCAAATCAGTTAATCAATGATTTTGAGAATGTGTAGGTGTCGAATTTTTTTTCAACACTCATGTTAGTCACATCTTAGTGACCTAAAACTATAGCGGCAGTCTCCTCCATGTCACTTCCGCATGCTTCCGAATTTCATCCACCCATCTCCCATGTAGTCTTCCGGGTCCTTTCCTGACCGTTGTAATCCAGTATAAAATTCCGGTTGTCCGTCGGTAATCCGTTCAAGATGTCCGGTCCATAGCCATTTCAGAGATTTTACTCTGATCATGATGTCTCCCACTCAAGTCATTTTCCTTATCCGTGAGTTCCTATTCTTACTGTATGTCTTCTGGTGACACCAAGCAATAATCTCTCCACGCTTTTTTCAGTTCTCTGCGGTCTTTCTATAGCTTTCTTAATTAAGGTTTGCACCGCTGCTCCGTACGTAAGCACTGGAAAAATGCATTGATTAACACTTTTCTTTTAACACATAATGGCATACTGCTTTTAAAAATTGCACTTTTTCTTCCAAAAACTCTCCAGCCAAGTTCTATATGCCGATTAATTTTCTCATCAATATGACATTTTCTTGATATCTGTTGCCCAGGCAAGTGTAGGTATCGGTTATCCCCAGCTTTTCCCCATCGATAAGTAAATCTTCATTTCTTGTAAGAGCACTCTACATAAGTTTTGTCTTCTGAAAGCTCATTTTTAATTCCACTTGTTTACTTTTATAAGCAAGTTCCTGGATCATACTCTGCAGTTCTGCAGGGGCAGTTGCAAAAATGACTACGTCATCAGCAAAACGAAGGTGAGTTAAACAGTCTCCATTAAACTTTATCCCTTTGTTTTCTCAGTTCAGTGATTGAAAGACACTTTGCGATGTGGCCTTAAAGAGTTTGGGAGATATAGTGTCAACTTGCCTAACGTCCTTTCCAATTTGTATTCGTGCTGTATCCTCAAATAATCCAAACCTTTTTACTTGCATTTTCATAGATGTTACTGGTAACACTAATGTATGCATCTTCAGTACCGCAGGATTTCAAAGCCGTTGTAACTGCTGATGGTCCTACGGAATAAAACGCCATTTCGTAATCGATAAAATCCATACGAAATGGAAGTTTATATTCCCCCATTCTTTCAATTAGTTCTCTCAGTACGAAGATACGATCTATAGTACTGTAGCCACTCCTGAATCCAGCTTATTCTCTTTGTAGGTCCATGTTCAATGTTACCTTCAAGCGATGTGAAAGAACCTTTTTAAAGATTTTATAAATCACTGATAGGAAGCTGATGGGCCTGTAGTTCCTGTGATCCTCAATGTCACCTTTTTATGTAGTAGGATCATTATAGCATTGTTCCAATCCTCTGTAATCTTCCCTTCATTGAGACATCTAGTGAAAATTTGAGTGAGTGTAGTTTCAATTTCTCCATTTGCCCCTTTTATACTTTGCACGGTAATTCCCTTTTTCTCCTAGAGCTTTTCCCCGTTTCATGTTCTTAATTTCAGGTACGTGTAACTTCTGCCGGGAGGACTGGAGGGACTGTGGTACTGTTACCTTTCTTAATGTTTACAGTAGTTGTATCATCTTTTTCATATAGATTTGAATAGAAATCTTTCACTCTTATCAAACTTTTACCTCAATTTCTTGTTACAGTGCCATCTTCTTATATCAGTGGCATAACCTGTTTTCTTACTTTACTGAGATCCCCTTTTGCTCTCTTCAGGCTCTGGTTGCTTTCATTTGCTTTTCTGACTAGTTCACAGTTGAATTTTCTTACGTCTTCAGTGATACTTTTTCGTACTGTCTTGCATAGCTCTGTACTGTATATTCCACTTTGGAAGTGATAACTATATTTGTCCCTACCTTACAGCCCTGCACGGCCCGCGCCCTCGGGTTGGGTCGGGAGGCGGGCTTGGACGTGCCTGCACTTGCATGGGTACCGTGCAGTCAGGTTGTTGATAAATTTAGGACATTCTGTTTTTGAAGTCTTTGTCTTTCCCGTCCCGTGATCATATTTCTTATTTCTCACAATCATTCTTCTCTCCCTCTTTGTGCTATTTTTTATTTATTTATTTGTTTATCTTGAGGAGCAAAATAATCGGAAAATTGTTTTACATTTGATTTGGGAGTTATATCCTAAACCTGAAGAATTAAATAAAAGACGTCAGGCCAACAGAAGAAAATCATATTCTGCGTACGAGAGTTTGTTGTATTAATTATTAACCATTAAGCATGTTAGAGTGTGTGCGTGTGTGTAACTGAGCATCAGTTTATATTATGTTCTGGGCAAAAGTGTCGAAGAAGACAGTACTTGACTCGTATAAACAGTGATCTGACCCTACGAAAGGTTCGATTATAATTTATTTAAGTGCGCTGAATACTATTTATTACATTTGCCATATTTCTGGTTACTGGTGGGTTAGTTAACTTGCGTATGCCCTCTTTTTGCACGAGTTTCGAGTTATTTCAAAAAGTTACAGAATAAATACCGCCTTTGTTAAAGCAAGTGTGTTTACTGATGGGTTAGTTAACTTGCTTACGCCCTCTTGTTACACGAGTTTCGAGTTATTCCAAAAAGTTACAGAATAAATACCGCCTTTGTTAAAGCAAGTGACAGTTACTCAAATGAAATCTATGCCCGTCTTGAAGGGCCGGGCCGGGTCCTGAAAAAAAATCTACCAAGCCGGGCCAGGTCGGGCCTGATATTAACTGGGTGATAACTGGCCGGGCCGGGTCGGGCCTGCCAATTAAGTAGGTGGGCCTCGGCCGGGCTCGGGTCAAAAAATATTGCCTCTGAAGGGGTCTACCCCACCTCCGTTCTGTTTTTCACCAGCAGTTTTGTTTATCCTGATATTTTCTTCATATGCAACTTATTCTTAGTACTATCTATTTTTGTTGTTGTTTTCATAAGAGCCTTGGTTAGCTTTTGTTAATTTCAGAGATGTCCATTTCTTCTGATGTTAGATCTGCTACAGCGGAAAATCTGTTCGTCAGTTCCAATTTCAAAGTATTATGAAGCTTTCGAAGTTTGGTCATGTCAATATATTTTGTTTGTTTTATAGCTTGCCACGTTCGAGTTTAGTGTTGAGGTGCATCTTACATTTCACCAATCTATGATCACACCCTGTGTTGGACCTGTGTTCAGCACACTGCAGTCTTCAATGACAAATTTCTTGTTACCCATCATACAATCAGTTTCACTTGTAATTCCATTGGGATGCTTCCATGTCTACTTCTTCTATGTTTTTATCTTGGAAAAGGAGTTCATTATGAAAAACCTTTCAGCCTCTGAAAACTCTGCAAGAGTATTTTCAGGCTGGTTTCTGTTTCCATGTCCGAATTTGCCTATCGATGTTTCATTCTGTTGCTGTTGCTCTATGTCCGCATAGAAATCACCCATAATGATCTTCAAGTGCTGCTTGCATTTATTATTTGCATGCCGAATTTCTTCGTAAACTTTTTCAGCTTCTTCGTCATGATGACTTGTCGTTGGCGCGTACGCTTGAATAATCTGAGCCTGGTACCGTTTTGAGAGTTGGGTAATGAGTAGCGCAGCTGTGTCTTAGGAACTTTCAACTTCTAGAACAGTTTTCTTCCGTTTCTTTTTTTATTATAAATCGAACACCGCTAGTTCTGCCAATATCTGTCCCGCGACAGTAGAAGAGATGCCCTCTTTTCAGTTTAGTGGGATCTTCTTACCTCACCTAGCCCAACGATGTCCCACTTGATCCTTTGGAGTTCTTCCTCTAATTCTAGGAGCTTTGAATCTGAAGATAGGACCGTCTAAGGTAGCCAAGGTCAGCACCGGATGGTATTCTAGTCCGATCTTCCGCTGATTCTTAACACCCTCTGCTTTCATTTCGCACTGGCTGCTGCATTGGCTAGGTACATTCCAGCTGCCGGATTTAAGTTGTGAAATCATATTTTTTGGGAGGCGTATGGGTTGGTACATAACTTCACGCGCTGGCCAAGCAGGTTGGTTAGTGTGGAACAACATTTCCTCTAATCCCGATAGTATAGTTATATCGTTATACAAAGGTTGTCAGAGGCCATTTAGTATGAACAGAATGCACTGCGTTAAGGCGGGTTTGACATTTGTGAAAGAGATGTTTGCGCATCACCTGACCTTGCATCCTACTTATATATATACTGTATATTTATATATTTTTATGTATGGTCATAAAAATTTTGGGATATTGCATGACATGAAGGATGTATGTATGTACACACTCAAGCAACACGCTTTGATATAACATCAGTGAGGTTACGTTACACAAACGATAAAGAGTACGCATATAAAAAACAATTTAGTCTGCTATTTCTGAACACAACAAAGTAGCACTGCATTATAGACAAAACGGCAAACTCGGAGAATGTTCATACCTCTGGATTTCAGTACCCGGTGACATTACCTCTGTGTCGAAGAACGTTCTGACATCTACGAGGCATACATGTTATGACATTATTGATGAGTATCTGAAGCAGCTCGTTCCGTAACACTTACGGAGGTCTGCCAGTGTACGTATGTATGTAACGTGTTCTTTAGATGATAAAAACACTGTGCGTGCCTGTCTTTTCCTCTGTGATTACGTCCTGGGCTTTGTCATGGAAGTAAATAAAGCCAGCAAAACAGTTAAACAGATCAGGAAATCGGGAAACGCGACTATTTATTTTCTTTACCATTGAGATAAAAAATGGTTCGATTTGGCCCGGCCGGGACGGTTTGCTTTGTTCTCTAAACCAGAAAAACCAGACCCGAGCCAACGGACCTCTACCCGGAAATGGTAGAGGTCCGTCGGGTCGGGACGACATACCCCATGTTCTGAAAGAACATGAGGTAGTCTGTCCCGACCTGAATGGAGAGGTCCAGGCAGACCTCTACCCACAGGGCAATTGACTCTTACAGCATGACGATATGAATTCCCACGGAGACGTAGTCACTAGAACATACATAGTTAAAAAAGCTTTCTTCAGAAATTCCTTCCTTGGAATGGCCTCCTCGTTCACCAGACGCGAACCCTGTGGAAAATATTTAGAATCCTGTGAGAAGGTGTATTCGAGCTTCGTATCCTCACCCAATCATGAGACGTAATTATGGCATGCTTTCATAACGTAGTAAACTGGATGCCTCACCGTGCGACGGCCCTCATCCGGAATAAAGATGGGCCTACCCATTACGAGGCAATGATTTTTGTCCACCCAATATAGAAATCCAATGTCGCTCACTGAGAAAAATAACCACTACCGGAACGTTTTCCACACACATCGTAACAACCAAAGAACAGCTATGAAATAGAAGTTATTTTCTGGAATTTTAGCAATGATGTTACCTTAGGGTCTTAACTTCAAGGCAAAGCCTTAACGTTTTACTGAACACGGATTAATACCACTTTCAGATAACCGCCAGAGTTCAATGCTAACATAATTCTACTTACTGAAAGCCACTATAACTTTATTCGTGTTTAAGCACGTCAACAGGCCAGATTCATCATCAAGTCATTCGTAACATAATAGGCTGCAAAGAACTCAACCAAAGTTATCTCACAATAAAAGTGGACGCCTATCGCTCTTTGAATACAATTTTTTTACTGAATACAGTGCGCTCATATCAACATAGTCTCAGGATCAACCAAATCATTACAGCGCATGATGTCAAAAATACACAAAAATGCAGATACCTATGGAATAAAGATAAATAAAAACAAGGCAAAACTAATGGTCATAGGGAAAGATCCAAAGCAGGCTTTCCTTAAAATTGAAGGACAATACATCGAACAAGTTAAATCATTTCGCTATTTGGGTCAAATTATTACTGAAGATGCGAGAGGTGAAAAGAAAGTTAGGATGAGACTGGGGATGGCAAAATTCGCTTATAGAGAGAATCAGAGACTACTGACAGCCAAACATATAGATCTAAAACTGAGGAAGAGAATTTCAAAGGCATATGTTTGGCCAGTAGCTCTGTACGGATCTGAGACATGGACATTGACCAAGAGGGAAGTGAAAAGGCTGGACGCATTTAAGATGTAGCTATAGAAGAACGGAGAGAATAGGCTGGCTCGATAGAAAGACAAATGAGGAGGTCCTGAAAATGGGGGAGAACCCAGGAATCTGATCAACATGTTAAAGAGAAGAAGAATGTTATGGATGGAACACACATTGTGTGCCATGGAGGCCCGAATCTGGAATTTTTGGAAGGGAAAATTTTAAGGCAAGACAGAAAGAGGACGGCCAAGCAATAGTTTTGTAGCATAGTTACTCCAAGACACTAATACTAGGACATACTATGACGTGAAGCAAACAGCGGATGATAGAGAGGAATGGAGAGACAGAGTACATCTACTGAACAACCAATCCTTGGACAGAGTAACCAAAAAAGGAAAATATCAACATTGCACGGGTAAGAATCGCTCATAACAACAGTGCATACACAATACTCTATCTTCCAATACTGCACTGCACACAAAGCGCTTATCTCAGAACACTTTATTTACTTTGATTGCCATTTGATCCCCTGTCAGGTTGACAACTTCAAACTCGTCAGAATAAATATTATAACGTTAATATAGAGAACAATTAACGAAGAGAAGATAAATTTGCACGAGAATACAGAAACTTGAAAGAAAGGTCCAATCATAAGTATAGGTTACGCAGTAATTTTGTTATCCCAAGTATTCGCAAGTAGAAAATGTTTGATCACCCTTAGAATCCTTTCTAGGGACTTTTACTATTACAGTAGAACGAGACGGTACATTTAGAGTGCAGCAAAATTTAAATGCAATGTTGCCACCTGCCTAGAAGAAAGAGATGAAACCTTATAGAGTTTGCTTTTCCAATTATTTATATTGAACTGCTTCTCCAAGTGCGATGTATTAGAAAACGAAAACGTCGAAAACAGCCTTGTTTTATACCATCGTATTATTAACATTAATCTCTTATATGACTTAAAGTAAGTACCTTGTGAACATGATTCCATATTTTGCTAGGACAAATCTAATACAGATGTGACATTTAACACTCAGGGTCTTCTATACGTTCAATAAAAGAAAATGTTGAAAATGCTTTTTAAACACCGCAACTGAAAGTTGTTCGCCTGACTGGGTCAATCATTCTATGTTAATTACTGTAATGAGCAGTTTGGCCAGTAAAACACTGCGTTTAAAAACATCTGCAGCTGTGTGGATAGATCGTATTACAGATGAATTGTCGTGAATTTAGCAAAGAAATTTCGAAACGACGGTTAAATACTTGCTCCACGAAGACAAAGATAGCTTACAGGAGGAAAATTAGCTGCGGAGTGATTTTTACGAGCATGCGTTAAGAGGTTTAACGGCTCATGGCACAGACCAACGTTTCTTATGAAACAGGAAGATGCGCTTTTATGCAAACGAATTTATCTGTCTTAAACTCATTGTCTGGACAGTTTGGGCTTTTATGGAAGAGTAAAGCAAAGCAAGTGCAAACTATTTGCAAAAGAGTGGCAGACCACAATATAAGGGAAGAGTAGCTTCAGTTATGAGCCTTTTTATTGGCATTTACGGCTGTGTGTGACAAATATTAAACAGTGTTGAACAAAGGTCACAATGGTCACAGTTCTTGCAGTGATGATAGGAAAGTGCTCACAAAACTTTCATACGGAGCATTTTTGAACTGTGCTTCGATACGTTCTTTGTATGAGGAAAAATCGTTTACCGATGTTTTACACTTCCCAACCGTTGATTTAAGAAGCGTATATGCTCCAGTTTTGTCCGTCTGTTTGTCTTTTTGTCCACCCGTTCGTATGATAACTCTCGTAAAAATGGTTCGTTTTCGATGAAATTTTAGTATGTAGTAAGGGACAACCTGGGCATGAACCCTATTTAAAATGGGTGAAATTGGGTAAAAGGTGAGGACATCGGAGTGGTATCTATTCCATTGCCCTTATGGGTCATAACTTATGTAAAAATGCTTCGATTGCGACAAAATGGTATCATGTTGTTCCGGAGATATACTGAACCGGTTCTGTTGAATATCATCGAAATGGGGTCAAAGGTCCGGGCACAGGAACGAGATTTATTCCACAGCCATTATCCTCATAACTTGACTAAAATGCTTCTATTGAGACAAACCTTTAGTATGTTGTTCCGGACTTAGAACCAATTATCTTTAATATCATCGAAATGGGGTCAAAGGTCCTCATAACTTGACTAAAAACGTATCCTCATAACTTGACTAAAAATGTTTCTATTGAGACAAAACTTTAGTATGTTTTTCCGAAAGTATACAGAACCAATTCTGTCTAATATAATCGAAATGGGGTCAAAGGTCAGGACATAAGAGCGGGATCCATGCTATCGGCCTTATGCGTCATAAATTACGTAAAAATGCTTCGATTGCGACAAAACTTTATCATCTTGTTCCGGAGATATACTTGACCCGTTCTATTGCATATCATCGAAATGGAGTCAAAGGTCAGGCCACAGGAGCAAGTTTTAGTCCACAGTGATTATCCGCATAACTTGAGTAATGATTCCTGGTATGTTGAAAAACGTATCATAATCAATGCATTGCATGAGTTTGCTAACTTTTTTATTTATCATATTCAATTGTTATTAGAATTTTAAAGTGAGAAATTAATATTTAGCATATCACAAGCATTTTCTATATGCATGACTGATTCGGCGTTCTAGTAATATTCTACAAGGGGTACTCAATATGTATAAAGAGGGTGAATCATAAATATTAATACAATAGGATACATGTATTTGGATCAGTACTAACACAAAACACATTGAGTATCAATCCTCGAAATAAAGGACATTATGCTCGATGGTCTGAAGCCTACGTTGTGCCAAACTTTTGATTCCGGAATGACACCATGTCATATATTTTGAGGGGAAGAATTTCTGGACGCCTGCTTCCACTTCAGTTTGGTTATACACTATCTACCAACAAGTAATTGGACACCCCTGCAATCGACGATATCTGCCGTCCTGATACACGTCACGGCCGCGGCCGTTGAATATCGTGTAGGAAACAACAACGCAACCAGTCGCATGCAAGATGCCACGCAGTTCAGAGCTCTCTGATTTCGAGAAAGCTGTAATCGTCGGGTATCACAATAATGGCCAATCCATACGTGACATATGCAGCGAGTTGAAGTACCCAATATAGACAGTGACTTACGTGATTGGCAAGTGGAAGATGACAGGTGACTGTCGGAATGTGCCCCGACCCGGCAGACCCACAAAACTGGGAGTTAGAGACCAACGAGTGCTGGCCAAAGAAATTCGGAAGAACCGCACCAAATCGATGGGCCACATCCGCGAGCAGTTTTAACAGGCATCCGGGAGTGTTCTTTCAATGTATACCATCCGTAAGGAAGCCCATCTGCTCGGTTATCATGGACGTGCTGCCGCCCACATGCCTTTGATCACCAAGTCCAATAGCGCTGCTCGGTTAGCGTGTTGCAAAGAACGTCGACAGTGGACCGTTGAACAGTGGAAACAGGTTCTCTGGAACGACGAATCAAGGTTCATCCTCTCCAGTTCGGATGGCAGGGTCTGGGTTTGGCGTCTGCCTGGAGAACACTTCCGGCCGGAATGTATTGTATCAACTGTTAAGGTCGGCGGCGGTGGAATTATGCTATGGGAGTGTTTCTCTTGGTACGGCACGGGACCCTTGGTCACAATTCGTGGTAGACTCAACGCCGAGACCTACTGCACCATTTTGGATGACCATGAGCTTCTTACGCTGTGGCAGTTTTACGGGGTGGACCCATGTTACTTTCTGGATGAAAATGCCACCTGTCTTGTTGCGAGGTCCACCATGGCTTGGTATGGTGACAATGGGGTTAATCTAATGGACTGGCCTGCGCAGAGCCTGGACTTTAACGCTATCGAGCACCTCTGGGACGAGTTGGAGCGTCGATTTAAGGGGTGCCGCCACCGTCCGCAATCGGCGAAGGAACTGACCTGTCTTCTCCAAGCCGAGTGGAAGAAAATACCGCTAGCCGTCGTACAACGCCATATTGAGAGTATGCCCCGGAGGGTCGCAGCTGTAATCGCCGCTCGTGGAGGCTCCACCAACTATTGAAGGTGAATAAACTTTGTTTTCCTTTGTTATCACAGGTGTTCAATTACTTGTTGGTAGATAGTGTATAAGTGTCTATCGCGCAGGAAGCGAGTAATGGAGCGAAACAGATGGTAGTCACATGGTGCAAGATTAAGGCAAAACAAACGACTGTATGTCAGCTGCTGAAACGACCAGAAATGTACACGAGTGGAATAGGCAAAAAACATCCTGGAGACTAAATAAACAATGCGATATTTTCTCCAAAGCATTGTGACAGGCGACGACACATAGTATTTTCGTTATGATCTAGAAACGAAGCGACAGAGTGCTCAGTTGATATTGCCACAGTCACCTAAAGGCAAGAAGCTCACTACGAAAGTCCAAATTCAAGAGAGTGCTGGTGTGCTTTTACGACAGAACGGGAACTCTTCCTCACAAGTTCATTTTCGGAAGGTACAACTGTCATGGGTACTGATTACGCATCCATTTTTGAATGATTGTTAAAGAGGATTGTTCGAGTCAGGCCTGATAACAAAAACGAGCAATGGGTCTTTCTTCACGATTATACCCCCGTAAACAGAGCAGTCAATGTACAAAAATGTTTGGCCAGAAACTAAGTGTGTGTACGAAACCCTACTATCCAGATTTGTTACCGTGCCACTAATTTCTATTCCCTTAATTAAAACTGCCTTTACAAGGAAAGCTTTTTGGAGACATTGACGACATACAAAAAACTGTGACATCAGCTCTTCACTCCATACCAAAAGGTGACCTCTGCAGGTCCTTCCTTTCTGAGGCTGGTCGTGCAGCTTCTTGTATAAACACAGAAGAAATGTACTTTGAATAAATATGAACACATACAAAAAACTTTGACATCAGCTCTTCACTCCATACCAAAAAATGACCTTTGCAAGTCCTTCTTTTCTTTGTCTGATCGTGCCACTTCTTGTATTAACACAGGGAGGAATGTACTTTGGTAAATATGAAGACCTACAAAGAACTGTGACATCAGCTCTTCACTTCATACCAAAAGATGACCTCTGCAAGTCCTTCCTTTCGTTGGCTGATTGTGCCATTTCTTGTATTAATACAGGTGGAATGTACTTCGATAAATATGAAGACATACAAAGAACTGTGACATCAGCTCTTCACTCCATACCAAAAGATGACCTCTGCAAGTCCTTCCTTTCGTTGGCTGATTGTGCCATTTCTTGTATTAATACAGGTGGAATGTACTTCGATAAATATGAAGACCTACAAAGAACTGTGACATCAGCTCTTCACTTCATACCAAAAGATGACCTCTGCAAGTCCTTCCTTTCGTTGGCTGATTGTGCCATTTCTTGTATTAATACAGGTGGAATGTACTTCGATAAATATGAAGACATACAAAGAACTGTGACATCAGCTCTTCACTCCATACCAAAAGATGACCTCTGCAAGTCCTTCCTTTCGTTGGCTGATTGTGCCATTTCTTGTATTAATACAGGTGGAATGTACTTCGATAAATATGAAGACATACAAAGAACTGTGACATCAGCTCTTCACTTCATACCAAAAGATGACCTCTGCAAGTCCTTCCTTTCGTTGGCTGATTGTGCCATTTCTTGTATTAATACAGGTGGAATGTACTTCGATAAATATGAAGACATACAAAGAAGTGTGACATCAGCTCTTCACTCCATACCAAAAGATGACCATCTGCAAGTCCTTCCTTTCGTTGGCTGATTCGTGCCATTTCTTACTTTAACGCAGGAGGAATGTACTTCGAATAAATATGAAGACATACAAAGATAGTGACATCAGCTCTTCACTCCAAAGCAAACGATTACCTCTGCAAGTCTTTCCTTCCGTTAGCTGGTCGTACCACTTCTTGTATTAACACCCGAGGAATGCACTTGGAATAAATATGAAGACATACAAAGAACTGTAACATGAGCTCTTCACTTCATACCAAAAGATGACCTCTGCAAATCCTTCCTTTCGTTAGCTGATGTGACCACTTCTTGTAAAAACGCAGGAGGAATGTACTTTGAATAAAATATATTCACATAAGTTTTCCTGTTTTTCCACTTTTTTAAATACAGTCTAAATACTTAATTGCCACATTGTGTACTTTATACGTGTTCACTTTGTCATCAGATTTCGCATTAACTTCATGGATTTAAGAAGTTTTCTTTTTGGATAGTGGGACCGATAAAAATTTGAAAAAAAGAATTGGAGAAACGTAACTCTAAATTTTATAATTCCTGATATTTATACTTGTAGTAAAACTAATCTGATTACACTGTTAATGCTGCGATAGTGATTCACCGACAAGATATCTCTTGTGTATCAGTATTTCACCGCACACTGATGGTGTGCTATGTGTCGCTCACCCTTTCCCCTAAGGGTGCCTTAAGGCAAGACAAAAGGAAACTTTCCGCGTTCCATCACGATGTTGCCCTTCAAATTCTACACCTTCTCAACCTTACTGATCACCAGCCAAACGGTTTCTGAATGAGTATTTTAAAACAGTTACCACGAAGAAAGGAGCCAAGTTAATCATCAAACCATTATCTCCCCTCTTACCCTCAGGGTAACACAATTCTCCCTCCCGCTCGCAGTAAATATCCTCCGTGTATACTGTATAGCTTCTCTGAAACAAAACAGAAGTGACAATGACGTCGCCAAAGTGAAAATATTTGTAATTTTTAGAAACGCGACAGAAACTGGGATCTTTTTTTATAATGTACGTACGTACAACATTTCCAACATCAAAACAAAGGCATCGTTCTTTCCCCGTTAAGCAACGCACAGCAACCAAAAAATTGTTATTCGGCCGCCGCCGGGAAATTGAATCCCAGATCTCTCAATATCTAGCCGAGCGCGTTAGCCTTACACCACGGTGGCCAACAATCCACGGTGCTATGTGTGTTTTTAAGTCAGCTTCTGACATCATAAATCCGTAAGATGGGCTCAGCTACTGAGACGTCTCCATCTGGTGGGCATTAACGGCACTGGCTATATATTAATTATAGCAGTTAAATCCAAATGGCGAGATTCAAAGTGAAAATCATCAAAATACGTGGCGTCAGTGAATAAACAAAGACATCGCTCTTTCCACGTTTGGATTGTTGGGCGCAGTGGTGTAAGGCTAACGCGCTCGGCCAGATATCGAGAGATTCGGGATTCGATTTCCCGGCGGCGGCCGAATAACAATTTTTCGGGTGCTGTACGTTGCTCAACGCGGAAAGAGCGATGTCTTTGTTTATTCCTTTTTTTTTTTTTTTTTTTTTTTTTTTTTGATTGGAGGTTTAACGACCACCGTGAGCAACTCAATGAGATATAAGCAGTCGCCCGTCCCTAATTTAGGGCCACTGGTTCCAGGGAAGGGAGAGAGCCAGTGCCGTAATACAAACATAACATCCATGCCTCACCGGGATTCGAACCCGGACCCCATTCAGACGAATGATCAGAAGCCATCGCTTAGACCACTGCGCAGCCTTTGTTTATTCAATGACGCTACGTATTTGGAGGATTTTTCATTTCCAACATCTATATATCCATGTCCTTCTCAGGCCTCAGTTCAAACCCGAACACCGGCTTTTCAACTGGAACTATATTTTGCAGTGGAAGTACACACTCAGTAACTTTAACTCCATAGTCAGGTTAGCCTTTCCCTGAGTGTAGATAATATGCGGATTCTGATAATTTTTTAGCATACTCAAATACCACAAGAAAAGAGAACGAGCCTTGAAGAAAACTCTTCCCTGATTCATTGCTATAAAGAATTTCTAAAGTACTGAGCAAAGAATACTTTAACTCTCCTCACCAAAATTTCATACGTTGGTAGCTTAAAAGAAATAAAATAAACCATGACATTTTATATTTTGTCAGAAAAGTAAAAAATGTCATGATTTGTATCATATAAAAAAATATATATCTTAAAGCGATCGAAGAAATGGGCATCAACAATTTAAAATCTGAAAGAAAAGTTCAATATTCGGAAGTGAGGTCCTGAAGGTAATTTTTCTTTGAAAAGTTACGAAAATATTGAAAACTGAAGAACTGAATCAGCTGCTTTTCTCTATTTGGAGATGCCTGGTGGTCAAGGTATTAACGGGTCGAGATTGTACTGTCTCGTATTTCCGGGTTTATTTTTTAATTCATGTCAGCATGAGTGTCGTGATAATTTTATATGAATTTCTTCCCTCTCAGGGTCCATTGCACCAAAAGTACAGCCAGGCGAGGATTCCGCCACAAATTTACTGGTATTCATGCGCAATGATGATATTTAAATAAATGCCAGCTAGTAAAAAGACATTTGATTTTGAATTGGATCTAAACAGTAATTTCACAGCGAGGATAAAAAAAAAATTTCGGAGCGTGTAAATTGCGAACCAAAATCGGACCACCCTCAACCCCTATATGTAAATTGCGAACTAAGGCCCAAAACCCCTATGTGTAAATTACGAACCAACTTTTCTGCCCCCATTCTAACGATATCAAAAAATAAACCAGAATGAACAAGAAAGATGACACCGAATTTTCGGGTGTAATAAACACGTCTTTTGAATCCGTTCTGACGCAAATTAAATTTATCAAAGTTATTCGAAGTCAATGGAGCCAGTATGGAAAACAATAGTATCTGACGGAAGAAAGAAGTTTTTCAATCAGGTTTTTAATCCCTCGGATATATTGCTGTAAACGGAATCGTGAGCTTACACCCTTTGGTTGCAGACTTGTATGTTAAGAAAAACATGAATTTATATGAGAAACATTTCGCACCGAAAACTCTCTCCAACACAGAAATAATTTTTCAAATCGGACTTTTAGAAACAGAGATATCAACAAAAATAAGATTTGACTTTACGTCCCCTGGTGGGAAAACCATGCATTATTTTAGGAAGAAAGTATTCTCAAAAGGATATTCCATATGAGCGGTATCGGTCCAACAAAAAAAATTATAGTCGAGTTTTCAGGAGCCCAGATTTTGCTACAAATACATCGGAAGCAGAAATGAACACTTATGCCCGCTTGTGCCCAAACCATTCTTTATCAAACATTAGAAATTATGTGAAAAATATTTTCCGTCAGGTCTTGTATGCGATACAGGTAGTGTTTCAAATCGGAGTTTTAGAAGCAGAAATAACGCATAAAACGCAATTTGCCTTTGTGCACCCTACCAGAAAGTCTATGATTTACTTGAAAATTCTTAATTTTAGAAAAACATTTCGCATCGGAATTTTCCTAATCGGACACCTAGAAGTAGAAATATTGACAAAAATAAGATGCACATCTACGCCCCTGGGATAGAAACCATGCATTATTTAAAGAAGAAAATGTTCCTAAAAGGTTTCCCGACATGAATAGTATCAGTCAACAAACGACTTTTTTCAATCGAGATTTTAGAAGCACATATTTTATGCAAATATATCAGAAGCGGAAATTAAGATTTACGCCATCTGGTGGCCAAACCATTTTTTCCAAAAAATTGTAATTATGTGCAAAGGATTTCCCATCAGGAGCTGTATCCGGTGCAGAAAGAATTTTTCAAATCGGAGATTTAGAAGCAGAGATATAGGGGAAAACAATTTACCATAACGCCCCCTAACGAAAAGTCTATGAATTATTTGAAAATTTTCAAATTATATGAAAAACATGTCACACTAAAAACACTATCCAACAAAGAAGGAATCTTTCAAATTGGACTCCTAGAAGTGGAGATATTGACAAAAATAAGATATAACCTTACGCCCCCTGGCGTAGAAACCATGCATTGATTTAAAAAGAAAATGTTTCCAAGCGGTTGGTCGACATGAGTACTATCAGTCTACAAACGACGTTTTTTTCAATCGAGATTTTAGGAGCTCATATTTTGCTGCAAATACATCAGAAGCGGAAATTAAGGTTTACGCCTTCTGGTGGCCAAACCTTTTTTTCCCAAAAATTAGAAATTATGTGCAAACTTTTTCCCATCAGGAGCTGTATCCGGTGCAGAAAGAATTTTTCAAATCGGGGATTTACAAGCCGAGATATAGAGGAATACGCAATTTACCTCTACGGCCCCTAGCGGAAAATCTATTAATTACTTGAAATTTTTGAAATTATATGCACAACATGTCACACTGAAAACAATATCCAACAAAGAAGATTTTTTCAAATCGGACTCTTAGAAGTAGATATATTGATTAAAATAAGATATACATCTACGCCCCCTAGCGGAGAAACTGTGGAATATTTTAAGAAGAAAATATTCCGAAAAGGTTTACCGCTGTGAGTGGCATCAGTCCAAGAAAGAATTTTTTCAATCGATGTTTTAGAAGCTCAGATTTTATGGTAAATATGGCAGAAGCAAAAATTAACACTTACGCTTCCTAGTGGCCAAAGTATTCTTTACCAAAAATTTGAAATTATATGCAAAATATTTTCCATCAGGAGGTGTATCCGCTGAAGAAAAACATTTTCAAATCGGAGTTTTACAAGAAGAGTTATCGGAGAAAATGTAATTTACTTTTACGCCTCCTAGCGGAAAATCTATGCGTAATTTGAAAATGTAACTACATCTAAAATACTCTTCGTCATAAATGGAATCGAAATATAATTTATTTTTTCAATCGGATGTTTAGAAGCAAATATGTGGATTAAAACGTATTTTTGAATTCGCATCATCTGCATTTACGCCCTCTAGCGGCGAAATTGTACATCGTAAAAAAAAAGACTAAATAAAGGATCATCATTCGCATATTTCAAGCTTTCCATTGCAAAAATAATTTTTCAAATCGAACTAATAGTTGCGGTGATATCGTGGGTACAGACGGACGGACAAACCGATAACAGAAGCACGATCTTTTTACAAAAGACGTGCTAAAAATGCTACAATTGGATACAAATGGAATAAAAGTTTTAAGGTCAAGCTGTCATGTCCTTTCAGTTCTAACAACTCATGTTAATAAATATAGACATAAATCAACTTTACTTTAAATACACCAAACATGAAGAATAATGAAAAGCATATAGCATATTAAATCCGTTTATTTTTGTGGTGTAATCAACACAAAGAAGATCTCATCCTTTTAAATTGTATCAAGAAACCCAGAGTGTGGATCCCCTACGCTGATGACATATTCTTTATATGGGAACATGGAGCAGACGAATTAAATGATTTCATGCATAAGATAAACAATCTACACAATACGATTAAGTTCACCATGGAGCTTGAAAAAGACGGGAAGTTGAGTTATCTTGACGTCGCGCTCAGAAGAAATAGAACATCCAGCTTTAATTTTAACGTTTATTATAAACCGACGGCAGTACCGAACCATTGTCCCTCCTGATTCGCACTGCCCAAAAGAGTACAAACTTTCCGCATTTAGAGCATGGTTCTATAGAGCGTATAACGTATGCAAACCCGACTACCTAAATAATAAAGAAATTGATAATATTTATAGCAAAGGTCTAAAAGCTGGATATAAGAAGGATTACATAGACAGAATACATAGGTTTGTAAGAAATCGTATAATATCAGCAATAACAAAATTGCCTAGTACGACGATGAGATACCCAGGATCCATCACATCTATACCAGGCTTTACATATTGGTTAAATAATTTATTACGCAAATGCAACCTATTAATAGCAATGAAGTCCCCGACCCCGTTATCACATATAATATCAAGTTCCAAGGAGAGACAGTGTGAGAAAGAAAAGGCGGATGTGCACGCTATACCGTTGGTATATCCTGACAATACGGAAAAGATATATATCGGAATGACAAAGCGATCCTTGGACACTAGATGTAAAGCACACGTACCTGTATGGAATAATATTAGAAGAATTGCCCCTTACACGAATCTTAAAGAGATTGCCATCAGGGAAACAGTGGAAATCCTATCCAGCAAAGTGGCATGCATAGATATAGTTTCTACGGAACTACCAATGGTTTGGCATGCGTTTTTAAAAGATGGAAACACATTACGGCGCACTGTATAATTGCGTGATAAAAATTCACTTAATATGCTTGTGATATTTTGATAAAATTCATTTAATATGTTTGTGATCCATGTTATTTCCAAAAATCATCTTCGTTCTTTACATGTTCCAATTCTCTGCATTTTTATGTGTACGATTGCTTTGAAAAAGGCCTCCCAGTGGAGTGCGAAAGCTTGACGAATCTTTGTATTGACTACACCACAAAAATAAACGGACATAAACAAAGCTGTTCTTTCTATGTAGCATAACCAAAGAAATAAGAAAAATTTAATCGTCCTGGAACGGAAATTGAACCCGCATCTCCCGATTTGCGCTGGAGTATGCTAACCATTACACCTCCCAGGCCAATGAATTCCAAACAACTGAGGCATTAATCTGAAATGCCAGACTTCTATTTCACTGCACCAGTCGAAACAAACATGTCTCATCGTAATACTAAGTTAGATCACCAACAATTGGGTAAATATCAAGTTGGAAACACATAGGATAATTAAGATAGACATAAACTGACTGATGCAATGAAATCAAAGTCTGACATTTCAGATTAATGCTTCAGTTGTTTGGATTTCATTGTGGTGTAATGGTTAGCATACTCATGCGCAAATTGGGATATGCGGGTTCGATTTCCGTTCTAGGACGCTCAAACTTTCTGCGGTTATGTTACATGGAAAGAATAGCGTGTTTTTATATCTCTGTTAATTATTCAATGTGTTTTCAACTTGATATTTACTCATTTGCTGGTTATCTAACTTAGAACTACGACGAAACACATTTAATCAAAATATAACGTTTCAGATTAATGCCTCAGTTGTTTGGATTTCAATATCCTGGGTGGTGTAATGGTTAGCTTCCTCGAGCGCAAGTCGGGAGATGAGGGTTCGATTCCCGTTTCAGGACGACTAAATTTTCAAACTTTATGTAGTAATGTTGCACATTACTACATAAAGTTTTAAAATCAGGTTCTCGATCCCAGCCAGGTACGAACGCTCCAACCACTAAATATCCGCCGTGCGTCGGATGTGCACGTTAAGCCGTCGGACTCCGGGTACTGGCATCCCCCAGTAATAAATAAGGACGCCTTCCGTCCTCTTTATACCTCGCCTCCGCCCCACTTTCCTATCAGGCACTCTAGCTCAAATATCCTAACTTCCTATTTCTTAGGGTTGTTTAAGACCTGGGATCGGACACTCCCTTCCTAAAATCCTCTACATATGATCTGATCTGGTTATGCTACCTGGAAAAAACAGCTTGATTTATGTCTATATTATTTATTCCATGTAGTTTCCAACTTGATATCATGTTAATTAAATTCAGTTCAGCTCAATTTCATCAACTCTCTTGTTTAATGAATATGTGCTGCCTACACTCACGGTTATTTGAATATGTACTCTAAAAAATATAACACAGTCGCTTCACCATATTCTTTGAAATGTGCAATTTTTTGGCACTACATGGGCGAAGTGAGATTTTACAACTCGTCACTACTGCAGGAGCAGGTTTTGTCGACATCTGCAGTAATAAAGCATTTTGCTGCAGCTGTAGGAATAACTGATTCACCGAAAGTTTTTGCTGTAATACGTTATTCAATAGCTGTTATAATAACAGATCATTCCGGCAGCTCTTAGCACAATATAATTTCCCTAAAAAGTAAGAGATTTTCCCTCTAAATCTTATAATAACAAGTTTCGAACAGATTCCATTATCAGAAATTTTCTCGCAGTTCTTACACTAATATACACTGAAGAGCAACTGAATTAGAGACATCTGGCGTTATGTAAATGTGACGCTGTGGGCGGCCCTGTAAACGGAAACGACATGACGTATGCAGCGATCCGACAATATAAGGAGTGATGCGACGGGAATCAGTGAGAGTCGGACGCAGTATGGGTAAGACGAAGGATCTAAACGCATTTGATCGTGGACAAATTGTCGGGGCCCGACGAATGGGTCACTCCCTCTCGGAATTCGTGTAGGCACTTGGATTTTCACGACCCACTGTGTAACGGGTGCACCGCGAGTACATCGAATCTGGTAAAACCATCCCTGCAAGGGACAACTGCCGCGGACAACAGCGTAGGGATGAGCGGGGTCATCGTCGGCTAGCTCGCATTGTAACAGCGGATAGACGAGCCACAGTGCAAGAAATCACTCGGTAATTTAACACTGGTGCACAAAAACGTGTAAGCAGCCACACCATCCAGAACCATCTCCTCGCTATGGGGTACAGGAGCCATTGTCCCACGAGGGTTCCACAGCTGATCGCACATCACATGGTGTAAAGATTACTAGCGTGGGCGCAGGAACTTTGCCACTGGACCCTAGAAATATGGAAAAATGTTGCCTGGACTGATGAGTCGAGGGGTACTCTTCAAGCTGGTGGGGGTGGCATTCTCGTCTGGGGACTGTTTACGTGGACTGAAATGGGACCCCTGGTACGTGTGACATCGTCCCTCAGAGGGCAACGTTACCGGGATATCTTGGAAGACCATTTGCTCCCGTTTGTGCGTCTTCAACATCCCACTGGGAACCTCATCCTGCAACAAGACAATTCACCGTGCCATCGCTCCCGAATTGTATCCGAATGGTTGGATGAACACCTCACCGACGTGACCTCGCTTCCTTGGCCAGCTGGGTCACCTGACCTCAATCCCATCGAGAGAGATGTTCGAGGCTCTGACAACCCCCCCCCCCACCTCCACCAAATCTTCGTGAACTGTGGGAGCTTGTTCAGGGGTCGTTGATCCGTATGGCTTCCCAACGCTTTCGGTGTCTTGTCGAGTCCATGCCTAGAGACGAATCGCCGCCGTCATCAGGGCAAAAGCTGGTGCTAGACGTTACTAGACAGGGATCTCTAATTCAATTGCTCTTCAGTGTATTTTGCCGAAAATGCTTAGCGTATCCGATTTCTACAGCAACACTGATAGCAGTGTCAGTAATTTTTAGAGTAAGAAGTTTTCCAACAGTTACCAATGCTGTTTTAGCTGAAGGTTTGCAGACAGCATTTAGGCAAACAATTTTGCCAAAGCTGTTAGAATTGCAAGATTTGGAAACATCTGCGTGAAAAGAAATTTGCACGACAGTTGTCAACAGCTGTTACAATAACAGAATTTATCAGTAGCCCTCAGTGTAACAGATGTTTCTGGCAGTTGTCATGCTATACATTTTCCCCACAGTCTTTACAATATCAGATTGCCCCAAGACTCTTTACAACAGGAAATTTGCCGCCAAATTTTACCCAACCATAATTTTTAACAGCTTTTCAAACAAAGATTTTCCCGATAAATTTTTAGTGGCATATTTTGAAGAATATCAGCATGACAAGACCAAATTTATACACCAATCAGGTGAATTTAATAAACATGTGTCTGCAAAGAAGAGTTATCAAGATAATAAGTTTCGCACCTATATTTCCGAATAAAATCAAAGCTCTGTTCGTGAGAAAACACTAATCTATACGCATACGGAAAAAATTTCATTGAAGTTCAGCTTATCTACAAGTGTTCTTCGTACAGGTGGAAAAATTTCAAATTTTATAGTTTTCTCAGCACAAGTTGTTGTCTACCTGAAACCTTATTAATCCCGGAAAGCGAAATCTCCTCTCCATGCACTTCTAGGAGAAAATATCCCCTCCAAGCGTGTATACAGAAGACATACGCTCCAGTAATAGCGAAGAATTTTATAAAAATTCTCCTACCTCTTCATTTCACTTCATAAAATAACGGATAATCTTATTCAGATGATTAAGTGCCGTACTTTAGTTCAGGCATAAATAGCGCTTGCAAAAACTTTCTGCTATCGTGAAAATAATCGAAATTCGATTAATCTTTTTTTATTTGTCTGGTTAAAGAACGTGAGATATTTCCTAAGTACATAAATTCTACTCAGATTGAATGTAAAAAATAAAAAAAATAGGAAAACGAAAATGGGGAAAAAAATGATGTTTCCCGGATGTTCTAGAGCGTATTTTTCAGAATATTTTGTTTGCGTTAATGAACTAAGGATTAATTTAGAAGGAAAAGTCGTTTGGTACATTATATTTGCATAACAGTTTGCGGCTGACGAAGTGAGATGTCAACGCTCTGGATACGAGAATCATTCGAAAATTTTTTATCGCAGTGCGGATTATCTTCCTATCCCATTTTTTCTCTTCAGATTACACGTTACCTGCTTTTTTTTTCTCGCAAATATATATATTTTTTCGTTTTCCAGATAAAAGGAAAACAGATGTCGTTGAGTTTGCAATGCAAAATATGAAAAAGGAATAAAATGAAATTGTTCCTTTATAAATATGTACGAGGACGGTTCAAAAATTAACAGCAAATTCAATACTTTGAGATACATAATTCAATAAAAGAATACAAATGATATTTCATTTTTCAACATAATCACCCACCTTTTCAATACATTTCTCACGACGTTACCCCAACTTCTTCAATCCATCAGAAAAAAATGTTTTCGGTTGTGCCTTCAGTCAGGAATGCATTGCTTTTTGACCTCCTCACCACTCCCAAATCTTCTTCCTCTGAAAGCGTACTTCAGGGTTACAAACACGTGATAATCAGAGGGCGCAAAGATCAGGGCTGTATGGGGGATGCTGCAAGATCTAAAATCAATCTCTGAATGATGTCAAGAGTTTCAGCGGCCGTGTTAGGGCGGGCATTATTATGAAGGAGAAGAACGCCTTTAGACAAAAGTCATCTGCAACGGCTCCGTTTTGCTGGCTTCAGCTCCTCCTGTAACATTGTGTAACCTGGGCATCCACATTTATCAGGAGTGAAGTTAAGTAACAGTTTTAGGATAGCGAGTTGTAAGCACATCAAACAAAGATCTTCGCTCTTTCCATGTTCCTGGTGCACGTTAAATGTCTGTATTAATTATTCATTCGAGTTGTAAGCACTTTTTCCGCCATTTTGTTGAGCTGGGCAACGGTTCAAGCTCTTTCGTTCTCACGCATCTCTTCAGAAGGAGAGTTAGATTTATGGGGTTTTCACTTTCCTGCGAGGGAGTAAGAAGAGGGGACAAAGAAGCCAATTAAGGAACTTTGCGCCTTCAGAGAGAAATAGGAAAATGGACATTGTTTTTTAGCCGTCCCAGGCGAGGGAAAAACGCAAGCGGCAGAAGTTGGAAGGGGACGCTCTTGGAGGGGGTCACAGGGAGAAGGATATTTAAGGAGGACCTGTGCCTTAAAACTGGGGGATGTTCACTTGCGGACAATGCTTGAAACATTCCCCATAACATCTGAATGAACACATTCCTCTCTACAAGAGCGAGCTAATACTTTGATTGATATTTTGTTTATATTTTATTTATCTGCTCAAGTCAGGTAAAATACGGCTTAAGGATCAGAAAGAAAACTCTGGAAGCAAAATATCAAACGAACTCCTTCACACAGGGCGCTGTAATATAACTCAGCACCAAGTCCTGTAACCATTACGCTGTATCAGGCATTATGCACTGCTTCCCCTGTTTTCGGATAGCGCTCCAAAATTGGTCCAGAAGAGAGTGAACAGGAACTATCCGGTGGAGTATTGAGACCTGAACTTCTTCTTGACTGAAGAAGATCTGTGCCGTCATTTTGAAGACTACCTCTTGCTCTTGGCATAATAGTAATGCACCCAGGTTTCGTCCCCTGTGACGATACGTGCCAGAAAGTCGTCTCCTTCGTAGTTATACCCCGCCAAAAAGGCTGTGGAAGTCTGGACACGAATCATCCTGTGCTCATCAATCAGCATACGAGGCATCCACCGTGCACACAGCTTGCGATACTTGAGAACCTCCGTGACAATAGTATGAGCGGATCCGATACTGACATCCAATTCTCTGGCCAGATCTTCTAAAAAAAGGCGCCTGTTTTCACGTATGATGGCGTTAGCGCGACCACTTTCTCATCAGTGATGGCCGTGCTGGGACGACCGGAGCGTTGCGCATCACTGATGGATGTTCTCCTATTTTTAAACGCATCTGTTCACTCGTACACTCTTCTTTCGCCAATGCAGTCATCTCCATATTGTTGAAGCAATCTTCTATGAATTTCACGAGGTTTAACACCCCCGCACCACAAAACCTGATGATTGCCTTCTGTTTCTCTATAGGGTGCAAACTGCTATGGTGGTCCGCCGTTTCGTTTATGCTGCCCTTCCGCTTTAGCACGCCACACTATCTATTGGGTAGCATCAACATCTTCTCTAAGAATCTTCCCAGCGCGGGAGCTTGCAATGGCTGAGTTTATTCGTTTCATGAAATATTGTCAACTTGCTGTTACTTTTTGAACAACTTACGTACATACATATAGCCAAAGATAAGCTTTGTTTGTTGGGGAGGGGGATGCACTGTGGCCTCCAGTTTTTAGTTAGCTCGGTAGGGTATCTTGAAAGTGACGGAAATTTAATAGTATTGTAGGAAAGGCTACGGTGACAGAAGAGAGCCATGGAACAAATAAAACCGCAAATTTATGGGTTTTCCTCTTGTAAGATCATTGACGGCACATTTCCAAGCGTCTGTTAACAATCTTGCATCGTGCTTAAAGCTTTTAGGAAGGAATTAAAATGCAAGCGGAGTTAAGGCAAACTCTTAGAGACAGAGAAAGAAGTTCTTTGGCAAATTGTGAATTACCGAAAAACGGCAGTCCTGAATGAGTCCGTAAAAGTCAAAAGGGCAGAGCTCGAGTAACTAGATCTGGACTGATCCAGCTTGATGCGATGTTTTGCCGCGGAAGAAAAGCTTCTGTCTGAATAAGTCGGCCGGCTCAGCCAAGAGCTAGAGGGTAGTCGACATTTCCGCGAGGAAGAGGAGATTCGAGATGCTCCTGCCGTGGCGCATGACTGCACGTAAGGCTGCAGAGTTGCGAACTAATTTCTCACGGAAAAGCTGGCATCGTTAGGTTGCTTGTGGGATAACAGCTGTTTGCAACCTGAAATAATAATAATAATAACTCTCATTCGTTGTCGGAATTGGATCGCAGCTAGAGCAGCAGCAAGCTAAAGGTCAGATGAAGTGATGGAATTGATACAGCCCCGAGTGGCTAGGACAGACGACCTTTACCTGTGGGGTGTTAGAAGGTCGAACCACGGAACCCTCCATCAAATAAACAGCATCTGTCCATCGCAACATAAGTGAGCGACTTCTTGCAGTTCCTTGCCTTACGTCAAATACAGTGTATATCAGTGCATGTGTATGTGACTCACAGTGCATATAACGCCGAAACAGCGCGCCTTTTAAAGAGGCGTGCCACCAAACAGGTGGGCTATATGCTATAGAGCATATCACGAAGTAAACTTCTCCATCATTTTTATGCCAATGGCGCGATTTGAACACACAACTCTCTGCTCCGGAGCTCCTAGTGCTATCCACTATAATACACTGGCATGTACTCTCACTGCTGTCAGCCTTTATCTTATGTGCGTCCTACCGGGCAGACACGTCACATCTCCCTCGCCCCTGAAAGAGGGCTGAGGGCATGGCTTGCGGGTCAGCCGGGACCATGTGTCGCTGTAGGCAGTCATCCCATGAGGAACGTGCATTTCAGAAATCCCAGACAATTTGGTGTGTGGAACGTAACATCACACTGATTTATTTTTCGGAAGCACTGAAGAAAGGATTCTCATTTTTCCTGTCTTGCCGTGTGGAAAGAACATCACACCATTGCGAGAAACCTAACAGTCAGACCATCCTGGAAGTTCGGGCGACAATATAACGAAGTAAATTTATCCATCATTTTTATGACAGGGGCGGGATTCGAAACCCCAACCCTCGGCTCTGGAGCTGCGAATGCTATCCACTATACTACACTGGCATATGCTCTATGAATATATCCTACCTAAACCCAAGACTCGCTGTAAGTTCATTATGCTTTTATGCATGACAGAGTTTATGATTATATTAGCTCTGGTCAGTCAATAGCCTTTCATCGGCTGACAACTGTTTAAAGCCGGGAAGTATATGCCAGTGTAACAGAGTTGAAATTTAACAATCCATTCAGCCTAAATACTAACCAATCGGAGCAAAATTATTTGACGCCCCTGCTTCTATCTCTGTATTTTTAATTTGAAGTCTTCATCATTTTGATTATTTATTTATGCTAATTAATTAAATATACGTTGCCTCGTTCCAGTCCTGAAGTCAAAGAGTCTTTTGTCAGTGATAGGGGAATTTCTTGATTTTTGATTGGTTAAATATTTTAGGTTACATTCTCTTACCAAAAATGTATATTTCGACGATAAAGAATTCACAAATATTTTTCTAAATACCAAGGTTTACCTTCTGGGTCGTTGGCCAATACCTGATGTCCAACATTCTAAATTAGTAAGGGATATTTGTTCAGTAACCTAAATATATACCAGGTTGTTCGAAAAATTATGCCGGATTCGGAGAATAAAAATGAAAGAGACTTACCTCATAGCGCACAACGTTATTCCAAATGGGCGCCTTCAGTAGCTACACAACTCTGCCAGCGAATGACAAATGCTTCAATGCCAGACCGGAAAATATCTGGTTCTGGGGATACAAGAAAGTCTCGGAATGCAATTTTGGCCTTCTTTTAGTTTCTGAAGGTCCAGTTCTTGAGGTAATTGCTAAAATCTGTGAACAGGTGGAAATAATAGATAAGTACCAAGTCAGACGAGTAGGTTGGATGTGGCAGAGTTTCGAACCCTCAGTTCGTGTAGTTTCTGTTTCTTCATTTGTGACACATGTGGTCTCACGTTATCGCGGAGGAAGATAGGGCCCTTCCTGTTCACCAAAGATGGCTGTTCGGAACACAACTTCTGGTGCATTTGGTCAATTTCTACAGAGAAATGTGACTAAAGTAATATTTTTACCAGAATTCACCGTGCATGTCACCGTGAAGAGTCCAGCACACTGTCAATAAAACCTTCTTTGGCGTAAACCTTGGTTTCGGTGGTACACCAACGTTCATCCACGGTATAGATCGCTTGCGGTTGTCGTGTAGCATCCACTTTTTATCACAGGATACAATGCCAACCAGTAAGGACTCCTTTTCGTTGCGAAGCAGAAGGTGTCTGCACATCTTGAACAGTTGTTGTTTTTGATGCTTCGTCAGTTCGTGTGGGACGGCCGTATTGAGCTTCTTCATCTTACCACTTTGGTGGAGATTTTCGAAAATGTTTGACCCCGACACATTGTACTGTTTGACGAGGTCTCTGACTATGACGCGCAAATTTGCCTTCACATTTGCCTTCATAGCGTTGTTATCAATGACCTAATGTCGTTCGCGGCCATCCTCATCTTGTAGGCCCGTGTCACTTGAGCGGAACTTCTCAAACCACCGACGAACAGTACGGTGAGATGCTGTCTCATTGCATCATGCCTCGACCACATTACGGTAGGTTTGTGCCCCATTACGATCCAATTTGAACTTATGAAGCAGAACTACCCTCAACTCACTCTTTCGTAACATGTTGTGCAGACCACTCTCATACCAGTAACAACGAATGCAGCTCAACCAATTATGGCGTGTATGTGGCTTCTGGAGTCGCATTTCAACTCGTACGAATGGCGCTGCGAGCGTGTTGGTCTGCAAGCATTGTGGGTGAGTTGAATGTGGCATCTCAGAAAATGGGTCATTATTTTCTGAACGACCTAATATGCGTATATACGTTATATATAAATACCATTCCAGTATGCAACGAATAGCGAATGCTTATATATCAAATCATTGCGGTTGTCGTGTTCCGAACGACCTGATATGTTTATAGAGCCTCTGCCCGACGTCATTTTTGACGTCATGGTTACTTCCGGGTGGTTAAGAGAAAGCTCGGCTGCTTAAGGTTTCCATAGGATTAGCATGGGGAAACGATTTCTGGACCCTCTGTCACTCGATTGTCTGAAGTTTTAGAAATGGTTAAAAGTTGTGTGGCGTATGAGTGCTCTTCAAAGTACGAGTAAGGTAGTGGAATTTCCTTTTATCTCTTTCCAACGGCAGAAAAACGTCTAATTATGTGGAAAATAGCCGTAAATCGGAAGGCATAGTCGCCCAGGCCGTATGACAGGATCTGCATTAAACACTTCATTTCAGGTATCGTAAATCTGCATATTTTACTACGTTAATAGCCGAATTTATATCGGTACATTTTCTTACTCATGCACTCTTATGTATTATCTTTTTTCAAGTTTTTACGTAAATCCTTGTTATTCTGTTTAAAATGCTCTGAATGCATGACGAATTAACTTTGAGGTCGAATCGGAAATTCCTAAGCTTTCGTGAACTTTCAAAATTTCATACTGTTACTGATTTCTAAATACTGAAACAGATGCCTTTTTTTCCGAACTAAAATTTAACGACATACGTCTACGTAGAATTTGAGCGTGCTGTCATAAATTATTGTGTCGTTCGTTTTCCCAGATCTGCTTTTTTTCTCTTTCTTTTCTTTTCTTTTTTTTTTTTTTTTTTGGAGGGGAGAGAGTCTGTTTTTCGGGATATGATAAGTCGGTTTCATATATTTTCTTTTTTAATTGCAATACACACCGGAACCACCCATACACACTGGGACCAGTCAGAAATGTAACAACTTACCTTAGAACGATAAGAAATTTTTGGTTTTCAGTCTTCACAATTAATACATTTCTAACCCACCCATTGGTAAAATATTTATATGCATCAAGGCTTTTATAAACTTTTACAGCTTTTTCGGTATAACACGAAAAACCGCATATTAAATAGTTATAAATATCGTGATAGTTCAGATCAGGTAGGTCCATAGCAACACAAACTTCCAGACGATAAAAATATCTTTCAGGTATGCGATATGGATCTTCCATGCCATTATTTCTAAGCTTTTCTTTGTAGCTTTTCCACCACATTAAGATGACAAACTTTGTCAGAAAGAACAGTTTTTTAACTATTTACAGCAGCAGCAGCCATTGAAAAGCACGAAGAGAGACCAGCTCGGGTATTTTCTAACCACCCAGAAGTTTAGCAGGCAGTTTTGTTATGTTACGTCACGTGCAAAGGCTCTATATACAGTATATATAAATATAATTCGAGTTTGCAATGAATCACGAATGATTTATGTATTCAAATTATTCGAGTATAAAACGGATTGCGCGTGATGTGCTATAGTTAAATAAAAGGTGAAACACAATCTCCCGTATTCATGATCGGCTTTACAGCTTTGCCGCCGCAATGGGCGCCAAGTTCGGGGGTGGAGAAGGGTGGTGGCGGAACTGAACATTTTGTGTGTGTGTGTGTGTGTGTGTGTGTGCGAAATGGTAGGGTATATATAAACAAAGAAAAATAATCTGCTAGTATTGTAATTTCAGTCGATAATGACTCGAGACCATGAAACGTCTCGATGCCACAGTAACAATAAAATCATCACAATAGATAACTATTAAAATTAATCACAGAAAGAGCATTTTTTGGGGGCGGGGCTGCGATGACTTTGGGACGATAAGAAAAGCTGGACTATTAATTTATATTGCACATCTTTCATACACTGAAGAGCAATTGAGTTAGAGATACCTGTCTAGTAACATGTAGCACCATCTTTCGCCCTGATGACGGCGGCGATTCGTCTCGGGATGCACTCGACAAGAACCGGAGGCGTTGGGAAGCCATACGGATCCACGACCCCTGAACAAGCTCCCACACTTCACGAAGATTTGATGGAGGAGGTTCAGAGCCTCGAACATCTCTCTCGATGGCATCCCAGATGTGCTCGATGGGATTGAGGTCAGGTGACCTAGCTGGCCAAGGAAGCGAGGTCACGTCGGTGAAGTGTTCATCCAACCATTCGGATACAATTCGGAAGCGATGGCACGGTGCATTGTCTTGTTGCAGAATGAGGTCTCCAGTGGGATGTTGAAAACGCCAAAACGGGAGCAAATGGTCGTTCAGGATATCCCGGTAACGTTGACCTGTGAGGTACGATGTCACACGTACCAGGAGTCCTATTTCAGTCCACGTAAACTGTCCCCAGACGAGAATGCCACCCCCACCAGCTTGAAGAGTATCCTGTTGGCAAGAAGGATCCATCGCTTCATGTGGTTTGCGCCGTACTCGTATCCTGCCATCCGCATGTACCAACGTGAATCTCGACTCATCAATCCAGGCAACATTTTCCCACATGTCTAGGGTCCAGTGGCGATGCTCCCGCGCCCATGCGATTATTTGCACCCTGTGATGTGCGGCCAGCAGCGGTACCCTCGTGGGACGATGGCTTCTGTACCCCATAGCGAGGAGATGGTTCTGGATGGTGTGGCTGCTTACACGTTTTTGTGCACCAGCGTTAAATTGCCGAGTGATTTCTTGCACTGTGGCCCGTTTATCCGCTGTTACAATGCGAGCTAGCTGACGATGACCCTGCTCATCTACACGCTGTTGTCCACGGCAGTTGGTCCTTGCAGGGATGTTTTTACCGGATTCGATGTACTAACGGTGCACCCGTGACACAGTGGCTCATGAAAATCCCAGTACCTGCACGACTTCCGAGATGGAGTGACCCATTCGTCGGGCCCCGACAATTTACCCACGATCAAATGCGCTTAGATCCTTCGTTTTACCCATACTACGTCTAACTCTTACTGATTCCCATCGCATGTCTCCTTATATTGTCGGATCGCTGCATACGTCATGTCGTATCAGTGTGCAGGGTCGCGCGCAGCGCCACATTTGCATAACGCCAGCTGACTGTAATTCAATTGCTCTTCAGTGTAATATGATTCAGTGGTTTGCCCATGTTGAAAGAATGAGTAATGAGATGCTTACTGAGAATTTTTTTAGCCCAACTGGCAGGAAGGAAAGGCAGAGAAAGGCCAAGGAAGTCATGGGAGGGTCATATTCTAAAGTGTCTGCATGAGAAAAAGATTATGAGTGTGTAAGTCGTGTGACGGATGTCAGTGAAGCCCGAGGTACGTGTCAAGATCGCTGTAAATAGAGATTTGATAAGGGAACAGTAAGTATATAATCAGTTAAAAATGTATCTGGTAGTTTGTATTTCTTTGTAGAACTAAGCTCTGAATCACAAAGAACAGCTTATTGATATGTATGTATGTATTCCTCCAACTACAATCCACTGGATACTTCGTACGCAATGTCTCTTTATGATTGGTTCTTCCCGAAAACTCAAGTCTTCCGTGCCTCTTCTGTTATTCACCAACACTTTCCTCCGTTTAGAGACTATCAGTCTCATATTTCTTTAATTAACTTCCCACTGCAGATTCTAGCTACTCTCAAAATCCTCTTAGCTCATAGGCATCATTTCCTACAAAATGAATGTCCCGCTAAGTACGTTATTAGAGGTAAGAACATTTTTAGAAATGCTTCCGAAACGCGCTTGAAACTAAGCCCTTCCGAGTAATTAAGGTATGAGAGCAGGAAATCTTAGTATTCCCGTGTTCCTGTTCAGAGTGAAGCTAAAGCATGGAACGGTGGTGACAATTCGCAGATAGACACAGGTTTGATATAATGCCTTGGCATTCATAAAATATTAAGTTGTATTCTGCCTAGAATAATCTTCAACGAACTGTTAAAACTTCTGGCAATGATCCAATTCTCCGAACTTAATTCTCCTCACGTTTTTATTAATATCATGATAGCGAATTTTCGAGTACTTAAATTTTAATACCCGTTAATTCATGTCTTGTAAAGAATAGAAGACAAATCCGAAATGCCATTCACACATACCATGATGAAATGTTGCCAATTTGGATATAGTTATTCAGCAGGCGATGCTAAGATTAGGGAGTATAATACATCAACTTAGAATCGCCATATATTAAATTACATCGGTGAATTGGAAATGCAGGTTTTAATTACTTGGGGTAGTAACTCTTCGAGTCATCAGCATTATTATACGCTCATTCTGAGTAGATTTAATTACAGATCTATCATATCGAAACTTTAAATATGGAAAGCTAAATGAGTTTGGATGACTCAAAATGTTTGTCACCAAATTACTATGCGGAATCCCTAAAAGTCAGGGATCAATGTGAAATGGTTCTATAATTTGTAGTACAATGGTGTTAAGCGGCGACAGAAACCGTTTAGTTAAGCTTCCCAGCACGGGTTAAAATTAGTCGACGTTGAATATGGAGGATAGCAACAGAGGAAAGTGGCAGCAGCAGTAACTTTCCCTAAGAATCATTCCGAAACAAGATACAGTACTTTGAGTTTTAGTATCAAAACTTTTGAAAATAAATGTGAAAGCACACAAAAGTAAGGGCTACATTTTGTTCAAAACCTTTCAGAACTAAAGAAAGCTAAATCAAATCCCAAAACTCAACTACACCAGGTAACTACAGAGTATATATACAGTAGAAAAATGTCGTAAAAGAAAAACAAAACCAAAAAAACAACAACGTTATAGTTACTGTTGTGTTATTTTCGCTAGTAATAAAGCAGGAATAAGTCCTTTCTGTTAGTGCTAACAGATGCTTGTGAATGCATCAGACGAAAGGAAAAGTGAAGAAGCTAGTAAACATTCTATTAGAAATGGCATTATCTGCGCAGCAGAAGACTGTGTGAGTGAAATGGTTCATCCAGACTAAATCAAGAAGAAAGTACAGGGATACCTCTTTCAAACATATGCCGTGTGTAATCCTCCCTCAAGGCGCCAAATAAGATACGAGTATGTTCGCTTTATGGTAACCGGTAATGTTTCGAAGAATTCCTTCTCAGAAAGGTCACGTGGTGCTGACGGGCATGTGCACTCGATTAGGCATGCATTTCAACGCAGCATAGTTAAGTCGAAACGATGGGCATGTAGTGAACTTCAAGTACTGTCGAAACTGTGTATAATAAAGTTAGAGTCAAAAATATTTTTTCGTTATGATCGGACATATAATAAAGAAGCACTGTTTTTGGCATTTTACATTATGTTAGGTTAAAACTAGTCTACCATAAAATATTTATCAATTAATCGAAGGTAAATAATACAGGGTGTCTCACTCGCTACCGAACCCGGCATTTCTTTAATAACATTAACACCAATGAAGATATTTCAACGACATTTAAAGTGGACTTACCTCATTTTGTGCGAAATGTGATGACATCAACATGTGCTGGAAGTGGTGATCATTTGCGTCCAGATAGCATTGAATCCGGCGCACCATATTGTGGCATTCAGAGGCATCTGTTAGCACTAAAGCACGTCCGCCGTCACTGCCTGCATTTCTTTGGTGATGTTTGCTTTGAAAGCATCTATGGTTGGCGGTTTTTTTTGGTAAACTCTCCCTTTTAGATACCCCCATAAAAAGGAATTAGGAGGTGTCAGATCGCGCGAACGCGGTGGCCATAAACCCTTCGAAATGACGCGGTCGCCGAAAAAGAACTGAATTTCGACCGTATACTGGGGTGTGATGAGCGTGATGTTTCTCCATCATGCTGGTAATATCCAATGGAGAGTTCTTCGTCGTCCAATTGATTTACATAGGTGGTGAAAATTTCCATATATGCAGCTGTTGTAATGGTTGTATCAAAGAAGATGTGACCAATTACGCGGCGCCGGGCCATCCCGCCCCAAACACCAATTTTCTGTGAATGACGGGGTTCTTTATTTATCGCGTTGGGAATTTCACTGGCTCAAATACGGGAATTTACGTATCCATATATAGAATTAACGTATCCAGGCAAGTGAAACCAAGCCTTGTCCGAAAACCACGCGTATTCCAGAATACCAGGATTTTCCTGAAGAAATGTCCGAAACCATCGACAGTATGTAACTCTTTTCACGTGGTCAGGCTCCTTCAGTTCGTGGACCACGGAGATACGGTACGCATGAAGCTTCGCGTTTTTCACAGCACGTTGACAAAGGCTTTTAGACTACCCTGTTTCCTGTGCCAGTCGGCAAAGTGACTTCCAGGAAGACGCAAGTAGTCATCCCTTTATATTATGGATTGTTTCCTCGGACATTTATGGATGACTTCCTGAATGGTCGTTTAATAGTCACCTTTGTTTCAAATTTCTTCGACAATGTCCAAATGGTGGACTTGCCCGGCGGATGTCTGCCTGCAAACCTCTCCAGGAATTGCTGTGGACAAGACTTTATGGATTCTGTTTTCCAATAAGAGCGAACAATAAACACTCGCTCCTCCAGAGCATACCGATACATTTCCACACGTACACGAACAGCCACGAACATGAGCACTCACTGTCAACAACAGTATTGTGTAGACACGCTCAGCGAAATGGCATAACAAAGCAGTAGCGAGGCACGTTCTTCTGGCTGGCTGACTGCTCTTCTGTGGCGCCAAACTTAGGAATGTGTCTGCCACTAAAGAGTACTCGGCCGGTTTCAATGATGTCTGGACGCAAATGTTGAGATGTCAGCACATTTCGCACGAAGTGAGGTAAATCCACTTCAAATTTCGTTGCAATATCTTCATTGGTGTTAATAGAATTAAAGAAATGCCGGGTGAAAATCCTTCAAATACGTGGCGTCAGTAAATAATTAAATACATCGCTCTTTCCACGTTCCAGAAACACACAGCAACCGAAAAATTGTTTTCAACCGCCGCCGTGGAATTGAATCACGGATATTTCGATATCTAGCCGAGCGCGTTAGCTTTACACTACGGTGGCCAACAGTCCACGGTGCTATGTGTATTTTTAAGTCAGCTTCTGACATCATAAATCCGTAAGATGGGCTCAGCTACTGAGACGTCTCCATCTGGTAGGCATTAACGGCACTGGCTATATATATTATAGCAGTTAAATCGAAACGGCGAGATCCAAGGTGAAAATCCTCCAAATACGTGGCGTTAGTAAATAAATAAATACATCGCTCTTTCCACGTTCCAGAAACACACAGCAACCGAAAAATTGTTTTCAGCCGCCGCCGTGGAATTGAACCACGGATCTCTCGATATCTAGCCGAGCGCGTTAGCTTTACACCACGGTGGCCAACAATACACGGCACTATGTGTCTTTTTAAGTCAGCTTCTGACATCATAAACCCACATAGCACCGTGGATTGTTGGCCACCGTGGTGTAAAGTTAACGCGCTCGGCTAGATATCGAAATATCCGTGGTTCAATTCCACAGCGGCGGCTGAAAACAATTTTTCGGTTGCTGTCTGTTTCTGGAACGTGGAAAGAGTGATGCTTTTCTGGAACGTGGAAAGAGTGATGCTTTTCTGGAACGTGGAAAGAGTGATGCTTTTCTGGAACGTGGAAAGAGTGATGTCTGTTTCTGGAACGTGGAAAGAGTGATGCTGCTACCAAATCCGGAATTTATGAAATTCCGGATTTGGTAGCGAGTGAGACTGAAAACTGAAGCTAGCAAAATAATGCAACTGAGATTTGCAATAAGCAAACCATTTAAAAAACATTTAACGAATGTAAAAATGTAAATGCCAAACATTTACGTCGTAAAACATGTAAATTTACTTGTTACATGTTACTTCGGATATATGAGCCAATTCTTGCCTGTTTTTGGCTCATCACGGTTGCCTGTTTTTAATGTTTTTCAACTTCCTTTGACGCGGTGGTTAAGATGTTTTTAGATGCAAGATATGGTCTGAAATTGTTTAAAGATATATTATGTGAGTGAAAGGCGCCGAGGGCAGGGGATAAAGGTCATAGTTTGTCCAGATATATGATTGGCGGTTTCCTATCACTTTGTCCATGTTCATTTCGTCCGCTGTTCATTTAGTCCACTGTTCACTTTGTCCATCGTTCACTTTATCCACCGTTCGCTTTGTCCACATTCATTTCGTCTTCAGAATGGATGGAATACCGCGAAATTTTCTAGCTTTGATGGAATTTTCGTTACTAGGAAGAAAAAAAGTTCAACGGACATTGCTTACAAGGGATTTTTTTCCTGTTTATTTTTTTCGATTAAAATATAATAATTTTAAATATTATTTAAAGTAAAATGAGAAACTGAACTCTGAAGAGCTTTTTAGCTCTTTTGTGTGGTACGATGCCAACCACTGTGACATTAATCAAAAATTTATTTCTGTGACATTAATCAAAGTTTATTTTCTCAGGAGTTTCTCATGGCTCAGTTCTGGGTCCATTATTATTTAATTTATATATCAATGATATTTTCAATCTAACAGCTAACAATGATATAATTCTTTATGCGGATGATACATAAAGAATATTATTCAATGAAAAAAATATCAATGAAATGGTCATTCAAGCAAATCTTGAATTACAAATTCACTCAGAATGGTTAACATACAATGAGCTTATAATTAATGTCAGTAAAACTAAACTTCTTGTCTTTACTAGACAGAAAATATCGCAAACGCAAGTTCCATACTTACTTTTGAATAATACAACTATTGATACAGTACAAAGTTTTGAGTATGTGGGAATTATTTTAAATTCTGACCTAAAATGGAGTAGCCATATAAATTGCAAATCGAATTTCTAAAAATATCTGGATTGTAAGCAAATTATATCAAGTCTAAGTACTAAGACACTTCAACTTTTATACTACACACTTATACAATCACATATTAATTATTGCTTTTCCTCATGGGTACAAACCACTGAAACCAATATAAATAAACTACAAATATTACAGAATAAATGTATAAGGCTCATCATCATTGGCAACCATTATCAATCCACTGCTGGACGAAGGCCTACCCAAATTTCTTCCACAACGGTCTGTCTTGTGCCAGTCTCCTCTACGTTACTCCAGCATACTTTCGAATTTCATCCACCCATCTCCCACGTGGTCTTCTTCTGGGTCTTTTACTGTTCCTTGGAATCCAGTCTAAAATTTGGGCTGTCCATTGTTGGTCTGTCCTTCTGGCAATATGTCCAGCTCATTGCCATTTCCAGGATTTTACTCCGATCATGATATTTCCACTCTTGTCATTTTTCTGATCCACGCGTTTCTTTTCTGTGAAAAGTGGGAAGTTGGTATGAGAAGCAGAATTTGTTTTGAAGTCTAATAACCTTATATGTTTTTTATATTTTTATATAAACAAATTCTGCTTCTCATACCAATTTCCCACTTTTCATTTCGTACCTTAATTATGTCAACCCCAGCAATTATAGAATTTTATTTGTTAAACAATTATTTGACTTCAAAATCGGAAACTAATGTTCCAAAGAATAAAACAAAATTTATGCAGAGATATCATTGAATTGAATTTTCATACCTCTAACTAAGAAACGAGGCACAGATCATTTTTAATACCCATATATCCAAAAACTCTCATGATGAAACGGAGTTTAAATTGTATTGGTCCTGAATTTCGGAATGGACTGCCTGTCGAGTTGATTATAATAAATAACCTGAATTTATGCAAAAATAAACTAAACAAATTCTTGTTAAGTTAAATTAAAAAAATAATAATAAAAAACAAATTATTTATAATAATATAACTAGCACTTTAACATTACTGTTTTGTTTGATAAACTTGTGCTTGCTTGTCTATATAATTGGGAAATCAGGGCTTTTGTCAGGACTCTCTTTGGCCTTTTTCCTGATTCTCCCTTGGTGTTCTTTATAATGCAAAATGTTGATGTATATTCATAAATTCTAAATGTAGCCGCAAGAATAAAATGTATTGTTATTATTTCAGTGGCTATAAATGTGATGAATTGAAGAGGAAAATTCTAGATTCCCTTTCTCCTTTATGTAAAACGTATCTGTTTTCCTTCTCTCGCACCGCAAATTCACAGTAAATATCATCTAAACTTTTTCACACCATTATACTTTTGTGGATTTGTTTTCTCTCTTTAAATAGTTATGACACATATGGAGAGCATTATGATTCATTCGTATGAAAATTAGTAACGCGGAAATTATATACAATTCATGACCAAAATAAAAACTAAATATACTGAAAAGCTAAGAACTGTATGTAAACAATTAGTAAGACGTATTTCAAAACATAAAAATATGTTTGTAAACCTTTGATTTATGTCATAGTGATTGACATCGTACCACACTAAGTGTCTTCAAAGATTAGTTCCTTGATTTACAATAAATAACATTTAAAATTGTTGTATTTTAATCACCAAACTCAAACAGAAAAAATATCGCATGTAAGCAATGTCCACTGATCGTTTTTTTCTATCTAGTAACAAAACTTCCATCAAAACAAAATATTTCTACGGCAATCCATCCATTCTGATGACGAAATAAATGTGGACAAAATGAACGGCGGACAAAGTGAACAGTCATGCCCGTACTCCGAACGGTGAACCAATAAAATAATTTTTTGAACATAAAATTAAAGAAAGGGGAAAGTAATTAAGGCAAAGAAAAGTAATTTAAAATCCGTAGCTTTTTTGCGATTTAGAACAGAGTCATCACATCAGTGCATATGATTTGACGTAAAACGGTTGCAGGCTTTTGCGCCCCTTAATTTTAAATCAAAATGTCATGGAATTTTTACAGGATTTCAACGTTTCTGTCATAATTATCTCTAAACCTATCAGCATTTTGAACATAAAAGCTAAGTCATCCTTTTAAATTTTTTGGAATTCAGACATTTCTAGCTGTAGAAGTGGTATAAAAATTTAAACAAACATTATTCCAAAGCCGCCATTTCATTTTTTCTTATTTCCAGACTTTTCTAGGTATCCGGACTTCAAGACCTATCAGTGTACCTTTCTTCAGATCTCTAGATCATTTAGAAGTATCCCAAAAATTAACGAACAATTTAAGCAGACAATGTTCCAAAGCCGATATTTTGATCTGGATTTTTTTTTTTTTTTTTTGGTTTTCGGACTTTTATAGAAATATGGATTAATAAGACCTGTCAACGTACCAGTTTGCAGATCTCTAGGCCATTTAGAAGTCATCCAGCAATTCCCGGACGGAAACAGTCGCATTTTCCCACCTTGCTTTGCGTATACAGTATACGTAGATCGGACTACTTCACACTGGTATCTCTGTGAGAGAGCTTCTTGATAAGGACATTCGGAGCAGATAAACTGATCGACGTGGGCCTATTTCTTCGCCACCTCGTTCTCCAGATTTAACTCAACTATGTTTTTTTCTTGCGGGGATATGCAGGAGACATCGTGTAACCCACTCCAGTGGATGATCTTCTGGAAATTCGAATCAGCATAACTGATGTCATAGCCACAACCAGGCGTGGTATTCTTGAACTCGACTGAATGAACTTGGCTATCGTTTAAATTGGGTCTGGTTCATTTGCCCGACGTTTACTTTACCGAAGGGTCACTTGACCGAAAATCACTTCAGCGAAAAGATTGTTTCACCGAAATATCACTTGATCGAAAAGTTCATTTCACCGAAGGGTCACTTGATCGAAAGGTACATTTCACCGAAGAATCACTTGATCGAAAAGTTCATTTCACCGAAAGGTCGCTTTACCTAAAAGTTCATTTCATCGAAAGGTCATCTCACCGAAGGGTCAGTTTATCGAAAACTTTGGATTTCATTACAGGATATGTTGAAAAATGGTGCAAGTTCGACAGACAGACCACCGAAACGTTAGGTGATAATCAAATTGCACTTTTGATTTCTCCGTGTCACAGAGAACGCAAAGATTTAGTTTTAAGTCAAATCAATTTTTTTAGCAAATTTTAATTATGTTCATAAGGTTTACATAAAAGTCATGTTCATAAGGTTTACATAAAAGTCATGTTCATAAGGTTTACATAAAAAGTAAAATTAATAATGTTGCACATTTTTTTAGGCAAAAGGAATCAATTTTAGGCCTCTAGACCTTGGCTTAGGCTTTTTTATCCAATTTTCATCGTGCGAACTCATGTTCATAAGGTTTACATAAAAAGTAAGCTACTAGTGTTGCACATTTTTTGAGGCAAAAATAATCACGTTTAGGGCTCTAGGCTCGGCTTAGGCCTTTTTAGCGAATTTTAACCGTGTGTGCTCATGTTTATAAGGTTCATATAAAAAGTTACTTTACATTTTATGTAATGCTTATAAATATGAGTAGGGTTTAAATCTGTTAAAATGGCCTGTATCTAGGCCTACGGTAAAAAAATCATGTTTTTTGGTTGAGTAAAAGTGGAACGTTACGTACTTGATTCGCTACGTAACCCTTATAAATATATGAGCTCGGAAGACTAAAATTTGACAAAAAGGCACAGATCTAGGCCTTATAATTAATGTTATATTTCGAAAAACCTACTCATGCGGAAGTGTTTCATAGAAATTAAAAGTATATTTTTTATACAATCCGATAATGTTTGGGTGCTCATTTTTCAAAAACCCGCACCACGCTCCAACATATCTCTAACAACAAATTTCTAAGTTTTCGGTAAACTGACCATTCGGTGAAATAATCTTTCGATATAATGGACTTTTAGGTAAAGTAATCCTTTGGTGAAATGAACTTTTCGATCAAACGTCCTTTCGATGAAATGAACTTTTCGATCAAACGTCATTTCGGTGAAATGAACTTTTCGGTCAAGTGACCATTCGATGAAATGTGCCTTTCGATCAAGCGATTTTCGGTGAAGTGATTTTCGGTCAAGTGATTTTCGGTCAAGTGACCTTTCGATCCAGTGAACTATACCCGTTTTAGGGTCTGGTTCATTTGCCCGACGTTTACTTTCACCGAAGAGTAACTTGACCGAAAATCACTTCACCGAAAAAGTGGTTTCACCGAAAGATCATTTGATCGAAACGTTCATTTCAGCTAAAGGTTTCTTTACCAAAAAGTTCATTTCATCGAAAGCTCATTTCACCGAAGGGTCAGTTTATCGAAAACTTTGGATTTCATTACAGGATCTGTTGAAGCATGGTGCAAGTATGGCAGACAGACCACCGAATCGTTAGGGAATCATGTGCAAATTGCACTTTTGATTTCTCCGTGTCACAGAGAACGCAAAGATTTAGTTTTAAAACAAATCATTTTTCTTTTTAAGACAATAGGCCTCGGCTTATGTTTTTTAAGTAAATTTTAATCATGTTCATAAGGTTTTCTTAAAAGTCATGTTCATCGTGCACATGTTCATAAGGTTTACATAAAATGTAAAATTAATAATGTTGCAGATTTTTTCAGGCAAAAAGAATCAATTTTAGGTCCCTAGGTCTCGGCTTATGCCTTTTTAGCAAATTTTGACTGTGTGTTCTAATTTTCATAAGGTTTACATAAAAAGTCACTTTACATTTTATGTAATGCTTATGAAAAGGAGTAGGGATAAAATATATTAAAATGGCCTGTATCTAGACCTACGGTCAAAAAATTAATGTTTTGTGGTTGAGTAAAAATAGAACATTATTTACTTGATTTGCTATGTAACCCTTATGAATATGAGCTAGGAAGAAATAAAATTTGACAAAAAGGACACAGATCTAGGTCTTATAATTAATGTTATATTTCGAAAAAACTACTCATGGAGAGGTGTTTCATAGAAATACAAAGTGTATTTTTAATACAATCCGATAATGTTTAGATGGCCAGTTTTTTCAAAAACCCGTCCCACACTCCAACAGAACTCTAACAACAAAATTCGAAGTTTTCGATAAACAGGCCATTCGGTGAAATGATCTTTCGATATAATGAACTTTTAGGTAAAGTAATCCTTCGGTGAAATGAACTTTTCGATCAAATGTCCGTTCGATGAAATGAACTTTAAGGTGAAGTGACCTTTCGGTAAAATGAACTTTTCGGTCAAGTGACCATTCGATGAAATGTGCCTTTCGATCAAGCGATTTTCGGTGAAGTGATTTTCGGTCAAGTGACCTTTCCATCCAGTGAACTATACCTAGGGTCTGGTTCATTTGCCCGACGTTTACTTCACCGAAGAGTAACTTGACCGAAAATCACTTCACCGAAAAGGTGGTTTCACCGAAAGATCATTTGATCGAAACGTTCATTTCAGCTAAAGGTTTCTTTACCAAAAAGTTCATTTCATCGAAAGCTCATTTCACCGAAGGGTCTGTTTATCGAAAACTTTGGATTTCATTACAGGATCTGTTGAAGCATGGTGCAAGTATGGCAGACAGACCACCGAATCGTTAGGGAATCATGTGCAAATTGCACTTTTGATTTCTCCGTGTCACAGAGAACGCAAAGATTTAGTTTTAAAACAAATATTTTTCTTTTTAAGACAATAGGCCTCGGCTTATGTTTTTTAAGTAAATTTTAATCATGTTCATAAGGTTTTCTTAAAAGTCATGTTCAGTGCACATGTTCATAAGGTTTACATAAAATGTAAAATTAATAATGTTGCAGATTTTTTCAGGCAAAAAGAATCAATTTTAGGTCCCTAGGTTTCGGCTTATGCATTTTTTAGCAAATTTTGACTGTGTGTTCTCATTTTCATAAGGTTTACATAAAAAGTCACTTTACATTTTATGTAATGCTTATGAAAAGGAGTAAGGGATAAAATATATTAAAATGGCCTGTATCTAGACCTACGGTCAAAAAATTAAGGTTTTGTGGTTGAGTAAAAATAGAACATTATTTACTTGATTTGCTATGTAACCCTTATGAATATGAGCTAGGAGAAATAAAATTTGACAAAAAGAGGTCTTATAATTAATGTTATATTTCGAAAAAACTACTCATGGAGAGGTGTTTCATAGAAATACAAAGTGTATTTTTAATACAATCCGATAATGTTTAGATGGCCAGTTTTTTCAAAAACCCGTCCCACACTCCAACAGAACTCTAACAACAAAATTCGAAGTTTTCGATAAACAGGCCATTCGGTGAAATGATCTTTCGATATAATGAACTTTTAGGTAAAGTAATCCTTCGGTGAAATGAACTTTTCGATCAAATGTCCGTTCGATGAAATGAACTTTAAGGTGAAGTGACCTTTCGGTAAAATGAACTTTTCGGTCAAGTGACCCTTCGGTGAAATGTACCTTTCAATCAAGTGATTTTCGGTCAAGTGAACAATTTCCTGTTTTTCTACGCTCTCCTTGTTTGTAGGTCCTCTCCAGTTGCATTTGTTTGTTTGTGAATAACGGTTCTGTCATAAAGACTGTTTTTTTTTTTTTTGCCTTCATTAGGTATGTACTGTATCATGATTTTGTGTTTCTACCATTAACACCATGAACTACGAGGCAGCAAGGGAGTGTCTTTATTCCCCAGATAACTTTTTACATCTGTGGGGACCAGGGGCGTACCGTAATCCCCCGTAACCCCCGCAATGCGGGGAGCCCCCGGGTCTGAGGTGGCCCCGGAAGGATGCTCTGCAAAACACTCTAAAAATGACTTACCTGAAAAAACACAACATGATCTTTCAAGGTAGGCTGGTGATTAAAGAGGACAGTGTGGGAAGGGGTGAAATTAGCTTTCTTTACTAAAGCCTCCTCCGTTTTCCCCGCTCCTAACCCAGCCCCCCCCCTCCCCGCAATCGCTGTGTAGGTCGCGACAACACGAGGACTGCATTCTGCCTGCCGTAGTTCTAGATAGAAAGGGTGACTAAGCTGTAAATAAACCGTTTGTAATACACCTTTCAATATCATGTTACTTACTAGAGTTCAAAACAGTCTTATACTTACAAATATATATGTTTTTGATTGGAGGTTTAACGACCACCGTGAGCAACTGAATGAGCTAGAAGCAGTCGCCCGTCCCTAATTTAAGGCCACTGATTCCAAGGAAGGGAGAGAGCCAGTGTCGTAAGACAAACACAACATCCATGCCTCACCGGAATTTGAACCCGGACCCTTCTCAGATGAATGATCATAAGCCAACCCTTAGATCATCGCACCACCGGGGCGGCATCACAAATTTTCACTACCTAAACTTCACTCTTAAGTGTTAATGAAATCACGTAGGCTCTGCTGTTAATATTAATAGGCCGCCCGGTGGCGCAGTGGTCTAAGTGATGGCCTCTGATCATTCGTCCGAACGGGGTCCGGGTTCGAATCCCGGTGAGGCATGGATGTTGTGTTTGTCTTACGGCACTGGCTCTCTCCCTTCCCTGGAACCAGTGACCCTAAATTAGGGACGGGCGACTGCTTATAGCCCATTGAGTTGCTCACGGTGGTCGTTAAACCTCCAACCAAAAAAAAAAAAAAATATATTAATGGTGACCAGCATGACGTCACTATTAATATTAACAGCAGAGCATGACGTAAAATCTAACAAAATTCACATAGTCAGGAAGTGAATAAACATCCTGATCTTAGAATTACATTTTTCTAAATGTCATGAATTTAGATATAATATGACAGTAAGGTGGACTTACATAAAATTGTTGTAAAATCGAGACCGATATTAAATTATTGGTAATTTGAATACAAATGCAAAATTGGTTTGAAGCACTGAAATGAATGTGGGTGTAATATATCAAAATTGAATGTTTTAAAAAAACGAGAGCCTGAATATTTGTTGCGGGGGGGGGGGGGCTCCACTTTTTGAGGTACGCCAGTGTTGGGGACTCTGTACTCAAAACGCAACAGAAAAAAAGTTGTGATTCAGAAATATTTTTTTTTACCTACCAATATATATCTAGATGTTATCTGTAAAGATAAAAAAGACCGACATAAGCACCTCTCCTTTTGACCTACATATAGGCATATTAAAAGATATTAGAGAAAATGTTTAAACTTCTCTTTTAGAGTGATTTATGAAGGCAGTGATTTCCTCAAGATCAGCATGTGTTTAAATGTTATCCGCATCTTACATATACATAGTGCGTGTTTCGATTCGGCAGAGAGGTAGTTCTCGTAAAACTCAACAGTTTGTTATTAACACATAGCAACCAAATCTTTCAGTCTTCATCGGAAATTATGTCGTACATTATGTACGGAATGTCTGAAGTCTAGCGCATACAGTGCGCTTTAAAATTGATCTAGAAAGAGTCTGTGCTGATAACTTTCGAACGTAATCATTTTAGAGCCTTCAGACTTTGCGGGCTTGATGTGACGAAAATATAACGAAAACTCACTGCCTATGATGACCTCGAGAAGCAGAAAGTTTTCCGTCTCTTTTGCTCTGACATTTTTGCAGCATCAAGAACTATCCTTCTGCTTCAATAGTTCTGATGGACAGCACTGTAATTGCTTTGGCGGGAGCAGTTCAGGTCACCTGGAAGATGTTTTCATTGCTTTACTTCCCCACTGAAGGACATCCACGGGAAGATCGAACACACACACACACACACACACTCACATATATATATATATTCTAAAATTATACTGACACTCACTTGATGAAGAAGCTAAAAGATGCAATCCAGCTAAAAATTCCATTGGTAACAGATTCAACTGAGAAGAAATACACTTCTTGAAATGAACAGTTCTTCCGATACAAAAAGTATTTTCTGCTTTCTTAACAGTAACAAATTTAGTTATAGCGTTGACCACAGTGAGTTAAAAGTGATAGGAAACTCCGATTTTTCAGTTGCAATTGAAATCTTCAAGCTTCGAGTTACTTCGGTAATGTCAGAACTTTTTGCTGATTGATCAAACAGGTGTCTTCCGCTCAGATAATAAAATCGTTCGGACAGGAAAAAAGGAAACGACAAACAAAAAAACAAATGAAGACAGGACTTTCTAATACGGAAAAGTTCTAAAGGGACAAAAACTACCTTATCTGCCTTTTTCTTCAGTTTATGAGATTGTTTTTTTTTACTTTATGATGGACGTATGAGTCAAGTGGACAGTGAACCAGAGACAAGCCTACCGGCGAAATTAAATTAGGAATACGGTGGCTCCGGTGTGCATGTATATATAACTCTTTCCCTATAGTAAACCTTCTTCTTCATTGTAGGTAAATAATGGATTTCAAACAGAAGCAACGGGCCGACATTGAGTTCTTGACGAAGGAAGGTTGCAGGCTGTCCGACATCCACAGAAGGCTACAGAATGTTTACGTAGATGACACCATTGACAAGAGCAATGTGCACAGATGAATGAAGAAGATTAGAGAAGGGGAAACCAACATTGAAGACAAACCACGGGGTGGGAAACCATCATCTGCGACCATTGACACGAATCGTCAGCGAGTAGATAAATTGATTCACGCGGAGAGACCAGTCACAATCCGTGAGCTTGTTGCACAACTGGACTGTGGTTACAATGCCATACAGAAGATGGTGGAAGACTTAGGGTATCACAAAGTGTGTACAAAGTGGGTACCTCAGCAGTTGACACCTGATTTGGAGGAAAGAAGGGTGGAAGTCTGCTTTGATCTGTTGGAAGCGTTTGAAGACAATGAAGACACGTTTTGTTTCGATCTGGTGAGAGGGTATGAAACGTCGGCGTATCTTTACGATTCGATAACGAGGAATCAATCCATGGAATTGCGTCACACCTCTTCATCAAGGCCTAAGAAGTTCAACAACCAGCCATCAGCAAGAAAGTTATGGTGACTGTTTTTTGGGATGAAAGGGATGTCATTCTCGTTGATTTTCTGGAACGTGGTAGTACCGTGACCACCGAACGGTACACTGAGGCACTCAAAAAGCTTAGAGAATCCATAAGGATGAAGAAACCGAGCAAGAATCTGAAAAGGATCCACATTCACCATGACAATGCGAGACCATACACATCTTTGGCAACAAATCGAAGCACTCAAGAATCTTAGAGAAGTCATAAGGAGGAAGAGACAGAACAAGAATCTGAAAAGGATCCACATTCACCATGACAATGCGAGATCATACACATCTTTGGCAACAAATCGAAGCAGTCAAGAATCTTAGAGAAGCCATAAGGAGGAAGAGAAAGAACAAGAATCTGAAAAGGATCCACATTCACCATGACAATGCGAGACCATACACATCTTTGGCAACAAATCGAAGCACTCAAGAATCTTAGAGAAGTCATAAGGAGGAAGAGACAGAACAAGAATCTGAAAAGGATCCACATTCCCCATGGCAATGCGAGACCATACACATCTTTGGCAACAAATAGAAGCACTCAAGAATCTTAGAGAAACCATAAGGAGGAAGAGACAGAACAAGAATCTGAAAAGGATCCACATTCACCATGACAATGCGAGATCATACACATCTTTGGCAACAAATCGAAGCAGTCAAGAATCTTAGAGAAGCCATAAGGAGGAAGAGACAGAACAAGAATCTGAAAAGGATCCACATTCACCATGACAATGCGAGACCATACACATCTTTGGCAACAAATCGAAGCACTCAAGAATCTTAGAGAAGCCATAAGGAGGAAGAAACCGAACAAGTATCTGAAAAGGATCCACATTCACCATGACAATGCGAAACCATACACATCTTTGGCAACAAATCGAAGCACTCAAGAATCTTAGAGAAACCATAAAGAGGAAGAGACCGAACAAGAATCTGAAAAGGATCCACATTCACCATGACAATGCGAGACCATACACATCTTTGGCAACAAATAGAAGCACTCAAGAATCTTAGAGAAACCATAAGGAGGAAGAGACCGAACAAGAATCTGAAAAGGATCCACATTCACCATGACAATGCGAGATCATACACATCTTTGGCAACAAATCGAAGCAGTCAAGAATCTTAGAGAAGCCATAAGGAGGAAGAGACAGAACAAGAATCTGAAAAGGATCCACATTCATTATGACAATGCGAGACCATACACATCTTTGGCAACAAATCGAAGCAGTCAAGAATCTTAGAGAAGTCATAAGGAGGAAGAGACAGAACAAGAATCTGAAAAGGATCCACATTCACCATGACAATGCGAGATCATACACATCTTTGGCAACAAATCGAAGCAGTCAAGAATCTTAGAGAAGCCATAAGGAGGAAGAGACCGAAAAAGAATCTGAAAAGGATCCACATTCACCATGACAATGCGAGATCATACACATCTTTGGCAACAAATCGAAGCAGTCAAGAATCTTAGAGAAGCCATAAGGAGGAAGAGACAGAACAAGAATCTGAAAAGGATCCACATTCACCATGACAATGCGAGATCATACACTTCTTTGGCAACAAATCGAAGCACTCAAGAATCTTAGAGAAGCCATAAGGAGGAAGAGACCGAACAAGAATCTGAAAAGGATCCACATTCACCATGACAATGCGAGACCATACACATCTTTGGCAACAAATCGAAGCACTCAAGAATCTTAGAGAAGTCATAAGGAGGAAGAGACAGAACAAGAATCTGAAAAGGATCCACATTCACCATGACAATGCGAGATCATACACATCTTTGGCAACAAATCGAAGCAGTCAAGAATCTTAGAGAAGCCATAAGGAGGAAGAGACCAAACAAGAATATGAAAAGGATCCACATTCACCATGACAATGCGAGACCATACACATCTTTGGCAACAAATCGAAGCACTCCAGAATCTTAGAGAAGCCATAAGGAGGAAGAGACAGAACAAGAATCTAAAAAAGGATCCACATTCACCATGACAATGCGAGACCATACACATCACATCTTTGGCAACAAATCGAAGCACTCAAGAATCTTAGAGAAGTCATAAGGAGGAAGAAACCGAACAAGTATCTGAAAAGGATCCACATTCACCATGACAATGCGAAACCATACACATCTTTGGCAACAAATCGAAGCACTCAAGAATCTTAGAGAAGCCATAAGGAGGAAGAGACCGAAAAAGAATCTGAAAAGGATCCACATTCACCATGACAATGCGAGACCATACACATCTTTGGCAACAAATCGAAGCACTCAAGAATCTTAGAGAAGTCATAAGGAGGAAGAGACAGAACAAGAATCTAAAAAAGGATCCACATTCACCATGACAATGCGAGACCATACACATCACATCTTTGGCAACAAATCGAAGCACTCAAGAATCTTAGAGAAGTCATAAGGAGGAAGAAACCGAACAAGTATCTGAAAAGGATCCACATTCACCATGACAATGCGAAACCATACACATCTTTGGCAACAAATCGAAGCACTCAAGAATCTTAGAGAAGCCATAAGGAGGAAGAGACCGAAAAAGAATCTGAAAAGGATCCACATTCACCATGACAATGCGAGACCATACACATCTTTGGCAACAAATCGAAGCACTCAAGAATCTTAGAGAAGTCATAAGGAGGAAGAGACAGAACAAGAATCTGAAAAGGATCCACATTCACCATGACAATGCGAGACTACACACATATTTGGCAACAAATCACACGATCAGCAAATTAGACTAGTCGGTGGTCCCGCATTCACCGTACATCCCAGATCTGGTACCCTCCTACTTCCACCTGTTCGGTCCAATGAACGACAGTCTCCGGGGACAACGATTTGATGACACAGACGAGATGAAAGTGGCTGTGAAGAAGTGGGTATAACAGTCCACACCTGAATGTTTTCAAAGAGGATTCGAGAGTTGGGTTCAACGATGGCGCAAATGCATCCCTTGCGACGAGACTGTATTGAGTGCTTTGTGTAGAGAAGGAGCTACTCTACTAACATGTGCAATTTGAATGACCTCTCTCAGTTAATAAAAATGTTATGCCCACTTTTGCATTACTTCGATACAGATCTTGTATATAAAGAAAATACAAAGTCCGGTCAAAAAATTAATACCGCCTGTTAGTATGACGTGTGACTACCTTGTGTCCCCAATACCACAGATATACGGAGTGGCAATGATTCGCTGAGGCCTCTGAACGCTTCTGTAGGGATGCTATGCCATGCAGACATCATTGCTCCTCGTAGATCGTCAAGAATCATCGGTGATGGATCCATACGTCGAAACTGTTTGTGAAGATAGTCCCACAGATGTTCAGTTGGATTGATGTCCGGCGAGAACGGTTGTCAAGATTGTTCCGAAGTGTGCGCGTTCTACACGAGTCAATAGAATGCTCCTCAAACCATACTGGCACACGCATAGAAACATCGCAAGGGGCACTATCTTGCTGGAAGTAACTCGTGCCATCGGGATAGACCGTCATCATGAATGGGAGCATCTGATTCGCCATAATAGATGGGCAGCTTGAATCGTTCATCATGCGATTGAGGAGAATAATTGCTCCCAGTAAGTCCCAGGAAAACATGCGTCACACGAGCACACGGTCAACTCCTGCCTATTTCTTCTCGAGCATCGTGTAGGGATGATTTCTGTCAGCAGTTCTTCTCCGTAGTCTCTATCAATGATCCACGTGATAAAATAGAAAACATGATTAGTCTGAAAAAGGCGACTTTCCTCCACTGTTCGATGGCCTAATACCTCCTCTCACTCTCAGATGCAAATTCACGCCGTAAGCATCGATGTCTGGCTAACAGCACGGGTAGCTTGAGTGGAAGGTGGCTCCGAAGACCCATAGAGAGCAGAGTTTCTCTGGCTGTGGTTTGTAATATGTTCCTTGATACATGTTCAAACCACCTGCATAGCGCAGTTGGTTAAGTCGCTATGCTCTGTTTGGGAGATGGACGTTTCTGATGGGTGTTCGAATCCCTGTCCTGCCGACAATCTGGTCTGCGGTTTTTCCAGGGTTTTCCCAGACTCCCTGCGTTTGGGGACGCGAATGCGTAGATGGGTCTTTGTGAAGTCGGCCCCAGACGCATTTTGTCCTTTACCCGTATGAAGCAGAGGAATGGCAAGACGGCTGCATTAATTTGCCAGTAATCCTTAAGGGCGCATAGCCTTTTATTAGGAACTATACACGCCAGTTGTTGACGAGAAGGAGACTTGTTCCACTGTGGACCGTCTGTTGGATCGTACTACTAGGTACAGCCGTGGCTGCTTACGGTCATCAGTGTTCCGTGGGCTTCCACTATTACCCCGATCACTGCAGGTCTTTCCGGTTTCCTTCCATTACTGGAACACTTTGACAACGCGTCAACAGCCCTCAATATCGGCCATCTTTGTAATGCTACATTCAGTAGCCAACAATAATTCCTTTTTCAAATTCTCCTAAGTCATGTCCTTCCATTTTCACGCAAAACAGCATACCATTGGCGAGTTAGTGTTCTTTTAAATGCCTTACATGATTCGTATATCCTGCTACGCACGCCATCTGGCTGCTGGTTACGGTTCCTTTTTACATCAGCGGCGGTCATAATTTTTTGACATGACTGTGTATAGGAGTAATTATTGTTTTTAAATTTCGAGAAAGATTTCTTCCAGGTTAAAGATTCCTCCACGGAATGGGATAATATTTGAAAACTACGAAATCCATCCATGTCTTAACATGCAGTGAACCAATACATACAACTGGCTCGTAGTCTGTCAACATGCGAAAATAAGAACTATGAGACAGTGACATAATTAATTGTTATTAAGTTGGAATATTTTTTAAATGGACAAACACTAACGCTGCCACGGTCGCTCAGTAGTTTAAGCACTGGCTTACGGCCATTCGTCTGAGCGGGTCTGGGAGAGAGTCCCGGATGAGTTATTAGGTCAACTGCCCCACTGCACTGGCCTTCGCTTCTCCCTGGAAAGAGAGACCCCAAATCAGGGAAGGGGAACTGATAATAGATGATGCTCACGGTGGTGGCTAATCACGGCACAAAAGAAAAAGAGAAAAAATAAATTAATTCAATAAGTAATTGATAATGTGTTTGAGTGGTTTATGTCGGTTTGTGTTTCCTTCAACATTCCCTAAGTAATGCTTATTAATTTTTAACTTTAAATACACGTTGTAGTAATTCTGTTTCTTTTAAAGATTTTAAAGTATTTAATATTCTAGAAATGATGGTTGATTTCCTCAGCATCTGCCACTTAGACAAGTTAGTAAAATCACGCAATGCATTGATTATTGTACGCTTTCCAACATACCAAAAATCATTACTCAAGCTATTACTCAAGTTATGAGGATAATGGCTGTGGAATAAATCTCGCTCCTGTGATCTGACCTTTGACCCCATTTTGATGATACTAAACAGGAATTGGGTCCGTATACCTCCGTAACAACATACTAACGTTTTGTTTTAATAGAAGCATTTTTACATAAGTTATGACGCATAAGTGCAATGGGATGTATCCGGCTCCTATGTCCTGACCTTTGATCCCATTTTGCTCATTTTCAATAGGGTTCGTCCCCAGGTGGTCCCTTACCACATACTAAACTTTCATCGACATCGGACCATTTTTACGCGGGTTATGACGCATAAGGTCAATGGAATTGATTCATCTCCGGTGTTCTGACCTTTGACCCCATTTCGTCCATTTTTAATAGGGTTCGTCTCCAGCTGGTCCCCTACCACATACTAAAATCTCATTGAAATCGAACCATTTTTACGTTAGTTATCGTGCCAACGGACGAGAGACAGAAGGACGGACGGACAGACAGACTGACAAAGCTAGAGCATATACGCTTCTTCAACCTACGGTTTGAAAGCGTAAAAAACGGATTCGTACTCTCTTACCATTTCGAATATTTTCCAGAATTTGTATTTTACGTTTGGTTAATCCAGATTGTAAACTTTAAAAGAACCACTTTGCTGCAAGTTTTGTACTAAAGTGTTTTACAGTATTTGAGAAAACAGGAATTTTTCGTTGACAGCGAACGAAGTCGGGTCGCCTCGCTCCAGAGTGAGTTGCTTTAACTGACTAAGCTACAACGACGGACTGTATCACTGCAGCCTTCTCGTTTTGTCACGTGTTTCACTTCTGTAGTACGCGACATATTTTACAAGAGAATAGAGTTCCTAGTTTTACTTTCAACCGCCATTTCATCATAATTGTTTCTGTTATTTGAATTCTAACAGATGCAAAAATATTGCATCACCCTGCATTGAACGTTGACTAAACGCACTCTCATCTCTTCTTGTTCTTCATGAATATAGTGCTTGAAATAAATAAGATTAAGCAGAAAATTAACAATAATGGTGACCACTTCCCTACGAAATCGGAAATCTTTCCACAAAATGCGTGTTCTCATAGTCTCTTTAGTATGTATACGAGTGATCGAAGTTTTTCTTATGTGTTATCTCGTAGGAATGGAAGCTACTCCGTAGATATCTTCTTCTATTAATTTAAATTTCTTTTTATGATAGTAAGTATTTTTCTGTTTGTCTTTTATTATTGTACGTTAAATTTAAGATGTTGTTTCTTTTCAAACAACAATATTTACTTGCAGTTCCCGCATCTGTTTCATTTTTCTTTCATCTGCTTTGTGAAGTCTTCACCATTTCCAACATAATCACCTTTATACCAGCCATTCATAAATTCGCCCATTCATATCTGACAGGGGATTTATGATCTTGATGCTTACGCAAAGCATGCTCTCATCTTTCTTCCTTTTTTATCTATTTATTTATTTTTCGGAGGTCATGCTCTTAAACATCACTTTCAGTTTTGTGATGACGTAATCCTAATTAAAGTCTGTTGTCTACTTTGGGAGGAAAAGGATTGTTTTCAGTGCTTCTCCTGGAATTTATATCGATTTTTTATTAAAAATTGCTGGGACCTTTTCAATTAAGAAACTTGTTTTTAGATTACAAAAGACCTTTTACTACCATCTGAAATGAAACTCTTATATACGAGGGCTGTACCAAAAGTAATGAAAAAGTGGCGATAACTTTTTTATTAACAGACAGAGGTCGTTCGAACTTCACATGCTGGTAGAGAAAATCTTCCTCTATAGTAACGCTTCTTCTTCATTGCAGGTCAATAATGGATACCAAGCGGATGCAACGTGCCGTCATTGAGTTCTTGACGAAGGAAAGATGCAGGCTTTCCGACATCCACACAAGGCTACAGAATGTTTAGGGAGATGACACCATTGACCAGAGCAATGTGCACAGATGCATAAAGAAATTTAAAGAAGGGGAAACCAGCATTGAAGACAAACCACGCAGTGGGAGGCCATCATCTGCGACCACTGACACTAATTGTCAGCAAGTGAATGAATTGATTCTCGCCGAGAGACGAGTCACAATTCGTGAGCTTATTGCCGAACTGGACTGTGGTCACAATGCCACAAAGAAGACAGTGGAAGACTTCGGGTATCCAAAAGTGTGTGCAAAGTGGGTACGTCGGGTAGTTGACACCCGATTTGAAGGATAGAAGGGTGGAAGTCTGCTCTAATCTGCAGCAAGCGTTTGAAACCAATGAAGACACATTTTGGTTTTCTGTCTGGTGTCAAAGGATGAAATGTAGGTGTATCTTTACGGTCCGAAAACAAAGAATCAATCCATGGAATGGCGTCACACCTCTTCACTAAGGCGTAAGAAGTTCAAAATCCAGCTGTCAGCACAGAAGGTCATGGTGACTGTTTTTTTTGGGATGACAGGGGTTATTCATCCTGATTTTCTGGAACATGGTCGTACTGTGGCCAGCGAGCTGTACATTGAGACACTCAAAAAGCTTAGAGAAGCCATAAGGAGAAAGAGACCGAACAAGAATCTGAAAAAGATCCACATTCATCACGACAAGGCGAGACCACACACATCTTTGGCAACAAATCAGGCGATCAACAAATTAGGCTGGTTGGTGGTTCTGCATTAACCCTACAGCCCAGATCTAGCATCCTCCGACTTCCAACTGTTCTGAATAATGAAGGACAGTCTCCGGGGACAACGATATGATGACACAGACGACTCGAAAGTGGCTGTGAAGAATTGGGTACAGCAGCCCACACTTGAAATGTTTGAAAGAAGGATTCAAAATTTAGGTTCAACGATGGCGCAAATGCATCGCTTGTGATGAAGACTATGTTGAGTAGTACCTTTGTATAGAGAAAGAGTTACTCTACCAACATGTGCAATTTGAAAGACCTCTATCAGTTAATAAAAAAAGTAATGCCCACTTTTTCAATATTTTTGGTACAACCCTGGTGTATAAAAACGATCGAAAATTGTATAGTGTATTTCATGAAACCACGGGCAAACATTAATTTATGCTGCCTTAAAAAAACTCCGTATCATCTACATCGCTAAGTGAGATAAAAGAATTATCATATCAATTGACACCGAAAGATTTCTGTATCAATTAATATGGCAGTATCGCCGTAACGAAATGCTAGCACCTCATTTTTATTCACCTGGGCATACAAAATGAGGAGGTAAAAACAGCGTGCGATATCTCACGGAATTTTTGGACAAAAGTCACATTAGACCATAACAAATATGCATCCTTGTAAACTAACAACGAGTTCCTATCCGTCATGGTATGATATTATTTAAACGATATTTTATGCGCATGGACAACTACCTACTTGTGTGAAATTGAGTTTTCTTATGTGCAGGTAGAAATAAAATATTATTTTATATTAAGTCTTCATTCACCTCAAAAACGAAACGAATAAGAGCGAAAAATTGTAAATTGTCACAGAACATTTTAAATTAAATTTTCTGTAACAACTTTTCAAATTTCTCCCTGTCTCCACAGTTTCAGAGATTAGTAACAGTAAACTTCGCCGCGTGACTACAGAAGGCTACGGATCTGTGATCTTCATAAGCTCACATCTCTATTCTGCAGCACCACTTAAAGGAGGGATGGGCTCCACTTAAAGGAGGGTTGGACGCCAGACGTGGATGGACGCCTGAATGAAGTGATATAAGTTAAAACGGCAAGTTTCAGCGATAAACCTTGCCGGCGTAGTTCA